>JAGPNK010000010.1:1200000-1790180 GCA_020746835.1 Stachybotrys elegans | reverse complement strand
AATAGTTTATTAAGAATTTTAAAAAGAATTACTATATCTTTTATAAATATTATATAAAAAAACTTAAGTTTTAATAAATAGAGAAATAATAAAAAGCCTTTAAATAAATTAAAAATACTATTATTAATAAATTTATATTAAGGACTTTTAACTTTAAATAAAAAATTAAACTTAAAATTAATTTATTTAACTTTATAAATAGAGTATAAATTAGTTAGAAAAATAATAAAGGAAATCTATACTCTATTATATTTTAATTATATAAATTATATAAAGTAGAATTTAATTATCTAATATATAATAAAGAATTTCTAATAATAGTAAAAGCTTTTAAAGAGTTTAAGTATTACTATATAAATAATAAATATTAAATTAAAATCCCTTTTAAGTATAAAGTTTAAAAGGCTTATACTATTTCTTTCTTACTATTTTTCTAGTTTATTCTAGATTTATTTCTATACTTTATTATTAATTAAATAAGTTTTTTATATTATATAATTAGTACCTAGCTTTCTCTATAGCTTTTTAATATTATATACTTCTATATATAACTATAGCTTTTAATATATTATATACTCTTAGCTTTTATATATAACTATAGCCTTTAATATATTACTTATAAAATAACTCTTTATAATATTATATTATAAAAGTATTAAATATATAATTTAAAAATAGTAAGAGTAATTAATGTAAAAACTAAACTAAAAAACTAATTAAAAACTCTAATTAAAAAACTAAACTAAAGCTTTTTTAAAAATAACTCTAACTATTTCTTTTTATTAGGGCTTTTAAAGTAAGTTAGCTTTATAATTAGTATTTACTATTGCCTTTAATATATTCTAACTCTATTTTTAACTTTCTCTCTAGCTTTTTATTTCTTTCTTTACTTTTTTTTCTAGGCTTTAAATATAATTCTTTATTAAAATTACTATATATTAAAGATATATAAAAGTCATTCTATTACTATTAGTAATATTACTATTAGAAAACTATTTAAAAGGACTTATTTTAATAATATTATTATTAGAAATATAAATAGAAATAGTAGCTAGAGCTATTATAATTACTAAAGTAACTTTAATAAAGAGATTTTATCTCTTTATTATATTATTACTATTATTATTATTTAATTTTATATTAATTTTAATTTTAATATTAATTTAAATAATATAAATAAGGAATTTTTCTCTTTTAAATTAAAAACTTAAAGGCTTTATATAACTATAAACTAAATAAGCTTTTTTCTATTAATAGTTTAAAGTAATATTATAGACTTTTTTAGTATTATTAAAGCTTTCTATTTATATTATAACTTTATAATTATAATTAGTAGTATTTTTTATTTAGATATAAATATAGTTATAGTTATAATAAGGCTTTTATAATATTAATAACTTTATTTAATAAGTTAATTAAAGCTTTTTAACTAAGTACTATTAGTTAAAGCTTTCTATTTAATTTTACCCTACTCTAACTCTTTATATATTTTAATATTCTATTATATTATATATTTATATATATATAGTTTATAATAAAGTTATAGCTATTTATAGCTTAATTACTTAACTAATTAATCACTTTATATATAAAGGTAGTTTAATAATAGCTTTATTATTATTTCTTTTTACTATTTATAACTATATTAGTTATTAAAGTACTAAATATTATTTTTATTATTTATTTACTTTCTATTACTTATACTTTATATTATATACTTTTTTCCTTATTATTAAATTAAAATCTTTATAAATTATAAAAATATTATTTATAACTATATTAATTATTAAAGTACTAAATACTATCTTTACTATTTATTTACTTTTTACTATTTATATTCTATATTATATACTCTTTTTTTTATTATAAAAATATTATTTACTTTATAATTACTTAAAAACTAAATAAATAATAGCTTAATTATAAAAAGTACTTTATTTAATTTAATTATATTATTATTTATTATAAAGAAATAAAAAATAAAAAAGTAAATACTATTAGCTAAAGATTAAAGTTTAATAATATATAATTTATTATTAATAAGTAACTTTTTAAAAAACTCTATAAAAATACTTATAATAGACTAAAGTTATAAAAATAGAAAATATATAATTAAAAGAATAATACTTTAAGATAATTTAAAGAATTATTATAAAATAGTATTTTAAAGATTTTAAAAAATAAAGTATTATTATAATAAGGAAAAGAGTATATAATATAAAGTATAAATAATAAAAAGTAAATAAATAATAAAAATAGTATTTAATACCTTAATAACTAATATAATTATAAATAGTAAAAGAAAATAATAATAAAGTTATTATTAAACTATTTATATAAAGTAATTAATTAATTAAATAATTAAGCTATAAATAGCTATAATATTATAAGCTATATATATATAAGTATATAATATAATAGAATATTAAAATATATAAAAGGTTATAATAAAGTTAGACTAATTATAACTATATAAAGTTATTCCTTCTAAGTATAAAGTTTAAAAGACTTATATTAGTTTTTTTTTACTGTCTTTTCTAGCTTACCCTAGACCCATTCCTATATACTAGTACTAATTAAATAAGTTCTCTATATTATATAACTAGTGTCTAGCTTCCCCTATAGCTCCTTTATATTATATATTAGCCTTCTTATATAACTATAATTTCTTTATAGTCTATAGTTTCTTTATAGCTTCCTTTATAGCTATATAGCTTCTATATATAACTATAGCTTTTAATATATTACTTAACTTACTCTTTAAATACTTTAGCTACTACAGTTTATTTTATATTATAAAGGCATTAGGTATATAATTTAGTAAGAAAATAGTAAGAGTAATTAATTTAAAAACTAATTTAAAAAACCAATTAAAAACCCTAACTAAAAAACTAAGCTAAGGCTTCTAAAGCAAGCTAGCTTTATTTATTTACTTTTACTACTAATATAATTAGTCTTTATTTTTAGCCTTTTTTTTAGTCTTTTACTCTTTTCTTTATTTTTTTTTCTAGGCTTTAAATATAATTTCTTATTAAAATCACTATATAAAGGTAATATATAGAAATTATTCTATTACTATTAGTAATACTATTATTAGAAAACTACTTAAAAAGACTTATTTTAATAATAATATTATTAAAGATATAAATAGAGGTAGTAACTAGGGCTATTATAGTTATTAAAGTAGTTATATTATTACTAGTATTATTATTTAATTCTATATTAATATTAATCTTAGTAGATATTTAAATAATATAAATAAGGAATTTTTCTCTTTTAAACTAAGGGCTTAAGGGCTTTATATAGCTATAAACTAAATAAGCTTTTCTCTATTAGTAGCTTAGAGCGATATTATAGGCTTTTCTAGCATTATTAAAGCTTTCCATTAGTATTATTAGTAGTACTCTCTATTTAAGTATAAGTTATAGTAAGGCTTCTATAGCATTAGTAACCTTATTTAACCCTGTCCTAACCCTCTCTTAACATCCCGTTGCATTACATGCCTATGCATGTGTAGCTTATAATGGTGCTTGCAGCCACCTATAGCTCGGCCACTTGGCCACTCGGCCACTCGGCCACTCAGCTACCCTATACAGGCAGTCTAATAATGGCCCTATTATTATTCTTCTCTACTATTTATAACTATATTAGTTGCTAGAGTACTAAACACTATCTTTACTATTTATTTACTCTTTACTACTTATACTCTATACTATATACTCTTTTCCTTATTATAAAAGAGATATATTTTAATAGCTATATATTCTTATTCTATATTATAACTTTCTTTATTAAGGTAAAAAGCTAATTAGGAATATACTAGCTTTATATTTTTATTTATTTTAATATAGGGCTAAGGGTAGGATTCCTATTATCCTGAACTTAAGATTAGGGCCTTTATCTAATAGATTTGTATGTAAATTCACTGTACTGGGTCAGCTTCTAGATGAATGGGTATGTCATGACCTTAGCATAATGCCAAGAGACGGCTGGTGTCCTGAGGCAAAGCGTTGTGATACCAATACAAGCTGGGCCATTCGGCCATAGCTTCTGGGTTGCAGTTATTGGTGACGACGTAACTTCATATAGGTTCGTCTTAAGCCACACTTGGTCTGATTCGTGGGCCTGGGCCCCTAATAATCTCACATCAAAAGCTTGGGTGGCATCCATGGTACCTCTGGACGTCCTGGTAGGCCTCCACACCCTCAACAACTGCTCGATCGCATGTTTGCTACGTCATATCACATGAAAGTATCTGACATAGTTGAAACTAGCTCATATATAGTCTGGGTAAAAAGTATGTTATCTTATTTGAGTATTGGCAACGTCACCTGCAGCCCAACGTGCTCGTCATGCCTGGAGAGGGGTAAGATGTTAAGGCATCTCGTTGTTGATTAAAATGCTGTCTTATCAAGGTTCGTGAGATTCCGAGATCGATTCGCGAAGTAACGCGCCACGATATCTAGCATACGAATTGGGGTGGGCGCACTTGGGTTTGATTGGCTATGCTCTTGAGGATACTAGTTCAAAGAGTATAGCGGACCAGAGATGTAGGTTAGAAAGCATGATTGAGATACGCCATAGACATCTTGCAAGAGCATTTTAGAGATTTTGCTAAGGGATCGAGATATGCAGGAATCCTGGGGATCAAGAGATGTGGTATGATCTTAAGTCAGCCAATACTATGACGAGGGGTTTGACCAGATACAGGAAGACGATGAGATGAGAGCCACAGAAGTCCGATACCAAAATGACATCAAATGGCAACAACAAGAGTATAAAACAGGGGATGTCCCTCCATCCCCAAATAGCAGATTAAACAACTATACAATCCTCGTCAACGCATTCGAAATGGCAGATCATCAGGAGATTGAAGAAATTCTACAGTATCACTTTGAACACCCAGATTTGCTAGAGGAGGCCATCACAGCACCGGGGATATATCGAAGGGAATACCTAAATTACACAGGAGCACACGGTAATAAGTCTCTCGCTTTGATAGGAGACGCACTTTTACGTCTCGTTCTAGTGGACGATGGCGTAAAGGAAGGGTTAAGTACCTGTGAGATACGTGGCTCTATTCCCATTTCCTGGCTAACCTACTTGCAGGTAGCTGTCACAACATCTGTGCTGAAGAGGTATCGAACGATACTCTTTTTGAGGTTGAGAAGAGATGCGGGCTTGGAAAGTAGTATGCCCGAAATAAAAGTTTAGTTTTGTGATTCTGCAATTAATTCATATCAAGTTATATTATTCTTTAATTAAGAATGTATGTGGTTTATGTCGTATGGTAAAGGGTAAGTATGGATAGCACCTCCCTTGACAGGAGGCACCTTCCACTGTCTCGAAGCCCCACACCCCCAGAATTATGCCCTCGAGCACCGCTGGTTGGTTAATCTCTCACAACCTCCATCAAATCACCAACGGCGATGCTTTACAGACACTCCCCCTGATCAGAACCCGCCGGCAAGATGAGGGCGTGAGGCGGCCAATCGCTCTCCTCTATCGATGACGCGTAGCCATGGTCATCCTCGCCACCATTCGCCAGTCGCCCGCGTACTTGTACATCAAGACGTACTGCATCTGCGCCCTCGTCACCCTCTTCCAGGCCTCGCCCGTCTCCTCGCGGCTCCCCCGAGTCGGCGAGACCCTGCAGCTCAGCAAGTTCCGCATCGTACACACGCGTCTCGGACCGCGCATCGTGCCAATCGAGACCCATGAGCTGCCCCAGACCTCGGAAACCGGAGCGCCAGCGAAGCCAGCAGCTCCCAAGAGCCTCGTAGTGTCACCAGAGCTGGTGGCGCCTTGGGCAAAACAGTCGCGCCTCAGAAGCATACTGCAAAGGTGGTACCATCGCGCTGTCGACCTCTCGCAGGTCAAAACGCTGCTCCGCCGTGACGATGCAGACGTGCGGGCCTACCCGGAGATCAATTGGGACGCTACCGTTCGCCGTTCATCGGCGCTGTGCACAGAGGAGAGGAGATTCATTGAGCTGCGCAAGCACCGAATCTCCTCCCAGGGCGCCGACTCGCTTCACCGTTTCCTCCAGCTCCCCCCAGGACACCGCGTCGACCCTCGCGATGTTCCCCTCATCGCGCTCGGAGGCTCTGGCGGCGGCTACCGCGCCATGTACGGCTTCGCAGCCCACATTTCGGCCTCCAAGAAGCTCGGTCTGTGGGACTGCATCGCCTGGACGGCCGGCGTCAGCGGGAGCTGCTGGACGCTGGCCGCCTACTACACCATTGCCTATCACAGTGTCTCGAGGCTCACCCAGCACTATGTCGCCATGGCGAGGGAGTTGGCTCATCCCATGAGCGTCAATGCACTCAACACTGTCGCCCGAAGCAGCAGGGGCGTCTACTTCCTCATTGGGCCTCTTGTCAGGAAAGCCAGGAATGGAATCATTGGTCTAGGCATCATGGACTTGTATGCCACGCTGACGACGACGTACCAGCTCATTTCTAGACAGCCCCGTGCCAGGCTCAGCCGGGCCACCTTCCAGTGGTCCAAGATCTGGTCGCGGTCTGGCATGGACCGAGGTGCCGAGCCCATGCCAATACTGACCGCCGTCCGGAGAGCGCCCAGAGATTCTGCCGGCGTCAAGCCGCATACGGATTCATCCATAAGTAAAGGAGAGCCTCCGAGTAGGGCCCTCAGCCAGCACCAGACCCATCTGTCCGATGTCATGACAAAACACCGCTCCACCACAGCTACTCGGGGACCTTCTAAGCCCGACTACCCCAGCCTCTTCCAATGGTTCGAAATTACCCCATTGGAGATTGGCAGCCCAGAGGTGCACGGCTACATCCCGACGTGGTCATGGGGACGTACATTCGCCGCCGGGAGATCTGTCGGCCGGGCTCCCGAGCAGTCGCTGGCGTTGATTCTTGGCCAGTGTACCGCGGCACCTGCTGGCCCCTTGACCGGCTACATCTCCGCGCTCCTCGCATCCATGCCCAAGGGAACCATGATGTCTCGCTTGCTTCTCCTCATCAACGACTTTGCCAGCATGAAGAGATGGGAGCGGCTCTGGGGAAATCCCATCCGTGCAGGCCACGACCCTAACCCCTTCTACGGCCTCAACACCCAGCCACGCCAGGGGAGCAGCTCCAAAAAGCAGCTTCTTGGGATTGGTATCGGCTCCTTGAACCCGTCCCGCCTGGATCAACTGGCTGCGCAGCGCGGCGATGGCGAACAAGTTTCTAGAGATTTTCTTGACCAACTTGCGCGACGGATACTCTGCGATTCCGAACTGCGTGATTTGGAGGAATGTCTTGCCGGTGTGAAATCAGCAGGAGAGGCAAGGATTGTTGTCAGGGAATTTCTATCTGTTATATGGGCCGCGAAAATAGCAGCACACAAAGCTCTCCGCCCTCACTACTCCCTCTCCTGGCTTGACCTGGCTGTCACTAGCTCGCTAGAAGATGGAACCCGTGTCCCGCATGTCACGCTCACAAAGGACTGGGCATCTATGCAGGGTCAAGGTCACATTCCGTCATTGCGGCTGAACGTTTCCCATGAGAATGGTGTTGTCACAGCAAACGTTATTGCAGAACGCGAATCCACACACACACCTGGTCAGGGGTCAAGTATCGGGCTTGCCCAAGATCTCTTCGACACGGATCTGATTGAGGCGGATCTGCGCGAGCTGTACAAGCACGACAAGCTCTCGCCTTGGCCAGTAGCACCATCTCTACCCAAAGAACCCACATCCACACTGCCATGGGAGCCTCAAGGTCGTGTACGGCTCATGGACAGCGGCATGTCCAACAACCTGCCCAACCACATCCTCGCTCGTCCTGAGCGCGGAGCCGACGTGCTTCTCGCTTTCGACGCATCCTCGGACGTGCAGCTGGGATCTGCCCTGAAGCGAATCCAGAATTTTGCCGACGACTGCCACATCGAGCTCGAGGACCAGACGACCTTGTTCCAATCACCACAGCCGCGGTTCCAGGATGAGTCGTCCCCAGCTCATGCCGTCGAGGCGCGGTTTCTCGACCACTACGTAAAGGTATTCCATGGTGTCCGCGAAAATGGGGACGAGCTGTACTTGATCTACTGCCCTCTGCTGCCAAACGGCAGCAACCCAGACTTCAACCCTTCGGTAAGCCCCGTTCTGACATGACATGACGAGTTGCAGTGCTGACCAGGTAGACTGCATCGTTTTCCACGTCTTACAACCTAATCTGGACACCGTGCCAAATCAGGGCTATCTTCGCCACCTCGGAAGCAAATCTCAGCCTCTACGCTATTGACACGATTCGGGACGTCGTAAAGAAAGTCTATTTCGGCAAACGCGAGAGACGGCTGGAGCTTTCTCAGATGAGCAATTGAAGCAGTTGACATCAGTGCTTTCGTTGAGGCCTAGCATGGTGTGAACCATACAGCCCACCATTCAGCGTACCACACGGCTCATGCCACCAATATTGTTTTTCGGGACATTTACCGTCCACCCAAGACAGTCCTTTCACCGCCTGATCATAGGCCTGCTTCAGCACCGTCACCACGGTCTGTAGGTCCTCATCTGAGATGTTCAGCGGCGGCGACACCAGGACATGATCACCCTTGACTCCATCTGCAGTACCTCGCCCCGGGTACACGGCAAGACCCAGCTCCAAGGCCCTTTCTTGAACCCTGATGCCAAACAGCTTCTCCAGGGGAAATGGCTCCTTGGAGGCACGATCTGCCACAAACTCGACGCCCCAGAATAGCCCACGGCCTCTGATGTCTCCAACATGCTTCTCTGAGCCAAACACGCGCCTCAGCTCACTCTCTAGCCAGGCTCCCTTTCTCGCACACTCGGCCACGAGCCCCTCACGCTCGATAATCTGGAGCACCGCCAGCGCGGCCGCACAACTTACGGGATGGGCCTGGTACGTGTGGCCGTGGTTGAAGCTGGCCGTGCCCTTCCGCAGCGTCTCGACAACCCTCTGGTGAGCGAGCACGCCGGCGATGGGTGCGTAACCACCGCCGAGGCCCTTGCCGAGCGTCACAAGATCGGGCCGCACGTCGCCGTCTTGCTCAAAGGCGAAGTAGGTGCCCGTCCGCCCACTTCCGCACATGATCTCGTCGAGGATGAGCAGGACGCCATGCTCATCGCACACTCGACGCACACCCTCCAGGTAGCCTCGGGGAGGCGTGATGCAGCCGGCCGTCGCGCCGCCCACCGTCTCTGCTATAAAGGCGGCCACGGTATCAGGCCCGACCCTGCGGAACTCGTCCTGCAGCTGCGCGACGAGCCGGGCGGCGTACTCATCCTCCGTTTCCCCCTCCCACTGCCCACGATACCCGTAGGCGGCGTCGACAAAACTCACATTGTCCAGCAGAAGCGCGCCGTTGTAAGGGACCTTGCGAGCCAAGTTGCTGCTGACGCTCATGGCGCCAATGGTGTTGCCGTGGTAGGCCTGCTGCCTAGCGACAAAGTGCTTGCGCTCTGGCTGGCCGTTCTCGACATGGAACTGGCGCGCGAGTTTGAGGGCTGAATCCATGGCCTCGCTGCCGGAGCCGACGAGGTAGGCCTTGGACAGGCCGTGGGGCCGATCCCGGAGCAGGGCGTCAGCGAGGCGCTCGGCGCTGTCGGTGGTGTAGGCCATGGTGTGGACGTAGGAGACGCGCGACATTTGGGCGACGACGGCGGCCTGAACCTCGGCGTTCCCGTGGCCAATGGCAGCGACGGCGGCTCCCGCGCACCCGTCGAGGATGCGGCGGCCCGAGGCCAGCGTCAGGTAGGACCCGGACGCCGAGGACACCTCGAGGGGCCGGTCGAGGAGGGAGCGGTGCATGAGCCGGGGATCGTGGTCAGGCATGGTGGTGGTGGTATGCGAGGAGTGATGGTGGTGGTGGTCAGAACTGGTGGGTTTCCTAGTATAAATACCCAGTTGGAGAATGGATGGTCCACATTCTGAGTCATGTTCGGCCGTAATGAAATATACCGCACAGACACGGAGACGAGATGATTCTCGTGATGCTCTGGATGAGCCTCGCAAATAGTCCATGACAAGCCATTTTCTAACATCTCACCTCCGAATCCTGTTTCATAAGCTATATCGTCCCAAGCTGGTGCGTCACATCTTTCTCTGTCTTTGCCCAACCTCAACCCATCCATCTCCCCATCATCATCACCATCGCAACTCACCGAGATGGAAATCTTCCCTGCCGACGTCCTCGTCATGAATCTGTCCACCACGACCTCGAGCTTCTTCACGCAGACCGTCATGGCCGCGCGCGCCTGTCCCGGCGACGACCACTGTCCCGCGGGGTATGCTTACGCTGCACGTTTCGACGAGGTCAAGCGTCGTGACAGCAGCGGCGTGCGCCGTGCTCAGATCCGAGGCGGAGCGAGTCGCCGCCCTCGAGGAGTATTTTGGCATCATCCTTGATCCGGAGGAGCAGCAGGCCATCCTCGGAACGGCGAGCGAGTTGAAGAGTGTAGCCGCAGTGGGAAGATAGACCATCATGATGGGTAGGTTATTAGAAAAGAACTATGCAACCTCGACAACCGTCCACTTCCTCCCCTCCACCTCAACAGTATCGCCCTCCTTCCACTCCCCCTTGACCACCGTCTCGCACGGCATCTCCATCCCGCCCATCCACACCGTCCTCTCCCACTGACCGGCATCGCTTCGCACCCACCGCTGCACGCCGACGCGCTCTCCGACCCTCAGAATCCCCTGACAGTACCTCCCCAGCAGCAGCACCCTCCCTCGCACACCCTCTTCCCCCTCGACCTGCATCACGACGCACCCACGCTCCGGCTCAATGCTCCTCCATAGCTCTTCGTACTCCGTGTCCTTCCCTGTAGCAGGGTTCACCATGTGCCACTTCTCGAGCGTCAGGTTCTCGCCCGCGGGGAACTCGTCGCCCTCGTCCGTCGCCGCCTCGGCATCCGCGAAGCGCGAGTCGACCCAGTGCTCCCACCTCCCATGACGCGTACCGTCCTCCAATACAGACGACGACGATGTCCCCGCGATACCCCAGTCCAGTTCTTCCAGGGTCGCCGCTGCACATGACTCGTATTCAGCCTAGGTCCAGCTCCAGCGAGGGAGACTTACCTGCGCTGCCTTCCTTATACCCCTTCAATACGCGTAGATCCACGAACCGCCGCTGCGGAGACGTGAGCACAATCGTCGACGTTGGCTCGCTCGGCTCGTCGGGCAACCAGCGGATAGACTCCCGGAATGAAATATGGCCGGCCATGGTCGTGACGTGATGATGAGGGGTTATTTGACGAGATTTACCCCGGATTCCAGAAGACGTAGCACGTGGCGGGGTTAAGACCGTTTCAGTCTCTCGCAAGCCCTGTCGGGTTGTCGGTAGTCGCAGTGTGGATTGTGTGGAATCAGATGAAGGTGGCTACCCGATCCCGAATGCAAGTCACATTATTATTAACGAGGCTTCAGCCGCACGCTAACACGAGTGACTCACGCAACCATGTCTAACGTGGTTTTCAAAAAGGAGCAGGCCCTTTACTTCTTTCATGGTCACCAATCACTCAGTATATGAAATGAACAATCGAGATCGAGTACACGGCGCATGACGCCTATTATTGATGGTTTGTACAGAAACAGGGTATCTCACTACTACGCACACGGTTTGCCATCACCTTTGGCCGCCTATGCAGTTACGCCAGGGAACTCGGCACGCTGGGTGGTGACAACGAGACCAGCGACGGCGGCCGAGCTCAGGGTCGAAAAGACACCAGAGATGAGGGCAGAGAAGGCCAGGCGGGATACGTCACCTCCACGACCAGGAGCGAGCTGACCGAGGATACCAATCTGGATACCGAGCGATCCAATGTTACCGAAACCACAGATGGCATAGGCGGCGATGAGCTGGGTGCGGGGATCCAGAGCAATGTAGGCGGCGTTTTGAGCGGCGATGCGGGCCACCTCGGCTGGCTCAGCAGTCGCCGCGGTCGCGACTTGACCCGCCAGCATGGTGAAGGCATTATACTCGTTCTGCACGTCGTGTTAGCGGGCCATGTTGTACATAAGCAGGGGTGGGAAACGTACGGTGATGATCTTCTCGGCGATGACGCGGCCGACAAGAAGGAGCTCGTTGTCCTCGCGGCGGATACCGAGGAGGAAGGAGACGGGGTAGAAGACGTAGCCCAAGATGAGCTGCAGAGTGAGGGGGTGGGGGTCGTTGATGTTGATGTAGCGACCCCACCAGCTCATGAGACCGTTGAGGAGGGCAACGAGGGCGATGATGCAGAGCAGAGAGGCGATGATGGTACCTGCAATCTTGATACCGAGCCAAGCACCGTTGGCGAAGGCGTGCAGGGCGTTCTCGGCCTTGTGCTCATCATCATCGGGGATGACGACGCGACCGGCAGTCAGGGTCTCCTCAGTCTCGGGATATCGCAGCTTGGAAATGGCGAGCGAGGCGGGGATGGACATGATGCAGGACGAGACGAGAATCGCAGGGGGCAGACCCAAGCCGATGTAGCCGACAAGGACGGAACCAGAGATGGTGGCGAAGCCGCAGGTCATGATCTGGTGGATCTCGGCCTTGGTCATGTAGGGGACGAAAGGACGGACCAGCATGGCAGACTCTCCCTGGCCGATGAAGGGAGTAGCAGCAGCGACGACAGCCTCGGCACCCGAGACACCGAGAGCCCAGTACACGAAGGTGGCGAACTTGCCGACAAACCACTGGAGGAAGCCAATGTGGAACAGGACCTGGCAGATGGAGATGAAGAAGACGATGGCGGGGATGACGGACCAGAAGAAGTTGAGGGTGTTGGCCGTGTCCGGGCCAACGAGGAAGGCAGAACCGTCACGGGCATAGCCGAGCAGGTTACCAGCACGGTCGGCGATCCAGCGGAAGATGTCGTAACCGGCATCGGTTCGCAGGACAAAGAGACCAATGATGTACTGGGCGAGCATGCCGACAATGACGGTCTGCCAGTTGATGCGGCTGCGGTTGGCACTGGTGGCCCAGAAGGCAAAGAGGATGACGACGAGACCAAACAGGCTGACGGCGCGGTTCTCGTTGGTGTTGCTATCCATCTCGTCGCTGGCAAAGGTGCCGACCAGGACGGTGGCAATGGCGCCGAGGGCACCGCAGGCGAGGCGGAACTTCTGGGGGATGGCGTTGACGACGAGGACGGCCGTGTGCTTCCAGACGAAGCGGATGCCCTGGGCGACGTAGCGGGCGGGCACGTAGTAGGTGATGAGACGGAGCATGATGCCGAGCCACAGGAGGAAGGGAACGGTCCAGTTGCGGTCATGGTGGTGGACAACGAGCGAGGCGATCCACCAGCCGGTGAAGAGGGCGGCCACAAAGGCGTGGATGAGGGGGCGTCGGTAGGTGTAGACAGGACCGAGGCGACGCTTCCAAGGGCTGGGCGGGGCGGTCTCGACATCTTCGGGACGAGCCTCCTCAGCGTCAGCAGAGGAGCGGACGAGGCCGCCCTTCTTGTCGTTGTCGCTGTACTCGGGAGGGGTCACGCGCGAGGTGGCATCGTTGTCGGTGGCCAGGGGCTGCTCGACAATCTTCTCGTTCTGGTGAACATGAGGAGCGCCAACCTCGGGGACGGGGGTCGAAGTGCTCGACACCACGTTGTTGGTGGTGGTGGTGGTGGTAGTGGTGGTGTTTGTGGTGTCCGCCATTGTAAAGGCTTTAGGCGTTGCCCTTTAAGCTTCTCTTCTGGTTGCCTGAATTAGCCCAATGTTTTGCGACGGGAGTGGCGCCACCATTCGTCGTCGTTGTTGACTTAGACGCGCTGAGCCATAGATGTAGATGTAGATGTTGGACCAACTCACAAGTAAAGGAAACAAATCACACAGCGACACAACCAGCCAGGGCCAATCCTCGAAAGGGAGACAGCACGAGATACCGCGACAGGCAACGTGAGGCGAGGGGTGGAAGGAAGAAAAAACCCCCAAAAGACGGGTGTGCGAGCGACCCGTGTGGTTTTTGTACCTTTGTCGGTCCTTCTCTCGACACCGGGCGCATCGGGTCCCAGAAAAAAAAATATGGCCACAAAAATTCCCACCCCAGCACGGGTTTGTGCTGGTTGTGCGGGTGCGACGGCGGCGCAAACCGTGCGACAGTCGAGCTGCCAGAAAGGATCGGGGTCTCCACGGGTCGGAAAGGAGGGTGGGGACGGATAGTAGAGGTGCAGGGTTTGGACTGGCAAGGGCCAAGAAATGATCCCAAGGACCAAATCGCTAGTCGTCGCGCCCTCGAGGTGTTGCTGCGATAGATAGCGGCGTGCGCGAGGGGTGGAGGAGGAGGAAGATGAGGGGGGCCAAGCCGAGGCGGCAAGGGTGGGATTGGTTCGGGGCTCGCGATTCGATAAATTATTCTGGCCAGGGAGGGAGCGTCAGCAAAGCAACGGCACGGCAGGACAAGGTCTCTGTGCTTGAGTTGGTTCGCTGGCGGAGGAAGAGGAGGAGGAGGACAAGCTCGGGGACGCACCCAATTGGTGGGCGGCTTATCGCAGGATGTCGGCGATGATGCTGGAACCGGGCTGGGCTGAGCTGAGCTGAGGCGGATCTGCAAGCGCGTGCAAGTAGCGATGCTGACCTGGGCAGAATGAATATTGCTGACGCAGAATCAAGGTCGACAGGGCCGAGAGCAAAGGTCCCAAAGTTTGCTCCAACAGGACAGGACAGGATAGGACAGTGCTGCTGTGGCCGGGACTTGCCACAGGCAGGAGCAGTGTGGCTTGCCGCCAAGATCTGGCAACCAACCCACTGCTGATCCCGCCGCCCAGCACCCTTGCCTCCTTCCTTCCCAAGCCTTAGCCTCCCCAAACTAGCATGTACCTGCTACCAGATATAACCACGTCCTTCCAATACTGCACTTATGTACTCCTAAGGAGCAACGGCCACCGTAAAAGGTTCCAGGCTGCTAGTAAATACATATGTACAAGGGGAGGCTGCTATATTTCCCCGTGTGATTCGGCGATTCTGCGCAACACGGCGCCCTCCTATCTCTCCTCCCAATATTGCCACAAAGTCCAACAAAGCCACTCCATGCCCTATCGCACCTTATCTTGCTAGCGCATTGGGTCGGACAAAAGATCGTGTCCTGGCCTGTGCGCCACCACCGTCAAGACCACCTTTACAGGACTCTCCCTCCCTCTCCGTCCGCATCGTCGAAACGTCCGATGATAATTCCACCACTTTTGATCCATCCTCCTTCGGGAAAGAGTATCAACCCGCACGTTTAGATCGTAACCAACAATCAATATTATCGTATCCTTCGTTTGTCCCTATCCAACCTTGGTCTGTTAGACGCGGCCCAATCCGTTACCGAGACCGAGGGCTAAACCAAAAGTCCCCCGACCCGACCAGACCACCATCCAGTAGCACAGAGGCAAACCTGACGGCAGAGTCGGCTTCCGTCCTACCGAGAAACCCTACATAGTCCTCTGCCAGTCCGGGATTCCCCCTCACCGTGGCATGCAGATCACCTCACCACAGCGTCAACACAAGACATTGATTCGGCCCTGTTCCCAAACTCAATCCAGCAAACTCCCCTCTCATCCGTACATACAAACATACATACAAGTATGTATGTGCGACAGCCCGGCGAATCGTTCCAGAAGCCCCCCACATCCGCCTCAGCGCCATACACAGTAGGGCACGCGACCACTTTGCTTAGACCCCCCGGCCAAGCCACCCTTTCTCAACTCTGAAATATGTCCGGATCTTTTGCCATTCAAAGGGTAGTCTGCCGTCTAGCACCGGCACACCAAGCCACCTTAGCTCTCCCCAAGATTCAACCCAATGCCAACCAAGCACCTCTACTCATCCATTCCATCCCATCGTGACACTGACGATATCACCCTTGGTGTCATCGTAGCCCCTCGCTGACCATGCCTCATTCCCACCGGCTCCACACGGTCTATGTACACTCTACACATACAACTAGATGCCACTCATCGTGCACCGTCCCAGCAGCGTCCGTAGGCAAGATGAAGCTGACGGCCAACCCACAACCATATCATGCATGCATACTCATCCCTGCCTGCCTCGGTCCCACCCTTGCCTTTTTCTTGGATGCATCGAAGTGTTCCCCATATCTTCGGCCAGCGCCGTTATCTCTCCGTGCCACCCGCTAATTACCTTCTCCATCCTCCATCCTGCACGTCCCCTTGGAGATAACGCATCCCCGTCCTCAGCCCACATGAAATTTCCCAAATTTCCCCGATCTCTTCCTTATCAGCATGTGCTTACTACGAGTATTGACTTGTCCAGAACCTCGGGTTTCAGCTTACCACCCAAGAGCCTTGGCCCGCCTCTCAACGGTCATGGTGGTCCTCGTTCTAGATCCCTCGACGCCCACGACGCCCACCACACCCACCCGCGGGTTGCAACCACACTCATCCATCCATTGCCCTGTGTGGTTATGCAGGAATGCATCTCGTGGCCATCCATCACCGTCACCCATCCTCGTTTGGTAGAACAAAATGCATGGAACAATTGCTACTTAGGTTGCAACCACCCCGAAATCATATAAATTAAGAAGGAATGAAATTGCAGATAAAAATAAAAATAAAAATAAAAATAAAACAAACATGCTGTCATCTAAGACCCTGATCGTCCGTCCGTCCACCCGCAAATCTTCAATCTTGGGCCCTTATTCTCCTCCTCGGAATCGCCTATTAAACTCTTCCACCGCCACCCCAATCATCTTGTACAGAAAGCCCCTCTCGCTCCCTTCTCCTACCGGGATAAAGGGTCCATTGGCTCCTCCCCGTAGTGTCAGGCTCACTCCTGTCCTCTCCTTGGCGATCGTCTGCACGTCCTTGAGCGGTACGTCCCACTCGCTCGTCAACCGCCGGGACCGGATCAGCAAGATCCGCGCAAATGTCACCATTACCACCATGTCCTCCTTGGGCAGCTCCAAGTGCCCGATGTACTGCTCCTCAAAGTAGCGCCCGTTATCCACCTGCTTCAGCCAATACTGCCCCAGAGCCTCCCGTGCATTGTACGGCCGCACGATCCCGTCGCTCGGGATGAACCGCGGGTACCGGGAGCGGTCCAGCTCCGACCCATCAAACACCGTCGTCGTGTTGCGAATCCCCTCACTGACGTTGCTCGCCAAGTCCAGGACGCCCACTGCCGGCTTCGTCGCCAGTCCAAGGACGCCCTTGCCCACGCCCTTGAAGAAGCCCAGCGCACCCTCTTGCTCCGCACCTTCCAGAGGCTTGTTCATGAGGCCACCCACGCCCGACGCAACGCTCGTGAAGAGGCTGTTGGCGCCCGCCGTCACACCGTACAGGGCATGCTTCGGCCTGTTCCTGGCCCGCGTGATCCGGCGTCGATCCTGGAACTGCTTGTCCATGGATGCCGCCGCCAGGCCCTTGCTCAGACTACCTGTGAATTTGGAGAAGCTGTCACTGAATCCGTATACTGTCTTCTTTGCAAAGGAAGCTGCTCCCTTGGCGATGCCCAGTCCAAACTCCTCGGGCTTGTCCGACAGGATGAGTCCCTGGTACGGTTCGTAGAAGATGTCCGTCACGCCTGACGAGATGGTGTTGAACAAGCCTACGGGGTTGCCCAAGAAGTCGGCCGATCCCAGAATCTTGTGGATCTGGTACATGACCTCCTGGCTGTAGTGATTGGAGATGCTCTGGATAAGCACCTGTGTCGACACGCGCACATTGTCGAGCATCAGTGCGTTGAACCGGATAGGCGCGTCGTTGACGTTTCCGATGGCCATTGTCATCACGTTCAGGAAGAACATGATGGGGTTTCGCGTTGACGTCTTGTCCTCCGCATTGACCCGCTCTGTTCGCATGAAGCTCAGGTCGATCTGCATGGGCTGGATATTGAGCACCTCAAAGTACATGTCCTGGCCCGTCTGCTGCTGCGTCGGCACTGGAATGTCGAGGCTGTCGTCGCACAGCTTGCCCTCCTGGTCGACAATGGTCCACCTCGCTCCGGGGACGTTGGTGAAGTCGAGCAGAGCAAAGACAAAATCCTCGTCTAGGTCGACCGTCATCTGCTGGAGCAGGATGGAGGCATATTTGATATAGAGAACACCGTACGAATCGTCCTTGACTCGGCTCACCATGGCATGCAGCGATGGATGCGCCTCGACCTCTTGCGCCCGTTTCGGCACCACGCTGGGGTATAGAATCATGGGGAAGATGCCTCCGTACAGCTGATTGTCGATCTGCATCCACTTGATGGCCAGGGACATGGTCTGAATCAGCGGCGAGTCGCTGTACCGGAACTGCAAGTCTCGGAACGTGATGTAAGCCAGCTCCTTCAGCTGGGCATTGATTAGCGATATGCCAATGCCCGACAGCTTGAGCTGTGCGATAAAGGTTGCTCCAGTATTCTGATCTTTGACCTCGAATGCCTCGAGCCCGGTTGCTGCTCGTGAAAGGGCCTTGGGTTTGTACATGCTCTTGCTCTGCCGGAAGTTGCTGAGAATCAAGGTCTGAGTAGGGCCATCCGCAGCGACATTGATGTCGATGATCTTTTGCTGTCCATCTGGCGTGACAGACTTCATGGGGATCTGGTTACCAATCTCGGCCAGCTTGACGTGTCTCTCTTTTCCATTGATAGAGATGACGAGCTCGCGAAGCTTGGCAGCCGGGAAGTCCCAAGCATACGGCATGATGCTGCGCGGAGGTAGGCGGTAACGGATCGGCTTCCACCCGCTGCGGTCCTCCACTCCATCCTCGTCTACGTTGGGGTTGGCTTGGTAGAATGTGACTTCGGTATCACTCTCGTTGCGCATCGAGTACGGCCAGTTCTTTGTTTCCATGTTGAACTGCAGGAAGATGGTGGAATCCTCGAGCAGGATGTCAACGCGGACAAGCCGTTGCCGCTGCCCTGCCTTGGCAATCTTGACGTGGGTGGTTCCGATATCCGCAATATTGAAAGGCGACGTCCACTGGTTGTTGACACCCGGGTGGCACAGGCAGAGCTGCTTCACGGGTGACTTCTGCATAAAGTGCAGAGGCTGGCGCTCCCCTTGCTTGAGCGTCAGGTAGCCGGAGGAGCTCGACTCTCGGATGAGGATATCCTCGCCCATCTTGTTCTCGAGCACGAAACGCGGCGCCAGAGTGACAACCTTGGTCATCTTATACTTGCCCTCTCCAGACTTGATGTTGATGCCCAGATGAATCTCCTTGTTCCGCGACAGCGAGTTGAGCACCACCTCGGAGGTGCTGCCGATGGCGTCGAAGCTCTGTGGCTTACTCCATTCAGACTCGTCGACCTTGAGCAGGGCTCTGTTCCTGTTGTCGTTGCTTCCGTAGGAAAACATGAATGGCACAGCCTTGGAGCGGTCCGATAAGTCGACCAGCGGGAATTGGCCTGCTGCCGACCGAGCGTTCTGGAGGAACGTCTTCTCGCGAATCGACACCTCGAGCCCAGTCTTGTTAAGCACGACATATGGGCTATATACTGTTACTTTGAATGCTCCTCCACTATCAGGGATCTTGAAGTAGTGAAGGTTGAGGTGCAGAGGCAACCCTTGGTCATCCTTGACCGTGATGCGTCCTTCCCGGCGGAAGTCCTCCGTATGTCCAGAATTGATGATGCCAAAGTCGCTGGCCTTGAAAACCGTATCCTGCATGTCGACGCTGAGCAGCAGAAGGTGAGAAAGCTCCACCACGTGGACAGGGCTGACGCCGCCTTTGCGGAGGAAATTAGACCAGTCTCGCTTTGTGTTCTTGTCATAGATGCGATACTTGAAGTCGTATGGCAACAGGTTCTCCAGAGTGATGGGTGCCGACAACTTAATCTTCATGTATGGGTAGGATCTACCGATGGTTAGCAATGCTCATCCTCTCTCCTAAGCTCAGACTGACCTCGTCAAGGGGTTCGCCTTCTCGAACCGGGCGTGGACCTGGAAGTAGAACGGATCGCCATTCTCTCCCTTGCAGACCACTCGCTTGGTTGGTTGCTTGAGCATATCCTTCCACCAGATCTGGTCGTTGCTCCACTGGTAGCCAAACCCGCCATCTGGTCGTACCAGGACTCTCTTGTCGAAGACGGCGCCAACAGGTGCTGGACGCGATTCGCCGGGCGCTATCTTCTCAATCTTGACCAAGTGGCCTTGCTCTGCATCATAGACGCCGAGCTCGACCGGGATTTGCGTCGCGTTCTCCACCAGGAGCGGCGACCGTAAAGTCACATACTTGACGTTGTCGGCGCCAAGCGATACCTCGACGCATAGTCGATGAAGCACATTGTCCGACTTTGGTCGAAGACTGTAGATATACTCGCCCTCGCGGTTCAGTCGCACGTTCTTAACAGGGTCGAATCCACTGCCTTCTAGTTGGATAGCCACATTGTTCTGGTTGGATTCGGTGAGCAGGTTCTCACGCATCTTCTCCCAGTGCTCAAAGCTCCAAGGGGCATCACCTCCGTCTTCGAGGCGGAGCGTGATGGGCTCATTACTAGTCGGGCTTCTGGAGTGGATGACAGCCTCAAAGCCGGTGTAGTTGCGGATCTTGTAGGGAGCTTCCACACCACGCGGCTTGTCCAAGATGTCTTGCTCTGTTGTGAGGAAGTCAAAAGACTTGGATGCCAGCGCAATCGTCGCCGTGGTAATCGTCACATCCAGTGTCTTTTTGGATATGACATCCACTGACAACATTCCCGTGTTAGGCTGCTTGGCAACGCCAAATCCAACCTGCCAGGGCTCAAGCAGCGGCTCCCAGCTCGACTTGGAGAAGTTGTATACGTTGGAGTAAATGTCAATGGCAGCTTCCGCCTTCAGATCCGACGACCAGTTTTGGGCAGTGGTGGTGAAATCCTTGATGCCTATGTCGAGAATGGGCAGTTCGTGGGTGTCGCCAATAAGCACCACGCGTACACCCTCCAGGGTTGCCGAGAGCTCTTCGTGTCTTTTCGGCCCTGGCGGAGGTTTCCTCTGCACCTGATTGCTCTGGCCTCCAGATATCGCCGTCTTGGTGCCCTTGGACTTTGATACCACTGTAGTCTGTCCGCGGCCGCTTGCTGTCTTTTGCTTGAGACCAACGTTGCGAAGCTGCTTGGCCTTTTGCTCGGCAACAGTCTCGGAAGGTTTCTTGGTTTCATTATCGGACAGTTCGCTTGCTCGGGTGATAATTTGGAGGGCTAGCAGAATGTCGCGCAGCGAGAGTCTGAGGATCAGGGGCTCGACCTCGAGGTGAATGCTATTCTTTAGTGGCTGTGAGCTGTCCATGCTGAGCTGCACAGAGAAGTCATCAATGATTCTCAAGTGCGACGTCTCGAACTTGTCCATACGACAGAGAAACATGCCAATCTGAGAGATTTGGAAAGTGAGCGCGTGCTGCTGGGAGAGAAGCATCTGTCGGAAGCCGAGAACAATGGCCTCGGAGCTTGAGCTGAGGGGGTTGGCAATGAGAATGACCTGCGCATCGACGAGGTTCACTCTGAAAGCAATGCTCATGTTGGGCTTCTTCTCTTCCTTGACTGGCTCGCCCGGGGATCGGTCGGTTTGTCTCCGAGAAAGCTGCAGCTGGGACCCTTGAGGTCTGGAACTCGAGAAGGAGACCCGCATGGACTCAGCATCCGACTCTTCAGGGGTATCGGGAGCGCTCTCATCTTCTATGGGACTAGACTCATCCACAGAGAGTCCTTCGCTTGCAAACTTTTGCAGGGCAAAGAGGTAATCCAGGGCGAAGATGACGCGAGGGCTGTCCACGGTAGCCATTGCAATCACATTTCTCTCTTCTCCTCCAGACATTGTCACGCTAGCCATCAGCTGCTGTGCGTCCTTGTTGGTGGAGGTCATGATGCGACGGAACTTGTTTGTCTCTCGGGGCCGGCTGTCGTAAATGGTGAAGGCCTGAATAAGAAGTTCTGCTTCCAGGGAGCCGTCCGACAACATGCGTGTTTTGACTTTCGTGCCATCGAGCGAGAAGCGCGACAGGCTCGAGGCGGCGACGTCACCAACTGGCTCGTCTTCCGGGGCCATTACCAGTTCCAACCCAATCGTGTGGATTTGGAACACGAAATCCAGCTTCGTCCACATGTCATCAACAGACCCAAGCTCCGGTCCAAGGTCGACCAAATGCTGCCCCTCACCTGAATCGGCGGCTGGCAGGCTGCGTGCGCGTTGCAGTGTGTCGGCATCGACTGCGCGGGCCGCCTCCTCATCATTGTCGTCGGCCTCGCCTGCCAGTGCTGCAGGCACAGACCTCGAGATTTCCATGAGAAACTTGAGTTGGTATTGGGTGAGTCGAAGCTTGATGTCTGACATGGACGCCTCAATTTCTGTGTCTGGCCGCTTCGCACCATCCTTGTGCTCGGCGTACGTGATGTTGAGGCCCAAATCGACATGATCAATCATCTCCAGCTCTTCGGACCTATCATCTGGATAGTGGAAGTTTGACGTGAGTCGAATATTCCGGATTCCAGCAGAAATCTTCATGGCGATATCTGCATTCTCGGCATCGTCGAGCGGTGCAAACTTGTTCTGCGCGTACAGCTCACCGAGATACGCTGTGACGACGTCGCGCTTCGGGCGGCCCGGAACGACGAGGCGCGGGAACACGACGATGGGTGTGTTGACCACGACGTCAAACTTGAAGCGTCCTGGGCTCTGCTGGATCTGGTTCGCTTGGTTCGCGGCAGCCTGCCTGGCGGCATTGTACAATGCTTGCATTTTACCAAACTTGACCAAGAAGTCAATAATCTTACGGAACGGCTCCTCGACAAAGTTGAGCTTGACAGATCCGGCACGGAGGTATATGGAGCTGTCGTATCCAGGATAGCCCTGTGGGATGCTGGAGTCAAAGGTCTCATAACGGAAATCAGCCAGGTCCTCTCCCTGAATAGTCACGAGTCGGCGTAGATTTGAATCTTCCGAAACGCCTTGGTTCACGTCGTCGACAAGGGAAAGGTCGCCCAGCTTGGCCGACAGCCTCATTGTCTTGCCTCTAAGGAATATGCCGACGTCGGCATGGTTGAAAGACAGAGTCGCCAATCGGATTCCATCATTGTTAAGGATAAGACGAATACTCTTCAGGTCAACCTTGACGCGAATAGAGCCAGCATTAGCTGGTTGCTGCGGAGTGTCGGTCCCATCACTCTCGACAACAACGTCCGGGTTGTCGCCTTCTGTGATTGCCTTTTGGCCAGTCTGGCTAATCTGGTTGTCGTTTTGGTCGTTTCCACCCGTGAAAGTGACGAGAATAAAGTCCAAGAGCGTCAGTAGCGTCTTTCGCGTGACGATCACGTTGATGGTCGAAATGGCGGTGGTTACGTGAGTCTCCACGCCCTCGTAGACAGACATGAACTCGGGCGACAGACGGTTGACCTTGACATATTTGACATTGACAAGACTTCGGCCAGCCTGCAGATCCTCGTTGTCTCCAGATGATACGATTGACTTGAACTCGGCCGGTGGGTTATCCACAAAGTCATCGACGGTGACGGAGCCAAGCGATACTTCAGCCGCCATGTCGAAGGGGCGGGTGTAAAACTCCAAGTCGAAGTTCTCCGCCACCAGCTCGACGAGCCGAACATCGGGCTTCTTTCCATCAGGGTCACTTCGGTAGAGGGAGCCTTTGAGCGTATCGACCTTGAACTTGAACTGGAAGCTCCGTTGCTGAATCTTGAGATGTTGGTCATCTTCGCCTTCCTCGGCGTCCTGGAACGTGTCGTCGTCATCGTCGTCCATGTCGTTGAGAATGACGGCTGTGTGCGGCTGCATGAACTGGAACGCCGACGAGTGGCGCCGTTCTCGTCGCTCAGACTTGCGCTGCGAACGGTTCGAGAGGCTGCTCACCAACCTAGGGCGAGTAGGTTTCGTCTCGTGTGGCTGGTCAGGAACAGCCTGCTGATCATGAAACTTGGGAATGGCCACGTCGATGATTCGCATGAGGGTCTTGTACTTGGTATCGGACACGGCAGCATGAAGCATGGGCATGTGGCCCGACACCTTGAGCTTGGTAAGATTAGGTGCCTTGGGGAGAATGGACGTTTCCACAACAAAGTCGACATTGATCTGGTCAACGATGTGCATCATGAAATCACCAGACTTTCGGGTCAGCTGCGCCTTGGTCTCATTGATTGAGGGACCGATAAGGACCTGGGTTGAGGTGAGCTTGACAATGAACTTGTCGTACATGACCGACTCCAAGCGCTTGAAGTCCTCATCGCTGTACACCTGTCTCTGCTTGGCCTGAATGTCCTTGAGGGTGCTCTGATCGGCCAGCTGACTGTTGACGTGGATGTGACCAGCATCTACGATGAGACAGGTCGAGTTCTGGGAAGTGATGCTGACGGGGACAATGATGAGGGGCGCTTGCAGATCCAACTCGGCATTGATGGTCTTGTGTTCCTCCAGGGCAAACTCGAGGCCTGCGCGGGTCTGCTCACGGATACCTTCGACTGTCGCGCCGGCGCTCTCCATGAGTGCGGCTATCGAGTCCATGTGCCGCTCTGGCGGCCTGAAGAAGTCGGCGATTCCCACTACAAAGTTGGGGTTCCAGACCACCTCGAGTGGTCTCATCTTGCCCACTAGGGCAATATCGCCTTCTCTCTCCAAGGGATTCTGCTCAAACTCGAATTGGAAGAAGGGCTCGGACTCCGGGTTTTCGAGATCGGCTATAGAAAGCCTCTTGTTCTTCTTGGCGTCGGGGGCATCCTTGACACGCACAATCTCGGGGTATAAACTGTTGGGGGTGGTGCCATCGTTGACACGCAGTCCGCCCAGGCTGAGGTTGGCAAGCATCGAGTCCTTTCGTTGAAGGGCTTTGGCTTTGAAGACGTCGAAGTGAAGACTGAGCAAGTCTCGCAGTTCGTGGTTTTGGTTCCGCCGAAGCGTGAAACTTCCTGTGCCGAGCGCAGCTTCCAAGCACAGTTTGACAGCCTCGCGGGGCAGGTCAACGGACTCGGCGAGAGCCGTCTTCTCGTCCCAGTCGATGGCATCGTAGAGCTCCTTTCTCTGCTCCTCCGTCATCTCCGTGTTCTCGCCGTTCTCTTCAATCTTGGCCTCGGGCTTGGATCCCCACATCCAGGACATCCAGCCCTGCTGCTGTTGCTCAGTGTGCTGCGTCGGGCGTCGCTTGAGGGCCTCGGCGTTTTCCTTCTTGAGCTGGTTACGAGCGAGGGACCGCCAGAATCTCAGATCTTCGTAGCCGAGCTTCCACTCCAGCTTGTTCATGTCGTCGTTTTCCTCGGTCGTGAGCTGCTGCTGCTGCTTCTTCTTCTTGAACAGCTCAATGTACCGTGTTCGATCATCTCGACGTTCTCTGAAGTAATCCCAGGACCATTTGCGATTTCGCTCGTGGATCTTGTTGAGCACGGCATTGCCAGCGAAGAGGAACCAAGCACGGGGGTCCTCCTTGGGGGTAACACCCTTGGGCTGCAGTCGCTGATACTCTTGGTGGCGAATAAAGTAATGGAATAGGTCGACCATCATCAAGCCATCACGGTACTGGTGATCGTCTAGGACCAAGCCAATCTCCTCGAAGAGCAGCTTGGCCTTGAAGGTGGGTACGTGGATATTGCCAGACTTGTCAAGCTCTATCTTGGCCTGACCGCTGACGGGCTTCAGGATGTATTGATGACGGGTATCCCTCGAGTCCTCACCCCTTCCGATCATGGCTTTGAAGCGACTGACCATGTCGTCGTGGGGCATCTCCTCGAACGAGGGAGAGACGGCCTCGCGGCCTGGCCCGAGCAGTTCGGTATCTGTGTTCCAATATATTGCGAGGGCACCAAGGGTAGCGAGCTTGTGGGTGACGGTCGTCGACTTCTGGATAAAGGTGGGTTTCCATTCGCCATCGGTGCTGAGGGCGCTGAACTCGTCGAGGGTGAGGCCCAGGGCGAAAGGGTGGCCCGGGGCCGAGATGGCGTCCTCGTAACGGACGTGGATATTCTTGACGGTGACCTGGAGGTTGTCGACGATTTTTGTGACGAGGCTCTGGGTAAAACTCTGGCTTTTCTGCTGCTCCTCTTGGCTCAGGCCCTCCTGGTTGCGCTCCTTGAGCAGCTCGGCGCTGTCGAGCTTCTCCATCTTGAGGCGCTGCTTTCTGCGATCCTCCTCATCCGGGTCGTACTCGGCCTCTTCCTTGGGGCTGGCTAGGAGGAAAACATCTTGCACAAAGACCTTGACGGGTGCGCCGCCCAAGTTAGACCAGGGAATGACGAGGGTGAGCTCGCCGAGGTGGCCTTCTAGAACGTTGATGGGTAGCTTGAGCTGGTCGAGGGCTTCGCGACGGAGCTCGAGATTGCGCAGCTTGACGTCGCCAGACCAGATGCCGACCTTGAGCTGTGTAGGATCGAAGTTCTTAACGTACATGCCAAGGAAGCGATTGAGCAACCCGGCGACGAGCCCTTCCAACATGGCGGGCGGGGGAGGCCGTAACCCAGGCCGGGGAACGAGAAATCGGGGTTATTAGGCGGCGAGGCTAGGGCAACATGAGGCGGTGAATTCGATTGCTGCGGCTGTCGGAGAGAGCGGCGGGGTGTGCGTGGGAACAGAGGAGAGGAGGCGAGGCGAGGCGAGGCGAGGCACGTTGCGGTTCGGTCGTGATCGTAAAGTCGTGGGCGTCAGGTTGGCGGAAGGAGGGGTCGTATTGTACAAGGAATGAATCAAGAGACAAGTCTAGAGCAGCATGCGAGAGGGTAAAAAAACGGTCGCTGTGCTTGAAGGGCGGCTCGCGATGGCCGAACGAAAGGTGGATGTGGCAGATGAAGAGGGAGGGATAGAAACAAGGTGATGGAAGCACCAAGGTCAGAGGTAGGAGATGATGATGTGATGTGGTGGTACCTGTTTGTGGTAAGGTAAATGGTGGGTAACAAATGGAAGGTCCTCAGGCTCGCTTGCTAGGTAGTGCCGCCCGGGACGATCAGTACCTCAAGGTAGGGCGCAGCAAGTCACGCCCTTTCCAGATAGAACAGAACCGGATTGGGAATGCCCAGTTTGTCCAATGTGCAAATATTGAAATGTTGAAATCGACTGGTTGGCAAGCCAGCGGTGACGAGAATTGGCATGAAGCAGCCAAATTGGAATTTACACTACCTACAGATGTGATACAAGCGATCGGCAACTCGCGACTCGCTGAGATCCGCATGCACGGCTGCCACAAGTGCGCAGCGAAAATGGCTTGTCGTACATACGCGCTTGAATCCGTGTTCCGTCGCATCGTCGATGATGCTCCTGGTGCTGGCGAGTATGACGCAGGGTGGGTGCCTCGGCCCTGTCTTGGCCCTGGCGATTATTGTTCCGCGGAGGGAGGGGTTTGGGGCTGTGCTGCTGTTGCGGCGCTGCGCTGCGCTAGAGCTCGGCCGCCCTCGATCAGCAGCGACAGCGTCAATATACTCCATCATTTTTCACGCTTTACGCCTTTTATCTATCTTTTTACTTATTTTTCTCTTCAGGTGTTGATAGCAGTAAATTTGAAAAAGAAAAATAAATAAGTACTATAAGACCATGTGCAGAGATGCGTGCTGTCATGGTCGGACAGCATCCCCCTCTGCAAATCCTCTGCAATTACGTCACTGACCTCCCCTACCAATCCCAGCCCCACCATGCTGGAGCTTAGCTCTAAGCACCTCCAATTCCCGTGTCTCTCCATCGAGCTTACAAGTCCATTGCATCACATCACCACATTCAACGCTGTTAGCTCCTGTCTGTTCCTGACGTACTCTGTACCAACAGTCTGCCCTGCCACTGTAGCTGCAGCCACGTCGCTGGTACAAGCCCATGTGCTGCATTTCCGTATCCGTTCCTGTAGTCTTCTCCAGATTATTCTTCCCTAGCAGCTCCTCCAGCCGTTGTGAAACAAGCAATCAAGGAACTGTGCCATTACATCGTGCTTAATATTCTCCCTTCCTCCCACCCTCGGCTGCTCCATTCTCCGTACTCCCTCATGAACACCCATTGTATGTGATAGTGATTGCTTCACTGTCCTTGTCCTTGTCTTTGTCTTTGTTTGTCTCTGCCGCTTGTACGCTCCCATACCAAACCTACGATAGCTTCGCCCAGCTGCTCTGGCCAGCATCGCTCGTCGCAATGTTCCGAGCTTCGCGAATCCCTTCCTCCCTCTCCAAGCTGAAGCTCCCTTCGGCTGCTGTACAACGACCTAGGCTCCAATTGCTTCCCAGGTCCGCCGCTCTTGCTCAAACCTCCCGCTTCGCTACCAAGTCCGACGACGAGAACCCTCCACCACCCAAATGGCCCATTGATCGCGAGGCAGAGCTCAAAGTCGCTCATAAAAAGTTGGAATCCAATCCGAGTGCCGTCACCATCGACAGCTCCCGAAGCAAAGTCTTTGACGCCGAACCCAGGACTCCTGGTTCCCCCGGCGATCCCAGCTTGCAAGCGGGAATCCAGCACGACATTGTAAGATATCTACACCCCCCCCCCCCCCTCTCCAACTGCCATCTGGCATCGTAGCCAATGGCTCCTAACTTCTTGTCTCTGTAGAATATCTTCAAAAGCACCTTCCGACTCGACGATGTTCCCCGCGAATCCCGAATACTCGGTCTCGCTGGCACCGTCCCGTATCTGGTAACCTCGCTGTCCACCGTCTTTCTCGCCTGGGACATTACCAAGACACTCCCCACGGGCAACTGGCTCTACGATGCCATCCTCGTCAACCGCGACACTGCTCACTATCTTCTGAGTGTCATCGAGCCTGTCCAGCTTGGCTACGGTGCCATCATCATTTCCTTCCTCGGCGCCATTCACTGGGTACGTCCACGCAGCCACGCGAATCATCCGTAACCCGTACAACTGACATCTGTTTGCGCTTCAGGGTCTCGAATACGCCGAGAAGGAGGCATCGCGCCAACGAACCCGCTTTCGCTATGGCATGGGCCTGGCCGCATCCATCATCGCATGGCCTACGCTGTATATGCCCCTCGAGTACGCTCTGATCAGCCAATTCCTGGCCTTTGTCGGTCTATACTTTGCCGACTCCAATGCCGCCAAGCGAGGCTGGGCACCGCGATGGTACGGCATATACCGATTTCTGCTGACCGCCATGGTCGGTGCCGCCATTTTCATCTCCCTCGTCGGCCGTGCCTCCATTACCCGCCAGGAGCACCTCGGCTACCGTGCGATGGAGTCGCACATGCGCAACGAGGGCATCGCCGATCACAACACCAACTGGGAGAAGCTAGAGGCCGAGGAGCGAGCCAGGAACAGGAAGAAGAAGGAGGCCGAAGAGAAGGCCAAGAAGGAGGCTGAAAAGGAGCAGAAGGCCAAGGAGAAGAAGGAGAAGAGCAAGCCTGGCAAGAAGCCCCAGGATGAGTCCAAGAGCGGGGACAAGTCTAGTAAGCAAGAGGGCGAGGAAGCCAGCAAAGACGAAGACAAGAAGCAGGATGGCGAAGATGCTAACAAGGAGAATGAATCAACGAAGGAAGAGGGTGAGAATAAGGACAAGGACGATGAGAGTAAAGAGGGCAAGGATGAAGAGAGCAAAGAGGACACGGATGAAGAGAGCAAAGAAGACAAGGGCGATGAGAGTAAAAAGGAAAAGCCCAAGGACGACGGTGAAGAGAAGGGCGGCGACAAGAAAAAGTCGGGCGGTGAGGAGAAGAAGAAGAAGGATGATGAGTAACGACAATGACACCAACGAACAACCACCATGTCCTTGATCGAATTGGATTTGCACAGCAAGGCGTGTCGAGCGTCCGATTATTATCAAGATTGCTTCCTTGTTTACAGACGGCGCTTCATCTAGGTATATAGCAGTTTATATCATGTCACTCCCACATGAGGTTCCCTCAAAGTCATGCTGTCCGCCTGGCCGTATGTCTTTCCAACAAGGTCAGTCGAGAAGAAGCAGTCGAGAAGAAGTTGTCATCCATTCATATTCATCCGATTAATCTGGATCTGTAAGCTCTACCGTAATAATGAGTTGGGTCCGCACGGAATTCTAAGAAAGCATCTCAAGCCAACACGAGGGTATGGTCCAACGCCTTGCAAATGCAACCAAATAGTACCGCACAGCCCTACAATAGCCGACAGGGCGCAAAACAGAACACCATTGACCCGGCGTCGTCACATTAGCTCACCCACAGGGTGATGTACAATCTACACATGCTTCCAGTCGCTCGCCGCCAATCCCAACTCTCCTCACGGCCGCGAGAGCCCTTGCTTGGCCTGTGGTGTGTCAGTACATTGGCCACAGCTACGTACGAGAATATGTGCTTGCTTACCTTCATCTGCTCAATTCGGGCCTTGAGTTGGCTCGTCACCTCGGCTGCTCTCCTCCAGCTCTCGCCTCCTCCCGCAGGCTGCGGTAGGGAGGATACCGGTCGCTCTCTGCTCATTGCCGAGCCCGTGTCACTGCCATCATCGCGATACGAGTGGACACTCCTAAAGCCCCTGGCTGGAGAGCCGCGGCCCGATGATGCTGATTCGTAGCGCATTTCAGGGCTAAGCTTGCTTCTAGCAGCTGGGAAGTCGCCGTTCTCCTTCTCCTCTGACATGTTGCTTGCGAAACTCATTCGGTTGCGGCTCGCGGCTGCCGATCCCGTGTCGCGGTAAATTCCAGCGTCGTCGTGGACTGGTGAGGCCAGGCCTCCTGACATGGATGTTAGTGACGAGCTCCTACCAAAGCCTTGGATACACATACCTGGGCTGTTCATGCCTGTGGATCCTAGTCCTTCGGCGCGGCTCAGCGCTCTCTTTAAGCGATCAAGCTCTCGCCTCAGCCTCTCGTTGACTTGTTCTGTCGCCTCGGCATCGCTACGCGCCCGCACAAGCTGCGTCTCCTTTGCCTTGATGCTCAGAACATCCCGCGTGTGGTCCTCTATAAGGCTCGCGTTCTGGTTCTTGAGTTCCGCAATTTCGGACATGAACTTATTCCGCTCTTGTCGCATGTCGTCGACCTGGCGCAGCAGTCTCTCGTTGGCAGCCCGGAGCTCCTCGAGCTCCGCACGTTCCACAGCCGTCAAGCCACTCGAGGGAGGTGGCGAGTCTGGTGGCATCTGTGGAGCGGCTGCGGCAGGCTTCGCCAAGGAACGGCCAGCCAATCCACGAGAAAGTCCCAGGCGAGGCTGAGGAGGAGGTGCAGGCTCATCCTCATCCGGCATGACCGGGGGTCCTCCGACGGGTCGCCGTGGTGAAGCGACTCCACCAGGTGCCCCGAGTCTCTTCTGGGGTGCCTTGAGGCCGCCGAGCCCACCAGGCTTGGGCATGCCCAGCTTACTCCCAGCAGGCTTGGGTGTCGGTGGCGGAGGGTCAACAACGGGCGGCGATACAGGCCGAGCGGGCGCGGCCTTCTTTGCGGGAGGCTTCTTGCCACCCATGATCTTCTTGGGGGCGGCGGCGGGTTTCGGAGGTGCTGGTGCTGGCTTGGGCTTCTCCTTGGCTTTGACTTCGGCCGTCTCAAAGAATTCCTTCACCTTTGTCTTACGAATGTCGTCCAGTCCGTCCAGGTGAGGCGTCATGGCTCTCTCTCCAATAATCTTCATGACGGTTCCCAGAATTTCTGCGCCGCCGTCGCGAAGGGCTTGGCTCGACTCAGACAACAGCTTCTTTCCAGACTCACATATGGAGGCAATCTCGGGTTTGCTGGGAACATCGCGGGTCGTGCGCAGGCAGCGGATGAGGAATTTCATGGTGCCTTCCTTCACCTGAGGGTTCTTGTTGCTCAGGTATGCCGTAATATCCTCCAAGCACTCGGATAAGCTCGTCGACTCAAAGACCGCATCGAGGGCAGCGCCCAGTGCGTCGGAAACCGTGGCTTTCTTTTCCTTGAGTCGGTCCATGATGGGCTGCATGACTGTCGCGCGGTACTTTCCAAAGCCAGATCGTAGGCCCTTGGCCAAAGCTTCGATACAAAGAGCAGCCTGGGTAACGACTGCGACGTTGGCGTCCTTCATGCACTTAGCGAGTCCTCTGGTGATTTCGTGGAAGTCGCTGTCCTTGATGCGAGGGACACCGAGCGCCTGATGAAGAGCATCGACTGCCTCCTTACGATCCTTCCACTTGGACGATGCTAGTTGGTCGTGGAAGTTGGGAGGAATCTTCTTACTTATGTCCTCGGGCTCGGCAAGGTCGTAAGCGTCAATCTCGGGGGGTTCGCCGGCGTCGTCCTCTCCCTCCTCGCCGTAATCGTCGCCTCCAGCGGCAGCAGCAGACTCCATGGCTTCCTGCTGGGAGCGAAGCAGCCTCTCTTGCTTGGGCGCAGGCTCCGACTTGATCTTCTCAAACTGAGCCTCCAGGTCGGTCTGCTGTGTGGGCTTCAATTCACCCCAGAACATGGGCTTGATGGCCTCTCGCAGCCACCTATATAGCTCCACGGCCAGGTTGGTCGCTTCAGCACGCACGTTCTTGTCCGCAGCACCAAACATCTTGGGCAGGGCCTTGAGAACAGGTTTGGGGTCCACCACCTTGCAGCCATAGTTGTGGAATATTTGCGTCAAGGCGTTGAGCGTCGCTGCCACGTTCTTTGGTACCTTGTTGGACAGGCCTGGTAGCATCTCTTCGATGACGGGACCCGCGACATCGAGCTCGATGTAGAGCAGGAGGGCCTCGATAGAGTTTTGTTTGGTAGCGGCTCGAGTCGATGATAGACATTTCTCGACCATGGGTGTGATTGTGAGGGACCTCGTGCGAAGGCAGCCGTCTCTACCGCCATATTTGAGAAACGCGCAGAGAGCGATGATACCTTCCTGCTGCGCGGCAACGTTCGAGTCTGAAACAGCGCCCTTCCATAAGCCTGAGTCGTGTAGGAAAGGTCGGAAGCACGGGTCAGATTCGTCGGGGGTGGCAGCGAACTGCTTGGCTGCATCTTCGTAGGCTGCCTTTCTCACTTTCCAGACCTATAGGTTCGCGCTTAGTAGCTGTCGGATATCACACGCGGTCGAGTCTTTGGAGCTAACAGTACCTTGTGTGCGAAGCGGTCGGGAAGCGGCAAGGAGGAAAAGTCCTCCTCCTGGTCGGCCATCCTTGCGGCAGGACAGTCGAAGTGGTATTGGGATGAGTTGGAGCGGGGGTATCGTTCGCGTGGGAGATGGCGTTGGCGTTGGCGTTTGAAGCGCGGTCCAGCGAATTCTACTACTTTGTAAATCAGCTTTTGTATCGACCGCGGGTGCTTGGGCATCTTGAGGGCGCAGCAGGATCACATAGCTCAAGCCGGCCGAGGAGGAGGCCGTGCTATGGCATGGGAGAGGGAATGTGACATACCAAGGCGGAGTGCGCCGAGCTGGTTCGAGAAGGAAGGTTTTCTGGAGGCGTATAGCAGTCGTCAAGGCCTCGAGCGGATTTGGTGGCGTCGACGCGCAGGGCAGGCACAAAGAAACTATGGCCTTCCGTCGTCGGTCGAGGGGGTGGCCGAGTTGCGGTCTGTTGATTAAGGTGGGAAGGATTGAAGGTGTAGAGGATGTGGAACTTGCAAGACAAAAAGTACAAGCAATATGAAGACACCCAGAACGCGATTAAAGCAGACGTGTGCTGTGGCAGTGCGCAAGGCGAAATGGCGGCGTAGAAGGCAATATGGTTGATGGGTGTTTTATTTTATTTATTTCCCATCATCAGTCGCTGCACATAGCCGTCTGGCAGATCTGGTGGAGGGGCTCTTCTCCACGCTGCTAACTGGCTGCTCTCCCTTGCCCGAGCAACGGGGGTGTCACATGACGCGCCGGTGGGTATTGGTACCTGAAATGGGGCGCGCATGAAGTGAGGCTGCGAGTACAGGAACAGTTAGACATGACGCCAATTCCCAATAAGGCGAAAGCAGCCACCAGCTGGAATAAACAATCGAGTAAACATGGGAGGCGCCTGAAAGAGATGGCGCGTGTTTTATTCAATAATGCGATTGCTTTTTTATTTCTTTTTCCTTTTGTATTTTTCTTCCTGACCAGGGCAGAAAGTAGATGAAGGTAAGGTGAAAACATGGAGTGGCAGCGTAGCAATCGCGAATGCTGCTTCTGCTCATACTGCCACAAGTAATATGTTTATCGCGCCGTAGGAGTTTTCAACAAGCTGGAAGCTGGTGCGCCTACAAGCACTGCATAAGTGACCAGTCCCTTGTCGTCTTCATCTCTCATCTCGTTCATTATCCTCATTCATCAACAGACTTCCCTCGATTACCTACCTGTACCTCTACTCTCCACCTGCCGATAACGCACCACGTATCACGTATCACGTATCACGTGCCGATAAGAGCGTCATTGCCTAGGCATCCCATCATATCGATCGCATCTTTGGAAATTCTTCCTCACTGCATCTACCGCAGCCGCCGCCGCCATGGAAGCCCCCCAGGAGGGCCTGCGTTTCACCAAAGCTTTCGCAGCCGATTACTCATCCTCCGGCTCGGAATCGGAAGATGAACACCTTATGCCCGGTGTTGACGCCGAGGAAAACGACTTTGCCGACTTCAACCCGCGCAAGCGACGACGCCTAGGAGGAAACAACAAGGAGAGAGCGGCTCTGGGCATTTTTGCCTCAGACAGCGAAGACGATGGGCCCGGAAAAGGATGGAAGCGAAAGACGCTCAGGAATAAGGGTATGAGCTTTGTCACCAACTCAACGCAACAAAATGGCGAAGACGAGGAGGATTCCGAATCCGATACCCCAATGCTGGAGAACGGGGGGTCTGCGAGCGACTCGGAACAGCCACGGCCCCGGACCGTCTTTGACGGAAAGAACCCCCTTGGACGAGGGTTTGTCCCATCGTCAGCCTACGAGCCTGTCCTGAACGATACCGCGCGAGCCAACGCCGCTACGAAGCCGCCCGCCGTGGCCCAGCCAAGCGCCTTCGGCGCAAAAGGCAAGGTCAATGCAAAGTCCTTCGGTGCGCGTATGATGGCCAAGATGGGATACGTGGAGGGCAAGGGTCTGGGCAAAGAAGGACAGGGTCGAAACATCATCATCGAGGCAAATCTTCGACCTCAGGGCGTAGGTCTGGGTGCTGTCAAGGAAAAGTCGGAGCAGGAGAGGAAAGAGGAGAAGCGGCAGGCGGAGATGCGAGGCGAGACGGTCGTCGACTCGGATGAGGAGGAGAAGAAGAAGCGCAGGAATGCCAAGAAGAAGAAGACTCTCGGTGGTGCCTTTGACAGCGCCGGAAGCACGCCCAGACGACAAAAGACAAAGTATCTCACCGCCGAAGAACTCAAAGCCTCAGCTCCGGGACTTCACATACCCGAGGCATTCGCGCCTATTCTGGACATGACCGGGCCTGGCAGGCAGCTGCTGACATCAACAAGCGGCATCATGACACCGACGTCGGGCGTTACGGAATCAGCAGAGGTTGTCGAAGCACGGAAGTTGGTCAAGCGAGCACAAGCCGATCTCGTGGCATTTTCGGAAGAGTGGAGGAGCCTCGAGGCCCGCAAGACGTGGGTGAATCTGGAGCTCAAAGAGAAGGAGCAGGAGTTGGATAATCTGCGGTCAGACTTTGACCGCCTGCAGCTTTTTGCCAACATGGTCGGCGAGCAGCTTGCCTCTGCGACAGACTGGAACCAGGTTGTCGGGTGTCTGAAGCAGGCCGTACAACTAGGCTCTGCGACTACAGAAATCGCAGACATTGCCGTGGCTGCCATGCACCCTTTTTTCCGCGACTCAGACTGGGATCCTCTAACGGAGCCGTCCCGGTTCGCTTCTGACATGAAAGACATGGCTGGCTTCCTGATGAAGTCGGGCAACGACGCCCGAGCCGTAGGTCGATGGGACTCTGCGGCGGCCGAGGAGGACGGCGTATACCGGAGACATCACAAGGCCACGACACCCTACGAAAGCATGATGTACAAGAACTGGCTACCTCAAGTGCTGGCGGCCATACGCGCATGGGATCCTCTGGACCCTACGCCGATGCTGAACGTCATGGAAAGCTGGAACGACCTGCTCCCACCCTTTGTACGTGCTCAGGTCATGGACAACATCGCCCGCAGACTGGACACAGCCGTATCGGATTGGAACCCGAAGAAGAAGCGGCAAAGTCACCATCTGCCGCACACCTGGCTCTTCCCGTGGCTGCAGTATCTGCCACCCTATCACCTCGACCCCAGAGGCACCGGCCTCGTGGCAGACGTACGGAGAAAATTCCGCCAGCTCATCGACGTGTGGGAGTTTGAGCGTGGCGTGGTGCCGGGGCTCGCCCAGTGGGAGGATATCATGGGCGATCAATGGCGGCCTCTGCTCATGTCCCACGTGCTGCCGTCCATGGGCCGGTACCTGCGGGCCAACTTCCGCGTTGATCCGGCAGACCAAGAGCCTTACCTGCCCATCCTAACGGGTGTGCTGAAGTGGACAGGGATCCTGGGCGAGACTATTGTGGGCGAGGTGCTGGTGCAGAACATGTTCCCCACGTGGGACAGCAAGCTGAAGGAGTGGATGCAGCTAGACGAGGTGAACCTGGAAGAAGTGGCCGAGTGGTACCGTTGGTGGCGAGGGGTAGTGCTCCAGGAGTTTGGGGATACAAAGGGGGTGAATCACGAGCTGGACAAGGGCCTGCTGCTTATCAACATGGTATAGATAAAGAACGAGGCACCGAGCCAGCAATGCAATGAATGTAATAGCAGGCGCAGTTTGATTGCATCTTCCTCATTCTTGTCCTCGCTCCGCAGGTGGACTCGCTCTCATTGTGAAACACGTTCTTGGAAACGTGGAAGACCCTGGCAACACTATATGATGGAGTAATAAGACAAGGGCTGGAGTGCTTCGGCCTGGGTTAGCCCTGGCGATCTAATAAGTGGCTGTTTGCTGCAAGGAGGCGGAAACTCAGGCCCATACTATTATCAGTGAGAGGTTGGATGATGATAAGGGTGCTGGTCATTCGTAGCCAAGCCGGCAAGAGCATCATTTGATGCAGAGATTCACTTGTGCTTGATTTGTTCCTTGATATCGTTGGCATCCGTGTCCTTTCCGCCCATGCCCTTTTCTCCCTGTTTGAGAATCCCAAGATGTTCATGTTCTATGCCATTGATGGATACCACTATAATACAAACAAAATCGACTGGTCATTATCCATAGCGAGCGCTTTGCAGCTCGGCACCATTCTACTCATGCCATGTGAGCAGTCGTCTGAGCTGGAGGGTGCGCTTGCGCCAGGGCAGTCTCGCTGCCGCTGAAGCTCTCATCCTCCCTCACGCTGTGGCGCTGTGCGCCCTTGGCGGCGCGGTTGACATTCTCAGCGTAGACGGTATCCAGGGGGAAGCCTTCGGGGGCATCATGCAGGCGGTTGAAGGACTTGGAGTTTTGGTTATAGGAGCTGCCCGAGGGGCCCGAGCTGGGCGAGGTGGTCTTGGCGCGGACAGTGCAGTTGGTGAACGTGGGACCCAGCATCGGCAAGGTGATGCAGATGATGCCGAGGTTGGGCTCGAAGGCGGACCAGAAGTCGGCGTAGATCATGGTGCCGGTCAGGTTCATCAGGTCAAGCTCGAGAAGAGACACGATGCGGGCAATTGCGACGCCCGAGACGCTGAGATTGGTTAGTCGAGGCAAGAATAGAATGCAGGCCGAGTAGAACTCACGTTAGACCAAACAGGAAAGCAATTGTGATTCCGATCTTGGCATGCGTCTTCATCTGGAGATCCCAGATAGTCTTGAGGGGCAGGCCGAGGATGAGGATATCGGTAATGAGGTTGAAAGCCCCGATGGCGATGAAGCTACCTACTTGGTCGCCGCACGTTCCAGGGGTAAGGGGCTCGTAGGTCTTGCGAAAGGGCCGGCAGATGAGGAATACTTGTAGGATGTTGCCGATGGACCAGGCCGAGACGAAGTAGATGGTGTAGATGGTGAGCTTGCGGAGGCCATCATTGACGAAGATGCGGAGGTAAAAGCACAGCATGGAGAGCTTGATAGAAGCAATGCAGCTTGCAAAGATGAACTCGTACGCTACAAGCAGCTAAAGCATGGTAAGCGAGGGTCAAGGGGCGCTATGCGGCGGGTATACGCACTCGGAGGATGAGCGGGATGTTCATGAAGGTCTCTGTTATATCGTAGCCAACACCTAGCCGAGTGTCTACCAGTGGTTAGAAGGACGCAGAAAGAGTATGGCGTGTGGATGACTCACAAAGACCTTGAATGACCACCATGGCAATGCCTTGGGGCTACAGAGCGACGAGTTAGCATACCTCCGGGATACCCAACCCTTCCGCTGGCTGGGGACATACCAAAGCCGCCAGACACAACCAGTCATCCCACCACAGGTTGACGCCCTTTATGAATCGCACGTAGAACCGAACGCCGACGCTGATGACTGCGAACCCGACGACAACGCAGACAACGATGAGGTGCGCCTGGACAATGGGCAGTGGCGGGATCTCGTGAAAAACGATCTCGGAGGACATGGTGGAGGGACTCGGTGTAAAGAAAGATGTAGGTGGTTTGCAAACGCGGAGGAGCCCGGTAAAGTCGTCACTCTGTAGGCGCAGTCATATGTTGTAGTTGTGCGCAGAAAATCCCCTTCAACTCCTCCACGGTTTGACGAGCCAGTATCCGAGAGTCGAAGGTTGCATCAAGATAGACGATGGTACCCTACAGGAAATCGGGAATCATACAGATAATAAGGCACGGGCAGACTGATCGACATCCGTCCCCGGTACAGACCTCTGGCCGGGCATTCAGATTCCTGTCAAGTTCCCAGCTTGTCGTAAGCACGCCAGAGAGAAATGCAGACAAGGGACGCCACAGTTACAGTGTATCCACAAGAACCCGGGACGCGGGTTCCTTTATCATACAGACTCTGAGTGATCAGGTTGCCGGCAGACGGAGCCAGGGTAGGGGAACTGGACCGGACCGGGTCTGTTTGCAGGAGGGCATCGGGCAGTGGAGATGGAGGGCGACAGGGTGAAGTGCTGGGCACAGTATCCCCGTGTATGTATGTACTCCGTACAATACGGTGTAGTAATTGGGGGGGTGGCATAAGATCAACAGACGGCTATGCATGCTGAACTTTGCGATGCTTGTTGGACATGGGCCGCTGTATGTACATTCTGACATGCCTGCAATCTTACGCCGAGCACACAGTACGTACAGGGTATATCCCGTGAGCACGGTAGTCATGGCTCTTTCGAGGCATGATTGGCCGGCATGTCAACAGCAGCGTGTCCTCGGGCGTATGTGGTCGTATAAGACAAAGTACCAAAGCCAAGGCCCGGTTCACCGTCAGCAAGACGACAAGAAGAGGGCATGGCGATTGCCGACAGTTTGCTGTGACAGCACAGCCATATCATCTCATCATGTCCTGTCATCTGGTCTTATCCCGCGGGAATAACGGCGCCACGGGCATACGATAGCTGGAGGATCCGGGTCCTTGGCAACTGCAAAAGACGAGAAGGACAAGGTCAAGGGCAGGGACAGGGAGTTTGGTCGCATGTCGAACCGATTACGGACATCCGTAGGATACATATTGCCGGTATGTACATAGTAGAGCAGAGAGGGAGGACAGGACAAGAACAAGAACGAGGAGGAGCCGTTAGCATGAGCTTTCAAACGGCCCGCGCTCCACTGTGTAATCCACCCAAGATGTTGCCGAGAAAGAAGCCAATCAGGACACGGAGGAGCTTGGCGGACCGTCGTATGCCTAGCCAGGGGTCATCCTGCTGTTGGTCCAGGCATGGCCGGGATGGGAGCACGCTCAGGATACCTATAACGGCCGCCAAGTCGATTTCTCGCAGTTTTAGAATCCGATCCGATGGGCACGATGGATGTTTGATTGAGAGGAACAATCAGGGACAAGGATGCCGACGAGCGACGAGGAGGGTTGCAACCCGTATCGGTAACTCGTAACTGAGCAGAGTTCCACCAAACTCGGGACGACAAGGTGCAACGTGCTACCTGGCTTCGAGGAAGAAAGAGGGGAAGGTGGACTGACTGACTGACGACACCAGAAATTACCGTCGACACAAAAACGGCGGCCGGGCAAGGATCGACATTCGGTACCAGCTTTCCACCCCTATCCATGGGAGATAACGACAATACATATGTACATACGGATACCAGCAACCTGGACCAGGAACTCGGCCGGCGAAAACGGATCAGCGACGACTGGGGGGGGTGCGGAGTGCTTCCGTCGGGTGGCTTGCGATGGCCTCACCGGGAAAAGAGGACGAGATGCCGGGCCGCGTGTTAGTGGCGAGGCTAATGAGCACCGTCCGTGCGCACAGCAACGACGGGCGTGTCATGAGAGCATCTCGATACTCATCATTATCTTCCTCCTTCTTCGCTTACGGAACAACAGGGCGACAGCACCACAATGTCCCCATCCGGATCCTTCTTCGGAGATCTTCCCTCCCCACCATCACCTCCCCAGCAGTCTCTCAGGCCGTTGAAACCAACCCGTTGTGAAGGGTTATCTCTTGGGCAAGGATGATGCTGCAAGGTACGGATGCCTTGCAACCAACAGCTCGCCCCTCCCTCTGCCTCCCCCCTTGGAGAGGGTGAATAGGGGATTCTCTCCAGACGCCCTCCTCGCCTGCGTGTAGTCATCAAAGTGTATGTACGGAGTACTACCTATTGAGCAGAGTCTCCGCAACCCCGTCCGTACCTTCCATGGTAAGCTGTTATCAACGCGAACCAAACTGTCTTACATAGTATTAAGAACTGTCCCCAAGCTACCCCTCCCCCTCTCTCCTCGCCCTTGACGTCGTGCTCAGCGTCACTGTCGATATCCATCTATCTTGTATACCAATTCCTCCGTCATCATGGCTGCCAAAGACCTCGATGCCCCGTTCGACTACATCATTGTCGGCGGCGGAACGGCCGGACTCGTCGTGGGCTCGAGGTTGAGCGAGGACCCCGACGTGCGCGTGCTCATCATCGAGGCCGGCGGTGACCGCGGCGCCGATCCGCTGGTCCTGACTCCCGGCCTCGTCGCCGGCGTCTACGGCAAGGACGACTACGACTGGAACTTCCTCTCGGCGCCCCAGCCCACGCTAAACAACCGCCGCATCAACCAGGCCCGCGGCCGGTGCCTGGGCGGCTCCTCGGCCATCAACTTCCTCATGTCCGTCTACCCTTCGCGCTACGACATCGACGCCTGGGCCAAGCTCGGCAACGACGGCTGGGACTACGACGGCCTGTCCCCCTACTTTGGCAAGTCGGGCACCGTCCACACCCCCAACGCCTCGACCAAGGACATCTGCGGCATGACGTACCACGACGACTCGCTGCCCGGCGACGGCCCCGTCCAGTCGTCGTTTGGCGAGGGCTTCGGCCCCCTCAACACGGCCTGGATGGACACGTTTGCCAAGTTCGGCCTCGGGATGACGGCCGACCCGCGCTCTGGCAAGGCCGTCGGCGCCTTCCAGAACGGCGCCACCATCGACCCGGCCACCAAGATGAGGAGCTTCTCGCAGAACGCCTACCTGACCCCGGAGGTCATGGGTCGCGGCAACCTGGCCGTCGTGACGGAGACGGTCGTCTCCAAGATCCTCTTCCGTGTCGAGAGCGAGGGCGAGGGCGAGCCCGTCGCGACGGGCGTCCTGGCCCGCGCCAAGGACGGCTCCGAGAGAAGCTTCAAGGCCAGCCGCGAGGTCATCCTGGCCGCGGGGGCGCTGCAGTCGCCCCAGATCCTGGAGCTGTCGGGCGTGGGCGGCAGGGCGCTGCTCGAGAGCCACGGCATCCCCGTGCTCGTCGACAACGCCAACGTGGGCGAGCACATGCAGGACCACCCCATTGTGTGCCAGAGCTACGAGGTCAACGCGCACGCGCCGTCGGGCGACATCCTGCGCGACCCCAACATCCTCAACGCCGTCGTCCAGCAGTACATGGCGACGCGCGAGGGGCCCCTCGGCCAGAGCACCATCTCGGTCGCCTACACGCCCCTGACCGACGCCGAGGGTGTCGTCGGCGACGAGGCCAAGCGCGCGCTGCTCGACGAGGCGCTGGCCAGGGCCGACCCGGCGGCCAACACGCTGCCGTCGGCGGAGCTGGAGCGCAAGATCCTCCGCGACCTGGTGCTGACGGCCGACGAGCCCGTCGTCCAGCACATCCTCTTCCCCTTCCAGATCACCATCAACGAGGCGCCGGCGCACATGGCCGAGATCATCACGCCGACGCGGCCCGAGAACTACATCACCGTCATGTCCTTCCTCAACCACCCCTTCTCGCGCGGGTCGTGCCACATCACGTCGGGCGACGTCGGGGTCAAGCCGACGTGGGACCCCAAGTTCAACTCGAACCCGGCCGACATGGAGCTGCTGGCGCGCGTGGTGCGGTTTGTCGAGACGCTCGTCAAGACGGAGCCGCTGGCGGGCTTCTTCAAGCAAGGGGGCGAGCGCAGCCCGGCCGTCGTGGCCGACTCGCTCGAAAACGCCCGCGAGGTGGTGCGCCAGCGCCAGATCTGCGTCTACCACCCGACCAGCTCGTGCGCCATGCTGCCGCGGGACCTGGGCGGCGTCGTCGACACGAGCCTGCGCGTCTACGGCACCAAGGGCCTGCGCGTGGTCGACGCCAGCGTCTTCCCGCTTGAGCCGCTCGGCAACATTGTGAATACCGTGTACGCTGTGGCTGAGAAGGCTGCCGATATTATCAAGGCAGAGAGGAAGTGAGACGGGGCGATGGGAGAATGTTATGTTGATGAGTGAACGATACGTGTAAATACTTGATGTAATACCAATCAGATCTCTATGCCCTCGTCATGTCGTAGATGTCTATCTTCTTACTACACTTCGGGCCGAGGGACCGATGTGCCCAATGTTTCCTTGCTTCATGCAAGTGATTCCAAGGTGATCATCGTGGCTTCTGTTATTTGGATAATACAGCTCTTTCGGAGAGGTAGTATATCAAACCGGTTGGCATAGTATAGATCAAGAGGGGGGGGGGTTGTAATATTGCTGTTGACAAAGATAATTGTCCGAATAAATCATGAGTTTGGAAGAGTTTACCGGTCCTTAGGAATCCAGGGCAAAAACTTGATCATTTACTGTTTTTTCTTCCTCTTTTTTTCTTTTTTTCTTTTTTCTTTTTTTCTTTTTTCTTTTTAGAGCAATATCGTATTCTGTTTGTTTGCTGGCAGGACGACGTTGGTGATGTAGGTATAGGGTAAGTCAGCGCCAACCACGAACAGTAACAAACCATCAGCCACGGCACCATAAATGACGACGCAGTGAGGAACATGAAGACCCTAAGATGTCGTGACGAAACGGTTCGACACCGGCACGTAGAAAGCGCCAAGTGACAGGTCTCGCCACGGGAGCGGGGTTGGAGTGGTGCGGCGGTGAGGCTCGGGAAGCACATGGCAATCATGGCGTCTGTGTGTGGAAGCAGGGATTCTCGAGCGGGGGGCGGGATACATCCAGATCACCAAGGCAAGCTTAACACGGAGCAGGCGGCAATGTAGTGACGTGACGTGACGAGGGGCAGCAGCTCGTAGGACAAGACTCCGTACGGGACGCTGCCCGCATCGCTGCCCAACAGGCGGCGTCTCCATCAGGCTGATGCCTAGCTGGAATTGCATCCATTCTGCTATGCAAAAAAAAAAACGAGGGAGCAGTAAGCCGTCTTGTGATGCCGCAATCTTACTGTATGGAGTGTGTGCCGGAGTATCCATCCTCTGGGTCAATGGATGAGGTGCATTCTGCCCCCCACAGCCCGCAATTTTCGAGCCACTCGGTCAATCCGTGCTTGGGCAGGCAGCAAGAGGGCGGGACATGTGCTCGACATTGAAAGTTGTCTGCTGGTTGACATGAAGGATCAAGGATCGTGAAGGATCAGGGTTTGTCTCCAAGTGTAGAGCCAGTACTAACGGTAATAATGTAAATAGAAGGCCAGTACCTGCAATGAAGGATACATGACGCGCCACCGCCATCTTGTACCTGTGCTGGGAAGATGCGAGGGGAAATACAATGGAAATTTCCATCCAAAGTCCCTCAATCCCCTCACTGAGCGCTGAAATGGAAGGACCCGAGTACATTAGCCCAACCCCAAACAAACAAAACAACGAAAATCGATAGGTGGTAGGTAATTAATTACAGAGGCTCAGCCGATGTCTAAAAAGCAAATCCTCCAGGCATACAGCCTTCTTTTTCTTCTCTTTCAGCTCGGCGGGTGAAACATGAAACCTCGAAGGCTACAGCTACCTACAAGTATTGAGGTACATGTACCTGCGGGAGCCTTGGGTTGCGTGGATGGTACCCGACCTCGAAGCAGAAGGTGCCCTTCCCTTCCCTGTCGAGCGTTGGCGTGGGCGGCGGCTGTTGACTCTCCCACCATTGCGCCACCACAGAGGGCAAGGGCCTGGGGCTGCCTTGCTTATCGCTGAACCGCCTACGCCAACTGAAGGCATCAGTGCATGTCTCAACTTCAATACGGGCACCTCTACCTGAGGTACGGGATGTATGTATGTTGGTATCTACGTCCATCCATTTTGTCCAGCTTGGATCAGGGCGGCTCCTTGAAGCCTCCATCTTTTTCTGCCTTCATTGTGCTATCGAGGTCCCCTCGAGTGTTGCCCCCTCCTTGAACCACTTGGGCTTCCTTAGGGCCGGACCATCAGCACAAGCTTAAGCAGCCCGCCATCAGTCAGTAATTCAGGTACTCCCCGCAGATCCAATCCCCTGGCTGCATCGCACATACTGTGCCGAGTGCCCCGTTTCGCGAATAACAACCTACCACAACCACCACCACCAACCAACCAACCAACGCCGCCCACAACCACCACCACAACCACCACCACCACTCCTTTATCGCTCCGTCACCCCTCCGCACCTCCGACCGGCTTCCGACCGCCACATGACTTGCGTCGCTGTCGCCGCCCTCGACGTCGCCCGCTCATCGCCCTCCAGTACATGATCCTCGACCTCGTCGCCCTGCCGCCCTCGCCTGCTCTCCTCCATCCCCGCCGCCGGTCCTTCTCCCCGACCGGCGCCGTGACGTAACGCCGTCACCATGTTTTGGAGATTCGGCGGTTACGCCAACATCTCGACCATCGACACCATCCTCGACAAGTCCGAGTTCACCATCGAGGAGCTGCTCGACGAGGCCGACCTCATCCAGGAGCTCAAGCAGCACAACACCAAGCTCATCGAGTACCTACGCGAGGACCATGTCCTAGCCAAGCTCCTCGACTACGTCGTCGCCCCCAAGCTCGAGGTCTTCGAGTCCCGCACCGATGCCCTCGACGACGACGCCAAGGCCAAGAACCGCCTGCTGCCCTTCTCCCGCCCCGGCGCCTCTCGCTCCCCCGACGCCCCCGACGATGACGATGAGCTCGAGAAGAAGCGCAACCGCTACGCCTATGTCGCCTGCGAGGTCCTCAGCTCTGACACCTGGTCCATCTACGAGGCCCTCACCGAGAACCGTCAGCTCATCCGCAGCTTCTGGTCCTTCCTCTCTCGCCCTTCGCCTCTTGACCCTCTGCAAGCCAGCTACTTCACAAAGGTCAATGAGTCCCTCTTCGAGAAGAAGACCGATGACATGATGGATCTGCTGCGCACCCTCCCCGATGCCGTCCCCAACTTGCTCAAGCATGTCGAATGTCCCATGATTATGGACCTCTTGCTCAAAATCATTGCTCTCGATCGCAGTGAAGGTGGACAGGGTATTGTCGAGGTATATATCATCCGCCCCTCCCCATTTCTGCCGTTTGTCTTTCTCACATGTCACTCCAGTGGTTGTATGCCAAGAACATCATCCCCAAGCTACTATCCTGCCTCAGCCCCGACAACACCTGGATTGTACAGACGGCTGCCGGCGATTTTATCAAGGCCATCATCACCATCTCGGCCAACGCCTCACAGAACGAACAGCAATGCATCGGCCCCAACGAGCTGACCCGTCAGCTTGTCTCGAAGCCCTGTGCCGAACAGCTCATCTCCTACATGCTCTGCGGCGGTAACCCGCTGACCGTCGGCGTCGGCATCGTCATCGAGGTCATCCGAAAGAACAACTCCGATTACGACCCAGACATGGGCACCGAAGCCAACGCCGTGCCAACCAGCCGCGACCCCATCTACTTGGGCACGCTGCTGCGTCTCTTCGCCGAGAACGTGCCCAAGTTCATGAGCCTCATCATGGATGCCCCCGCACAAAAGGACCCTCTGAACTCAACCTTTGGCCACAAGCTTGAGCCCCTCGGTTTCGACCGCTTCCGAACCTGCGAGCTCATGGCAGAACTTCTGCACTGCAGCAACATGGGTCTCCTCAACGAACCCGGATCCGAGCAGCTGATTGCCGCGCGCGACGCAGAGCGCAGCCGACTCCGCACAGAGGGGAAGCTGGGCCCCCTTAAGGAGGAGGACCAGACCGACGAGCTCACCATGCGCCTGCCCCAGTCCACCCACGACGAGGGGCGCCGCCTCGAGGTGACCAACGCCGACGATGACGGCTTTGAGGAGGTGGAGCCCAGCAAGGAGATGAGCGAGGACACCTCGCATGAGTTCGTCAAGGCCGAGGCTGACATTCTGTCTCCTCCCATGACTTCGTTCCTGGATAAGGACGAGGACGAGTTTGTAGACGAACCCCTCAGCTCCCCTCGCCTTGCTGTTGCCGCCGACAAGGTCAACGAGCAGCATTTCGACGAGCCGGATCTCGTTGTTGCCCCCCTCTCGCCCTCGAAGCCCAAGGCCCCGGCTCCCGAACCCTCCCAGGCCGAGCAAGCCAACCTGGACGACAAGCCGCTGCCCGCGCTGCCTGGCTCTACCGAGGACTCTCCCACCTCAAAGCCTGAGCAGCAAGATGTACCAGGCGCCCCAGCAGACGCAATGGCACAGGCAGCAGCCGACCCGGCCAAGCCCCCGGAGGAGGCCCAGGTCCTGCCTCAAAGCGAAGATGTCCCCGCGCCGTTGTTTGCCGTACCGGGACCCCCAGAATCCGGAGTTGACCGACCCCCTCAAGCCGCTCCCAAGGCCACCATCGCAGCTCTCGAGACCCCCGGGAGCCAGGCCTCAGTCGAGGAGTCTCTGCAGGCCTCGACGATTCTGCAGCCACCAGCCGAGGAGAAGAAGGAGGAGGAGGAGAAGAGTGTGGTAGAACCTGTCGTAGGCGATTTCCTCAAGATCCAATTCGTTGATCACCGCGTGGTGCCGACTATTCTGGTAAGATTGCGCAGCGCGCCATTTACCCACGTCGGCCTCTGCTAACTAGGGACAGTCCTTTTTCTTCACATACCCCTGGAATAACTTCCTACATAACGTGGTTTATGACATTGTACAACAAGTTTTCAACGGTCCCATGGACCGAGGTTTCAATTCGACCCTTGCCGTCTCACTGTTCGAGGCTGCCGACATCACATCTGCCATCATTAGGGGGCAGCAGGCTAGCGATGAGTCGCAGGCAAAGACAAAGACCCGCATGGGCTACATGGGCCACCTGACTCTCATTGCCGAGGAGGTGGTCAAGTTCACCGAGCGCCACCCACCCGAGCTTCTCTCAGAGACGGTGTTGGACAAGGTTATGAGCCAAGACTGGATCAACTACGTCGAAGGTGCGCTTGCTGAGACCCGAGAGCGGGACAATGCCATCCTTGGCGGCGTTCGACCCGAGGTCGCACTCGGACATCGTGGTGGCAGCATGGGAGGCCAAGGCCTTGGAGGCGTTGGGCTTTCCGGCCTTGGCGGTAGCCACTCGAACACCGGGTCGAGTGCTCTTGCGGATGCCGGCCTCAACGGCGGCATCGAGTCCAACGACAACAGTGGTAGCGGCATGGGCCCCTTTGCCATCAGTGGGGGCACTTTGATGTCAGGGTTCGGAAGCTCCAGCGACGAGGACGACGACGACGGCGATGCAGACGATGACGATGTTAATTCTGAGGTGAGTAACAATTTTTTTCGAGGTCGTACGACGGCGCCGGGTGGTGGCGGTGGCATCATAGTCTCTTCGGAGGATGTCATTATGGAATCACCCGAGCCTATCCAGGGGGCATTCACAGTCTCGGAAGATAGAGATGTTCTTATGCAAGATGTGGGGGACGACTCTGAACCTGGCACTGGTACGGCTGCACACTACATGGGCCAGTCCAATCAGCCCGCGAGGGATACTGGCGTTCCGTAGAACGGGATGCCCCTTGACGGTGCCCATGATTCTGCAGCAGAACTAGCTGTGAGGCAAGATCTGGTCATGACAGACGATGAAGACAGCCACAATTCATCCCTGGAAGAATTCGAACCTGTCCTTCCAGACGAGCTGCAAAAGCTGCTCGCCGAGGCCAAGCCTTGACCCGCGATGCTGAAATCGTCAACATGTGTTAGATAGACGGTGGAGGGGATTACCATGAAGGAAGAAGAAAGAAAAAGAAAGAAAGAGAAGAAGAAAAAAAACCAACAGAAAAAAAAGTGCATGGATACGGTGTTGGGATATGATGGGAGGGGGATCGTGAATAATGGGAATATTGTTACGATGATTATGACATGGAGTTGTGGATCTGGCCGCGGGCGCTTCTCTACGACCTCTCTCTTTCCGTTTCGTTCACCTCTCTTTCAAGACAATCGCTGATGATCCGTCCTAGTTCCGTGCCTACACCGACCAACTCAACAGTGCTGGTGGCTCACTCGCACCGCCGTCCATTCCTCCGCCTCCTCCGCCACCACCACCCTTGAACATTCCTCCCTCAAGAGCGCGACTACAGCTCGCTGCCAGATTGGCAATGCACCAGAAGGGTAACCAGTCAGCGCAGGCCTCATCAGGCCTGCATCACGATGATGACGATGACGACGGCGTGGATCCTTTCGCCGATGCCGAGCACGACCTTGATGACGACGACGACGGTACCCCAGGAAGGGGCTCTTGGTGGCGAGGCATGCTGAACAGAAATAGAGCAGAAGGGAATGATTCAGAAGGGGACGATGACGACGAGTTTGGCGACTTTGCCATGGCCGAGGACGACAAGAGCGACAAGAGCACCGACGATGGTGAGAAGGTAGTGCTCAAGCCCCTAGCAGTCAACCCGGCCAAGGAGAGCACGCGCACGCTCAGCGGCCTATGGCCGTTTGGATCCAAGGTGGGTGGCGGGGTGGGCGACAAACCACAGTACGGCGACGGCGAGAAGACCAGCTACCAGGACCAAGAGGTGGTCAAGGACGTATTCCACGAGAAGCAGGAGCGGGACCCGAGCCTACAGCACGCCGTCGAGGTCAGGGAAGCCAAGAGCCGGACGAGCATCGAGGACCCGGACGACGACGACGAGTACGGCGCGGAGCTCATGGCCGGGACAAGGCCGTAGGAGAAACAATGCATGAGGAAACGCAGCCCCGTGAACGTCTTGAGAGTGGTGGGTTTTTTTTGGTCTTGGTTCGTCCCTTTTTCACGTTTGTGATTTCGTGTTTTTTTTCTTTCTTCGCCTCGGGAGGATATGGGTGCAGGGGGTGTGTACTTGACCTACCGCTAGAGGGAGGGCAGGGGGACGAGAAGAGAGAGAGAGAGGGCTAATGATTGGAATACTACTTGCATTGGAGGGCATTGGAGAGGAGGGGAAGGGGTGTTGGCGATGTACGTTGCCTGTAGTAGGACGAACTTTGTAGAGTACCTATGGAAATGATTATGCCTTGCGACGACACGTGGTGATGGCTCTTCGAAATAGAGGATAGATCTACGTATTGGTACAGTGACAAGACGACTGTCTGCCGGAGCGCTCTCTGATGGTGATGTTGGTATACATGGCAGATCTTGCGGTGTTCTCCTATCTGTCTTCTTATCTACCTTGTCATGTTTGTCGCTTCTCGCCATTTGTGATTCTGCTATGCGTTTGATCTACGATAAAGGAGTTTTACTGTACGTGTCAAGGCTGATTTGTCAATGCGTGTCGTCACATCAAGACCAACCAGGCTGCAGGGATCACTGCGCTATCAGCAGCGCGACACTGCGACATGGGACGGGCGATATGTCTACTCTGGCCACTGAAACTGCACGGGTCCATTGCCGGGGCAGAGGTGGTGTGTGCGTGACCAATCTGCTGGGCGGCAAAATACGATCTGCGAGATGCGAGCTGACCAGTCAGCACAAAGGCAAGGCGGAATTCTGCAGCGTGTGTGTGTGAGAGCGAGTGCGGGCATCGCGCGGGCGTGGGGTCGTGAAATGGTGGGTGGCAGGCGGCAAATGGACGCTCCAACGTCGCATCAAGATTACTTTGGTGATTGGGTGGGGGGAAAGGACGATGGGCAGGCAGAGAGAGATAGGATGAGGAGAAGCATGGTGGGACGGCTACCAGCATCGGAGTATCTTGCCCGTGCCGTCGGGTGCTGCACGCGTGGGCTGGCCTCCCCAGGTCCCCTCGGCAGGCTGTGTGGTAGGCGGCTGCGAAGTAAGCGGTCGACTCACGGCGCAAGGCGAAGGAAGAGGGAGTGGCGGCAGAGTAGGATCGCGCGGTCTGACATGCACACTGGCGGCGGGTTTGTTGGCCGCCAGTGTTTGTGATTATGTATGGGTAAGGCCGTTCTGACTTGGGCCTACGCAGTTGGCAGGGCGCAGGAAGCGGGCAGATCGAGGGTCCATCTAATTACCCGGGGTTGAGAGACGGAGGTTGCCGCTGGCCGGGCTTGGCTGGCAGTAAGAAAGAAAATAAACCTGTCGTCATGAGTCGTCGTTGCAGGCTCAATTGCTTGCTTATTTGCAGGCGGCAACCAATGCGGTTGTGGTGGAGGGGGTCGGGTGTGGTGCGCCTCCTCCGATATGACATGATTTTGAGCCACGGCTTGCTCGACGTCCAAGGATGATTCATGCTAAAGCCCGTTCCCGAGAGCAAGAGGATGTGGCCAAGGATGAGGAGTCAGATGCACCCTGGACCTTAGATAGGGCAGGCTATAGGCTCTGGAATGCGAGGCGCGAGATGCGAGCGAGGTGAGTGCCTTGCAGGAGCACAGCAGCAAGCTTATCCGGGCCAGCCTGCTGTGGTTACAGTTACATTCTGACTGGCAACCACCAGGGGGTTGGTATTGTTGCGTTGCATGCCGCATGGAGCCTAGACCGGCCCAGGCTGTTGGTGAAGAATAAGGGCAGAGCAGAGGTAGAAGGATTCGGGGATTTGGCGACACGTGGGTCGCGTAAGGGGATGGATTCCTTTGTGCCCGCTCCATCGGCAATACGTGTAGAGCAATGCCCCGGGCGATGGACTTGGAGTTGACTGAGGCATGCCGTGCGAGGCGTGGAGGGACGACTCCTTGAATTGACGGAGGATTGCGTCGCCCTGGCAGTCGCTGTTGTGGGTTAGGGGATAGGCGAAAAACCGCTGCCGAAACTTTGGCCTCGCCGAGGATGGCGGTGCGCCGACTGTGGTAGATGGCTGCGAGATACTTGGGGGTGCTTGCAGTGCCGATGCAAGGAGTAAGTAACGGCATGCAGGTGGAAGCTGAGCAGAGGGGCACAGCTTCGCGACCGACTCCCACGGAAGGGGCCGAATTTCGATTAATCAACTGGGGGCTAACCTTTACGTATCTCTCTTGACAGATTAGGCGTTGTGCAATCAGCAGGAGCCGGGAGGATTGGGGCGCACAGTGACCAACCTTGGGTAGCACGACGGTCGAGACCCAGATCGGAGAGATGATGAATAACCAAAGGGGCTTGGGAGAGCGGCCGTAGTCGTTGTCAGTGGACTGAGTGGATACAGCTGATGCTGTCTCGGGGACTGAGAGACGTAGAAAGATATCTGAGACTCAACCACGCGGCTGCTAGGGGTAGAATCGGGACGTTGGTCTTGCGATGAACAGTGGGGCGGCGGATGAGAAGGCAAGACGGGAGAAGGGAGGGGCATTCGGCATTGTACCCCAGATGCGGTGAGTCGACTGGCTCGAGTATCGAAGACGATGTGCGTTGCAGGTGACACGCGGCAGGCAGCCAACTATCGACGGGGAGGGCCAGGCTTGGCGGAGTCGCGACGGGTGGGTGCGCCTATTCGTAATTAAGTCGCCCACGGCCGTGGTGATTTTCGAGGTGTTGCTCCGTTGCCAAGATCTTACAGGAGGTCAAAGCCCAGATTCATGTCAATATGGCGATCCTAGGGGCAGGTCAGACAGGGTTTAGCTGGAGTTGAAGGACCAGGCCTGCCAGCCACGGAGCGCAAACACTTGTAGAGTCGCTCGCTTCCGAGATTGGGCTAGTGAGGGAGGGCAGGGACGGGAGCTAAAAGGGGGGGGGGGGGGGGGTCGCGTTGTCGAGGGCTGCTCGGCCAAGGAAGCGAAGAATGATGGATGTGGCTTCCCCAGTCGGACCGATGGTTCAGGCGAGGCACAAGGACGAGACGAAGGAGGCTGGCGGGCAGGCTTCCCGCTGCAGGCGTTTCGACTCGAATAGAAGCGACAGACAGCGCAGAGAAAGTTGCCTGGATGCGGTGTCAATCGGAGGTCAAGATGGCAAGAGTCGCCTACCTGCTTGGTTGGCATGATGTTATATTTGGCCCGGTAGCGTTTTGGTGCCCTCAGATGCCGTACCTGGCAGCCCGGATGCCTGTAGGTGCTGGATGGGGGAATCCTTGGTCTGGCCAAATGGCGACAAGGTGGATCGGAAGGAAGATCTGCAGGAAATCATCCCAACCTAGCAAACCGCCAATCAACCGGTGCTTGTACGATGCGATGGATGAGTCAAGCGGACACGAGCTAAGTATGCAGGGAGGCGACAAGTCCTCGGGGAGAAGCTCGTGTAAGTGATAACGAGCATCGGGCTGGCTGTCGTAATGCGAAAGGGAAACGGAGGATGGCGTAAATCAGCAGGGGATGGATGGGATAAGAGGAAGGGACTGGCCAGTACGTGGCCTTACGTAAGCCGCATGGACAGAGGCTCCCAGGGCACCTGCATGCTGGGGGATGGGCTTGAAAACGAGGAGCCATCAATCGTACATATTTCATGCAACTGGGCCGTCGCTTTTTTTCACGGATTGGCGTTTGTTGCTTCTCATGGCAATGAGGGCTTCTGGTACGAGGCTTCCATGTCACTATTTAGTGTCGGTGGAGGCTCATGCTTCCCCTCACCCCGCTAAGTCCAGGGCCTACAGGGACCTTTCTCTAGCGCCTTGCCAGATTCAAGATTACAGATTACATATTACAGATTGGAAGTTGCAGGTGATTCGCTTCAACAACCAACCATGGCCGTACGTTTCTTGGCACGGGACAACAGTGACGCTGGAAATGCGACACCGAGTCGACGTTGCCCAAAGTCCCTACCAGTATCTAGGGCTGCCACGCCGAATAGGTAGGTAGGTAGGTAGGGTGCCTGCGTCCTGGCATCGACCAAGCCCAGAGTTTGTTGGCCAATCGCCGCCCCAGCCCATCCCTGTATCCTTGCCGCTCCAGGCAGTATCAACCGTTCTTATACCGCCTGGCAATTTTCTTCTTCTTCATCTCAAGGCACACCTTACAGGAGGTACGGATAGGTAGCTCTAAGTTGGCAGCGTAGTGGCTTGCGAGTAATAGGTGCGCCGTAAGATTAATGTCCATGAGCAGTCTTAGCACGCCTTAGTGTAGGCACTAGAGAGGTAGTTGCCGGCGTCATCCACCTCACCTTCCCACAAACCACCACAACCACAACCACTACCGACCTCCATATCGCCAAACTTCAACCTCCACCTCCACCTCCACCTCCTAATAATATCCCTCTGAGCGCGCTCCCATCGCAACACCTCACCATCGCGGCATTCCGCCACGCCCTCGTCCGTTCGACCATAATAGCATCCTTCGGCTGGCTCAACTCGGCTTACCGTCTCCCACGAACCAGCCCGGCCCAGCCCAGCTTCCCGTCTTGGAGCCCTCTGGTTTCAGCGACCCGTCTCAAATCGTTTTCCCTTCTCCACCACGATTGCTTCCCGCTTCTACTTTTGTCTCCTGTATCCTGGCTCGCCTTTGCTTTCGCCAAGTTGGTACGTTGGTTTCAATCGCAGCTCCCGAAAAAAACAACAAAAAAAAAACAGCTTGTTTCTGCTCCCGGGCCTACCTGCGAGCCCAGTCTTGTTCTTCTTCACTTTTGGCCTTATTTCCCTCTACTGCATCTGCATGCATCGAACCCTACTGACAACCCTGGCCTTGCCTTGTGTGTTTTTAGAAGCGGAATATCGACGTGCCTGGTTTCGCACCCCCGCCAGCCGGCCTCCTCCATGACGACGAATTTCACCACCTCCGCGACACCTGCTGCTAATTCCATCATCTCGGCCGCCTTCGTCTTGCCCATCGCTCGTGTCAAAAGCAACGCCGACACCACAAAGCCCGCCCTCCGTCCCACCGATCCATGATGATGTGACCCGCCTGGGCTTCTCTCCTCCTCAGCTCACCTTGCACGTCCGGGCCTCGGCTTGCCTGCCCCCATCGTGAGCCCTCACCATCAGCATCAGCGCTCCAATCCACCCACCCCAGCCCCAGCCTCAGCATACATACAGCATCACCCCCATTTCTCCGCCCTCGCCATCGCTGCCTGCGCTCACTGTCGCGCCCACGCCTATTCTGCAAAACCTCCCACGGCGCCCTCCTATATCCGCGTCCCCATTTCAATCCATCTTAGATGCCAACGACGCTATAGTCTCGTCTCTCGTGGGACCTGCTACTGGGCCTCCCCTGCTCATTGCCTCCTCACCTGGCTCCCGCCATGGAGGGACAACGGTCACGGTCGAGACCTACGTCCCCTCCCGACTTTTCCGGCCTCGATGATCCCGACGAATCCGTCTTGTCCATTGCCAGGACCTTGAGCGTACCGCGCGACCCCAACTCGTGGCTGGATTTGGGAGGCGACGAGGACCAGTCCGAGGCCGTCCAGCCTGTCGCCATCCCATTACGCCCCTCCACCGAATCTCGTCGGACACGCCCTTCGACGTCGCGCGACGGGCCTGCCGATGCGCCCTCATCCCGTCGCCGACTTAGCTCACGTCGAAAGAAGCCGTCTTCCCGCGCACCTCCACCCGCCCTCCTCCGCCTCTCCTCCGCCAGCAGCAACCCAGACGATGACAGCCGAGATGACGACGACAACAGCGCAGCCCACGCTGAGCTCAACAAGCGCGAGGTCAGCTCCGAGGGCAGCTCCGTCGCCAGCTTCGAAGCCCACACACCCTCCAGTGCAAGCACCGACTTCAACATTGCCGTTCGCGACAACAGCCACTCGGAGCTCGAATCGCTCCTCCTCTCCACCTCTCGAGCAAACAGTGCATGCTTGGTAACACCTTCTGCCGGGCCTTTTTACGAGCACCTCATTGCCTTTGTCTCCTATGCTGATCCATCCCCTACGGATTCGAGGGGCACAGTGCTGCCCCCAAGCTCTGATCATGAGGACGAGAGCTGTCGGGATCAGATCGAGTCACTCCGTGCCGCAGTGCAGGAGTGGGGACCCGACACGCCGCGACCGAGCATCTGGATCATCCTGCAGTGCATGCCCATGGGCATGGACGGAGCCCCTGACAGCGCGACTTTGCAGACCTGGGTTGAGAACATGGACCGGCAGACGGAGCAGCGCATCATGGCCTGGCAGCATCACCGCCATAGCCATTCCACTGTCGGTGGCAACCACAACGATGCAGATAGCAACGACGACACCTCGCAGCGCACAAAACAGCCCTCCTGGCCCGAATACCTGTCCACAGTCTGGAACGAGGACGAGGCGGGCACCCTCGGCGCCCACAATACGCTCACGTCCAACGACTCCGAGTTCTTCGCTCTCTCCCCCATGCAGCATCTCTACTTCCGCACCTCGGTGAGCCGTCGAAAAGACCCCACCATCGTCTCCGAGCCCGAATATCGCTTTGGCCAAAGCATCCTGCTTCAGGTCCGCAGCACAGACATCTCTCTTGCTGATGTTGAGGCTGCCGTCGAGGCCTTGTCAGATCGCCACTCCATGCTCCGCGCTCGATTCTACCTCACCCCCGAGGGCTGGGCGCAGATCATCGCTCCCGAGGGCCGCAGCTCCTACAGATTCAGCCATGGCGTTGTCCAGTCGGATGAAGACGTCTTGGCCATTATGGAGCAGGCGCAAGCGTCCATCAATGCACTGGATGGACCTGTCTTCTCGGTCGACCACATACGCCGGAGCGACGACCAACAGCTGCTGCACCTCGTCGCCCACCATTTAATCGTCGATCTACCGTCCTGGCGCATCATTGTACACGATCTGGACGACATTCTCCAGCATCGCTCGGTGCCGGCACCTAACTCGATGCCCTTTCCCCATTGGATAGAATACCAGAACCACATGGTCAGCCAACGGAAGCCAAACGAGCCGGCACTACCATTCACAATCACACCAGCCAACTTCGCGTACTGGGACCTGAGGCAGAACCATGGCAACTGCTACGGCGACGTTGGGAAGACGCTGAGGTTTACCTTGGATGCTGATATCACTCATAACATGCACACCGCCTGCGCCAGTGTGCTCCGAGCCGACGCTGCCGACATGATGATTGCAGGTTTACTCCACTCATTTCGTCTCACGTTTCCAGATAGGACTTTGCCTACGATATGGAAGCAGGAGCATGGCCGTGACGCCGTCGATCCAGACGTGAATATCAACGCGACGGTCGGCTGGTTTACCTCATTATGTCCCGTCGCGATCGCCACCGATGAGACCAATGACTTCATACAGGTCCTCAAGATGGTCAAGGATACTCGCCGAGCTATCCCGCGCAAGGGTATCCCTTTCTTCACCGCGGAGTTCTCTCCTTCGGATGCCCCCTGGCGCTCATCCCTGTCGAGGTCATGTTCAACTGCGTGGACAACTTGCAAAATATTCATCGCAAGGGAGGGGTGCTCGAGCCGATCGCTGCGCCTGGTGGGGACGATGCCTCGCTCATGTCGGACATTGGCCCTAGGGTTGGCCGTATTGCACTCTTTGAGGTATCCGTCGTCATCGACGACGACATAGGTGCCCGTGTCGAGGTCTTGTTTAATAAGAAATCTCAGCACCAAGATCGCATTGCCAACTGGATACGCAATTTCGAGCAGGCTATCATGGACGGAATTTCCAGGCTCGGCACCATGGAGCCTGAGCTTACTCTGGCCGACATGCCTCTTCTCAAGGCTTCGTATCAGGGCATGACCAAGCTGACGGTGGAACGTCTCTCCCAGCTCGCCCTCGACAGCGTGGACGATATAGAGACGGTCTACCCCGTTAGCCCTATACAGCAAGAAATCCTCATTGCTCAGAGTCAAGATATGGATTGTTATCATGTGCAGAGTATTTACGAGCTCACGACACCTCATGACGTGCGAGGCCTTGACCAGGCACGTCTTTGTTCATCATGGGAGAAACTTTGCGCCATGCACCCAACGTTGCGCAGTGTCTTCATTGACAGTGTTTCCGAGAACGGCCTGTTTGATCAGGTTGTGCTGAAGAGGATATCAGCTCCGATGCTGTTTCTCGACTCTGCCAAGCCCGACGAGACCTTGGCCGCGTTGCCGCCGATGAGGACCGTTCCCGGGCAGCCACGACATAGGCTGTCTGTCTGTACAGTGGACAAGAGAACATTTGTGAGGCTCGATGCCAGCCAAGCAATATGTGATGTAAGTAAAGGATTCAAAGTCTTGTTGCACCCCCAAACCCCGGCTGGCTCTTACTGACCCTCGTCTATAGCCCATTAGCATACGCAATCTCATCGGACAACTGAGGCAAATGTACATGGGCGAGCCCATCATCATCGACAAGACGCTGAATCCTAGATACCTTGGACATATCAACCGGCAGGACAAGACGGCCGACCTGGAGGCTTGGAAGCAAGTCTTGCTGCATGCGAGACCCTGCACGTTTCCGTCCATGACACTTCAGTGCCCGGAGAATCTTCAATCACGATCCTTTCAGCTTGAAGTCACTCGGACGGAGCTTTACAGTCGCAGCAGGAGTCGACAGGTAGAACCGTCCATTGCGATTCGTCTGGCCTGGGCGTTGGTCTTGCGTGCCTTTGTAGGCATGGACCGTGTTACATTCGGCTTCCTACTCGCGGGACGCGACGAAGACCTGTCACCGGCCATGGACGCGGCGGTTGGCTGCTTTGCACCGGTCCTTCCTTGCTATGTCGATCTGTCCCCTGACCAGTCGGTCCATGATTGTTTGCAGAGCTTGGCAGAGTTCAGTGCCAACATTGGACCCCAATACCTCACAGTCATGGATGTACAGCATGCTTTAAATCTCAAGGGCGACGACCTATTCAATACGTGCATCTCCTTCATGGACGAAGAGCAGCCGGAGAAAGACACACCAAAAGGCGGCTTCGTCCCCGTCCTCATCACCGCTGCTCGATCGTCGGAATGCAAAATATCTCTCTCAACCACCTTCACCGGCGATCAGCTGCATGTGAACCTCAGCTACCGTCATCTCACGGCAACACAAGCCTACAACATCATCGGCACTTTTGAGCAAGCATTGAAAGCCGTCCTCTATTCGGATGACCGTCAAACAATATCCTCGCTAAGCCTATTTACCGATCGCGACTATGCGCAGCTGGTAGTCCGAGATTTAGAATCGACGCTTCGGGGTGAGGAGGTAACGGCCTGTCTACATAAACAAATATTCAGACATGTCGCATCGCGCCCAGATGCTCAGGCAATCTGTGCATGGGACGGCAACATGACCTACCGGCAGCTGGACACATTTGTCACCCGGCTATCCAAGTATCTGGTAAACGTCGGAGTGAAACCCGGTTATACTGTTCCTATTGCTCTGGAGAAGAGCAAATGGCTGCCCGTCGTCATGCTATCCATCCTGGAGGCAGGCGGATGTTTCATCAGTCTTGACCATCAAGATACATCCATCGTTGAATCAAGCATGCGCCATCTCAACCCCTCCATTATCATTGCGAGCGAGACGGCAGCCTGGGCAGGTGCAAGCGCTGTCATAATTGGCCCGGACATTTTGAACGACATCTTCCTATCTCCCCTTCCTCCACAAGGGACCGCCATTGCAACAGAGCCGACGCCAGACCATGCGGCATGCGTCTTCTTCACACCTAGCAAGTCAAAAACAGGAAATGCTAGAAGCATATTCTTCACCCACAAGTCGTTATGCTCGGCCTTTGCTGCTCAGGGACGGGCACTCGGGATACAAGATACCAGTCGCGTATTTCAGCTTTCTGCCTGCAGTGGTGACATTGCATTGGTAGAAACCTTGGGAACCATGTACCAGGGCGGCTGCGTGTGCATTCCCCACGAGGAGGAGAAGATACCTGAGCTCGCTGCATCCATGGCTCAGATGCAGGTGACTTGGTCCTACATGACATCGGTCCTCGCCCGCAGGATTGTGCCGTCGACGGTGCCGGCCTTGCGCACGCTCTGTTTCCGCACACGAAGTCTAGACCAAGATACCTATGGACCATGGATGGAGAACCGTACCATTCTGCTTGCGTATGGTGCACCTGATGTGTGTCCTCTGGGCATCTCGGTCACAGACATCTCCTACTCCAACATGTCCAGCATCATTCCACCGCCGCTGCTCGGTCGATTCTGGATTCTCAATCCAGACGACCCCAAGAAATTGATGCCCGTTGGAGCAATGGGAGAGCTGGGCATTGACAGCCCTGTCATTACACCTCACAAGTTCTATCCAGGCCATCCGACCATGGCAGTGTCCAGCAACGACCAGGGAGCCGAGAAGCCTAGAGGTCGGTACCTCAAGACAGGGCACCGTGTTCGCTATCTTGACGATGGAAACATACAGTTCATCTCCAGCATGCGGGATGAGATTGTGATAGGTGGCCTGCCCGTCTTCGTGACGGCTGTAGAGCAGTGCATTCGCCGGTGCATTGGCCCAAAGATTGATGTCGCTGTGGACATGATCACAACAAGCGACTCGATTCAAGTCCTCGTCGCGTACCTGGAGCTTGGGGAGCAGGTCTTTCAAGGGCCGACATCTCTTGATAAACTCGAAGTTAGCATGAAAGAGGTGGCTTTTCGGCACAAGAAGATGGTGGAGGCAACCATGGCCAACATTCGCGAACCCTCCAAGCGAGTTCCCATGCACCATATCCCCACTGCATTCGTGCCACTCAAACACTTCCCCATCTCGACCTCTCTCAAGGTTAACAAGCGGAAACTGCAGAAGACATTGGCAAACCTGAGTCACGCGCAGCTCATGGACCTATCCACAGTCTCCAACCCCGCCGAAGTACTGCGTGCCGAGAAGCCTTTGCCTCTAACACAAGGCGAGGAAATGATGAGGCGAATATGGGCGCAGACCCTCGGAAAGACGCCCATTGACATAAAAGGCAGCGACAGCTTTCTGAGCGTAGGGGGGGACAAGTATCTCGCCATCAAAATGGTCGTGGCTTGTAGGCAGTTTGGGTTCATTGTCTCGCTCCGAGATATTCTCAGTGCCATGACGCTTACCGAGGTGTGCCAAGCCATTGCAGCTGCCGACTCGTCATTCAACAATTCGCGAGGAGCCTCAGAACTTAAGAACCTCCCCACTAGAGTGACTGGTTTTGACGACAGGTTCATCAAGGATATATTGAGCCCCCAGCTAACGGTTCATTGGCACGATATCCTCGACGTGACGGAGGCCTCCGCCTGGCAGGTGCGCAGTCTGGAACTCGGCTTGTACAAGACTAGGGGCGATATACAGAACCTGGTCTTGCGGTTCAACGGGCCGATCAAGCCCGGACGGCTCGAGGGTGCCTGCAACGCCCTCACCAAGCTGCATCCGATTCTTCGTACTGCCTTTGCGGTTCATGATCGCCGCGTGTACCAGATCCTTATCGATTCCTTCAAGCCAACCTTCCAGCGCAAGAGCTGCGCCCTCACTCGGCTGGATTTTACATGCCAGGAAGTGATTCAGCAAGATCAGGAGCAGCTGGAACTCAAGTTGAACGAACCTGCTACCAAGTTCACCCTTGTCGAAGCGCCCTACCAAGCTATCCTAATTCTGCGCGTCAGTTCAGCGCAGGTTGACGAGGCTTCAGTATCTCTCTTGGTACAAGACCTGATTTCGCTTTATGATGACAGGAATAGTGTTCAGCCAAAGTCTAACTTCTTCGATTACATGAGAACAGCACATGCCATCAACTTCAGGGATGGAATGGAGTATTGGAAAGAACAGCTCACGGGCGTCGCCAAGATGACGCAAATCACACCACATTCAAAGCCTTGTGGTCCCGTTCTAGAGACCAAGACGATATACGAGTGTGTCAAGATCAAACCTGTTGACGGCATCGGGTTCGATACTATCCTCAAAGCTTCTTGGGCCACTGTTCTGGCCATCCTTTCCGGAACTAGCGATGTGATTTTCGGCGAGCTCATCCATGGCTACAATATTGCTCTTCCCGAAACCATCGATGTCACTTCGTTGGTCGGCCCCTTGGCCAATACGATTCCCGTGCGCGTCGGCTTCCCGCCCAAGAACAGTAGGCCGATAGACTTGATGCAGTTTCTCCAGGAGCAACGGATCTACAGCCGACCGTTTGAGTCGGCAGGTTTCCTGGAGCTCGTCCAGCAATGCACCAACTGGGCGTACTGGACGAGATTCAGCTCCTTGGTACACCATAGATTCCAGGCTCCAATGGACGGCACAACGACGCTCAACATGGGCGACACGACATTTACGTACAAGCTCATTGCACCAATGGCCAAGGACATACCTGACTTGTACGTGTGCTCGACCTTGAACGGCCCTAGCAAGGTAGACATCACCATCACGTACCCCGAGAGCCGGGTATCGACAGAGCTCGCACGAAACGCCATGAAGCTACTCCTCGGTACCTTGGAGACTATGACTGGCCTCGATTCCCAGTACAAGCCCATGCTTCCCTCGGCTGCCGACATTGAGCGCACAACGCCGCAGATACCACTGCAACGGCGACTCACCGAGGATGAAAAGTCACCCGTCGTGCAAATGCTGACGGCTGATCAACGGGCTGCTGTGCAGAATCTTGTGCAGTCGGCTTGGACCGAGATCCTGAATCCCCTAGCTCTGGGGGTGCCGGAAGCACAAGTCGAGCGAGCTAACTTCTACGATCTCTGGGGTTCTCTCCTGACTGCATATTTCTTTGCTGACTACTTCAATCGCGAGATCCCCAAGCTGAAGCTCAAGGGGCTTGAGAAGGTCAAGATCATCCCTGAAGATATAATCGAGCATCCCAACATGGCATCGCAGCATGAGTTTCTCGCGACCAAGATGTTCTCGGCGGGCGCATTGCAGTCACCCTCGCGACGCTTCACCAACTCTTTATCCACCAGCTCCGGTATCTGGGCTCCGACCATAGGTCCTTGGCGCAGCATCCGGCGCGGCCTGCGCCATCAGGAGAGCCGCACAAGTGTCCGGGACTTCCACAACAAAGCTAGCGACTGGATGCGGCTCAGGGTGAACTCCAACCGCGACGTAGTATCGCCATCCACCCCGGAGCACCAGTCCACACGTAAGGATACGATTCGAGAACTCCACGAGGAATACGAGCCAGTAGACGACCATCGTGGCTCCAGTGACCGCGCGTCAAGCCACCGCCGGTCAAACGACCACGACAAGGCTCGTCCACCCACAGCACCCGTCGAGATGGGACCCAGTCATCGTTTGGACATGGAATCTATCAGCCCCCTCACGACCTTTGGCAGCGTGCCCAACCATACCCTCAACATGGACGAACGCCGTGCCGTCATGGCTGCCGCTGCTGCCGCCGCCGCTGCTTCTGGCAACGACAGCCCTATCCCTGTATCTCCAATGCGCACGCCCTTTCACTAAAATGATCAACCAATACAACCTCTTCTCGTCTTTCCTCTTTCCCACCCCCTTTTAGACATTTTCTACGACCAGACCCATGTATAACACGACCGCCATGTCATGCCACACAACCAGCGAGTTCTCTCTACCTTCCCCACGTGCTCATGCCATCTACCAGCCCCATTTACCACCACCTACCGCGTCCTTTTACGTTGATGATTGGCGTTTTCCCACCATTGGAGGATTTATGCCGAGTTTGGAATTTGCTTCTTTCTTTCTTTCTTTCTTGCCCCTTCTTCCTACCGCCTTGTTCTTGAAAAGACGGGGTGGGGTGGAGGGGTGAGCGCCCTGGACCCAAGTCAGTAGTCATTGACGGAAAGAGTTTTACCCAGGCAGGCCATATTGCGCTTCTTCGTTTTTATGCATATATCATCATTCTTATTGTCTTCTTCCTTTTTGGGTTATCAGCGGGGAGCGGGTTTGGACCTGGTTTATTCCCTGTTTTTGTCCTATTTCTTGCCACTTTTGATGGAGGGGGGAAGAAAGAAGGGGGGGGGGGGGGGGGGGGGGGCTCCTCTAGGAAACCGCTCAGAGCTTGGCTCCTCGTTGCGCTCCTATGCACACACACACAAAAGCGCATTATGTTATTCTTGAGCAGCCGGCGCGCGCGGCAGCTGCTCTATATATACCTACGTCACCATGTAGTCTCAAACATAACATGACCCTGAGTCTTCCTAGATACCAGCATTCACGGCATTCACGTTAGCCATCTAGTGCGAAAGACTGTTGAGTCGACGTTTGTATATTATGAAATATGATATGCTACGCTTTCCTGCCTGTTTCAGTCGCATCCTGTGTCCTTCCGCGCGCATGGCTGTATAGCGAAGGGGAGAAATTTTGGTGTAAGGGGGGTATATAAATTCCAGCTTGCCGTTCCCTGTTTGTGGGTTGAGGATGGAACGGCAGTAAGACAAGAGGCGGAGAGAGCAACATCAGCTAGGAAACATGTACAGAAAAACAAAAACCGCTTAGAAAGCCAAAGTCCAATATCCCGAGACCCTTTCCTGGCTTATCCCAAGTCCGTAACGACATGACACCGGTAAGAGGAAGGCTGGCTGTTGTGAAGCTACCTTTGCCCTCTGATGAGGAAAAAAAAAAAAATCAAGAAACAAAGTGTCCCATCGCATATAAGCCCCCAGTCTTTTAACCCCGAGGAAACCGAGAAACCAAAACATAAATCACAATCATGTCTTTAATGCCGTCATTGGAATTCACCAAGCCTGGGTCCGAAGTATTCGCCAGGCGGAAGCACCCTGGCCGTGCATGGCTCGTCTTCGCATCCAACCTCGGCACGCGTGTTGCCCCACCAGTTGAACTCGACCTCGGGGTACTGGAGGCAGAAGAAGATGAGGATGCCGGCGATGGCAATGCCGCAGGACCAAGCCGCGGAGAGGACGAAGTTGTACTGAATCACAGTTAGTAAATGTCAATGACAGCATCCGCGAAGGCTTGGTACATACCTTGGACCACAAGCCTAGGTAGCGAGACTTGAGGTAGATCCACGACAGGTAGGCGATAGGCACTGAGGGCCAGACATAAGACATGTTGTAAGGAGCCCAGACGATGCCGCCGTACATGATGGCCACGGGGTGAATCTGGCGGAGCCATGTCCACTTGGGGAACTTCTTGCTGAGCAAGTAGAAGACGACGACAATGACGACGCCAAGTGGGAAGCCAATCAGCGTTTCCGTGTAGTGGCCGTTGTGGCCAAATACTCTGGTAGGGCCGACAGTTCCCCACAGCACAGAGGCAGTGAAGAAGGTGTTGACTCCTGGGCAGGTGAGCATGTAGCGCGCATCAGGAGTGCATACACCCTCGATCTGCCTCAGCTGGAAGTTGAGGACACCAATGCAAACACAGCTGCTAACAAAGGTGGCCACCATCTGGGCGAAGAAGGTCTGGCGCGGTGGGATCTTTGCATAGTGGGCGAGCTTTAAGTCGTTGCAGAAGCCGATGGCATGTGCGCACGTAACGTACCCAAAGGACTTGAAGTAATTCATGGCGAGGGCGTTGCCTTCAACAAAGGATCCACCGATAAACTCGGCCAGGACATTGAGCGTTACCTCGATGCCAGTCATTGCCTTGATGATACCGACAGGAATGACGAAGAAGCAGCAGAGGAGGAGGCCGTAGAAGATGACGCCAGGAGTCGTGTGCGTCTCCCAGCCAAGAATAGCAGCCAATCCAAAGCCAATAGCCACCAGCAGGCAGATGAAATACCACCACTCGGGCGCCTCGTCGTAGGCCTTCATCAAGCGGTTGTGGACATCGAGGGTGTGTTCCTCAACAATATGGGTCTTTCGGCGGAAACTGTTGAGGAGAGCCTTGAAGCCCATGGCAATCTCGTGGCGATGATACAGGACAGCATAGGTGAGCGTGGAAGTGTATACGCCAAAGAAGAACATGTAGATGACAATGTTTCCAGCGCCAAGGAAGGGAGGTGAGTACTCCTGGTATTCGACCTGGTTGAAGTGGCCGCGATCGTCGACTGCCTTGCTGATATTGTAGAGCTGTCCGAAGTGGTCGTATACCCGGTTTGTGTTGATGGGCAGGTAGGAAGTGTTGTAGATGTTACCGTACCAGAAACCAAGAACGACCCAGAAGGAGGCAAAGACACCGAGGAACCGATTGAGAGTACTGAAGAAGGGAACCATGAGGGGATCGGCAGAATCCCAGAGCAGGACGTTCCAGTCCCAGGTGGGGAAAGGGTTCAGTCCCAATCCGTTGTTGAAGCCGGTAATGATGTTGAGATTCAGGTTGTCGGGGTCGATCCAGGACATCCAGCTAAAGCGAGAAAGCCCCTTCCAGATGTAGTTGGGGAACCAGAACCAGACGAACATGGCTCCGAACATCAGGTAGAAGAAGCGAATACGCGAGATGCGCCAGGTGCGGTTGAAAGGGCCATCGACTGCGGGGTTGACGCCCGTGTGGAAAGCAGCGTTGAGAGCGATGGTGACGAGCGTGGCGGGCCAGACGCAGTATGTCGGGTACACGATGAAGCGGCGGATGATGCCGGCTATACCGAAGCCGATGAAGTTGGTGGCCAAAGCGATTAAGATCTGGTAGGCAACGTGGGAGGCATATGGCTGATTAAAGTACTGCGGCATGTACTGAACCCAGATGATGTAGTTGGTGTAGGGGGTGTTGTATGCGACATTGGCCATTATGGTGATGAGCATATGCTCCTTCTTGGAAAAGGGACCCGGGTTGAGCGAATGGCGGATTCCAAAGAGGGTGAAGCCCCAGTCGGGCAACCAGTTCTCGGCGGCCTTTCCCACGGGGTATGCCAGCAGCTGGGCTACGTTTGCCATGACACGAATCGCGGGCTGGCGAATGTCAAACAGCTGGTTGACGAAGGCGAGTATGACGGAGAAGGCCAAGCCAATGGCCCAGGAGCGGATGGTAGACGAGGGGACGGTAACGTCGTCCTTGTTGCTCACGACGGCGCGGACCTCGGCATAGGGGCTGTTGTTGGTGACGAGAGCGGCCTCGAGCTTCATCTGCTGGATCAAGTGGTGATGACGGTGGGGTTCGGAGAAGACAGACTCATTCTCGAGGAAGGCCTTGATCTTCTGGATGATGGTGGTGGGGAAGTTGGGGTCCGTCTCGTGAATTCGGTGGATGCGAATCATGATCTCGCGGACCTCGTCGAGGGTGTACTGAGCAGCAAGCTCCTTGGCTTCGAGGAGGTCATCTTCGGTGACGTTGAGTTCGTGCTCGGTGGACTGCGTGTCGGGGAAGACGTCGGCGCCTAGGTCATCCTCGTCATACGAAAATGGCTTCTCCCTGCCCTCAAGGGTGGCATCGTTGTCATCCTGGTGTTCAAGTCAGATATTTTCAAGAGCCTGACGGAATCCGGTGGGGGAAATGAGAGGGGGAGGGAGAGGAGACTGGACAGCCACAACGGCAGCAGATGCTGGTCGCTCTTGTTTTCCAAGTTTCCTTTCCCTGCCTGCTCGGTGTCCGTATTGGCCCTGGGACAGTACGATGGGGGTTCGTGGTGGTGGACAGTCATCATCGACTTACCATGACGCTAGAATTGGATTCGGGTTGCGGTCGTAGGGTCTGTGAGTTGTTGGGGGGCTTTTCCTGCTCCTTCTCCGACACCTCGGCTATAGAGCCGGTCGCGGACTTCTTGACATCGTCGGCCATTGCTTGCTCAATCTCGTGGCAAGAGGAGCGGATGGGACCCTCGATGGTCTCCTTCTGCCCTCTGCAATCCCTCCGTCGCCGTTGATCTGATGATGTTTTACGGGCGCTGGTGCTCGTGGTGCTCGTTTACGTCGGGGAACATGCGACACGGGGCGACGGCGACGAGAAGTTGTGTCAGTCGGGCACGGGCAATTTGAAAAGGCGATGGAGATGGAGGCTGCACAGCCAGCGATCGGCGACGCGTGTTGCACGCGATGGATGAATACGGCGTGGGAGCAGACAGGCAGGCCGTGCGTGTGCGTGTGCGAGCCAAAGGGTCGCTGTGTGAGCGGATAAGCGTCGTGGTTGACGGGATGATTAAAGATGGGCTGGCTGGGTTGTTGAATGACGGAGGATGGATGGGCGAGGGACTTGCAGGGACAGTGGACAAGAGGCGCAGTACGGAGAGTAAATGACTGAGACGACCTGAGAGGTATCCGTACCAAGGAGAAGGAAAGAACCTGGAAGGAACCTGGAAGGAACCCGGAAGGGAGGGGGGGTTCCGAGAAGAGAAAAGCGGAAGTGGGCAGCAGATGCTGCTCACCCGCCTGTAAATTGCCTCTTCTTCAGGCGCCCAAAGCCCTGTAGATGCGGGAACAGGCTGCACAGAGTGGGTCTCGACTCGGTTTACAGTGCCGGCGGCCACTGAGGTAGGTACCTAACCAAGTACATGGCGTCCAGTCCAGTGCGGACTAGTTCGGAGAAGCCGTACCTCGCAGAGAGGAAGCACTCCAAGTACAAGGAACCCGCGCATGTATGAGGCAGCTGCCTGGAGAGAGGTCCCGTCTACCTTTTCCTCTTGCACTTTTTTCTTCTTCTTTTTTTCTCTCTTCTGATTATAGCCGCGCATTGGGCAGCTGCTGATACCAAGTACCTCTATGTTTCCATCAGCCAAATACCTACCTGGTAGGTAATGCTCTCAATGGCACCACGACGTGAGGGTCCTGAGCTGGGCCGACGGCATTGCATCAGACGTGCCAGACGCCAAGCGACGACAGGGAATGCAGGGTGTGGGCTTGGCCTGTCCACGAGGCATGGAGGGACGAGGATAGAGGCGACGGCAATGGCAATGGCAACGAGACGTCAACTGCGCCAAGACGAGCGACTACATACATAAAACCCACAAGCGGGAGACTTGCTTTGCAGCAGGCAGGGAGGCAGGGAGCCGTAAAAGTCACACGATGACGGCTGGTCGGCACCAGGCCCTGCATCGTGAATCTGGACGCCGCTGGTGGCTGTCTGATAACCCACCCCAAGTATGAGAGTCCTCTGGGCCTCTGCTCGAGGACTTTGCCAAAAGACAGGTTGAGTGCGAGGGCTGACCACCGCGACCAGGTACCTCGAGTGGTAGCACCAGGTAGACGGTACTTGAACCGGAATGGCGGCACAGGCAGGAGGGTTTCGGCCATGGTGATGCGCCAGCGCACACTAACAACAAGAAGGACATGTCCATTTGCATTGACCGAGTCAAGAGGTATCTCCCGACAATCACAGTCGATGACAATCTCTCCACAACCCGATTGGTCGCGCTGCAATCTGCCGAGCGATAGATACAGCAATGTATCTCTTGCGCAGTACATACATAGGTCGTACAGAGGCCAACCGGCCAGGGGGTGGCACACATACGCGTCCAGCAAGGTACCAGCAACTCCGACAAGTGCCTCTGTCATGAATAAAGGAGTAGATAAGTAGGAGACGACGTGCTGGCGCCTTTACGCTTGATGAGCTCTCCCATATATTCCAGTCTAACGATAATAAAAGGCTTCTAGGCCAGGAACAACAAGATGATTGCTCGAGGAATCTGACAGCAGACACAACCTCCCGCAATTCCTGGTGTTGTACACTGTACCTCTTTTTTTTCCAGCAAGGGTCTTGGTGCGATCAGCACTTGGCCGTCTCGGGCCCAGCCGGCACACGGCAGCCCGTCTGCCATAAGTCTGACCTGAGTCGCCCAATCGAATCCTCGGGCTACGGATCGGACGGCATCCAAGGCCCAGGCGCCCAAGACGAATGCGGTTCGTGGCACCTCGTAGTCCTCATCCTCATTCTTTCCTCCTTGCACCCTGTCATCCATCATCCATCATCATCCATCAAACATCTCCCTCCCTCCCACCCACCCATCCATCCATCCATCCATCCATCCATCCATCCATCCATCCATCCATCCATCCATCCATCCATCCATCCATCCATCCATCCATCCATCCATCATCCATCATCCATCATCCAGCTTGTCCATCTAGCATCTCGCCGCCCTCTTCATGTACCCTTATCCATCTGCCGCTATCCATCTGTCGGCTATTTTTGTCTCAGCATGCCACACCACCACTTGCTCATACATCCCACCTACCAATTCCAAATACTCATCCAAGACATCGACTGCATCCAGATAAACCCCTTGTCCGCCAAGTCATCCATCCATCCATCCATCTCACCCGTCCCGTACCTCCTACATACCTAGCTGCACAGATTGATATGCCATCCACTCCATGCGGGGCTTGCCGGTAACCATTCTATCTAGCCTTGTCCACCTCCGACTTTTCCCCGCGGCATCTGCGACTACTCCGGCATCTGTCTTTTGCTTGCATACGGAATACTTGCTTCACTTGACGGAGCATCAGTTGCCCCGTTGCCATAGCATGGCGAAATATGACTGCCGCCTCTGTCCAATCGTTGCCCCCCACAGATGCCAGATGCCCGTTCTTTCCGGCTAAGCGGCCCTGTGCACACCTGGCTGAAACATCCATTCGTATCTGGGATGCTTGAGAGCCGACGTTGGTCTCGTCGCCAGCAAACGTCATCAATATGCCAAGATCTCCGATACAACACAAGAAGCTGCGCTTTATCATCATAGCGATACGAATGAGATAGGCTGTGTAAGCCCTTGCATCCATCAATCAACCCTCTTCCTGTCGAGTGGACAATACAACAGACCCCGACTCTACCCCGAGGAACTCCCATTGTATCCCGACATTGGAGATGTGTTAGTCAAGACGCAAGTCTTGTCAGATGTGTGTAGTTAATGGTAGACCAGCGTGCACACCCCTTTGAAACCTCTGAACGTAATCGTATCCGAGGACGGCCGACTTGGCAGGATGTATATATTCTTGCCATCTCGACCAGCACCTGCGTTTCGGTGAAACTGCCGGCTCAGTCGTGCAGCAAGCAACAGGTGACTAGTAGCGTTACGGCACAGAAGGTCTCAAGAAGAGTTCCTTTATGCCGAAAAAAACACTGCCAGTGCTCGTTGATTCTGAGGAGGTGGTTCCCGGACACAGAGAGACCATCGCTATGAAGCACGAGTATTATTTTGAGGCAGCAGACGTGGTTCTGCTTTTTTTTTTTTTTTTCAGAGCGGATTTCTTGGCCACTGGATAATTCCATTCCCTCAGAAAGTATCAGGGCCAGTCGGCTCAGGGAATGATGCTGGGCTGAGATGGCAATGCCCATCACTACCATGGGAGGATATTCGCAATACCACGGGCCCAAATGCCCCTTCTGCTGCACAGGATTTCGCTCCTTGGCGGAATGTCTTGGACCAGCTTGTCTGATAAGCCGTGCAAACGTCCTCTTAGTGGACTGGAGGATTCATGTCGTAGCCGGTATCACAGCCGCACTATGCGACGGGCGCGGAAATTACACAGTACTCTTCATGCTCAAACTCGATATGCTAGCTGGACGTTGAAGCCTCACTAAAACATGGTTGGAACCCTATTTGGTGCGAATAGCTATTTCTTACAGAATGTATGTCGATGGTGTATGGAGTTCCAAACAATGATGGTATGGGAAAATGAGTATCAACCTTCATACCTTCCAGGGGTTCGGATGCTGATGAGGCCTCCCTCTCATCCAGGTCTGTCAAGAAGCAACTCTCCCATCTTTCCACGGTACTTCGGAACTCATTGCGCGAGCATTATGACATTATGGATGAACCGATATGTGGGATTTCCCGTTCGTGTGCCCCAATGGGATACCGACCAGTGACTTCAAGGAGGCCCCTCTGACGATAAAGACGATATCAGATCAATAGATAACAATTGGTTAGAAAATACACTCGATTGAGAAAAGCTTGTGACTGCGGCGATGCCGGTGTCAATGGATGAATCTATATCTTCAGTTTTCAAGACTACTATCTTGGTGCTCCTGTCACCCCGAGAGCGGATGTTCGGTTCATGGACGAGCCGACAAGACCGGCACCTTCACTGAAGAAATCCTTGGCTTCTTAGCAACACCGGCGGGGCATATCAGCAACAAGTGGTGGGATGTATCTAGGTTGGGCTGGGGGTTTCTGTTTACCCGAAGATGCCCTAGTCAACAGCTTGGGAGTTATTAGTTTGACGTAACAGCAGCAGGGGCACACAGCAGTTGTGGATTTCAAAATGAGTGTCGAGGTTATGGGGATGAGCATGTTGTTCTTCTATACGCTCAGAGATTGGCTACGCCTTGTCTATAGCTACAACCATAGTTTCAAGGAGGCAGCTGGCACTGCCCGGCACTTGGAGGGTCCGGATATATTGATCACTGAGCTGAAGCTCCGTTAATTGTTACTTCTTATCTTGAGATATTGATCTACGGGAGTAACACAGAGCAAGCAAATGCTGCCATGACGCACACGCTTAGCCATCTCCTCGGTATCTCCAGGCCTCCCGTCCCGCCGTCAAACTGCGATTGCTCCGGCTCCGGAGGCGGAGGCGGTGCTCTCGAGTTGGTCGTGATACATCCGGCATCTGGGTCCATAGAAAGCAGATTTTCTCCTCGTGTCCAGTCGCATTTCGTGTCCAAACAACGCTCGTAGTTGATCCTTTGTTCTCGGGTTTCTTGGCTTGTCTCCGCGGCATAATTATCGATCAGGCATCCTCGTGCGCAAGCCACCTTTTCGCACGGTATCCTGGAGCTCATCACTGGCCAGCCCCAACTCCTTTCGTATGGGGAGTAGTTGCCCTCGGCGTCGTACACGGTAACCACCGTGTCGTTTCCCACTGCCAAGCTTTGATACCTGCCGAGCTCGTCCCAGAGGGACACGTGGGCGAACAGTGAGTCCGTAGGAAAGGCATCTTCAGGGATCGCTAAGGCAACGCTGGTGACGTTGAGATGAATGCAAGGCGAGAGCACGCCTGAAATGGGAGTCAACGTAAGTCGAAACAGAGGCATGTTGTTTTAGGGGACTCACAGTAATTGTATCCGATATAATAGCCGCCCTCCTGTTCTTCTCCTGGACTGGCGGCCAGCACGATGCTGAGGTATCGGGCGCCATCTCGCGAGAAATTGCGGTTACCGAGGTGCAGTTCCCAGGTTGTTTCAAGTCCTGCCTTGACGTAGCTCTCCACTTGTATTATTTGGCTGTCCTCTCCCCTTGGCTCAATCAGATTTGTCGCACCTGTAGCGATGACAGACAAAGGTGCTACAGCAGCCAGGACGGCTGCCAACGACCAGCCCATCATTGTCCTGCTACGCCCAGTGGTGATAAAAGGAGGTTCGAGGAATTGCGACAGAATCTCGTTTAATTTATGGAGTAAACAGGCAAGGATCGATGTTGAGTCCCACTCAAAGGCCTTGTCGCCTTAATTTCCAAGTGAACCCTAAATATAGACGGTTTCCCCCGTGTTCATGCTGCCAAGCCTGGATTCACTTTGAAGACTTGAACGTTTGACAGAGACGCTGCGTGACTGTATAATAGCTGGCAATTACACAAACACACTCTAGACACGGGCGAATCAGGCCTGTTCCACGCATCCCATCTAAATCTGGACGCACTACGAAGCCAAGTTATCCAGTTGGAACCAAGAAACAGTGACAAGCATCTTTGTACTGATCCTCCAAACAGGCGCAGTCAATGACGGCGTCAACCAGATTCCGTTTTTGGTTGAAGCTTCCTGATAATCCTGGCGGGATTTCCAGCAACGACATGATAAGGAGGCACATCCTAGAAATCATGTCAGTAACTGCGCACCATGATATCACCAACCTCCTACCTTGGTCACAACACTGGCGGCTCCCACCGTGCACCCCTTGCCAATGGTAACACCAGGCAAGATTGTGACGTTGCCTCCAATCCAGCAGTCTTCGCCAATCGAGACTGGCTTTCCGAATTCCGGCCCAAGGGTTCCGTTTCGCACTTCGGGGTCCGTCGGGTGACCTCCGCTGTAGACGTGGACATTGGGCCCAAACAGCGTCCTAGAACCAATGGTGATTGGGCTTGTGTCAATCATGACGCAGTTGTGGTTGATGAAGACGTTGCTGCCGACTTTGACGTTGATTCCATAGTCGAGTCTCATGGGAGGTTCAATCCACGGGTATTCGTGCAAGACGGCGTCTTCTTCTGCGTCATTTGCTCCCGGGGGAGGAAGGGGACGACTGTCATTGGTGATCCTAAGCAAAGTCAGCGAACATTGCCTCTCAGGAGTAGATCGGCTCATTACGAAGCCGAACCCTACTCTTTCCAAATCTCAGCAATCTGTCGGCGAGTTAATTCGTCGGCGTTGTTCAGCTTTCTAGTCGCGCGGCTACACCTCTGGCGGGCGGCGACAAGCTGAGGGGTAAAGCAATAATACAACTCCCCTGCCTGCATCTTGGCGAGATTCTCTTCCTCATCAATGTTTTCCAACATTTTGCCTGGCTCTTGCGACTATGTCTGCACAGTTGAGTGGTAAAAGGCGGTCAAAAGGGTATTATCCTAGTTCATCCGGTTCGTTTGGACAGCTTGTTAGTTACCCAAACGCATGCCCACGACTCGGCCCGAGTATTATGCCGCGATAACGGCATCGAGATCCTTCTACCCACTTGTAACTCAACGATGCAGCAGGTTGAGAGTAAGCCTGTAATAAGCAGCATCCTGGCCAAACATGTATAACGTTATGAGGATCATGCTCCAAGAAGTTCTATGTCCCGGATGTGGGAACTTGCAAAAACAGGAAGCAAGGAGTTGGCATATTGAAAAAGGTCATGAGTCGTTATTCCCACACATTGTATTCGCCGGGTGGTATTAGGCTATTAGCTGATCTGGTTGTAATAATTAAATTTGTTATGCTAGGAGACATCACCTCGTCCTCATTTGGGAATTTGTCTATGCAGCGAGTGCCTGCATGCCTGCCAAGTCATAGATGGCCTTCTCAACCACCTTGATGGCATTCATCTCCTCGTTCTCCTTCTTGATGGCCATTGCCCTCTGCTTATACTTTGGGTTTCCGAGAATCTCACGCACACCTTCCGCCAACTGCCCTGGAGTCGGGTCTCCAGTTCGCAAGTTGACACCAACACCAGCCCACTCACCACGCATGGCCACGTCGGGCTTGTCCTCGTTTGCGCCAGCCATGACCATAGGCACACCATGGACAACGCCGTGAATGAAGCCACCATAGCCAGCGTTGAAGACCATCACCGATGTGTAGGGGAGAATTAGGTCATAGGAAAAATAGTCGATAACACGGGTGTTGGCTGGTAACGCAAAGTCTGCTGGGAGAGTGGCACCTCGGATGCCAAGAATACTGACGACTAAGAGGTCGTCACGCTTGGCCAGTCCCGTGATGGTCGGCAGGATGATTTGGTTGTAGTCGGTTGAGACAGTGCCCTGCACGGCCAAAACAACCTTCTTCTTACCACTCGTCACTTCGTCCCAGAACTCAGGGTACGAAACGTCCCCCTTCACAGCTGCAGGGAGGGGTGTGCCTGCGAAACGGAACTTCTCAGGAACATCCGACATTGTGTACTCAGCGCTAGGAGGGACCATGTGAAGTACGGTGTCGTGGGAGAGGACCCATGTGTCGAATATAGAATCATACGGCTTGTAGTTGACGGCTCCGAGTTTCTGCATAACCTCCGCCTGGATACCAACCAGTGCTCCGAAAGGACCATTCTTGGTAAGCTCTCTGGCGCCCTGCATCTTGGCGCGGCCCTCCTCGGTCGTGTCAGGCGCGAGGCCCATGCCAAACGGGAAAGTGTCTCGACTGGTAGCAATGTAGGGGATGATGTGAAGGCCGAGTATAGGAGGTCGTGTTGCCATACCCTTTGGGGGGGGAGCACCCAGGTAGAGAGGGTGGGTGCTAGTGAAGCTGGTCTCGTTGACGATGACAATGGGCCAGTTGGGATCCTCATCGTTCATCATCTCGAGGGCATTGTACACTTTGTTGGCATGCTCCCCTGCAGACCTGACGAAGAAGCGTTCCATCCCATACATCATTTTTTCCATTCCGGCGGGCATTTTTTGATACTCCGCCATGACTTCAGGGGCTATGTCATCGATGAGAAGGGGCCTTCCTCCAAACTTGGTAATTGCTCCGTGGAAGTCTTTCCCGGTAAGAAAGGTGATGTCGAAGCCGAGGGCAGCCAGTTCTGAGGCAACGCGAAGGACCGGGCCAGCGTGACCGGAAGCAGGATTGGCGCAGAAGAGCAGGCGAGGCTTGCGGTAAGCATTGCCAGACTTCTTTGCTTCTGAGCCAGCTGGTTCGACGTTGATAGCCATTGTTCCAATAGATGAAGAGTCTGGTTGGAGGAGGGCAGGATCGACTTGCTTGTGTTGAATTGGCGAGCTGGTTGGAGCGGATGTTGGGGGGCCAAGCTTCAAGGTCTTATACTAGAAAGCTCTCCGGTATGGAATTATTCAGATTGTTGGGACCTAGTCAAGGGGGTTGGTTGGTGGTGGTCTGGGACATTGACTCTCCAATACCACGCCGGGAAATTAATGTGACTCAGAAATGATAAGGAAACAGCATCGAATCAAATTATTCATCTTTGTTTTCTAAGCACCTAACCAATGTAGAATACGATTTGGTCGGACTTGTCTTCTTCAGGTCGTGTCCGGGGAGTAGACAGCCAAGGCATTGCCCGAGCGTCACAAGCAGCAACCGTGAATAGCTATCATTTGAGAAAAAATTGTGAAAGCCACAGACGTATTGTCGGGGCGTCTTTTCGTTGGTTGATTCCATCTAACCCTTTCGACTCGTGCTCAAACTGGTCGAGATGCTGCAGACGGCATAGGGCCTTGATATACTGAGTTTGATAAGGAAAAGAGGTATGCAAGGATTGTCGCATCCGGCGAGCTAGGTATGCTCTAAACTTAATAGTTGGCATGATTCCATCATCTGGTCATCAGGGGCTCCGAGACAAGACGCGTCCCGCCCTTCCAATCCAACACATCAACAGAACAGGCTGGCAGCACTGCTCAGAAGTTGGCTAGACATTTTAGGAGGAAAATCCCTCATTCTATCTTTTCCCGTCCACCCACCTGACCATATTTCTGCCCAGACAATTTGGCGCTCGCTCATGGACAACGAAGGCCTAGACCGCGATGTTTTTGGCTCGCTTGTGGACATTCCAACGCCGTCGTTAGTTGCTTTGGCTGCTAGGATATCACGGCAAGCTCTCGGCCATCCCCAATCGGGCGGCAGGGTCATTGCGACGCTCGGTGGCTCTTACAACATTGTTCACATCGTTGAGCTGGAATGCTCTGTTAAGATTGTCGTTCGCATTCCTGCCACAGGATGGGGCGTAGGCCGCACAACAGAAACTTCACAGTCAATGGAGGCTTATGTCGCCACTGTGCGCCTGCTCCGGCACAAGACGGAACTTCCCGTGCCAGAAATACTGGCCATGGACACCTCATGCATGAATGAGATTGGTGCGCCATATATCTGCATGGCCTTTGTTCCAGGAAGGAATGTATCCACGGTCTGGTTTGAGGGTACTGGGGTGATGCCCCGGGAACAGCTACGTTTCAACATATTAAAGAGTGTCGCCCAAAACATGGCGCGGTTATCCAGTTTGTCGTTCAATAAGATTGGGTCCATCGTGGGATCTGAGGGTGATCAAGCAGTCATTGGTCCTTGCTTCGATTGGAAAGAGGGCGACGATGGTTCAATCGCCGTCACAGCTTCGGGCCCTTTTAATACTACTTCTGACTATCTCCAAGAGCATACTGTTCTAGAGTCTGGTGACAGCGTCTGGCAGAAAGCCAAAACTAGAATAATGAGAGTTGCCCAAGAGTGCCTCGCAAATACTCCCACCGAGCCTGGCTTCGCCCTGGCGTTGCCTGATTTCGACTCCCAGAACGTCATGGTGGACGACCACGGCACCGTGACTGGGTTTATCGACTTGGATCTTATTCAAACCATGCCGAGATTCGTGGGATTCTGCAGGTACCCGGGCTGGATCACACGAGACTGGGACCCTCTGATGTATGGATGGCCCGAGATGGCTGATTCTGAAGATTCTCCCGAGATTCTTGGGCGCTTACGGGCTTACTACAATGACGAGTTGGGCAAGGCGCTTCAACATCAAGGTGACTGGATGCTGACAGAGAAGTCACACGTCTTGGAGGCCGTGTGGATCGCGAGTCTCAACCCCATGAATCGACTGGAGATTTGTCGCAAACTAGCACATGAGGCGCTGGATGGAGATGCAGACGCTACGGATGTTCTATATGATATTGGGACAGACAACTATGATGCAGATCAGTGGCACAAGCTTGTGGCCGGCATGAAGCGTTTGATTTTGTAGTATGACGTCTACATTACTATCTAGATAGTTATCTGGGACATGTCCATAATGATTCGCATCTTTAAACTGAGATATGTGCCATATATGTTCTGCGCCAGCATTGAGTGCCGCCCTGGACACCGGCAAGGGCATAGGCGAGGTGGCAGATGTGCTGGCAGTCAGGGATTGTCAAGGACGGGTTGTTGCTACTCACCATCTTCTCGAGAGGCTTGCAGTCGAGGCTCACTGAAGGGCTGTACCTCGAGAGCTGTGCCAGGGTCATGTTGAGATGGTGTTTGGGTTAGCCCAGGTACTGAGCGGCACAACGCGATGCCGCAGTTACAATGAAGGTAATGAAAGAAAGACTAGGTTTCATTCTCTCCAGCCCAGAAACAAGGATGATTCTAGCCAAAGTTGATTACGACAGCGAATGTGGCTCGGAGAAGGGCAAGAGCGGGAACCACAAAGTCAATTCAACTATATACGAGCCAAATGCCTAGTTGTGGTTTAATTGCCGTGGCTGGCTTTGAACATTATTAGATTCACGTACATGAGAATACGTGGTGCACAAGTCTCCAATTAAACCAACCCCTTTTCCAGAGTCTAGAGCGTTCTGGAATTGGTTGGAAGCTGGTGCTCACTTAGTGACCGCGCACATGGACCGTCATTTTTGACCAAAGAACTCCCCGTTCGATGCAATGCCGCTGCCTCTGTTTGTCTTATGCATTCCCGTCCATCAGCTTCATCCTCTGAAGACGCACATTCCCGCCTATCTACTGACTCACTACTCGGGCTGACCCAAAGCCCGAGCCCGAGCCCGAGCCCTCAGTTACGCCGTCACATGCCCACTTTCCATCCCTTTCCTCGTCTCCCGATTGAGCTCCGTGCTCATATATGGAGGCTGAGTGTCGTTGCTCGAGATGTCGATGTCCGATTCAAAAGAGAGCATGGTGGCAGAGGACTCGCAATCCACATCGTATCCTCGACGCCTGCCCCGGCTGTCATGCAGGCATGCAGCGAGTCTCGCAATCTTGGCCTGTATCAGCCGTCCTTTGTCCGAGCTGATGAGCGTTATCTCTGGATCAATTTTGAGGTAGACAGGATCTGCATCCCCGACATTGACTTTGAGGTGATTTTGCCCGAACAACAACTCATTCGTCGGCTCAAGTATGAAGGCGAGATGAGTGAAGAATATGGATACTCGTTCCATGACGAATTGCCTGGTTTCCGAAATCTGCAAGAGATTCATCTTCTTTGCGCAGATGGGCTGTGGAGTTGGCGGGACGAGTGGGAGGATCTGTATTGGCCTTGCCCGAGAGAGAGCATCAGGGCCACGGATAAGGCATCTGGGCGGACAACTACCGGGACAGAAGCTGACATTCTCTTCGGTGAGGATTGCCACATGTCAACAGGCATAGAGAATTGGATTGGATTTGGGATGAACTTTGAGCAATGGCTCTGCTCGGACATGACGGTAGCAGAGTGGCTCAGCTAGGAGATTCCGAGTAACCATATTATTTCTTAACATGGCTCTTCAGTATGATACTTTGAGACATGAACTGTGTCAAGATTATGTGGAAACCACTTCAATTTCCACCGCTCTTACCAGTATATATTTCTGTCAAGGCCTACATAAAGTCCACGCAAATTAGATGGCCGCAAGACCTACTTTACTTAATTTTGTTAAATTTCAAGTTGAGAAACATAGGGTAGTTCCTTCTAGGTATCAAATATTGTAAATATTACAACAAGCCGCCACATTCTTTGACGTTCTTCTGAGGATCATGTCTTACCGGGCAGTAGGGTCAAGCTCCCGCTGCAGTGGGCTCGAAGATTATCCTAACCTTGGTCCACACGACGAGTGCTGCGGTATAAATGCAAATGGTGGTATAGGAGGCTGTGCACAATATACAGGATGCTTAGATGGCCATCTTTTCTGCTTTGGTGGGGACGGGAGTTGATCGAGGTGGCCCCAAGAATACAACTCGATCGAGAAGAGCCTTGACTCCTGGCGATCTCATTAAACTGGGACCCCTCAATACAGATCTGGACCGGGTGGAAAGGTGCGAGTCCGTTTCGACAACAGGTGGAGCGTCGACCCGGCAGGATACGACTCTGATGCGGAATTGGAGCAGGGCATTGCCGAGGCGGGAGCATTTTCAGACCTTAGGCTCATCCCCTCCACTGGACAAAAGAGTAGTTGCCGTTGGTAAGACGAAAATGCCTCTTGGAGTTTGGACGCATGTAGACTTGATCAATACACGAGCTGGTTGTCCGGACACTTCCCACTCCTCACACAAAGCCGAGGATCCGTACAGGATGGCGCAAGACGATACAATGAGGGGTCGTTCAGGGTAGAAATGCCTTTCTTTGGATTCGAGGTATTGTAAGTCCTTCTGCGTCAATGTATGGCCATGTGATACTTCCCTTTGTGATGTCATGCACCGCAACCAACACGACTGATGTGTTCAACAACCAATAAGCAGGCGCCATTTACTGCCACCAACATAATAAATCGAGCACATATACGTTCCAAGAAGCACATACGAAGCAAGGGATGGCCATATGGGGAAGTGTCTGCACAAGTCTAATTCCAGCGAGGCGCTGTCTGCTTCTGTCCTCAGCAACCTGGGTACTGCTGCGCAGTCCCTCCACACCCCACGGTACAGCGATCCGATATCCCAGTCCTTCTGCGCCGCATCTGTCCTATTATCAATACCAAAACGGCAACAGCAAGTTATGCAGTCAGTAAAGCCGACGTAGCGAGCCCCGTTGCTTATCTCCCTGCATCATCTCCATCCTGGGAAACCAACCACTTGAGACAAGTCGAGGCCTTCAGCTCGTCACGACATCTCGATGGGCAGCGCTCTCCGTCGCCTTGCTTGTTTTCATTGATGGAGCTTTAAATGGCCGAGGCATGGAGACTTATCTGCGGGAAAGTCGGGCAACGGAGCCGGCAGCGCCTATCGTGTCGACATATCGGAACCTCGCACTCCGGGAAATGTCAGATCATTGCCTGTTACAGCCCCGCGAAGGTTGAAGAGCTCAGCGATTGTTTGGGAAGGAGAAACTCCTTTAGGGAGATGAGAGGCTGATTGGTAGGAAGTGAGCATCGTGGTCGCCGACGACGTCTCCATCGTCAGTTGCGTGAGTCGCGTATAAATGCCCAGCCAGCCAGTGGTCAATTCCCGCCATCATTGACATCTCAGCTGTAGAATAAACTCGCTCGAGCAGATCACTATGAAGTCTGCTACTCTCCTCGCTCTCCTGGCCCCGGCGGCCATGGGCCACTGTAAGTCGCGTCACAACAACCACTCGGAAACGCCGGACAGCTTGCTGACATCTGCCAACAGACTTCTTCCCCAAGACGATTGTCAACGGCGTCCGCTCCAATGACTGGCAGTACGTCCGTGAGACGGCCAACAACCCCCAATCGGGCCCCGTGGAGGACGTCAGCTCCAACCTGATGCGCTGCTACGAAAAGTCCGGCCGTCCCGCTGCCGGCGTCCAGACCGTCGCCGCCGGCAGCCGGTTCGGCCTCACGTCGAGCAACAGCATGAGCCACCCGGGCCCTTCGCTGTGGTACATGGCTCGCGTCCCCGACGGCCAGGACGTCAACTCGTGGGTGCCCAGCGGCAACGTCTGGTTCAAGGTCGACCAGTACGGCAGCACTCCCGCCGCCGACCCTCCCTTTGAGTCCAACATGTCCGAGGTCTACACCACGATCCCCTCCAACCTTCGGCCTGGAAACTACCTCATCCGCTACGAGCACGTCGGCCTGCACATTGCCGGTGCGCCCCAGTTCTACATTGCCTGTGCGCAGATCAACGTCACTGGGGGCGGCAGCGCGTCCCCTTCGTCGCTCGTCTCGTTCCCCGGGGCCTACTCTCGTAGCGACCCTGGCCTGACCTTTGTCATCTATGGCAACCACAACACCTACCCTTACCCCGGCCCTTCTGTGTCTCGCTAAGTCGTCAAAGACGTTTGGGCGGGAGCTGGATACGGGAGCTACGGAGGGGTGTCAACCCAACCACATGGATCTGTCAGATCAAACAAGTCTTCTTGAGTATATAATTCCCTTGCACTAAATAAATATACAAGTATATATATAGCCGATAAATAGACGCCGCCGAAGCACAGGCAGTGCATAGACAACTTATCCCAACCAAGCCTGTGTCCTCTGAAGCCAATGGACCGCTGTGACATGGTCTCGCCTTTGTTGTTTGTGTAGAAGGCAGCAGTAAGGCGCGAAGCTTTGGACTTGAGCAGTCATCACGCGCACTTGTAGCCAATGCCGATATTGGCGTCAAGACGGGCCCATCAAGGTTGGTGTTGTGCTGGAGACGGTCTGGATGAAGCCTTCTCAGTAGCGACGCTTTACCTTATCAGGAAAACAATTCATCTCTTGGCATTACAAGATGCAGCTCCCACTCCATCTCATACACAACGACACGGGCTTCTTCAGGCGCTCTCCATTTCTCATCATTACATATGAATCATTTACCAAAGCGGGAGACACTCTGCTGATTAACCCTTGCTCAATCTGCATAAGCCATCAACATATAGGATGGAGGAGACACCAATCCGGAAGGGCATCGATCTCGCAGCGAGTCAGCAGAAGCGTCGTCCGGCTCAGCGCAGCTCTGCTTCATCTACTCGCCGGAGGCCGAGAGACGCGAGGAACACGGGTCTTCAGTCTGCGGGTTCTGCCCCCAGCCCATCTAGCCGGGCCGCCAAGTCGCCCCAGTTCACCTTCATTCAGGCCGACAGTCAAGGCCGTTCCCCCACCGAGGCGCGCCGGTTGATCCGCAGTCAGTGCATGGTGGGCAAGAATATCGGCAAGAGGAGAAGACGTAACATAATCACTGCACGACGGGGCGGTGATGAGGAAAAGGCTCTTGCAGCCCCTGCTGACAGGCGCGATTGGACCAAAGGAGACCGGGTCGATGTCAGTGTATCTTCCTCTTGCACGGTGTCGCTCTCGAAACATGACAACACCATATCGGACGTCGTCTTCTTGACGGCTTGTCTACCGGGCCCGCTCAGAGCTCTGCCGGCGCTCCTGCTTCAGCCCTTTGCGGAATCGGTCGGTTTCGCCGAGCACCAGCTGCTGATGGAGTGTACGCTGCCCGTCCCGATCCCCACGCCCATCTCCCATTCAGTGCTGACTATCATTGGCATGGCAGACTTTACATCCATCAAGAATGCTCTATATCCAGTCGAGATATGCTTCGAGATGGACCCGACGGCTGACGCCTGGTTTCACTGGATGCTGAGCGACCCCGTCTACAAGATGACGGCGCTCCTCCTCGTCAGCGTATTTCGCGACATGCTCGGCAGCTCAAATAGCCCTCAGCCATGCCCCATGGAGCTGCTCTCGCCTCGGTCCATCATGTACTTCCGCCGAAGCATGTCGAGCTTGCGGGACCGAATCGAGGACAACCAGCGTCATTTGGAGGACGGCACGGCTGCCATCATCTCGGCGCTCGCTCTGGCAGCCGAGGTGGTCGGAGATGATGCGGCGCTGGCGATACACATGGAGGGGATGAAGAGGATTGTCCATCTCAAGGGCGGCTTGGATGCCTTCAACCACAATGGAAAGCTGCAGGTCAAGCTATGCCGGTAAGAGAGATGCCCCCCCCCCCCCCATGCCGGAGATGGCCCAGGAGCTGACAGATATCCAGTGTCGACCTGGGATGGGCTCTGAAGACGGGATGCAAACCTCAGCTCTGCGACGCCGAGGCTCTTTCATGGGCATCTGCTTCCAGCAACGCCTACGCTTCTCACGGCATCACCCTTCCCAGCGGAGGCCCCTCTTCAATTGAGGCCTTCATCGAGTGCTTGGATACGAAGCTTCGTACCGTCTTCCAAGACCTCCACAGCTTCAGTAGCCTCGCCAACCATCTCATCAAGCAGGGCGCCAAGGTCAAGCCCCAGGTGTTCCAGGAGATGATGTTATCCGTGCAGTACAGGCTACTACTTCTTGCGTACACACCGGGCGGTCTACACGAAGCCCTCCGCGTCGCGCTGCTCACCTACCAAGTCACGCTCTTCATGCCCAACAGCATCAAGCTACCGTTCGCCGTGCTCCGCGGCCAGCTCCATGGCGCCATTCAGAGTCTCGACAGCTCGAGCTCGATGCTGAGAAACCTGAAGCTATGGATGCTCTTCAATGGGGGCATGGGCGTCCTTGACCGCCGTGATCCCTGGTATCGCACGTCTACGGCCCAGCTCATCAAGGGCTCCAGCTGGGCGGATGTCGAGGAGCGGTTGAAGGCCATCATGTGGGTTGACGCGGTGCATCAAGGCCCGGCCAAATGCATCTTTGACGGGCTGCGATCAGACGAGACAGAGGGGGATACGATTACAGCATCAATATAGCACAACAGTTCTCCAACGTACAACACTCTCCTGACTTTCATGGTCTCTTCTGCTTTGTTCCCAGTCTCCACGCCCAGCGCTCGGAGAAGGGATAGATCCAGCCCTGCTCATGCTATCCACGAGACATTCTCTCCCCATGCAATGCGCCGAGTTTATACAATCGAACTTGTGCTAGTTTCAACGCCCAGCTCGCTTTGCTGCGTCGGTCCACAAGCCATCCCAACATCTGAGGACCGTCATGATAACACTTGTCTCACTGCATCAACACACCGGATGTCTCGTTTCGAATCACAGTCGACTGCCTCGCAAACCCCGCACACTCTAACTGATACACCAGGTAACAGATACGTAGATGTGTGCGCATGCAGAAATTCACCAGTACAGCCCTAATGTCTCGGCAGCATCTTGCCTAGCCGACATGCACGCGCGCTGTGATCATCACACAGGAGAAACACCAAGGCGGCAAATCACGCACATGGCCCTCATCTCGGATAATCATCTTTCCAGGTTGAGGCTGCGGATTCCACACGACAGGGCCCCCGTTCTACAACCGGTCGTTTACGTTTACATTTACGCTGTCGGATAACAGCTTCGGTATGCGGACCACCAACTCGTGTAGCACATCTGCCTGGCTGCACCCCACGTCAGCGTCCAATGCAGCAGCAGCATCAAGCCGATTTGTGCAACCAAGGGGGGAAGAGGGCAAGGGGCGTCTGTATAGACGGCTCACACAGGATGTCGGCGCAGCCCAATCAGCTCTACGTGCAGCAGGCGCCCTACGAGGATATCGCAGGTGATGTTGTGTCACCGTGTCAGAAACCATGTCAGAAACCACTCAAGCTTGTTCCCCAACACTTTTTTCCCCTTCTTTTCTTTTTGCTGTGTAATTCACCCTCGCCCAATGGTCGGTCTTCGGCAGTAAGACGGACTTCGGATCGTATTGCAGCCAACGGCATGTCACGAATGACTCTCTGTGACGAATCGCGCGCCTTAGTCGTCCCGGAAGGGAAGCTGGTGGCGCGTCTTTTCTGCAGCCACTGAGCTGAAAGATGACAGCGACAAAGCGTGGTGGGTGAGAAGAGGCGAGGTCAGAAGCCATTCAGCAAGTTTTTCGCATAGGTATCCTCAAGCGGCTATGATCATCTACCCATCGCCGCTGGCAAGCACATCCGAGCAGAGACGCAAAACAGGGCACGGGACATGGGAAAGACGAGGCTGTATGCAGTAAGCTGGTATGAGGGGTAAGAATTCCGATATAGGTCATAACATTCACACCTTCGGCTAAGTATCGACTGGAGCATCATCCAATCAAGGAAAACGTCATCCATCGTCACCGGATGCCGAGATCGATCTCCCTCCGCCGTGCTTTCTCGTCTCTATCCCTCTTTGGCCTGGTCCCCCCTGCGGCTCACCTGCCCTCCTCCGCAACCGAGATTCGCTTTTGCCATGTTTGGTAGCAACACACGGCAGACAAGGCTACGCACGGGGATATTATAAATCAGAGATCGTAAGGCTACGGAGTGATCCGGGGGGGGTGGCGATTGGCCAAGCCCATATGCCTGCCCATACATGTCGAGTCGTGCAGGTTTCATCGGCAGAAAGGGTCATTTCAACATCATCACCTCGGCTCGTAAGACTCGGCTTTGGCAACCTGCTTGTGTCGCTATGGCCATCTCCGTTTCTCGGTGTCCGAGTCTACACGCCTTGTCGTCGTTCGACGACTGTTTCGAACTGTCCGGGCTGGTCTCCCAATCAATCACACGTACCTGTGTCGACCAGTGAGACAGAGCAGACCACTCCCCCCTTTACCCCCTCCCGGCAATTGCCATATCCACGGACCGCCACACCTTTTGAGTTACACAGGCTTTTCTGCAGGTCATATCATCATCCTTCCCGCCAGCCGTGGCTCTGTAGGATCATGTATGTATGTGATGCGCCCGCAAGTGTCTTGAAGTAGGACGCTGTGGCTTGAGCAGACTATGCGTCGTATCCGGTCGAACGCGTAACGCTCCGGTATCACAGACTGCAAGGCCTGGTGGTTGTGGGCTGGAGTTTGACGAGTGGTGTAACGCACCCCTTTTTCGACGTACGCGGCCCCTGGATGGCGCGGAGGCTGCCCGAAAATGCTGCATCTTGACTCAGGGGCGTCGGCTCTGGGAGGCGTCGGAAGACATCGGGTTTGCAGCGATGTGCAGCGGCATGGCAATGCCGTAGAGCATGTACACGGCTTTCTCGGATGTGCCATGACATCCGTCCTTTGAGGGCCGAGGAGCACCGTGGCTGGGCCATGTACTCTTACAGCATGTTCTTCACGTCATGCGTGTAGTTGTGGTGCATTGGTCTCCAGGCTACCGGTTCTCCAGAGGAACAATGGGTGTTGTTGCACAGGATAATCGAGGGACGACTCGATGAGCCCGCCATCTTTCTTGGCCTCTCACACTCACAGTAGCACAAACTATAGACAGATTCGGTCATCGTATTGCCTATATCTATCTCAGTGTACTGGCCAGAACTCCGGGCATCGTCAAAGTCGGATCATGAGTCTCTCTACGAACATCTCAACCGGCATGGTGGAGGAGATGGTAATTTGTACACGCACCTTTAGCTAAGATTACCTTGCCTTGTTGCAATTCTGTGCCATTCGAGTTCTTGAAGTCTGTTCATTTTACATTGGGGATATATGTAAAGGATGTTTTGAGAGGTTGGCGGATATTCGAGTATTGGATGAGGATGATGAGAAGCGACTCGATACCGTCAACAACACGACCAAGACCAATAAAGTGCATGAACACATACAGATTTCAATGGACCACCTTCTAGCAAGTATGTGCAATGCAAACCTGTCCATTCCACAAAGAATGCTATACTGATAGGATGGTCTCTAGATCTACCGCAGGTACAGGGTAGGTCAATGAAAGTCGAGCATGTCGGTCAAGGAGCCGATCTATACCTGCACAAGACTACCTCAGCTTGTTTAGTCGTGTTCAGATGCACCCCGGCTGCAGCTCAGTCAAGTAAAACTCGCCGACGTGGTGAGTAAGACATTGATCATCTGGTGCCCAGGCGAAAGGCAGGACAAAGCAGCCCATCAGCCCCCTCGGCTGACGACAACTGGGTGAGGCAAGCCAGGCAGGCCAGGCCCAACAAGGCCTCCTTATGCCTACAACTAGACACTCAGTGTGTGTACATACCGGACGGGCGGATGGGCCTCTGTGGGCAAATGCCTTGCCCTACCAGTCCATCTCCACCTGCACTTGGCAGGCCCACGCGCAAGGGAGGTCCTGGGACGAAAGCGGGCGTTTTGTCCGGGATAGTGAGGGGGTCCAAGGGGAGGGGGGGAGGGAAGGGAAGGGAAGGGAAGGGGGGCCAGCCCTATCGGCTTCTGGTGATGGGAGGAAAAGATGGGGGCAGGAGATGCTTCAGAGTGCTGCGCCCCAATACTGGAGCCCTCAGAGCGCACATCTCATCTCAGCAGGAGAGCGCCGTGAGGAAGAGAAGGCCAAAGCCGCCTTGGGGATTGAATCGAGGAAGACTCCGACGGTATCTACCGCTACGGCTGGCCTGTGTTGTCTCGGTTCCCGGAATCAATCTTACGTACGTACAATCTCCAAATCATGACCAACTTAGCTGAGAAGCAACCATGACGACACTTTCAGCGCGCATTATGGACGCCAAGGGGGGCCCAGGCCAGGCGGACAAGGGAACGCGGTGATGGGCATTGAGCTGAACGAACGCACCCCCCCTTGCCCCCATCTTCGCAGTGGCATTACATATTGACAATGGGTTATGTGCGCATGGCCCGAAGGATTTACGAAATTTACGAAATTTACGAAATACAGATCTGCCAAAGCGGGATTGGCCAACGGCCCCCAAATACCCAGACAGACCCTGACCACGGATTTCGGAGATTTAGTCGACCAAGCCTTTTATCATTCCTACCTGACAATAACCCAATAGTAGTAGTAGTTTCTTGGCTGCTGGCAGACCGCCACAACTACACAGCTGGACACACAGCCATGGAAGGGAATGCCTTGCAAGGCCACGGAGTAATCCTTCTCTTCTTGAGCCGTCGGGATAATACACAGTCGCAACATGGAGCCTCATCGGGGGCCAGCAGCCCAAGTAACGAAGCCGTGCCCTGAATTGGAACGGGTCCCTGGAAAAACGACCCCGCGATAAGACGACTTCTAGCATAGCTTCTAGCTCTAGCCCAGGGCCAGGCCGTGGGCGCCGAGGCTGCGTTACTAACGCGGCTTGGGACTTTTGTGGTGAATTCGCATCGTCGTATTTAATTGCCGTCTCGAACCAAAGCCCTGGATCAGCATATTGCTTACTACGATGCCCCATGGCACAGGGTTGCCAGTTCATCCTTCGCCTTACTCTAGTACATACGTCTCGGAACCTGGCCAATGAGGCAACCTGACACGCATTGTTTGGGCAAGAATTGTCCGACATAAATAGCACATGAATATGTGCTTGCTTGCTTGCTCACCGCCCTGGCGTGCCCTACGGCAGCCTGACTGGGCTGAGCGGGAGGCTGCTTTGCTCCTCCAGCCCTGCCAAGAATCTCGTCTACTATGGCTCGGGCGTGGAGACGTTTGAAGTGCCTTGATTCTGCCCGTGGAGCGTCATGATGCTCAGATACTGTCCAGCCCAACCCACCTGTTATCATGTACTGTACATATTGTATGTACATATTCCCTCCCTGGACACGGACTATAACGCTCTTTTGGACAACGACAAAGCGGATATTAGACGGGCACGGGAGAACGAATGCGATCGACTCCACTCAAACCGGGCTGGCTCTGACAGTTTGCAAACTGCCTTGTCTCCGACAGGACTGCCATGGCCCGTCGTTTAATTGGGACGTGATGGGTCAAGAACCGCTCGGAGAGGATGGACGAACGAGGTCCACATAGCAAAATGAACTAGATGACGCCCAAGGTATTCCAGCATGCTTCCATCTGACACAGAAGCTTGTGGATCGATGGGAATTGCCGACCGAGCAATCCGAAGAGGCGCCCCTGTTGGACTACGTAAACGCAGCTCTCGGCCTCGGACATGAATATCGGATTTGTAGCGACGTCCTTTGGATAGTAAGAGAGAAGGGATCTATTTCACTTCACTGCGTTTTCAGTCGACCAACATCACACGCCACCCCCTAAGCGACTGCAGGGCTGGGTTACGATTCCCACTCCCTCCACCACGCCAAGACATCCTTTCCTTAAAGGGGAGTTTTCGAGAAGCATGCGGGAAGCCTTCTAACGTGTCAAGCCGCAAGGGGACTAGCCGGCGACTCTCGCTTCAGCAGCGTGTACGTAAGGGGGCGTGTGTGGCGCGACAAGGGTTGGCGAATGTGCTGTCAAGAGCTGAGGATGCATGCCCATGCCATGCCATGCCTTGGGGGGAGATGGAGACGGAGACGGAGGTAGAGAAGGACGAGGCAAGGAACAACATCGCGAGATTGGCCCTGGCTGCCGGAGCATAACGACAGCCCTTGAGCGCGACACCATACATAGCAAGCGTATGCTGATTATGGCATGAGGAATAAGCCCGGGTGGGGCCATGAGTGCAGCAGTTTGCGAGATTGGCTTGTGCCTTTTCAATTGAGGGCTTCCCGGCTTTATGGATCACTATGCTTGGGCGGCGAATCCTTCCTCCAGGGACAGCTGGGAGGCACACAGCAGTGAAGGTTCTCTATCCCGGGCGCTTCCCCAGCCATGAGAGGCAGAGAAGGATCACAATTGTCTCAGGAGAGAAGCGAAGAAGAGAAAAAAAGGAACAAGGTAATCAGGCCAGGGCAACTGCAAGGGCACAACATCTGCATGTTGAAGCCTGGGGCGGAAAGATAGCACCCCTCCTCTAGGATTACACAGTAGCACCCGTTGCTGCTTCTCATCGCACATGGATGGTGGGCATCACATGGGAGCCAGTGCAGCCTCGGTTGGTGATGACATGCCAGAGGGGCGGCTCGCACAGTCGAGCAGCATGAACGAGCGAGCTGGTCCTGGTCCAACGTTTAGGTGCTGACGATCGCCCAGAGGCACCATATCTCGCTGCAGGGGCAGGCAGGCAGGGCAGGTTTGAGTGCAAGGTTACATTGGCTGCCGTGCTGCTCGGGCCGACTTTCAATTTTTCTTGTTTTATTTTGTTTTATCGCTCATCCGGAAATTCACCCTTCTCGGCCATCTTGGCCCCCTTTTTCCCTTTTGTGCGAGTCTGAGACAGGAGCAGGCGGCTGGCTGCATGGAAGTCAGCGAGCAAGGCTTGCGACCAGCCTTCTCGTCTTCGCTTGGCGGTTACCTGCCATGCCTGCCTCCGGGTCCTCCCCCGCGGGCATCTATCTGCGTGTGCTGGATGCATGGCGCGCGCGCACGGAAATGAAGATGCGTGGTGTCCTGCACCCCCCCTTCTTCCAGGCCATCTTCCAGACCATGTCGTGGTAGCGATACGGAGAGCGACGGGGATATCCCAGGTGCGTAGGAGGATGAGGCATCGTCTGGGGGGGTTGTTGGGATGAGGCAAGGCAGGCATGGACGGAAGAGGGAACAAGGAGAAGCGAGGCCGTTCTCCGTATTTGGCATTATGTAGCGTCCGTCTCGGCCGAACGTAGAGGCAGGCGTTCCTTGTAGCCATGGCCGTTTGTGAGATCAGGTATAATACGGGCAAGTAAGTAAGCAGACATACTCGCCGACAGCCCGTACCATGAGCCTTCACGGCATCGTCATGACATACAGGTTGGACATCCCAGAAGAGGCTTGGCTTGTCAAAGTTGTTAGGAACCAGATGTGACAGCCTGTGGATTGTCAGTGAGATGGTCTGGATCAGCTATGGGGGCCGTGCTTATGTCGATACTTGCGAACCACGCCGCAACCTCTGGGGACGCAGGACACACATGCAGGGCAGAGGCGAAGCTGGCAGGAGCTCTGGTTAGTAAGACTTTGGTAAGCCGAGGTTGGTGACCAACGTTATTGATGATGATGATGATGACTTCGGCGGCACAAGATGATGATCTAAAGTCGGTTTGCGCACGCCCGGTAAGACGGAGGGACAAGTAGACGTAAGCAGTTGACGCATTGCAAGTGGGTGAGTTTCCAAGTCTGAGCGCCGCCGTCCCGTCCGGAGTGGCGGTCGGCGACAGTAGTAGGGAGAGACTGGAACCAACAACCAAGAGACAAACTAGATTACAACATGAAAAAAGGATCTTCGCAATGCTCGTTGCAGGATCAGCGCCTAGTTGAGCCTCCTCGGTGAACCAGGAAGCCCCGATTTCCCAACAAACTCTACCCTTTGCTTAACTCCTATATCCATCGTTGTGCACTGCCTTGCCATGGCTCGGCAGCCCCTCAGCCTTATTAAGGACCGGAGACGGAGGCGGGCAGTTGGCTCGGCTCAGACGCCACAAGCCGTAGGCTATGACCTAGTTGTCTGCTGATGTTGTTCTCTGTTAATGAAATGATGGTGTCTGACCACGCCTCGGGGACCTGGCAGGCGGAGTCAAAGGAGAGGAAAATAGGTGACTGCAACAACTAAACCACCATGAGCCTGACGGCGTAGTTGTTTTTTTGGCATCGGACGTAACATGTCCCCTGCTGCCATTTCCTACACACCCCGTCCGTCCGTCGCCCCGGAGCTGGAGGGAAAGGATGGTGTAAGCGACAAGAGAATCCGTCGAGGCGGCCCTTCCTCATCATGGCCGTTAGCCTGCACCTCGGGGTTCTTGGCTTTTCCCGACTGGCCTCCAGGGCTGCCCCAGGCTTACGGGGGGGGGCTCACTGACCATTCCGTCTATGTCCTACTAAACGACGGAGCGCTACCCACACACACATACAGGGCAGTGGCGTAGGAGTCGATGCAGTGATCTAGGGCTGGGTCTCGTCGCACCCCTTGCCTATTTCCGCGCTTCTCAGCCCTTTCTGTTTCCATTCTTTCCGCTCCCTCCCTATTCTATTCCCCCAGGGGGAGGGGAGGGTCTGCGTCATCTACCCCAGACGGGAATGCTGGCCTGGACGGAGTTTGTGTCGTTTCTTATCCTTCACGCACGCCATCTGTTCGGTGGGTAATCAATTTCCAATGAGCAACACGGTCTATCTGAGTTGATTACGTGACAAGCTGAAAACAGGGAGGGCGGCCGGACCATACCATGGGCGGGCCACATATCCAAAGTAAGCAAAGCAGGAGGAGCGGATGGATTCACGGACAACCAACACAAGACCCAGGACCCGGGAGTCTGGGAGCCATTCAGAGGTGCAGCAGCAGAGGCTGCAAAGGGATGGTGAGACCCTACCCACCCCCCAAAGGAATGGAGGCAAGGCATAGTTTCAACACGAGATGAAAATATCTCAAGGCCGGAGCCAAGCTTTAGCTCTAGCTGGTTGGCGGCTGGCTTGTTGCCTCGCACCTCCGTCCTGGGCGACGACGGCACCGGCCGTTTCGCCGACCGTCGTACCGCTAGTAGGCCTTGCTGGCCGAGTGGTTGGCCACGTTCCTTGTGTCATCCATTCGCTGATCGACAGACTTCGGGGAGGAACATCGGGGAGGAACATCGGGATCACGGAGGCTTCCACCTGGTATGACCCTAGCTCCGGGTTTCCGGACTGTCGGCATTGTCCGCATGGGGAGGGGGCAAGGCATCATCACAACACATACAACTACATCACCAACATGGTCTCAGACATGGCTTTCTTGCCGTAAAACGGTACGATTGCAGAGCGCGATGGGGAAAGCAGTGGGCCAGCAAGGCAAGGGGCCGTTGTAACGGCATTTATCTGGAGATCATTCGCACACGGGGAATCGGCTTCAGAGGGGGGAGCCGTGCGACGGAGCCTTTCACCGTTTCCGTCACTCACTGCCGAAGAGCAGAGGCCATCTCCATGCCATGGTCATTAGGTGTGCGTCCCGCCCCCGGGGATCGAAAAGAGCCTTTGACATAAGAGAAATTGCTTGTCTGTCCATGTCGCGTGCCTGGCGCAAATTAGCCAACTCCAAAAAGCAAAACATTGCCACACACGCCCCGTTGCGGTCCAGGTTGGCGGAGCACACCTCCGGAGTTGTGCTTTGGCGGGAATGGTGATGGGCGGTGGCTTTGGTTTGGTCGAGTCTAGCTGAGGCTATAGGGAGGGGGGGTGGCTGACGGTCCAAGACCGTATGGGTATGTATTGCGAGCCTAGCTCCCAGGTGAGGGCGGTATTAGTGCTATGTGGGAGAGAGATGAAGGAGGCTCTGGAGTTGGATGGCGAAGACCAGTCACCTGGGCCTGGGCGTGGCGTGGCTGCAGCCCTATCCGAAGACCGAGGTGTCGAGTATGCAAACACCAAGACCAGCCATGACGAATGCTGGGGCAAAATACCTCCTCCGCACCCTCCTCTGGCAGCCCGGCCCCATCGTTAAACCCACGATATTGCCATTCACCGTATCCATTGGTACTCCCTCGAGCCGAGGCATATCGCATCCGTTGCGAGACGGGACTTTGAAGCGAGCCTCGAGGACGGAGATAAACAACACATACATATACGGGGTGTACGGTACCCCGTGTTCCCCAAACCCAGACGCCGTATTCCGTCATGTTGAGTCAAAGTCAGGGTATCTCGCCGACGGGAGCCGGCCGACCGGCTATACCGCCCATACATACGCACTCCTTACTATGTAGTCGGTACACATAGTGCAATCCAATTACACTGCAATTCTCTTGGCCGTTGTTTTGGCCACGGCAGCGAGAACGAAAGCAGTAACTTACCCAACCCCTGTCGAATTGCTCTTCAGCACCTCCACCTCAAAGATTGCCATGATGGGCTTGAGACCTCAGCCGCTCCTGATTCGTGAATGAACCCTCCACCCACCGTGGCATATATCTGCCTGCTCCTATAGATGGCGTAGGCGTATCTCTATCTCTGGTTGAGCCATGACACACACATACCACATACACAAGAGCTATGGCTTTGTCCTTGTCCTACCACCCCACACGCACATACGCGCATCGACACAGCTCCACGGCGGCGCGAGCGAACCAAGAGGTAAGCGTCTAGAACCTGCTCTAGTGGAGGCACTATCAAGTTAGCTCAGATCGAATCAGAGAGTCTGCTCCTCTCCCCCCTACGATCTACTAGCTCGTTGAAGCCAGTCACGCTTCCCGCCCATGGACGAGCTTGCCATGTGCACGGCCTGCGCCGTGCACAGCGAGACATCCAGCCGTAAGAGCTATTGGCTGAGATGCGGTGGCCCCCAATGACCCTTTGCGTGGTATTATGGTGGTGGCGTCCGTTAACTGAAGCCTTCACTGCTTTCTCCCCCCCCCCCCCCCCCCCCCCATGCTTGGACCCCAATGCCATGGATAGCTGAAAAGAGCCTCCTTTAACCCTAGACATCTCGTGTAACGGTCATGAGTCCCATACTCGCTGGGCATCCTTTCGGACCGGCTAGTCAGTCGCACAGGGTGGGAAACATTGCCTGCTGAAGCCATCGGCAGATCAGTTTGACCGTTATAGCAACTCGAGACGAGCGTACGGATATTGACTCTGCTACCCACTTTACTGCGACTTGGAACTTGCCTTGACCCCATCGCGTCCGCCTATCATTGCCGCTTCGACCCAGGCTTCAGCCATCGCAGCGCAAAGCCACTATTCCACGCCCCAATGAGGCGTCCCGAAAGCCTCATAGCGCCGGGGAGAGCTCCTTGGATGTGGCCAAAAGTCGAAGCGCTCAACGCTGCCGCCATGCACGCTTGGCGGGTAGCATCCTCGCCGCATGGTTAATTGGCTCGCCGCCTGCCCCAATGACACGGGTGAGGTTGCATTGGTCCCATTCGTACCCGTTTTGTTTCTGCTTCCTGGTTTGCTATCGCCTCCGTGATTCGCGCACATCGACCGTGATGCCATGCTGCATGCACGCCCGCCCTGATAGACGACTCGGCAACAAGACCTCTTGTCAGGAGTTGAAGTCGATATCCATAACTGCTGTGACGCTTTCAGCTTTGAAGCCAAGGTTGTGCCTCTAGAGGCACACCGTATGCTCCGTCTAGCATCCGTAATCTGGACGCGGGAGGGGCGCCGTTGGCCACCGTCTCCGTCCTGTCCCGTCATGGCAACGCAGCGGGTGAGCGGAATGCATTGGCATGACATTTTACATGGGACGAAGTCTCACGAAGGGCATATTCCGCACTCGAGGCCGGGGCGTGACCAAACCCCCCCTCCTCCCCTCCTCCCCTTGAGTGACAGAATTATGGATAGCTGTCCAGTAGCCAGGTTTTTGGCACAGGCACTCTCCGTCCAGCCGCCTGTCTTCAGCCCTGACTCAGATCGACAGACTCGCTACCCCATATCACTTCGCCTAAAGTGGGAAATGACCCGGCCGTCTCGGCTGTCCGATCCACAGCGCCCTCCGGCGCTACGTTTGGATCCCTCCCACCGCCGTGGTAGTTCCGTGTGACTCCCGTCCCTCGGACCTTGCCTTGGCCCCGAAGGCTGGATGATTAAGTTTGAAGCCTGAGGCAAGGCGTGTGCCGACATTGACCACTCAGCTTCCGGTGGTTGGTCACTGTCCCCCTGAGCCCAGACACTCTCTGTTTTCGTTTGGCAGGGCTGCCAAGGATCGCCGCCCCCTAGGGCTGGCCGCGTACGCACTTGGCTTCCTCTTGGTAGCCAGCCCAACGGAATGGACCAAACTCACGGAAGCAGATGAATGAGCCCAACTGTCTTGGTTCACGTTAGAAGCCCGGTGATGGCGCGCTAGGGTGATGTAAGGAAATAACAAGATCGAAAAAAACCAAGGCAACGCAGCAGACGGGATTCTTCTCCAACTTGGGGGCGGGAGAAAAGTTCCAGATCTTGCATGTACATACGGCACGGTGGCAGATGGCATGGCAGATCGACAGCAAGATGCAGCACAGGCCCTTGTCTTCCATGCCTGATAGGGCCGAGATAAGGGTCCCGCAGGCTGTCTCGTCCCTCTTTTTGTCACCCTCTGTTACTTTTCTCGGCTTGTTCTTTCCAATCATGAATTGCTTCTGGCTCGAGTCTCACGCTTGTTTCAAGAGACAGCGCAGGGAAGAGAAGGGAAGGGAAACGGGGGTGGCTGTAGAGGCAACGCGATGATTCTCCGACGTTTCCCTTCGAAAAAATGGTTCATCTATATTTGCCTTGCCGTGGGTAAACGCTGGGGGTGCATCAAGGTTCATTAAAACACACAGGGTGCCGGGTCTAGGTCAATTCTTGGACTTTTCTCCGGCTAGGGCGAGACACGGTGACTACATTCCCATGGGCCAGCATTGCTTGCACGGAAGCCGCCGTGATCAAGGACGACGCGGAGCTCGCGATGGCCATATGTAATGGGAATGGTTCAAGGGACCTTTTGGCGGTGGATATGCCCTGGCAGTCTACTTAGAGACACCCCCAGCTGGGGGAAGCGGTGCAGCGCTTTGAGATGACGCAGATTTGCATCTCGAGATGTGAATCTGCGTAGCAATGCGCCTTTCGCTAACGCTAGCTGCATATTGCTGTATTGCGGTGAATCAAGCTTTGCTCACCAAAGCAAGGCGGCCGAGCATTCCATCCATCCACCGCCTCGCACTGATCATAGCCTGCCCTGGACTAGGTGGTTGAACATGTGTCCGAGGGTCGCGTGATGGCGCTCGGCTCATTGGCGTCGCCATCTTCTCTTCTCGATGCAGCATCATCTATTAGCCGCCTGCGACGAAGCCCCCCGCGATGTGGAGGACTTGGCGGTTACGTGGTCTTGTAGGGGTAAAAGTCACCGCGAGGAGTAATTTGGAAGCCAAGGCGCAGGAGGTCCGTCGGGGTTCTCTGTCTCTTGTCGTCGGCCCATGGAACGAGGCCGGAGAGGAGGCGCCGCCCTGTAATGGTTTTCGATACGAGACAAGTCATCACGGCAACGAGGTTCGCATTCGGTGCGAATTGCTCTGGCATAAGGAATGAAACCCACCCCGTGGAGCTCGAGCTGTGGATGCTCGGCTTCTTGCGTTCTGGCTCTTGCATAGTACGCTACGGCTCCAGGTTTCTCCCTGTTTTCTTTTTGCTTGCTTTTCCTTGCACGCCGCCAATCAAGTGCCGATGCATTGCCGCAACGGACGAAACGACGGGCTTTGCACCAGGCCAGACCTAGGGAGCACTAGGACCAGGGTCTGCCTGGCAGTTGTCCATGTCCCGGCCACGGCCACGGGGCGTGCATCGTTTTGGGCTTGCTAGCCAGTGGAAAGGCGAGTTTCCGATGAGGCGAGCGGCCATAGTCCACGGGAGTCAGGATAATTATAGCCAAGGGCGACGGGCATCTCTGGATCTCCTTCACCACCTGGGGCGGACGGCAATCTTAGACTCGATCCCAGCGCACATGCCGTGCAAGACTGCTGTACATACGATGCACAAGGCGAGTCATAGATGTGAGGCGTGGCCAAGGGAGGCAGAACCCCATGACACATGCCATCTGCGAGTTTCCCACGCGACATAATATCCCTCTTACTCATGTTGGCCAGCTGACCCCGGAATCATGGCATCCCGAGTCACGATGAGTGCCTGGGGCGGCCAATATCCTGCGTGTCTTGGATACAGCCCGAATATGGGACAGCAGAAGTCTTACGTGGGGTCAGCGAGAGGCGGTGGCTATGATGATGGCGATGGCGGGACCAGTCATAGCAGCGATGATGATGTGAAGAAAGCAGAATGACAAAGCTCGCCCGGCGACTAAACAGAATACGCGCCAAGGAATGAAGCAATCGATTAAGGAAGAGAGGGGAAACGCAGTGTCATGGCTAATAGCGCCGCCCCATGTCTTGGCTGCCCAAAAGGCAAAATAGTGCGGCCAAGGTTTAGAGTGATGCTACAAGCACAAACCCAGTCAAGCTTACTGCTTCTGGTAGGAAGAAAAAGTCCCCGGCGCGTGTCAGCAGCGATCAGGCCTGGGGAAGTGGATGCTGACGGACGGCAAGAAGAAAGGCAATCGTGCACTGGCTTGCCTTGTTGGATGTGATGATGTGACGATGTGACGGCGTGACGACGTCGAGGGAGGCTGCAATCAGGAAACAGAAACAGCGGGCGGGTAAAGGAGGACGCTTGATTTGATTCGTCTTGCGGGCAAACCTCCGGCAATAACTCTGGATGCAACACCCCATACACCCTGTCCTGTAGAGGGAGGAGGGAGCCCGTAGCCGCTCTGTTTGCCGCGCGCGTCGTGCTCACTATTCATGTATTAGAAACGCCCCGAGGAGGGCAACGGCCAAACAAACAAAGCAGGGACAAGTTAGAGCCAAGGCGCGACAAGACAGGCAGTACGCATATGAGCAACCCCGAAGGCGCAGCAGTCGCAAGCCGATGACGACGACGACGCTCTACATGACATGGAGACATTAACCTGGACTCCCCATTCATTTGAATGATAGTATCGTGTCTACGTGCGTCCACTGCCAGCAGGGGCTGGGCTTGGGCTTCTGTTTCGGAGACCCCCCCCCTCCCCTCCCTCTCTACTACCCAAACGGAGCGTGATTATACTATCACGATGCAAGAGGGAAAGGGAAGCGAGGGCACAGGTTAACCCCACGACGTCTCTTGTCGCTGGCAAGGGGTGTAGGGCTTGGATAACCGGGCATGCCGCGCATCTGCAGTCGATGTCTCCTTGTGGCAGAAAGAGGAAACAGCCGAGGAGGGGAGCGGATAGCACATTGGTGGTTACTTGGCAATGTGGATGTGCGCAATTTGGCATATCAAGAGCAAACGGGCAGAATTGATCATGCTTGCACACCACCACCGCCGTATACCAAGCAAAAAAAAAACGACTCTGCCTTACCATCCTTTCTACGTGCTGCCTAGTCCATCTCCCGCGAGGCGGTTCGCCCTCTCTTGTCCTGTGAGTGAGGAGTGTCTTGTTCCTGCGAGGCACCCCTCTCTTCTCCTCGCCCTCTGCGTCTGATGTATCCGGTAAAGGCCGATTTGCGGACGACCCTTGGCACCGCCCTGCAAGGCGATGACAGATACATAGAGATTGGGCGGGCAGCGGGGTGGATAGGCAAGGTAGGATGGGCGAGCGGATATGGGGATCGGGTGGGGGGGATCAACAAACGGCATCCCTTTCCTTCTCTCTCATGTATGTACTGTGCCTGAGATGCAACCCTGGGGGAAGTGGGATGGGAGCGTCGCAGAAGGAAGGTCGATTTGGAGAGGGGACCGGGATGTGAAGCCGAGGCTCAAGGCGGGACGGGATGAACAAAGAGGCAGGCAATCCTCCATGGGTTTCCACGTAGGGATATGGGAGAGGCCGTGACCGAGGACCATGCCGTAGCGCACGATGACGCTTTATCCCGCCAAACCTACATACATGCACACACACTCACTTACTCACTCATCCTGCAGGCGGGCCTGTACGCACCTTTCACACGTACACGCCGCGGGAAGCAAACCTCGCAACATGTCCAATCAGACGTTGGCTGGGCAGGGAACGGGGTGAAAGTTTGGGCGGCATCACGTCAAAATGGTCCTCCCCCCCCTCCCGACGACTTAGTAATACAGTGCAAGCATGATGCCAAAGGTAGGGCTGAGGTGGGATTGACAAGCGAGTATCTGTATGTACATACACGCCGTCATGCAACGTTGATTCCTACTGCTTGGCTTGTTTCCCTGTCCCTTCGTTCCGGAGCCGGACGGGCTTCGGTGAGGGGGGGGGACGCGGTTGTTTGCCAAAAACAACACAAACCGAAGACAAGGGACGCAATCGGGAGGATCGTGATCCGAACTGCCTCTTGCACTGCAATCCTGTCTTTGTCTTGTCGTGGCAAACGGGGGGCTATTTTTACCAACCCGCCCGAACCCCCGCCGCGGGATGGATCGTAGCCAAAACACAGTGGGCAAAACGAAGAGGAAGGGAATGGGTAGGTTTTATTTTAGCAGGGGCCCAGGGCGTCAACAGGCCCAGCTTTGGCTTTTTGGTAGGGCTTAGTTAGCATGCAACAGGTGGCGATTATTAGCAAGTTGTGGGCGAGCTCATGGGTTTGCTAGGGCGTGGCGTCGTTTGGGCAATGCGCTCGGGGCAGGCAAAAAGTGACGGTGTGCCCAAGCGAAGGAAAGAAGGATGAATTGAGTGTGTGAGTCTGGGGACCGACGCCTCGGCGGAAAGCCTCGTCGGCTCCGGTGTCCGCAGGTCTCGTGGTCTGACGGATAGTTGCAGTTTGGCGGTGACAGATCAGGAGCACAACAATAGCAAGGGACATTCCCGGCCAGTGCTGCATGCAACTTTGATGGCGTCGCATGGGAGCTGAGGAGCCTCCCACTCCGCAGGCTGTTTTCTGATCACGATGGCCGGCCATGTGTGAAAAAGAAAGCAGGAGGGGGGCGTACTTTTCCCGCTCCCTCGTGCGCTGATTCGACCGGGTTGCGCCTACGAGGATATATGTAGGGAACCTTTGCACGCACGCGCGCGGGTGTGTGCCTGTGTGCCTGTCTATGCGCGCATGTGTGTCTGTGCCGCCCACGCACACACTGGCACTACACTTACAGTTGCAGTTGCAGTTGCAGTGTCGCAGATGTGCACCTGGGAGCGTGTGTGTGTGTGTGTGCATAGTAGGCAAGCGAGCGAATGGCGCAAATGTGGAGAGATGGGACGGCGCGGGTGAATTCTCCTCTCCGCCCTCTCTCTTCTTTCCTTGGGGGTCTTGTTTGCTCGATGGAATCGAAACCTTGCAAGGCCAAAGCCGTGCCTTGGCATCTCGTTTCGCAATTCCTCAGATGAGTAAGGTTAACGAGGCTCAACGCAGTCGAGAGAAGCTGTATCCACCTTTCGGCGAGGAGTCCCATGGGAATCCACCCCGACTCTTTCGCCTTGTCGTCTACATTTCAAGATTAGGAATAGAGAACACGAGCGTCAAGAGGGGACCACTACCAGGGCTATGGCAGTTGAAGACGACGGCTAGCCAAGGGGCTCAGGTCAGCCCTAAGGTGATCCATCGCGAGGCAGCATCGTTATCTCTAGTGCTGGGCGGTCGGGAAGCGATTCCCAGGGCGGGACGTTGCACGTTATCATCTTACGCGTGAGTAATGGCCAGCTCCATCTCGGGACCGAGGAGCGGCCTCTTGGCCGGCAGGAATACACTGGGTTTACGATTTAGACGGAGAGACTCACTAAGATAATTGGAGATGTACCCAGAGATCTGGATGTTGGTTCCCGTTTGCGCAGCTTGCCTTGCGAAATAAAATCGCCGGCACCCGGGTGTTAGCCAGGGAGGGTCTATGTGCCGTCGCCTGAGGCTGTCGGAGAGGATTCTACTGAGTTAGTTGCAGGGCGCAGGGCTGAGGACAAGGCGTGCCGATGGGATCTCCACGAACGGCGAGGAACATGCCTACCTACGTACAGACATTGTGGCTTTTCTCCCCCGCCAAGCCAGGACCGGGGGAAAATCAGCTTCCCACAACTAGATACTAGCTTGCTACCTGTGACCTAGGCACGGACTGGCTGGAATAGAGCCGGTGGGTGGGTGGCTAGCGGGAGCGAGGCACACGCGATGATGCGTATCGTGGCGCGGGAGCGTCGAGGCCGAGGCAAGAGCCCTACGGACGGGCTTCTGCCAGTCTGTCGGCGGCTCCTTGTTGACGTTATTCACTTGCCCAAAGTAGGCAATAGTCGGGTGAGGGATTCGCCAATGCAGCGATTACCTGGCATGCTCACGTTGTGCGTCTCGCTCAACGACGGCGAGAGCCACATTGCACGAAATTTGGAATGTGAGAAAAAAGGGGGGGCCAAGGAAGTGAAACAACTCTCCCTCGGTTGATCGACGATGCCATGAACGGGGCACAGGTGAGAGGAGAGAGAAGTGGTAAATTAGCAGTTAGACTTGAGTAGCCCCAACAGGGATGGGCGCTAATAAGCAGCACGCATATTCCTCCGTTTACTCTGTCAAGTCAAAAGAGGAGGAGAAGGAGGAGGAAGAGGCGCTGGCGGTGACGAACAGGGGGAAGAGGATTGGCTGGTGAATTTTCGTCAGGGTCCTGCTGCGTGTAAGTCAACGGGAATAAGAGGAGGAGAGAGAGGGCCTAAGAATGAAAAGAGAAGAGAAAGGGTTCATCTAGTCTCAGACACCGGCTCCAAGCCAAGTAGTCGCCGAGCAAATGGCCAGAGTCAATGACGACGACGACGAAATGGAAAAGTTGGGGGAATCGCATGATCCGAGGGCCTCCAAGAGAACCAACCGACATGAGAAACAAAACAAAAAGACGAGCTACTGATAGGTCTAGCCAGGGTGGAATTCCTGTATTGGCGACAATGATGGGCACACGTCCAGCGGCATAGGGACGCCTTTCCCTTTCTTTTCCTTCCAGAGTCAGTATGCAGAGCGGCGGAAAAAAGAAAGAAGAAAAAAAAAAAAGCAAGTAAGACTACTCTAACTTGATGCTTGATGATGGTGATATTGTCCGCGACCTTTACTCGTTGTCTCCGACGACACATACAACAATGCAGCTCGAGTGCGCCCACGGTCATGACATGGGAAGGAAAGGCGGAAATCGTCATACGCTTGGTAATAAATTGGGGGAGCCGGGCCATAAGGCTAGGTCTGCCTGCAATGGGAAAACAGTGGCCTGCCACCCTTACCAGGGAACACTACATGTAATCATTATTCATCTGGGTGTGTGTAGTGGTGTGCTGGGGGGACGCAACGCAAGCAAGCCACAACGATGGACGTATCTCCACGCCCCTGGGGACCTATCCAAGCGAGGTCAAGTCAAGCCAAGCAGAAGGGAGGGGAGAGAGGCAGAGGGAGAGACCCCTGCTGTTACGCCCTACACCCCTAGGGACCCAGCCTTAGGCCCAGGCTGGCTGGCAGACGGCAATGGGCAAAGGCCCTCTTCCGCTGAGAGTGGTGCCGTAGGGCCACGCCCCCCAACCGTGTCTTGATTTCGGTGTCGGTTTCCCAAGAGGAAAGCCCATACGCCAGACACCCAGGCTATAAGGCTGGGGGGCGGACCTTTTTGCGTGTGTGCCTTACTGAGACTGGCGGCAACTCAACTCATTCTCCTTGTTTTCCCTGCAAATAAAAATAAAAATAAAATAAAATAAAGTAAATAAAAAACAAGAAGACGACGACGACGATGAGTTGTTTCCAAGGGAGGCCAAGGCTTGGTCTGGCCCGGGTGGGAAGATGGGTGCTTGGCTAGCCGTCGTGCGTAACAAATCGACGGCCTGCCTCTGCCCTCTTGTTGTTGTGCAAGTCTGTGTGTGTCTGGTTTGCCTGTGCACAAGTGCTTCCTTCGGCATGGGAGATCAGACCAGAAAGACAGGAGAGGCACACATGTAGAACCAGAGTAACAGAAACCTGCTATTTGTCTGTCTGTGTCTGCCTGCCTACCTGTCTGCCTGTCTGCCTCTTCTATCCTTTTCCCTTGTCTCTTCTCATCTTGTTTGTTGTATTCCCTTTGGTCCGTCTTGGTATTTTATCCCCCTCTGGTCTTGGTGCAAAGACACCCCCCCCCCCCCCCCCCTTCTCCCTCTCTTTCCTTCTTCTGCTTGTCGCCCCTCTCGATGGACCCCCCCTACTAGGGCCACTCACCAGCACGCTAAGCCTGACGACAAGAAGGGAGGGAGGGAGGGAGGGTGTGCGGGAAGGAGGGGGTGGGGCGGGTGTGGAGAGAGTAAATGGAGGGCTTGTATGTAACGAGGCGGGTGGTGTGCTTGTTGTGCGTACTTGTATGTTTGCTTGTACGGCTGTGTGTGCGCTGCTCGAGTAAAATATACAACATACAACAGGTGATGGATGATATGACTGACCGACTGCCATGGACCTGCTGCCCCTGCTCCCGCTCTTCCTCCCCTCCCTGGGTCGGGGTGTCTACGCTAAGCATCTCTTGGCTGCGAATTTCACCAGGTTCATCAATCTGCTCGGCCTTATCCGCACCCCCCGTACGCTCCATCCCACCCCATCCACCCCTGCTGAGGGTTGGTGGGTCCTACTTGTCTCTTGACCAGGTTATACGCCGTCTTTGGGGCCTTTTTTTACCCTGCTCACTCGCTCTCTTCTGCTATTACTTCAACTCCCTCTGTCCCGTACATCTCTACCTGCATCTTTCCCGTCACTCTCCTCCAACCCGTCTTCCCCTGCCTCTTCTTGGCTTCGCCGTCTCGCCTACACTTGTTCTATCGCACGTCTTGCACGTCTTCATAGCCCAAGTGTAAGCAGTATCCCAGGAAGAAGCCAATGGTCATTGGGGAGGAGGAACCCGAAACAACATCATCACCAACATCAACATCAACACCTCCCAGCATATATCAGCAGCAGCGAGAGATCACACCTCTATAGAGCTGAGACAAGGCATTGGGAAGTTAGCAAACGCATCAAGGGCTAGAAAAAGAAAGGAAGAAGAAAAGAAAAAAGACATACAGACACAGCAAGAGAGGGCTCTCGTCATCTGACCAGACAGCTGGCAAACGCCCACGAAGGATTCGACCCCAAACCACGACCTCGCCCATTGCATCGCATTGCATGGCTCCATTCCGCTAGCCTGGGTTGTTTACTTTTTGCATGCTCCAGCAAGCCCAAAAGGCACGACGAGCCAGCAGCAGCAGCAGCAGCAGCAAGAGAAACAGCGACTTCCACCAACCTAGATTGTAGGATTTCGCAGCTGGTTCCTTTTGCTTACTTGACTGCCATATTTTCTTCTTCTTCTTTCTCGTCTTGTTTTTCTTTCAGCTGGCATCTCCCTCCCTTTCTTCTCCCTTTTTTTTCTGCTTTCTCCGAGGAGCGTATTTGCTAGTGTATTGCATGACACTTGCCGTGGAGACACAGAACAAAACAAGCGAAGCGACGGCAACACCGAGATCGATCCCTCCCTCCCTCATCGCCACAATTGTTTCTTGTTGTTGCTGGAAGCTGCACACCACCACTTGACACGTTGCACACGCCCTAGCCGAGACAGGATCCAAGATCCCAGATCCCAGATCCCCTTCTTGCCTGTCGGCTCTGCACAATTCGACAATCCCGTTTCCCCTACTTACTCTTCGTCACCTCGCCGCCCATCCTATGACGGCACTGGCGGGCTAACCTTCAGCTTCCTCGGTATCCCTCCTCAGCTGGCCCAGGAACAAGACACCTAGAGAAGCAACAGCAACAGCAACAGCAACAACCACCCCCCACATCCAGACACGCGTTCGCCATCATGGCATTTGCCACTTCGTACCGCGAGCAGCCCGCTGCGCTGCCGCGTATAATATCCAACCCAGGCCACCCCTTCGGAGCAAGCCATGACCACGATTCCTCGTCCATGAGCCGCAGCGTTGCCATGAAGATTCCTGGCTCCGACTCGCACTCCTCCTACGTCCCGCCGCCTCTGCCGCCTCCCAACTACCCTCTGGGCAACGCACCGCCTCGTGTCCAGCACCGCCCGCACCCCAGCGACATGCACACCCACAAGGACCGGTACAGCTCCTTTCCCTCCTCGTCCTCCCACAGCGACTACGGCTCCATCGACGACCGTCCTCACTACAAGGCCCGTCCCTTTGACACCCACGACGATGGCTACTCCAGCATGTCCGCCGGCTCCCGCGATCCCTTGGCCTCCAAGTTCCCTCCCATGCAGACCAGGCATCAGTTCAGCGCCCCTCTGTGGCAGCAGCCCGCCGACATCCACGGCAACAGCATGAAGGCCAAGCTCAACCCGATGCGCGGCCTCGACAAGCCCAGCCTGACCCAGGGCCTCAGCCTTGGCCAAAGCCCTCTGGGCCGCTCCGACTCGTCGCCCTCCTCCTCCTCCGCCTCGAGGCCGTACCCTCCCCTGGCTCTGCCTTTCCACAGCCGCCCTCTCGACTCGGCTCGCTACCCCGACACGCCCGTCCACTCGGCCTCGGCTCTGTCTCCCCAGGTTGGCGGCCCCTTCCGCCACAGCCAGGCCGACCACCACCCCTTCAGCAGCGACATGTCCGACCCCGACCACTCCCCGCGACACCGACGACGCAACAACAGCGACGATGCCACCTCTACCCAGGGCAGCTTCGAGTACGGCGCCGCCGAGGACATGGACATGGACGACACCTCGTCCCTCAAGAGACGTGTCGAGGACGCTTACTCTACCACCAGCCAGAAGCGCAGGGCCCATAGCCCAGAGGACCACATGATGTCTGATGCAACTAGCTTTAGCGAACTGACTCGCCGCCGCGATGGACCTCCCCGAGCTTCGCCTACGCCCCGTCTATCTACCGCACCCCATGGATCCGCCCTCTCCATGTCGATATCGCGATCCAGCTCCTTCATGTCCACGGCGCCTCCCCCCTCCATGGGTGTCAACACCACCATCATCACCGCTCCCAGCTCCTACGGACGCAGGTCGCCCGGCGGCTTCTCCCCAGGTGGTCTGTCGCCCACCTCGTGCCACTCGCCCTACAACACGCCCATCTCGCTGAACCCGAGTCCCCGGGCCTCGATCAGCCGAGCGCCTGTCCACTCCCGCAACGTCTCTGCCGCGAGCCCAAGGAAGATCAACGAGGTGCAAAGACCTGGAGGGTCCAAGTTCAAGGACTTTTTCATGTGCGAATGCTGTCCCAAGAAGCCCAAGAAATTCGAGACGGCTGAAGAATTAAGGTAAGCCAATCGCTCATTTGGTTGAATTGTTTTTTCTTTTTTCTTTTTTTTTTTTGTCATCATTATTCTCTTTTCCAAATTCCCCTCATCGATTCCTGCCCGCTTCTTCCCGCATGGCCGTACCCTTCCGTTCAGCTATCTTGGATCCCCGCACCGTTGCACCACGCTTGCCAGGGTCTGACCTATGTCCCCCCCGGTCACCTGCAAGAACGAGGCGCGAGCAAGAATGGGGACACACAAGGGCCCTGCTCGCTTACCTCAGACGTGTGTGCAACTTGTCGGGGGGTGGGCAAATACGAGGGAACCCGAAATGAGCGGGCGAGCGTGCATGCACTGCTGGGTCGGTGCCGCGGCTACGAATCATATGTCCATATACGAATATATACGAAAGGACAAGGCTAACCAAGATGCTATAGCGCACACGAAGCCGAGAAGCAGTATGAATGCTCCTTCTGCGGCAATAGGTTCAAGAACAAGAACGAGGCGGAGCGCCACCAGAACTCGCTGCACGTACGGCGCCACTCGTGGTCGTGCTCGGCACTCATGGGCTTCACGACGCGCGCCTTCCACGACTCGACCACGCGGCCGGGAGAGGCCGACACGTGTGGCTACTGCGGCGACGACTTCACGCGTTCGGGACGCGGCCCTGGGACGGGCGCGCTGAGCGGCGGCTTGGCCCCGAGGATCGCCACCGACCAGGACTGGGAGGAGCGCATCCGCCACCTCCAGGAGGTGCACAAGTTTGGAGAGTGCAACTCGGCCAAGAAGTTCTACCGTGCCGATCACTTCCGCCAGCACCTCAAGCACAGCCACGCAGGCACCAGCGGCAAGTGGACCAATATGCTGGAGAATGCCTGCATGCTTGAGGAGGACCCGACGCCTAGGTAACGGCGGCCAGCAGACGGAAGTAAAAGAAAACAAAAGAAAAGAAGAGGGAGAGCGGACCCAGCCCGACCTCGACCTTGGCTTGTGAAGAAAGGCTATATTTTTTCTTTCTTTCTTGTTTTTATTTTCTGGTGATTGTTGGGCATCTGTGCGACCATGCAACCTGCAACATGCAGCAGCACCTTATGCAGCCTGATTGCAGCGTGTGTGTGCGTGCGCGTGCCAGCGAGAAAGAAAGAAGGAAATGTGCAGCAGCGTGCAGACTGCGTCTGCGCCATGCACGCGCATAAGCATGTGCACGCGGGAACTTTTGCGAACAAAAAGAATCGAGGCGTTTTAAACGGGGACGAAGATTACGACAAACCAGGTTTCATCTCATGGCGTTTCGCGGGTAGAGGACAAGGCTTCTCTTTCTCATCTTTATTCAAACTGCCTATTTGTGGTGCATTTTTTTATACTTCTTTTCCATCATTACTTGCCCCATTCTTACCTCGTGGTACGCTGTTATCCTTATTCTCTTTACTTTACTGCATCTCCGAGACGGTCGGAGCAGACGAGATGATGCGAAAAAAACGAGCAGGGCAAAACGCACAAGACATGGGAGGAGACGTGCAAAGGCTGCTTTTTCAGCGGGAGGTTATACCCCACGATAGGAATCGATAGGCATCTGGACGGTTGCAGCGCATCGTCATGGGCGGAAGAGGCTGTCGTCTGTATGGGCTGGCTGCGCACAAGGTGCACGCACATGCATATACACAAAACACGCCTTGCATGTTTGGTTTGTTTTGCTTGTTTCTTAATTAGTTAGCATAGGAAATCTAGGTAGTGAGTGACATGAATGAATGAAACGAATTCCGGAAAAGGAAGAAAATCATCATACAACAAACACCCTTGTCTTCACCCCCTCACCCTCGTCCACGGCATTCTTCCAGCCAATAATGCCATGACATGGTGGGAAAGCCATGCCGTCTTTTTGCACATTGGTGAGGGGTCTGCGCATGCGCATACCCATTCTCCCAAAGTCCATTCTGTATTACGCCAAGAAGGAACAACATGTCGTCCTCTCTTCTTTTCTTTGGTTTTGCTTTTCGCCCGGCGGCCGCAATGCAGAGCGATGGGGGGAAAAGACAGCCTAGCCCCCAACCCAACCCAGTTCAGGTATGCCATGCGCTACTTGCACGACTTGTCGATTCTGGACAGTGAGCAGGGACAAACATGTTTGTCAAAGGGTAAGACGGAGGCGCTTGGACTCCCATTCTGTTGGTCATGGCCTCCCCGGCTTCCTCTCCCATAGGCCAACATGAGGAAGAAGAGAGGGAGTAAAAAAGGCCCCAGGCTAGGCTCTCTGATGGATGCAGTACGCCATGTTGTTGGTCTGCGGCTGAGGACGGCTTACCCCCACTACCACGAGGCTCCTTTGGACCTGGGCTCTTGTCGGCCTTGGCGCTGGACTCCTGTCACTTTCCGTGTGTGTTGCCGTTGTTGCCGGCAGAGGGAGAAGGAAGAAAAAGAAGAGGCAAGCCTGTTTCTAGTCGGGCTGAAACCCCTGGCTGGCGTTGCGCCCGTCTGGGCTGGGGGGGTTGGGCGCACACACATCATGGAAGCGCAGAAGACGCCCCCTCCATGGCCGGGTGTAAGAGAAAGAGGGAGAGGGAGAGAGAGGGCGCCAAGGTACTTCATGCAACTTCTCTACTGTTATCATGATCATGGCGTCAATAGTAGTGGTGTGAGAGGAGGGGCACCGTCCCGGAAACGTAGGCTGGTCGACGGACAGGTGCAGCGAGAGCTTGTCGACGGCTACCGTAAATTAATCTTACACGGCGGGCGGCGGGCGTTTTGGTTCTTTGTCGTCCATGGCGATCACGTCAGGGAGCATGCATCGTATGTTTGGGCGGGGTGGCGCCAGCAGCTGACACGTACAAAGGCGCCTGCAAAAGAAAGCAACGGGCTAGCGACCGGGCCAGCCTGTTTCGGAGAATTACAGACGGGTCGAAGACACGAGCTGGCAGCGTGGGAGGTCTGCTGGCGCCGGGGAAACTTACTCGTGCATGCATAGCACACGTTGCCATAGATAGGGAAGGGGGGCGTGTTACAGGTAGGTTGGTTGCGGTTCAGGTCATGACGCCAGCAGAGAGAGAGAGGGACCAACACGGACCGGTGCCATGGACGGGGACTCGCGGACCGTGGGCTGCCTTGGTGCTGGGAAGAGCGAGTCATCTTGTCCAGATCCCCAAAGGCCAAACGTGTCAGACGTGTGACAAGGCGAGCCAAACCCACGGCCCTACATGACTTGGGCGATGGGCTGCGTAGGGAAAGCCCCACCACGGCGGGCGGAATAGATTGGGGGGGGGAAACATGACAGACCGCTATATCGATGGCAGTACTGGATCACGATATCCAGAGCAGAGAAGGGGCTTCTGGGAGGGGTGCGGTTGGCCCTGGGCTAAGAGAAGGGGTGGAGGGTTGCGGTCTAGACAATCTCCTTGTGCAACTCAGGGTAATCATGTCGAACCAGGCAAGATGTGAGTCGTCCTTCTTGTTTCTTGATGCAGCCGAACCCTCAGCTCGAGTGCGCCACGCCAAGGGCAGCAGGGAGGAGGACCGACCGGGGGGCGTGTAGAGTCAGCCCTGGGAGGGGGACGTGAAGTGCAAGTCCTCGGAAAAGCCAACGAGTCTTATTGCCTGGTTAGTTAGCATAGGGCCATACGCAAACAGCAACAACTCTCGGTGATGGGGGGAATAACCATGCCCATCCTCTGCGCAAAAAGGGTGGCGTAGGGCGCGCCGTCAGCCAGACAAGGTACGGGTAACCGGCGCTGCTGCAAGGCAGGGCAGACGTAGTAGGCAAAGCTGAACTTGGTTGTAAAGCTGAAACTTCTTGTCTTGCGTGGCGTCGTCTCTTGTGCAAGGGAAAAGGTAAAATATCACCGGCCCTGCTGGCCCCCCCAGCCTCAGAAGACGCGTATGTTTGCGCGCCACAGGTGATTACTAAGATAAGGTTTTGCAGGGAAACAAATTTTGAAACATTGGCGGGGGGGCGGAAAGGCAGATCTGTGGCGGTGCAGAGCATTCGCGGGGGCAAGAAAACCCCCCTTCCCAAATGCCGAAATTTATTTTGTATCATGGGAAAATCAGGCAGACGAGGTGACCGATTGTCCATCCCGAAATTCAAGAATCGCTTGGATCCGAATACGCATCCGAAAGGGATCGGCTTTCTATTTTCCCCCATCCTCCCCTCCTTCTGCTTCTTCATCTTCTCCGGGGCGATCAGTGGCGCGGCCAAGCCATCCATCCATCCCATCTTTTCGACATCCTCCCCCCCCTCCTTTTCCCCTGCCAGCCCTATAGCAGAAGGGAAATCCCGGTCCCGCTTGCCATCCTGTTGGCCTCGGTAGCAATACGTAACCAGACAGAGAGAGGCCCGTTTCATTGACATCCTGGCGTCGCTCCCCCAGACCTACTACTACTACGACGACGAGGACGACGGCGCCGGCAGAGGCTGCGGCAATCACCAGAAGCTGCGCCAGTGGGAGCAGCTTGGCAACCACCTACCGCCTGAGGAGTTGCACGCCCTCAAGATGAGCGTTGTCGACATGGCGCTGAGTCGGGTCCAGGGCGAAGATGAGCTCTACATAGGAGGGTAAGAATGGCCGCCCAAACAAGAAGCGGCAAAGCCGTGCTGCCATAGGGGGAATGCCGGCTGCTCACTTGCCCGTCCCCCTTACGCCCCATCCCACTCCCCCGTATCCCGTCCTTACATGCGATATCTTGTAGGGCATTTGGCTAACCAGACGTTGCAGACTCTGGGCATTGCGTCGCTCCGACGCCCTCAAGGACCGCAACATTACCCACGTCCTCTCTGTCGTTGGCTTCAACCCCTCCAGCCTCAAGAACTTTAAAGATGAGCCCTGGCACCAGTATGGCAGCGGGTTCCGTCACATGACTGTAGATATTGACGACGTCGACGACACCAATCTCCTCGTCGAGCTGCCCCAGGCCGTCAAGTTCATCCACCAGGGCCTCCAGGGCCAAGAAGCGCCCACTGACCCTCCCAGTGAGCATGACGCTGCCGCCCCCGCGGTTGATGCATCGTCATCACCCTCAGCTGTTGCTGCTGCTGCTGAGGAGACCGTCGAGGCCGGTCTCGAGGGGTTGAAGATTACTGATCCTCCCAAAACCAAGGGGGGTGTCTTTGTTCACTGCATGGCGGGCAAGTCACGCTCCGCCGCAGTCGTTGTCGCCTACCTACTATGGCGGTATCCCGCGCGCTTCGACACCGTCACGCCATCCCGGCCGCGCAAGGAGTCTGCCCAGGAGGCCGTCCAGGCTGCCCTGGATCTTGTCCGCTGCTCCCGCCCCATGGCAGAGCCCAACCCCGGCTTCATGGACCAGCTGCGCCTCTGGTGGGAGATGGAGTGCCCTTCCGACGTCGAGGGGCACCATCTGTACCAGCGCTGGGCCTACCAGCGCGAGGTCGAGGAGAACCTCGCCGTGGGCATGGCTCCTTCGCGTCTGCGCTTCGAGGATGAGCACGCCAGGCCACACTCCGAGGACACGTCCTTGAGCCTGCGCTGTAAGAAGTGTCGCCGCACCCTAGCCTCCTCGCCCTTCATCATAGACCACAAATCACCCTCCGATCCTTCCTCGCCCACCTCTCCCTCGTCCGCCTGCCCGCACCACTTCATCGAGCCGCTGAGCTGGATGCGCGGAGAGCTGGAAAAGAGCGCCCTCAACGGCCGCCTGCTGTGTCCCAACGCGCGGTGCGGCGCCGCCGTAGGCAGGTACGACTGGAAGGGCTTCAAGTGCACATGCGGCTTATGGGTGACGCCGGCATTCTCCCTGCAGCGCGCGCGCGTCGACGATGTGACCAAGCCCGCTGCGGGAGCTCCTGGGTCGGGGTCCAAACAGGGTCTGGCCATGCGCATGGGCATCCGCATGCCCCCTCGAGCTGCCCCGAGAGAAGGGAATCTGTGAGGATAGCCGCTGGCACTCAGTCATAGCCCTGGTCCGGCGTCAACGTGCATCATGGCAAGGGTGCGACGAGTCGAGTCGTATCCCTACGCCCTACCTCCGTATCAGAGTAAACATATTCAAGCCAGAACGGACAATACGCGTACATGATGTATAACCACGGCCGCCACTAGACGTCTTTGGCAGTTTCATGTCTGGTCTCGATCATCGAGTGACATGCAAGTTGCAGCGCAGCACCCCTTTGGTATACTAATCTCACGGCCGTCTTAACACCGATGATGTCCCAAGGTTCCTGGCACTTATTCGCAGATCTTCACGTTCACGTCATGCACCTCGGAACAACCCCCTCCCCCCACACACATGGCAGGGACACACGGCGCTGGCTGGAAGCGGCAAACAGTGTCTCGGCCATACCGTTGCTCTCTGCAGTTGGGCCTGTGCTCTGCGGCTCCCGTCTTCCGAAACGGCAAGCCCGATGAACCCACCCGGGATTTCGTCCTGAGGGAGGAGATAAAGGAACACTAGGCAGCAAAATAAACCACCCTTGAAGTGTCCGGAATATGCCCGAATCGACGACCCGGGGTTCCATGCCCTCTCTCATGCTACTCGGACATTGAGCCCTTGGGGGCGTGTGGGTAGGGGATGGACATGGACTGTGTGGAATACGCACGCTTGGCATTGACTCGTAGAGGAAGCTCGCTTGGGAGATGGCACGGAAGCATCGGAACAGGCACGGAGTGCGACATGCACGTTTAGTAAGGCTCCATACGCTGTTGCTGCCCCGGGCTAGGACGAATCGGCCGACTTGGCCGTGCCGGGCTCGGACATGGCAACGACGGTCCCATGCCGGGCTGGGTCCGGTCCTCCGGATATTGGAAGGCCAGTTGTTACATATCTCACCCTTGCATCCTATGACATTGCACTACATACATACATTAGTAGACAAGAGTGTGCGTCGCACATTGCTGCCCACACGCCTCCCCGCTCGCCCCTCTCACCCTCAGCTCAGTTGGTAATCAATGTGCCAAGAGGCAGCCTGCTCACGCAGCCAACATAATCCAGACTATCTCGTCTGTGGCACAAGGCACACACCGACAATATATGGCTGACCAGCAGCAAACACCATCGCCGTTTCTCCTCCGTCCCAACATCCAATACTACCCCCCCTTCTCCCCACAAGGCAGCCCTGTGGCTTGCTTACGGGCTGACAGGCTACAGAAGCAAACGCCCATGTGACCTGGTGCTCGTCCATACATCACCAAGACCACGACTCCCCCGTTGGAACAGGTGTGGAGAGAGCCCGACAGCAAAAGCCCAGAGAGTGTGTGCATGAGAGGTTCCAGTTATGCATGCAGTCAGCCAACGTGCTCCGCTCAGCTTTGTCCTGCTCGCACCACGCCAGGCAGGGCCTTGCTCGTCTCGCTTGCAAATCTGCTTGGCCAAGAGCAGTAGCGTGCAATATGACGCTTTTGCGTGACTGGGCCGCGAGCATCAGGTGGCAGCTTTCAGCTTGAGATGGTGGCATCTGCACATCACGGCGGGCTTCGCTCACCAATGTAACCACCGGAAATCGGAAGAGGGGGGGACGGTAAGACATTAGATGGATTGTTTCCTCTGGCTGCTTGGAACCTTTGCTTGGGCTTCATTTGCGAGGCCTTCCTGATCATATCTCGAGTGGCTGGCCTGGCGGTGATCTTCCCTTGCACAGAGCACACATATGACCTGTCACAGGACTAGCGGGATGACCTGCATGAAGATGGCTCTCCGCGCGAGCGAGCCAGTAAATCTCTCAGTTTTTTCCGCCATACTATTGGGGCCGAGCCGGCGAGATCTGTGAAGCCAGGCATCGGTGACCAGCCAACATCAACACAGGGCGAACCGGGGCTCCCCCCTTATGTCATTACCAACCGTCTGTGCCTTGTGCACAGCACGACAATCAAGACCGAGCCAACGAGTCCGACTACACACGCAATACGCCCTACAGCCCTTGGTTGACCTCAGCTGCCCTATAAGATTCCACCCTATCCATGCAGGTGAGATCTTACACGGTGGGAACATTCAAGCGCTAGCCCGCGAAGGGAATTGATGTTGCGTGCGCTTTTCTTCCATGTCAGACGGCAACACCCACATCAGGAAAGCCGCAGTGCGAGGGGGACGAGCAACAAGAGATGGAAACCAAGACAAAGGCCGCCCATGGCTGGGAGGTGACGAGGAGGGGGGGAGCAACTCCGCACCCCCAAACTGCATGAGTCTGTGCATATCCAGCCTTTTTTTCCCTTCTTTTTGCTCCCTGTTTCCCGGATCTCAATCGTCAGAGAGAGGAGCAGACGGGGAGATATCCTCTGGCCAAGTCGACAGTGCTTACTGTTTACCGACCGTCATCGGACACACACGCCCCAAGCTTGTATGAGTGACGAAAGAAGCAGTTCATTGCTGACTGACGCCTAGCTGCTCAAGCTGAGACAGACATAAACGAGCTGAGCCAACAATTCCCATGACAAAGCACACAGTCATCCTCATCAACCTGCGCAGCCTCGACGCTGCGGCCTTTTTTTTTTTTCCTTTCCACGGCAGGAAAGGACCGATGAGCGGCGTCAGACGGAGCGTATGGCCGCGAACACATCTGGCCTAGATGCCCTGCATGAGTCGCTGCCCGGTGTGAAGCCTGGGCTACGCTTTCCGCATCGAGTTCACCGCAAGGACAATATAAATCGGGAACTGCCCTCCTCAACTGCCGGTTAGTGACCGAGGGGATCTGGATCTGCCAGCCCATCCCATCCCAAAAGCCCCGTAGCGTTTCTCCATGCGAACATGATCCGTGCTTCGCTGTCCTTGGACCACGCATGCCGTTCCTTTTCGGGGACCCTGACATCATGGGGGGGGCGTGCGAGTAAGAGACGGAATCGATGAGCGCTTGGTAAACGCAGAGCGCGGAACTTCCCTCTTGGCTGTCCTTTTAGGCGTGGGTGAACCATCGAACCCAACGCGGGGAGAGGCACGGGAGCCAGCGAAGTCCATAAGTGGTCCCCGTGGGTGTCTGCGCAAAGGATGCGGTAGACTTGCCGAAGGGGGAGGCGTCTAGGCCAAGAGAAGGAGAAACTCGCGCTTGGCTCCTATATTTGGTTGGGCGTGGCACCCAAGGGGGTAAACGGCGTCTGTCCTTGGGAGTGATGTATGCGTACACATGTGGATATGGTACGATATGGGCATCGTTGGTGGTAGGTGAGCGGGAGTATCGACGATCCATCACACCCTCCCCACCATCCCCCGAACTCGTTGAGGAGTAATTAGCATCTCACCTGCGCTTTGAAGTGGCATGCAACAGGCTCGTTCTGTCGTCCTGGAGGAGTGGGAGACGGGAAAGGGGGGGAGGAACCCGGTATGTCAAGGCACACACCGTAAGCCCTAGCCCTCCAGCATCTCTTTCCCTGGCACCGACGTCGATAGCACTGTTGCATTATTGCATACCACACTCCCTCTGATCGCTGAGGAGGGGAAGCATGGGGGATCCATATGACGATGTTTCTCTCTCTACACGCCCATCAACACATACCCACCCCTCCATCCCTCCTCCACCCTGGGGAGTGGTTCTGGAGCCCTAAAGCGGACAAATTCACCGGGCAAAGAGCAAACAGTTCTCTGCCTGTTGGCCCATGCTGATGAGGTGAACAGGGCTTCAGAGAGCCCGAGTATGGAACCCGGAGTACCGCTTGGGGGCCAGACCCAAGGCTCTGTATGCCTCGCCTCTTGATTCCATTGTTGTTTTGCGCTGGGCGAGTAAGCAGGGCAGGGCGTTTGCTGGGAGCTCGGCAGTAACGCGGCCTGGGTTCGGTTATGGGTGTGCCGGTTTGTTGGCGAAGAAGTCGCAAGGCTAGGCGCGATATTGTGATTATGTGTGAAATGGGGATGAGTAAGGCTGATGTGTTGAGCTGGGGGTTTCAGGTGCCCGTGCCACAGCGGTGTAGAGTTGCGGTTCTCACGGTGTAGAGTTACAGCTGGGTGTTCTGTTGCAGCAAAGTGGTGGCTGGATAGGGTGACTGTTTCAGGATTCGCGGCAGAATACTGATCCAAGCACCCAGGGTTCAAAGAAAAGAGTGAGTGATGCAAAGGGCCTCTATTCCTGCTCTAGCTCTGCTTAAGCTGGCCTGTTGAAGGTTATGGGGGCGTATCGTTACAGTTGCATGATGAAATTGATCGAATGAATCATACATATTGTTTGTCCATGTTGTAGGTTGGGAACATCAAAGCCAGATAGATCAGCGTACAACACATATTCCGGCCGTATCATTGGCTTCCCATACCGGACATGTTAGCAAAACTATGTTATGGCTGGATTCTCTCACCACTGTCCTTAGCAACCCAATAGTTCCATCTGGACTACCGAAAGACTTGGCAGCGATCAAGGGCAATGGGCCGTGCCAGTCAACTACTAGTCCATCTTGCAGGCCATATGCCATGCGTCCAATCCAGACTAAATGGATCCTCGATAGATTTGCTTGTACAGATACACAGTCGACAACCGGCGTAGATTTCTCTCACTTCAAAGGTTCAACATACCAAGGACAAATGTGCCTGGAAAATGATTCACAGAGGTTAACAAAGACACCTTGCTTATTACTCTATCTTTCTCTTGAACTCCAACGTACGTCAGCAGCTTTCGTGGGCGTTTCGAAAATCTGGCCAAGCTTGAGATAGATATCACTGATGGCTCAAGGCAACTCACGACATCAGCATATTTGTCAGCTTTAGCTGTGTAATGTATTTGGCTTGATATCATGTTTGTCCTTGCAATATGATTTGCTTCGCGATGACGATGAGGACTACAGCAAATCATATGTTAGCCTAGACGATTTATACACACGTCTCTTGGTTCCTAAGGCACCCGGTAATAATTATCAAGGTCATAAGTACTATGAGGGAAAGCATTGCCGTATATAGAACATACCTCTGGTGACGGAGGATTGCAAGTTGACTTGGTATGTCACAATTTCATTCTCACCACTATCTCTTTGAAGTGGTCAACATTCCTCCTTGCAGTTTCGAGCGCCAAATTGACGCGTAGGTGAAATCAATTATGCCAGTAAGTTAAATTGGGTACGGAGGAAGTCATCGTCGGCTCATAACAAGACTATTGACCTGTAAGGATACCATCAAGAGACTTGGGTCTCCTATATCATAATGAACCTCATAATGGTTCCCAGATATGGACCCGGCAACCTCATCTTAGCACAGAAACAACCACTTGTGCGTTAGTAATGCATCGCGCATCTTATGAGTCTGCTTTGTAGCAACCAAGTACTATGCTAATCATAACAGCACGATTCACCTTTCTGTGTCAATCTTTCCTGTGGCAAGCAGGCATCCGTTACTGAATATCCCTACTAGAGAGCTAACATGAGTTGTTCATAGTTTGCAATGCGAGCAAGCATTCCACTCTTGTTCATGTCATAAGATGTGAACGATGTGCCCTCTGCTACATGGGTGTTGTCAGTAGTCTGACAATCCCTTCATTGTTTGACTCTGTTCTTTGGTCCTGCAGGCAGCAGGGCAACCATTATTGTTCGCATACACTATTGTTCTTTTCCCCTCACTGCACGCACCTACTTTATCATACCCTCTGCTACATTCTACAGCCTTGTACAGGGTAGCTCCTTGAATACCAAGTCAATCTCGTATGCCGGAATGAAGGCTGCTTCTATTAAGCATGCTCCCTCCCATAGAAAGGCAACAAGTCATCAGTGCATCATAAACACCATGGACAAGCTTTTATTTTAAGCACACAAAGGCGAAACCGAGATCTTGCGCAAGAGCATCCAGTCGGCCTGGTTGTCCAGATTCTTCCATTTGCCGTATTCCAGCCCATCCCATCCTTCTAGAAGGACCAGTCATTCCCATACGTAGATGATAGTTCATCTCATGTTTCAGCTAACGCAAGTAGCAGAACGCCACATTCCATCAACTGACAGATCCATCCATCCCGCCCTAACCCGCAAGCCACCCTTTCCGATCGATCCATAAATTTGTGACAGATCGTGAGGCTTGTCTCGGAACTTGGATAAGCTACCGGGTAGCCTCAGCCTCAATTGAGCAGCAGACTTCGGGACGGTGCAACAAAACTCGCCGTTTCTTACCATCCAGTCTTGCTTCACTGTCCCGAATGCAAATGCATAATTCACATGTGCAATGCCTAGAATTACGCGGTGCGCACAATTCCACTTACCTGCCTAATCAGTGCAGTGGGACGTCAAGTCGGTTATTTACGCCATGGCTGCAGCCAACCTTCTTCCCAGCCCCAATGCCAGGGAGAGAGGGCAGACGGTTGGTGAGTAGGTGGAAAACAGGGGCTCTCCTCGTCTTGTAGGGCGAGAATGGGGACGAACCCCGCCATTCTCCAAGAGCTTTATCGGCCTGGACGTCTTGGCATCTCATCTAGCCGCCCGAAAGCAGCAGGTGGTCAAGCAGGATCACTATCGCGGTGCAAAGGTTCCCCAGGGCCGTTGTTGTTTACGCGTGGACACTGAAAATTTCTGTTGCTGGGGCTGGGATGGCGATAGCAAGGTGGCGAAGGCAAGGCGGTCATGGCAATCGTATTAATACTCCCTGGCAACCCTCCGGTGACGGCTTCGGTGTGCCACTCCTCCTCTTCTTCTCCCCATTGACCTCTCTTCCCTCGGACGTCAACGCGCCAATTCGTCATCATGAAGGTCTCGTCGAGCACGACGCTTCTGTCGCTGGCTTCCGCAGCTGCTGCCGCGACATGCAAGCCCAAGATTGACTCGGACAAGATCCAGGCCGACATCACAACCGAAGGGTAAGTCAATCAATCTTTGTGCCACAGCCAATTGACACCGCCGTTGGCTCACATCCCTCCAGTCTCTGGTCCCATCTCGAGGCCCTCAACGACATCGCCTATGAGTTCGGCAACGGAAACCGCGCCTTCGGTCTGCCCGGCTTCGCCGCCTCGGTTGACTACGTCTGGAGCCACATCTCCAACGTCAACGGCACCCGAGCCTGGAAGCAGGACTTTCCCGCCTGGTTCGGTCAGGTCGTGTCCGTCAGCCTCCAGGTCGACGAGGAGGACTTTTACATCTACGGCCTCACCTACTCGCCCTCGACCCCCGAGGAGGGCATCACCGCCGAGCTCGTCCTCGGACCGGCCGGTGCGGCAGGATGCGACCCTGCCAGCTATGGCGGCCTCGATGTAGCCGGCAAGATTGTCCTGACCCAGCGTTTCCGCTGCCCTACCGGTGGCACGCTGGCCGGCCGTGTCCGACCTGCTGCCCAGGCTGGCGCAGCAGGAGTCATCATCTACCACGACCTGACCACGCTCCCGACTGCAGGTTCTCTCGGCGAGGTCGACATGGACGCTTTCGTCCCCGCCGGTTTTATCCGCCTGGTAGACGGCCAGAGACTCGCGGAGCGCATCACCGCGGGCGAGACGGTCGAGGCCCACTTCCAGCACGTCCAGATTGTCGAAGAGAGAATCACCCAAAACGTCTTTGTCGAGACTGAGGAGGGCGACCCTCACAATGTCATCATGCTCGGCGCCCATCTGGATTCCGTCCAGGCCGGCCCTGGTATCAAGTAAGTCGCAGCGGGCGGGACGGTGTTTGGCGCAATGGTTAACTGACAGCTTTGCAGCGACGATGCTTCTGGTACCAGCCTGATTCTCGAGGTCTTCAAGGCTGTGCAAAACTACCGCTTCAAGAACAAGCTCCGATTCGCCTGGTGGGGTGCTGAGGAGAACGGCCTGTTGGGCTCCGAGTACTACTGCTCCAACCTCGAGGTGTCCGAGGTGAACAACCTTCTAGCGTACCTCAACTACGACATGGTCTCCAAGGGATACTTTGGCGTCAGCGACAACGACGGCAGGGCCCACGGCTCCGTTGCTCCCTCCGGATCCGAGGTTATCCAGCAGATCTACCTTGACTACTTCGCCAGCCAGGGTCTGGAGACGACCCCCGCCATCCTGACCAACGGCAGCGACTATGCCTCGTTCTGGGGCATCCTCAACAAGCCCTTTGGCTTCCTCAACACCGGTACCGCGGTCGCCCAGGACCCTTGCTACCACCAGGTCTGCGACACCATTGAGAACCCCACGCCCGAGACCATCACGGCCAACGCCAAGGCGGCTGCCCACATGGTGTCTATCCTGTCCATGGAGGGTCAGGACCTCATCCCCAAGCAGATCATCAACGAGACGCTGAGCATGAGGTCGCTGGTTGGGCGCAGCATCCTCAACATCGAGGAGCTTGAGGCTCTGGGCGAGAGACATCTGGGATGCGGCCACGATCTGTAAATAGAGCGGGTGTGCACTAATAGACATGACGTGATGATTCAAGTTGGCATGTTGGAAATATCTTTACCGCGTGACAAGTGACTGGGCTGGGGGGTGCATGTCGATGGCAGCCTTACTTTCCCGGCTGGTGCGTTGGAACGCTGGGGAAGTAGTCGGGTTTGGATGCCCGTTCGCGATCCCGCTTTGCTGCCTCGGCCTGCCGTTTCCGTTGAAGCCGTTGCTGGTAGAAAGTGCTGCCTAGGTCAGTGGTGGTTGGGCGATGTAGGCGAGTAACGTACGTCTTGAGCTCAAACACTCGAGGCTCTTCCTCTTCCTTTGGAGGGGTGACTTCCGAATCCTTTGCTTTGGCGTCGTCCTTTTCCTCGTTCTTGTCCTTATCCTTATCATTGTCTTTATCGTCCTTGTCTTTATCGTCCTTTTCCTTCTCGTCCTTTTCTTTGTCCTTTTGTTCCTTCTTCTCCTTCTTCTTGCGCTGCTTCTCTTCGTATTCCTTCTTCAGCTTCTCTGTTTCCTCGGCCAGCTCCCTCTCGCGCTTGGCCTTGAGGGCTTCTTCGTCGATCTTGGGAGAGCAAAAGTAACGATCCTTGAGGTGTGCTGGGCATACGTAGAAGAAATCCTATCGACAGTGAGCCGAGGCGAGCGTGGACGGTCTGGGGGGCGCAACCTTCTTGTCGGGAGTGATGAGGACAGACGTGCTCGACTTGTAGCAGATGTCGCACGCCTTGGCAGCAGCATCGGCCACCTTGCGATGGGTGTAGAGGTTGGGGAACGGACTGGCCATGACAGCGCCTCGTCGTAGTATCGAGGCAATCAAGCAGCCGGGCGGTGCTGACGAAGGCGACTGAGCTGATGGGCTGTAAATAGGTGGTATGTATGGAGGTCAGAACGTCAGAAGGCAGCCCCGCTGTACGATAAGGAGCTTGGGTGCTGATCGGATTCAGCCCCCAGGGAAAGCCCCTGACTAAGCGCCACTCCATCATTCACGTCACCAGCGCGTGCAGCCTTTGCTTTTTATCTTTTACCTGGTCGAAGGATGCCAAGATTACCATGTACGAAAACACAACTGTAAACTCTTCAGCTCCTTTTCCCGACCGCCCAACACCTGCATACGCCATCTCTGCCCATCAATCCACGCGAGAATGGCCCCGAGTCTCGACCTGAAGCGGCTGGGCCAAGCATTTGGAACCCGGCCTGACATTGTCGAAGGCATCAAGAGAGCGGCTGGTAGAGAGGCTCCCAGCTGCATCCATTCTTCTTTCCGCTGACCCCAGCCTCAGATTCGCCTTCCAGCATCGCCCTGTTCAACGAAATCACCAGCCATGTATCCTCATTGTCTCGAGAAAACGGCGAGCCGGCGCACAAGAAGCGACGAGTCGACGTCGATGTCGCCAATGGGCCCTTGGTAGAGTCCAATGCCGCCGACGAGCCTGTCCTGCTCCTGGTCAAGGAGATTTCTGTCTCTGTGCCGCAGAGGAAGAAGTTTGAGTTGTGCTTTACTGCCAACCATCTCTACGCCCGCGCACCTGGGACCACGGCCCCTATACCCGCCATCACATACTCGTGGCGACAAATTGGTTGGTTCTCAGTCACCCATCCACTGGGCGCGCGCTCGACTGACCTTGGCAGAATATGTCATCTACGTACCCGTGCCGGATAAAGCACAAGTTCAACACAACTACCTGCTGTTCCCCCAGGGCACCAGCTTGCCCTCCAAGACGACACCGCCGACTATCGAGCCTCTCGTCTTCACAATTCCGGCTACCGCCCCGAAGGAAGGCACAATCGGCGGAAGCGAGGCCGGTAGTGCCGCGGCTGTATCGGACGACTTCAAGTCCTTGTTCCACTGGGCCATTGATCGTCGACTCAAAGCAGCAGGAAATCCAGTCGACATCACCTCGGCCAACCCCAACAAGTTCCACAGCATGGTGCGTCAGGCACACCGGCCCAACGAGAAAGCAGTGCACGTTAGCGGGTTTAGGGGCTCAAAGGATGGATTCCTCTTCTTCCTTGATAATGGCATCCTCTGGGGCTTCAAGAAGCCTCTCATCTTCATTCCTCTCAACCGCATTGTCGCTGTCAGCTACACCAATATTCTACAAATCACCTTTAATATGGTCGTAGAGGTGCTCACGGGAGATGGTGATGCGACAGAGGAGCTCGAGTTTGGCATGTTGGATCAGCAGGACTATGGTGGCATCGACAGCTATGTCAAGTTGAACCACCTGCAAGATCGAAGTATGGCCGAGCAAAGGAAGGGCAAGCTACAGCTGGCGGAGAACAAGAACCCGAAGAAGCCAGCTGAAGGAGAAGACGATGGAGACGGAGCAAATGCCCAAGCCGCTGATGACGGGCTGACCGAGCTTCAACGGGCTGAGATGGAGGCAGAGCAACAGCTTCAGGATGATGAAGACGAAGACGAAGAGGACTACGATCCGGGCAGCGAGGGCGAGAGTGAGGGATCCGGGTCTTCCAGCGATGAAGATGATGACGACGACGATGACGACACCGAGGGAGACGAAGAGGAGGAGGAGGAGGAGGGAGACGAGGAGATGGATGAAGTGAAGGAGGAAGCACCAGAGCCAGTCGAGGAGAAGGTTGCGCCAAAGCCCACAAGAAAGCCTACACGGAAGCCTGCTCCCAAGCCTGCACCGGCCCCCGCACCGGCCCCTGCCCCTGTTCCTGCTCCTGCGAAAGGCGGCTGGGCTGCTTTCACCTCGCGATCTTCATCCAACCGAATGGATGTTGATGAGAAGTTTGATGTGGTATGATGCGGGTTATCGTGTAAAAGGCACTGGTTCGTGTGCATTATTGGGTTGTTTGGGAGCTTGGCTTGACTATGACTGGGCATGAACATGAATCACATATCGAAATGGCGCCTGCAATTTGGTTCAACGTGGCCTATGCGGATCAAACTGCAGCGGACCTGCTTGAGGTTTTCTTCTTCTTTTGGACAATGGATCTCCTCACGTTCGTAAGTGATCTGGAAACCATACGGAAATCCCACATTACGGGAATGCCTCCCGTCCCCGTGAGTTAGTCCCACCAGGATCTGAAAACGTCTCTCCTTACGGCTCACTCACGAGTGCCAAAAAATCAGCCTTATTACTCAGCCAAGCTCGAGGTCCCCAGGATCCTTTTGTTTACCGCCTTCCTTGTGAAGATGGTTAGACTGCGCTCGTTACCGCTCGTTCCCGCCTGTTGCCCGGCCTGTGCGCTGTTTCGCTTCCTTGGACATTGAAGTTTGGCCATGGGAGCGAGGATTACTGATGATGTGTTGTCTCGTTTTTCGGTTCCTTCAACACAGCCACCCCCAATGCGGGTACTATTGAACAGCAGGAGAGAATGGGTTGTGAGGCCATTATAAATGGAGAGTAATAGACTGCGATTTCATGTGAATGTGCAGCACCATCTTGCGAACAGTCAACATGGTGCAGCTCTCAAGGCACCAGCTGCTTGGGCTGGCTCTAGGTAGGACAGGCATTCCCAATCCTGCGAGCCATCTCAACTGACAATTCAGCAGCCATCAGCCAGTGCTCTGTCGTCTTCTCGGCAACCATCCTTGCCGATACCAACCGCGACGGTGTTGTTGATGTAACGGGCGACTCGGACGTCGAGGGCAAGCAGACGTGGACGCAGGACCGAGGTGCCCTTTTCCTTCCCAACATTGGGGATACCGACCGCCGTTGTTCTCAGGCTCTGGACGCGGGGACGCCTGACACCCAGCTCGACGACTGCCACGATGCCTCGGACAACGTCCTGCGAAACCCGTTGTATTTGGCGCCGGTTCGAACCCTGGCCGACGGGTCGCTTAGCTCAACGGCCAGCGGTTCCATCAACATCACCGATCAGACTGCCGCCGAGTTTGTCCGCATATTTGTAAAGGAGCAGCGTGGCTGGACCTTTGTTGGGCCAGACCACACCTTCGATGCCGAAGCCCTCCGTGGCGGTCTCGAGCTCGGCGTGGATGCCCGAGATATTCGAAGACCCGGTGGTTGGGACGGCAGGGCGACGCTGGCCTTGACTGTCACCGACGGCGACAATATCTCGGTCGACACAGTAGCCATGCGTGTCGCGCCAGTGCTCACCCATCACCACCTCCAGCAGGCTGAGCGAGTCTTTGCATCCTTTGAATTCGGATGGGACGAAGAAAGCGACCTTGTGCACACGCAATACATGGCAGACCTGGGCGCGCACGCCAAAGAGGCAGGCATAGCCGAACCTCTCCACGTATTCAACCAGTACGACAGATGGACGCAGGATTTCATGGAGCCCGGGTACGCGAGCATTCCCGGACCAGAAGGGCCGGTCGCGATCCGCATCTCGATCCGGTCTGCGCAGCCGCGTTTAGCAGGACGCCAGGTCTTTACAGACCTGCGCGAAGACGGCGTGGGCGCCATCCAGCATCCTCCCACCAACTACAGCTCAACCCTCGAGTCGACCGGCAACGTCGAGACCATCCCTCCTTACACGCACAACGGCACGAGCTTCCCCGCCGGCCGCGTCATCATAGGCGAATGGGACGGCTTGAGGCCTACGACGTACGACTTTTTCGTCGCCCAGGAGGTGCAGATGCCGCTTCTCCTGGACACGAGCTGGCTCTACGTCGGCCACGTCGACGAGTTCTTGCAGTTCCTGCCCAGCGACAACGAGCGCGGCTGGATCCTGATGGCCGACGACCCCATGGCCGGCCTCGCGGTGCTCAAGAAGGCTTCGGCGGCGGGCCACGGCGGCGTGCGTGCCGTGTCGCGCCCCGACGGCTTATACTGCGTGTCCCGGTCGAGCATTGACGAGGAGCTTGCTGGGGAGAAGTTTGAAGAGGACCAGATCATGTCCAAAAGCCGAATCGACGACAACATCCAACGGATCAAGGAGGCGACAGGGCTCACTGACGAGGAAATCTTCCGCGTGCCCGCCCTATTCTATCGCGAGATTCAGTGGCCCGAGCAAGGCTGCAACGACCCGCTCCGAGACAGCCGCACGCAACACCGCCCTCCGCAGGGGCTGGACATTGTCGACGCAGCGGGCCCTCGTCTCTTGCGGGTGCGCCGTCGCCAGTACACCGAATCGCCCGTCATTGCGCGCTGGCCCGGCGCCATCAACGGCGTCGTGCTTAGCGACAATTACGTGCTGGCGCCGGATCCCTGGGGTCCCATCATCGACGGCCGGGACATCCTGAAGGAGGCTGTCAGCGCTGCGTACAAGGAGGCGGGACACACGGTGAACTACATGGATGACTACTTTACGCATCATCTCTTTGGAGGTGAGGTGCATTGCGGCTCGAATACGTGGCGCAAGATGGATACGCCGTGGTGGTAGCGAAGTATTGAAGTGTGTAGACGTATATAAACACAATATAGAATACGGAGTACACGGTTAAGCATACATGATGGCCAAGAAATCTTGTCAGTTTCTTCACATCCCGGATAAACCGGCACATGCACAAAATACTCCATGCAAGAAGGTTGAGAAGGGGCCATTCAATTCAACCCATAGCATCGATAACACGAGTTCAGCCCCTTGGCCATCCTTGCAAAGACATTATTAATGCTTACTTTACCCCTGAGAAGAGAGCTAGCTCTCTGCAATAGGGATCCCAGCGAGGGAACCCATCGCATAGATAGCTCAGTTGCAAATATGCCTTTCTAGTCGGAAACCGCGGGGAGAAGACAAGAAAAGAAACGACAAGACAGGGAGAATAACTCATCCATACATACTTGCCTTCCCCAGTCAGCTCCAACAAGGCTAAGCACAACGGCCTACAGGAACAGGAATATGAGCCGCGGAGTGCGGGGCCTTGGGGGCCAAACCGTCTGACAAGGGCTCGACGAAAGATCCTTTTGCCCAGGCAAGATAATATAATGCCGCCCCCCTTTCTTTCTGGAATGTCGTTGTGGTGCAAATAGAACAATCTGCGGAGGGGGGAGAAGGCCCAGCAAGATCCGAGCCAACAATGTTAGTTCCCCACGAGCCAAACGAAGCAATCGTCCACGCCCGCTAACCGCCAAACGTCACAGTGCAAACAAACAAACAAGCAAACGCACACGCACGGTCAATCAAATGGCGAGCCGAACGGCAGGCGACATCGACGTCGACGCCTGGGCCATCGGCCTGGCCATCGCCGTGCCGAGCGCCTTCATGCTCTCGGGCCTCCTCTTCTGGCTGAAGCAGCGGCGCCGCAAGAAGCGGCTCAACCAGAAGCGCGGGCAGATGCTGCGGCGCCGCAGGAGGCGCAGAATCACCGTCTGGCCCGGCGTGCAAATCGCGATCCCGCAGAGGACGTTTCAGCGCGAGAGGAGGCCGCTGAGCCCAGCGCGCGATGGGAATACGCCGGGGTTTCTGCAGATGTAAAGGGAGCGAGGGGGGGGGTTGTTGTTTGTGAGAAGACTTTATGATATCCATTTTTCTTCCTTTTCTTTTCTTCTTGCTATTGTATTGAAAGTCGAGGGAGCTTCCTCAGCGCAGCGTGGTGTTGAGTCCTATATAACCAGGAAGGCAGCCATCGAGGCAGAGTACACAACTGGAGATTGCAGATGCGGCTCATCGCTGAAAAGTGACATCCTGATGGCAACATCGATAACCATGGAAATATTTTTAAAAAAACACCATCCATCCATTTCATGAACAAACAGCCTTCCGGACGGATCGACTGATTCCAGCAACCCGCCAAACCACCTAAAGCGAAAGTGATGACTCAGCGGGCAGACACGTGACATCGCGAGAACCCCAGAGCCTTAGCACCGCAACTTTTCCCCTTGGGAGGCTGCTTTGCTACGCAGCCGACCATCGAAACCACCAATTCCTCACCTCCCTCCCCATCGCACCTCCCAAGAGAGAGAGAAGAATAACATGGCCCACAAACCAATCCGCCTCCCGCCCCTCAAGGTCCTCCGCGTCCACGACCCCAAGCGCAGGGCCGAGCCGCACTGCGTCGCCGTCATGTCCACCGTCCTCGGTAAGCCGCGCCCATCACCGCCACGACCAGAAAGAAAAAGAAAAGAAAAAGAAAAAGTAGGAATCGAAAAAACTGACACTGCTCAAAGCATGCTGGGCTTCCGCCGGCTACAACGCGGCCGGGTGCGCCGCCGTCGAGAACCAGCTCCGCGCATGCATGGACGGGCCCAAGCCCACGCCCCCCGGCGCCAGCACCGTCAACTACCACCTCGCCCGCATGAAGAAGCACGTCACGAGCCGCGGCAAGGAGACGTAAGGGGGTTGTCGTATCGACGAGTGTACAATACAATTGAGGAGTGAAGGGAAGAAGGGGAGCAGATGTGATGGATGTATAGAGTGTTACGTGTATACCACCGCGCCTACAGGACCTGTCCTACGATTCCAAAGGGGGTTTCTCTTTTTCCCCTTGGCTGGCCCCCTTTGCCGGGACGGATTGTTGGCATTTACAGGCGTTTTACGGGGCTGTGGATAAATTCAAAAATGGATAGCAGATGTGTACAATACAGACAGATGGAATCGCCATGCCACGACAGGAAGCCATGATAATGTCTTTCCAGATATATGGGAGCTACACGCACAGATGAGACACGAACATTTAGTTGATGGTGTCAATTTCTCTACATGGGTGGCTGGCAAAAAGCTCGTCCAGTGCCCATGCCTCGTCTAGTATAATCCTGCATCCGCCAAAGAAATCCAATTGCCAATCCTGGATCAAGGACACAGCGAGAATTAGGGGTGGCGCCCCGTTGTATCCTCCGTGTCCTCGCCCTCGAGGCCTCCATCCATTCCCCTTTGAAACCAAAGAGACACCGATTCTGCAATGCATCGCGCCCCCATTATCCCTACCTGCCGTACCGAACAACAAGCGCCGGACCCCGTAGATGACCAACGAAAGTAGAAACAGATGCTAGGGGGGTTGCTCTGTTCCCCCCAAAACACGATGCAGCCACCGATAGATAACAAGGGAGAGAAGGGGCAAGAAGACAGCAGAGATAAAAGGAAACAATTAAGACGAGTGGCAGGGTCAGCCAACGACGACGACTTGTGCGTCAACCACAACTCGAAAGAATGCATGTCAGCAAGGCGTATGGCGCCAGGAGGATGCATCCGTGTGGACAGCAAAGGCTAGCTTTGCGGAATGCCGACCCAGCGAGCCAGGTCCGACGCAGAACAGTAGTAGGTGACCCTAGGGGGAGTGATGGGGCGCTGGTGTAAATCCAGTTAAATAAGTCGTCATAAATGTGGTTGCCGTCTCGTCATGATCTATATGCTATGCCATGTGGTCGTGACAGCGCAATGGTATCTCGTGCTCCGGTTTGTCTGTCCAAAGAGGAGCGGTAATGCGCCAGAATCAAAAAAAAAAAAATGATAAAAAGAAATTCAATCTCCGTCATGCCGCCAAAAGCATGGCCATGTTCGACACATCAGGTGTGAGCGTAATCCAGGATATCCAGACGGCCTACGTCTGCTGGCTCGTGTCGCCGACGCAGAAGAGCTCAATCTCTCCCACGCCGCCCGAGTACATGCTGCGGACGCCCTCACGCCAGTCCATAAACGCGATCTGAATATCGTCATCGCTCTCAATGGTCACAAAGTCGCCATCCTCGTCGCGGTAGCGGAGCTTCAAGTGTCCCTTGCCGATGCTGCTGCTCGTGAACCGGGCAAGCTTGGCATCGATGCGATCAATCAACGACTGGTAGGTGATGTTGAAGGCCACGACGAGCGTCACATAGTTGCCGCTATCGCAGTTAACCCGGACCTTGAGCTGGGTCGGGAGGATGTAGTCAGGGCTTGCCAGGGAGGTCGCCGAAGGGGGTGGCACCAAAGATCCCGTATTAAGACCAGGAGACACGGTTCGCGTATTCGCCGCAACCGAGTCGACGCGAAGCGGCTGTCCTCCCTGGGGTCCGGGCGTATTCTGTCGACTGTACACAGGCTGAACGGGGAACTGCGTCATGGTGCCGCCCAGGCTGCCTGAATGCTGGTGCATGCGCTCCCGCTGCACTCCCGGACTCTGGGTGTTGGAACGGAGGGGAATCTCGTTGCGAGGTGACCCCGTCTGGGACCTCGGAATGTTGCTGTCGTGCGCCGGGTGCAGGTGAGGCGGAATGCCGGGGACCGCCGGCACATTGCTCTGGCTGGGCTGCCGCCTCGAGTTGGGAACCTGGATGTCAGGCGTACTGTAGGAGCGACTCCTCTGCTGTGAGGCGGCACTCTGACTCGACTGCCGGCCGTTGAGGGCGTACGGCCCGGGCGAAGAGCCATCGCGTGACGGGGCTCGCGGCATCGCCGGTGCCGTGTAGCGCTGGTTCTCATCCCATCCTTGCGGTGTGCCTGCCTTGGACATTTGGAAAACACTGCTAGCCGTGCTGGTACGAGATGACACAGGGGATTCGGCAGAGGGTGAAAAGTAGCTGTCGCCGCCTTGCATGCTTGGAGACATGATGCTGGTCTGTGTCTGAAGGTTGAGGGGAGGCGGTGGTGCGGGCATTGGGAATCGTGGGGGCGGTGCTCTCGCGAGGGTGGCCAAGGACTGTGTGCTCTCTCCGGTGGCGGATCGCGCCCTCAAGTTGGTGCTAGAGCTCTTGCGAGCCATGCCAGGGCCTTGTCCCGGCATTGGGAACTGGACCGGGCCGGGTCCAACAGTATCGTCCTCGTCCGCGTCTTCCCCTTGGTTCAAGTAGGGGTTTTCCAGGTCGTTTGCCTGCTGGCCATTCCAGACAAAGTCCACGGCGCTGGCGTCGGGGCTCGATGAGGCTCGAGGTACACTCTCCCTACGTTGTATCTCGAGTCCCTGCGCCCACTTCTTCATCTGATCCTCGTTGATGAACTTGATGGTGAAGCTCTCCACGGCCGGGTCGCCCTTCCACCAGATCTGAACACTGTGGGATCCTGGTCCTAGGGGTCAGAGGTGCCAACCACGTCTTGTCTGCAGATTCCATCACATACCTGGTTTAGACAGAGACACCACCTCGGTGACGTTGCTCATAAAGATCCTGCCCTTCAGCTGAAGCTTCGCGCTCTTGTTCCTAATCTTGGTTCCCTGGGATCGTGCTCTGTCCCTTCGGTCCCTGCTCTTCGTGGCGGGCGCCTCCTTGCAGCAAAGCAAGATGCATTCGAAGAGATAGATTTCGTACTATTCCACGTCAGAACTGTCGCCGAGGGGGAGGGGGGGCTGGATGGGCGTGTGGTGGCTTACGTCTTTCTCCTGCTCATTCTTACTGGTCGTGACGCCGTACATGCCGTGCAACAAGAGTCTGCCGAAGTTCTCCACCTTATGGTTTCTCCAGTCGTCGACTCTGGAGATGAGGTCTTCCAGGGCTTCGTCCAGAACATCCTGGTCGACGGCCTCGTCGGCCTTCTTCAATACCCGCTCGGCGGCTTCGTAGCCGGCAACCAGATCTTCCTTGGTCTCCTCATTCTCCGTCTTCTTGTTCAGATCCTGCAAAGGTCAGTACACGGACGTTCCAATTGTGTCATGGCCACAAACCTTGAGAAGCATAGGATATTTGACTAGTCGCTGCATGGGCTTCAGCAAGAAGCCGTCCAAGGTGTTAAAGTCTGTTGCCACGGGGTGTTCCGAGACCTGGATCTTTTCGAAAATGTCCTTGGCAATCTGTGCTGCCTTTCGCTGATTGGCAATAAAGGGCTGGTAGATGTCGACAAAGGACTGCTCATTGGATACGAAAGGGGCGCCCCATCTCTGACTGCCCGTGGGCATGGAGTTGGTGGTTTCCACCCTGATGAGAAAGCGGCGCTGGAAATCCAGAATGGCGTTGATGTTGAGGAAAATCTGATGAACAATGTCGCCCGGTACCGTGCCCTTTTGTTCCAAGGTCGTCTTGAGGTCGTGCAAGTTTTCCAGGTCCTGCACATACTTGCGCTCCGTGTCAACCAACTCCTTGACAATGTAGTCGCGGTGGCTCATCTGCGATGTTACGCTGGGCACGAGGCCTTCGTCTTCGGGGTATGGCTGCAGCTGTACAAGGAGACCCCGCTTCTCGCATAGGTCAAGGACATAATTCACCACTTGGGTGACCTGCAATGGGTGAGCACAAGCTAGGCGAATAAGGCGGGACGGCGGCAGATGGCAGACAAACCTTGACGAATCCAGTAGTGTCGTTCCCCAGCAAGTCGGTGATAACGAAGCTTTCTGTGGGGGGGACCTGCAGCTCCTTCATGCACGCCTGGACGAACTTGAAAATGGCAATCTTGGCTTTCCTGGATTCATTGGCGTTGGGCTCCTCAACCTTGAGAGGCTCGGCGGGCTGCAGGGTGTTGTATATGGCCAGCAGAGGGTAGCCAGTACGAAAGAGCTGCCACAGAGGGTCGACGGGGTCGTTGGGGTCGAGTTGCTCGAGGAAAGGCTCAAAGTCAGGGACTTGGGCGAGGCGCTGCTTGAGCGTGACGCAGATCTGGTACAAGGATCGGGAGGCGTCGGCCTTTTGGTTGATGATGTTGGCGGTGGCCATGACGGGACCACCATTGCCCGGGACGGCGGTGGCACCGCTTGCGAGGCTGCTCAGGGAGGTCGAGGAGCCCGCGAAAGCGGTGGAACCAGACAGTTGGCTGGTTCGGGGCGCATGGTTCATCATGGCAGTGGAGAAGACGGGCTCGGTGTTGGTTCGAAGAAGCTGTGCATGAGCCATTCCCTACTGTCCCATCCGCTGAGGGGAAGCGAAGGAAGGGGAGAAGGGCGGCGGTTTCGCGGAGCAGAGAGCAGCGGCGGTGGTTCTAATGCGACAGCGAATGAGGCCAAAGGGGGTGGAAACCGATCGCAAGGGAGACGGGACCAAGAATGGGAGCACGTTTCCGAAAGCTGTAGCGAGTGGTCCCTGAACCGTTCCAAGGGATCTCGAGGGATCACGGCATGCAGCGGCCCCTGGAGTGAATACGTCGGCGCGGGTCCGTCAGCAATCGAAGGCGTGCGTGTCGGTCGGTTTGTCGGCTGTTCGGTCGATGGATGAGGATGCGCAGCTGAGCCCGGCTGACGAGAGAGAGGGAGGCCGTAGGAAGAGGAGGCGGTGGTGGGGAGAGTAGCAGCACGAGAAGGGGAGGGGGTTAAAATGAAGAGACGAAAAAGAAAGGGTCCCAGTCGTCTTCCCCGTCAGAAAGAGTCCCGGGCCGCGTCGTAGTTGCTTTTTTGCCTTTGGCGCTGAGGGTTGTGCTGGCTCGAGAGTGTGCGGGGTTTGGCTGGGTGGTTTCGGCTGGATTTCGACTCAGGAGGGAGAAATGGTCGAGGTTCGGAGGGGACAGCGTCGGCGTAATTAATTTGGCGGTCGGGATGGCCAGCCAGAAGGGAGGAAGAGAGAGAACAGAATGCAAAGGCGTCGTGGCGCGGTGGTGAGATGAGGTCGCTCGGTCGGAGGCTCGCCAGGCGCAGACGACAATGAGGACTAGGAGGTGTGAGGTTGGGAGGAAGGTGAGGCGAGGCGAGGAAAGTGTCGGAAGGGTGTGGTTGATGGCGGTTTGGTGTTGGTGTCGGTGTCGGCTCTACCTTGGCATCTCCACTGAGGTACCTACCTCCTCCAACCTTAGGTCGCCCTAAGTCAGGCAGGCAGGTGGGTTCTGCTGGGCGGCCAGGTGGTAGGTACCCTGGGAGACCTAGGTGCTACTAGGGCGCCTACACCTAGTGCCTTTTACTTTAATGGAGTGTGAGCGGGGATGCCTCCATGTAGGCATGTACTTGTACGTGTGCTTGTGCTTGTGTAATGGCAGAGCAATAATCTATGGATAGCTCGTGGCGAGCCGGCGGGACGTCTCCGGCGCATGCAATGCACGGAGGGCAGCTCCCTTCTTTCCAGGAAAGGGAAACATACCTAGAAGATTGGTTGAGGCGACAGTGAGTACTAACCTAATAGTGCTTGTATGGAAGTTGATGGAGACTGGTTGGTAGTGGAGGTAGGTACATGCAAGTACCGGAGATGCTGGGCTGGAGGGAATGGCTTGGGAAGGTAGGAGGTACTGCGCGCCTATAATTAACGTGTGAGGTACCATGGAGGGTGGCAGCGGAGGAATTTCAGTTGCATCAGCCCCAGAGTCTGGGAGCGGGTGGGATGGTGCATGTACCCTGCTCCCACGCGCCAGTACCGGTACTTGTAATGCTGTGGCTGTCACGGCGCTTGGTGGCGTTGGGCTGGGCGTGGTGGTTGGGTGCCAGCGCAACGGTTAGGCGCTGAGGTTGGAGCTAGGAACTGGTGGCCAATGTATCGGGTACCACACCAACGAGGTGAGTACTCGGAGCTTATGCAGCCCTGGATGTACCCTGAAGCAACCATCCATCCATCCATCCCTTTGCGACGGGGGGACATCAATAGAACAAGTCCATACGGCATGGATGGGCCTGGCTGGACCCTTTCGACAAAGCGTGGTGCCACCACCATCACACCGTGGGGGACGAGACGAGGACGAGCAAGAGGCAGCCCCTTTAGGCCAGAGGACGGTTAAAATTACCAGCAATCAAAAGGTGTCGCGGTACCAAGCCGTCGCTCTCGTCCCGCACAAGGCACTTAGTTGGTGGTAGGTAATTAAAATCTACCGTGCGCGGGAAGCGGGAAAAGGAGACATGGCCAGCCAGGAAGAGCAACAGCAGGCGCCGATCCCGCTGGCCGTGCGAGTCGAGACAACGAGGAGAGGAGAGGAGAGGAGAGGAGAGAGGGGCCCGAGACCACCGGCATTATCGCTGCCAGTTTCTGTTATGCGTCGTCCTTGTCCTCTCCACGGCGGTTCCAACGAGGAGATGACGAGTGCCTACATACAAGTACTAACAGTCATGATGAGGATGAGGATGATGATGATGAATCTACATACGATTACATCATGGTAAAAATAGGTGCATCCTCCTGCATCAACCCACACTACTACGTAGTACGTCCGGAGTCAGAGGCACAGCAGCCATCCTCCCTCCCACCTCGTCCCATTGCCGGCTTCTGGAATTTTCACCCTCCTGGTCCTGGACAGGGCAGCCCAGCCATGGGAAACGGCAATCGCAGCATCCATGCCCTCCATGCTTTTTCCTCGGCCTGTGGGTTCTTCATGCTTTGTTTCACACTAGTATGCTAAGATATCGACGGCCGATGGCTCTACCAAAGGAAATGGCTGCCAAGCATCGGCTCGTCGAAGCATCGACATTCCCCTTTCTCCTGCATCGCCCATGTCGGCGTGCAATCGGATTCCTGACACGCCGCTGCTGCTGATGCGTCCAAGATGCGCGATATTCAGTGGTCCCAGGTAGCTCGGGCGACAAAGCCATGATAAGCTGCAGCTTGTGACCCGTGCCTCCTGCATCTCCTCACACCACCTGGATCCCAAACACCACGCAGCCCAGCCCTTCTAGAAGTCTGTCGGCCGTTCCCGCTCTCAGCCTCTTGCTGCACGCAATAAGCAATACTAAGCAAACGTGCAGCAGTCGGTCCAACGGGTGTTTCTTCCAGCATCCTTCTGCAACCCTTTGTCGTCATCAGCACACCATATACATGCCCAAGCATCCATACCTACCTACAGTACATACCTATGCCAGAGAATGGGACGAGGTCTCGAGGAACGAGGGGGGAAGGGGACGACGGGGCTTCTTCCGCATGCACGCACATGCGAGCGCAACATGGCGCCTGGTGGGAGCATCTTCCTCCACCTCCTTCTCCACCATTGCGAATCCCAGAATCCCAGGGACCAAAGGTGACTTGGTGCGGGAGACGCACGATGGCCCTGCATAGTGCAACTACATCGCGATGGGCAGGCTAGCATCATGCTGCGGCCTGTATTCTGTGCTCGCACCAAATCGGATGCTACTCGCTAGCTCTGTGACGATGCCGCGCCTTGGACCTCTCCAAGTGGGCGCGCGCGCACACACACACACTCACACACACTCACACACAATCCATTATTACTCCTACACCTTCTTCCCCTCTCCAAGCTGTAAACGACTGCCATGACATTCCCGACACGGCAGTTTCCTGCTTGGCCCAGACAGCCGTTTCACCCTGCCTGCCGGTTGTCTTCTGATTATGTACTGATACGTGCTGATCGGCAGATGATCCTTCTGGATATTTCGAAACGGAAGCAAGACTCGACTTGTCCCCTCATCCCATCTAGGAGAGCCACACCAGACGCCAGATGGATCGCAAGCTTGGGGCACCGCCGGCCAGCGCCATTGGTGCAAGCCACAACACTGTCCCCTACATGATCGCCTCCCCAAGCGCGCTTTGTTGGAGTGATTGCTTGATTGCAGCATGCGAAAGATGCCTGTTCCCATGAGCCTGATCCACCCGATCCGGGCCCCGGAGCCATCTATTGGCATGCCCGGCGCTCCTCGGCCCAGTCAGCCGCCCTCACCAGTGCTCTGTAGCCTGTCCGCTATATGCATGCGATATGCACGACTGCTCGTCTGAAGATGCACGAGCGTAGCCGCCACCATTCGAGAGTCATCGCCGCGAGCCACTAGAATCCTCGCCCAGAATATGCATACAGATATCGTGTGGTGGACCTCGAGGTGGCACATGCCAAGTTGGAAACCCCGTCTTGGTCAGGCAATCTCACCGACGGCATGACGATCGACAAGACCTGTCATCTCTCTCTTGTCGAAGGGTTGGTCTCCCGCATGGAAAAGACAGGCAGTGTGCATGACGTATCGTAAACACCTGGCTATTTCCAAGAGGTAAGATGGTCTTGTAATTGCCCGAGTCGGTGTCTGCCTACACGTATCAGGCCATGTGATATGCAGCGAAATCTCCCCTCAGCTGAGCATCTGACTCAACCTACGCCTAATACCTTATATCATTTCACCTCTGGTCTTATCAGAACCTGTGTCTTTGTTCCAGAGATGGGTACAACTGCTACCCTAATGCCAAACCCTCCGACCTGAAATCCGGTAGCTCAAATCTGGCCTACCCTGGAGTCATCATGCTTCAAGCACAGTCTAATTATTCTGAAACTCCCCTCACTTGGGCATATGCTCGTGGTTTATCGCAAACATGCCCAAGGTTCGGGATCAACCCTTGATCTTGTACAACTGTCTGCTGCCTCCTGGTTGGTGCCAGGAGAGGAGGCGAGGCGCTGCACAGCCACTGAATGCCTTGGGCGCGTAAATGCAATCAGTAGTGACAGTCGGGTGGCGATGCCAGCCAATCCATCCTCCTTGCTTTCAGGAACGCAAAATCAAGTTTCCAATTTTACTGGGTACCGCGCAGTAAATCAGGATATTTTTCATATCCACCAGCAGTTGATCACACGTGAATGAAAAGCGGCGGCAAACAAGCATCCGTTCCCTGTTCTTGGTGCCTTGGCTTGTTGGCGAATGGCACTCCGGATCCGTGATAGACTGGCGAGATGGTGGATCAATGAAACGTTCAAGTTCTTTTTGCTTTGTATCCACGAGCCGCTGACATAGGTAGTGAAGAGAGCTGGTCCTCACGATAAGTATCTATTTCACTTACATATATCGCGGAAGTCGTGTCGCTAGAAGGCACGGCTACTGGTCCTCGTCGTATTCATCCTCGCTAGCGATTGAATCATTGAAACAGTCAATACCAACTCGAATAGGGCGACAAAAGAAACCCAAATCAGACCACTCGCTACTACTTTTGTTACGTGCTTGGTGCAGCCGATTCGCGATTATAAAGCTTGATAGTGCGACAGCTTCCCCAAGTACAGGACTCGCTTAAGTACTGTGAAGCCATTCCGAGTTGCAAAGAAGCATGCAATGTCACAGCGTAAGACTCTATAAATACGTAGCCCATTTTCTCCCTTCTTTGGCGTTTGAAGTTGTTCTGGCTGTTTTCAAGCCGTGTGGTTTGTGGGGAGGCCTTGTCTCGGGTAGGCACAAGAATAGAAGCCGACGTAGGTCTACAGTGGAAAACAGGCGGGAATACGGACGGGCCAGGCCCAGACCACGGGCGACTCGACCCGGATTCTGGGCGACCCCCCATGCTCTCAGGCGCTCGGCCAGTGGTGGGCCGTGTCCTGCCAGGCTACTGGCCCTCCATGACATCTGCCAGGGCTAAATCGTCGACAGGCATCATGGATGGCTGCCCAGGCAAGCCAGGCTCGTCGGGCGAGCCAAGCCAAGTAAGCCGTTGCAACCTGTCAGCCTCCATCATTCCATCTTTACCTCTGCTGGTGCAGGTGCAGCCCAGGGTTTATCCCACCTCCCAATTTATTTGCTCCAACAACACAGACCGCAGACCAGACCGCAGACCAGACCGCAGACCAGACCGCAGACCGTAGCGCAGACCGTCACGTCCCACCGCTCTGTAGTCGTCCATCGCTGCGCTTGGTTCCATCGAGAAGCCGCCAACTCCGCTCATTGATCATCGCGTCGCCACAGACGCATCGTTGTCCGCCATTCGGCCACCATCCGGCCACCACCCGGCCACCATCCGCTGTCAGCCAATCCGCCCTGCGTGGTCCAACTGCCGTTCCCTTCTCCCTTCGTCCCTCATCAACCTCACCGCCGCCAGACCTCGCCTCGGCCCTCCCCATCCCCTGCTTTCGCTCCCTGCTCCGCTCCCCGCGGTGACTTTCGACCTCGACCTCGACCTCGACCTCGGCTCGACCGTCGTCTCGATTCCGATTGCTCGCGCCTTTGAGCCTCCATGCTCCAGTCTGGTCTGCCTTGATCTGATTGCCGACCATGGCCAGGCGTGATCAGCAGTCCCCCATGGATCACTTCTCCCCCGCCCACCAAACCGACGAGGGCTACTCGGAGGACCCCATCAACTCGACCGCCTACCTCGACCTGCCCGACCTCCTCTCAACCCTAAGAACCCCCGCCGACCTGCCAGCATGGTTGAGCAGCAATGCATCGCTTCTCCCGGTTAAGATCAAGAAGGGTACGCCAGATCCCCGAGCCCACAACTCTCTGCGCCTGTCCTCTCCGCTTGCTAACACGCCAGCCCAGAACTGACCATGGTTCTGCTCAACGAACTGCCTACCTCCACCATCGCCGAGATTGTCGAGCGCCTAAACCCGCGTCTCTATATCGACTTCATCCGCTACCTCCCACCCGAGATCTGCCTCAAGATTCTAGGCTATCTCGACCCCGTCTCGCTCGTCAGCGTCACACAAACCTGCCGTGCTTGGTACGATTTGGCTCTCGACCGGAAACTATGGGAGAAGCTTTACTACATGGAAGGCTGGAAGGCCATCCCGGCCGAAGTGGAAGCCTGGGAAACCAAAGTCAACGCCCGCCTCACCAGCTCCATTAGCCATCTGCACCGCATCCAGAACGCAGAAGGACGCACAAGTAAAATTCGCGCCTTGCTCAACGAGGATGATGATCTTGAAATGTCGGATAGCGATCGCGTCCTCAGCACCACCGAGGGCTCCATCTTGGGCAGTCCACTAGGCTCACCGACCTTCTCCAGCCCGAATCGCTCCTTCACAGGAGGCGATATGGATCTGGATACCATGGTAGGCCACGGGAAAGGTGTAGACAGGGGCCCTACCAGAAGCAGTCGGTCTTCCGACTCGAGGAGCCGACCCAGCGAGCTAGACGATGATCAGATGGTGTCGCTGCCTCCCATTCTCCCCGCCGATAGCCCTGGCGCTATGGTCCGTTCTGCCCTGGGCATGTGGGATGTGAATAGCTCCCGCTATCGGATAAACTGGAAGTACCTCTACAACATGAGGCGTCGCCTCGAATCCAACTGGGAGCTGGGCAAGTTTATCACCTTTCAACTGCCGCATCCCAACTTTCCAGAGGAAGGCCACCAAGAATGCGTTTACACGATACAGTTTGATTCCAATTACCTGGTTAGCGGGAGCAGGGACCAGTCTATGAGGATATGGAACGTACACACCCGAAGATTGGTTCGCCCTCCTTTGGTGGGCCATTCGGGGTCTGTCTTGTGCCTACAATTTGACGCCGACCCCGAGGAGGATCTCCTGGTGTCTGGGAGCAGCGACTCGAACGTCTTCATCTGGAAGTTTTCAACGGGAGAAATTCTGCAGAAAATCACAAAGGCCCATCGCGAATCCGTGCTCAACGTTCGCTTTGACAAGAAGGTGCTCGTCACGTCATCCAAGGATAAGACGATCAAAATCTTCAACCGGAAGCCCATGCAATATGGTGAATCTGGACAAGGAGGCACCCAGCTCGTCAGCTCCGCGGCGAGGAACCTCAAGCGTTACGGATATGACCCAGATCTCTCTGACGAGCTGCACGTAGTACCGCCATTCACCATGATCGGTCGTCTGGATGGTCATACCGCCGCCGTCAACGCCATTCAGATCCGCGGGGATACCGTCGTCTCTGTCTCTGGTGATCGGCACATCAAGGTGTGGGACTGGCCTAACCAGGTGCCTACCCTGACCATCCCTGCCCACGAGAAGGGCATCGCGTGCGTCGAGTTTGATGGACGGAGAATTGTCAGTGGTAGCAGCGATTTTGAGGTCTGTATTTTCGATGCTCAGACTGGCCTCAAGGTAGCACAGCTGCGGGGACATGCCCACCTAGTACGCACCGTGCAGGCAGGCTTCGGCGATTTGCCGTACAGCCAGTATGAGGACGAGGTGGAGGCCAAGGCTGTTGACGCAGAGTACTTTAGAGCGGTGGAAGCAGGCGAGATCTCCCAAGAGACAGATCGAAGATCAGGGAACTCTCGACGAGTCAACGCCGGCAGCTCACGACCGGCTGATGTCCAGGCTATTGGGGCCAAGGTCCCCCCTGGAGGAGGCGGCGGCAGAAAGTATGGACGTATTGTCTCGGGCTCCTACGACCAGAGCATCATCATCTGGAGACGCGACAAGGAGGGTGTATGGAAGCCCACCCACCACCTCCGCCAGGAGGAGGCCGCCGCCGCCGCTCAGCGCAGAGAAGCAGCCCCTCCTGCGCCCGCTGTCCCCACGGAGCCTGCTCGCATGAACCTGCATCATTCAGTGCGCCCGCTACCATCGCTGTCGGCACAGCATCTCGGCGGGAATCAGCTGCCTAGCATCAGTCAACTGACCCACGGAGGCAGCCTGCCACCTATGCGGCTGCCAGATACTCAGAGCAGGGGCAATACTGCTGCCAACCCCATGATGATACTGATCGACCAAGTTATACCCCTCGGCGTTGTGGCGCTGCAGCAGGCGCTGGCTCAGTATCCTACTATGCTCATACACCACAACTACCTGCAATCTGCTATTGAGCGGGAGCCATCTCCATTCATGCAGACACTGCTGCGCCACGCCGTCGCAGATGCTCTTGTGGCCGTACAGAGCGAGCAGGCCGAGAGACACCGTACCAACAACAGTGCACCGCCCACTGTCGCGGGCTCCAGCTCGGCTGGTTCGTCGATGCAGGCCAATGCAGGCTCCTCGAGTTCCCGGAGTACCGTCACTGGGGGCGGCAATGCCTCTGCAGGATCGGCCACACCAACCCAGCCGGCAGCGGCAGGTGGTGGGCATGCAAACTTCCCCCCTCAGCAAAACCAAGCGCCTCCCAACGTACAAGGCGGCTTCAACCCCGCTGCGGCTGGACATCACCACCCCCACATGGCTGTGCCAGAGAACGCCCCGGCCCGTGTCTTTAAGCTGCAATTCGACGCACGCAAGATTGTCTGCTGCAGCCAGGCCCCTGTCATTGTCGGCTGGGACTTTTGTAACGGCGATCGGGAGCTGGAGCAGGTCGCGCGCTTCTTCGCGACCGTGGACTAAGGGACAGGGTGATTTGGAAATTTGCAAATATGGGGACAGGCCATACTGGCTTTGTGGCGTTTGTTTGGACAATAGGGTGTAGCGCTGGGATAGGAATACAGTCATCTAACACAAGCGAGGCACAGCCGGTTCGGCATGCATCTTATGCAAAGGTTTACCGGGCGTCAGGGCATGGGTTGGGCGTGGGTTGGGCGTGGGAGAATACGAACAAGCCACTTGCTTTACTATTTCCACCAACTCCTAGCCCAAGTGATGACATGATGACATAGCCAAGATATTTACAATGGCGGCGCTCCGATAGTGATGGCATATGGGCCAAGGTATTTCGAATGTAGCGTCCCAGCACGACGTTGGATAGCCGCGCTCAACCGGCAACCTGCTTCACCTTGTCTTCGGTCTGCGGGGCTTCGTCTACAAACTCGGGGACAACCTCGTCCTGAAGGAATCCGGGGACGTTGCCGGCCATCTCCTGCTCGAGCTCCTGCTCCAGGCCAAGCGCCTCGAGCTCAGCGTCGAGCTCGGTCTCATCAACGTCGTCGGGTATATCGTAACTCCTGGCCAGACTCTCTTGGATCTCGTTGCCGACGTCCATGAGATCGGCCATCTCGTCCTGCAGGCGCTCAATCTTGTCAATGTCGATCTTGCCGTACTGCTTGCGCAGCTCCTTGTTGGTGGTCTTCATGGCGTCGACCTGGGTCATGACGTTCTTGAGGTTGTCGTTCATGCTCTGGGCCTGCTCCATGTTCCAGACCTGGCTCTCGAGCTTGTCCTTCTCCGCCTCGTAGGCCTTGCGGCGCTGCAGGACCTTGAGGGCCTTTTGCTTGATGGCCTGCTTGCCGGGCCCATCGCGCATGCGCGACAGCTTCTCCTGGTAGGCGGAGAGCTCGGCGTTGAGGGCCTTGAGCTTTGTGTCGAGCGAGGCGATGCGCGTGTCGATGCTGGCGATGGCGCCGGTGAGGGTAGGTTTGGGGCCCGTAGGCTTGGACCCGAAGAGGCGGTTCATCTTCTCTGGGGGTGGCGTGTGTATGCGTTTGGGCGGTTGCGCACGAATGGATTTGATCGGGGGGAGTGGACGGCGCGCCGAGTCGGCCTGTGGATGGTGGGAGCCTGGACGGGGAGGGATGACGTTAGGCGGATGAGGCTTCGAGGACTGTGTTCTCGTGGCTCATGCCTTGGAGGGGCAGAGGCCAGGATTGGCCCCGCAGGCCTCTTGCCGGGATGATGAGTCAGCCAGAAGTTAGCGTCAGATGAAGGCGCATAAGGTGAGGCGGTTGGATGGGAAGAAGAGATGCTGGCTTGGCAGCTGCATGAAACTGCCGACTCCATCAGACGGTGTGAATCAGTGAATCAGACTAGGGTACATGAATGTGTTTGTATGGGTTGGGATCGTTGTGGTTGTAGACGATGCCATGCCTTGTGTTGAGGGCCCACGCCTTTAATTGAGACCAAGGTTGTTTTGATCGTCAGGACAATAATAAGGTGATTGCTAGGCGGTGAGTTTAGCGCCAACTGCCCTCAGTGAAGGACAGATCAATGTATCAACAAGGCCTGATTGAATGAAAGGACTACCTTGAGAAAGAACGTGAATCCAAACTAATTAAGTATGGCGAGAAAAACGCACTCCCCGACTTCCCACGGCAGCACACGTTTTCACTGTAAATACCTATGTAACATGCAGCCGCCAACTTGAAAGCTGTCCTAATCTGGTCTAGCGCCTGCAACGGTGAGGGTCCCCGATGATCGTGGGTCCAACGTAAACAAACCGATGTCTGTTCCTGCCGCGTTTGCTCGTGCCTCGTCTCCTTCCCGCTCCGCGCTCCGACGCGTTTTCTTGACGATTTCTTTCCTCTCCTCCCACCTCATTCCACGCCGTGCCGACGCCACCAGCAACCTTTCGGCACCCTTCCTCTCCCCATTTCTGCTTTTGCGTTTTTTGTTTCCTGCACATCGCAAATATACTCCCCAATCCAATCTTTGGTGTATGCACCGCGCCACTATGGCTTCGGTGTCGCCCTTTACCTGGGCAAATGGGCAAACGCCTCCGCAAGTGTACGTTTGGGACCGTGCTTCTCTTGTTGGCTTGAGAAGCTTCATGTGCGCTGACAAACTTTGGACAGGAGGCCGCCCACCAATTCCTTCATTGTCTTCTTCCCCACGAGCAACACCGACAACAGTCGAGCTACGACGGCCGGTAACAACACGGCTGGCACCGCGCCACATTATCTGTACATGCCCGCCTCACCCACGTGGATATCCTGGGACACCATACTTATTGCCTTCCTAGATCGTGGAATAAACAGCTCGCCATCCCCCGATTCGCGTCCGTACCCCGTTGGGACTGCCCGCGTAAACGACCGTGTGCCAAGGACGCAATTGTCAAGCGAGTCCACAAGCCCCGAACGATTGCGCAAGGCTTCAAGCCTTCTATCGTGTTCAACTTTGAAAAGAGCGACGAGGACGAACCCAAGCCCCGGCGACGAAAGATTGGCGAGCATACAGAGGCTCATCTTGGCCCTGATGTTCCCACTCCCGTCCAAGGGCCGGAATCGACAGCAAAGGTGGCCGCGCTCAAACTGGAGGCACTCGGTAGGTACATGGATGGACTTGGCACTGTTTCTGATCTAACAGTGGACAGTGAACGTCGCCAACTGCATGCTGCGCGATTACACCTGGGCTTCGCTGCAGGATATTCAGGACCAGCGCTCCGGCAAACAATGCAAGACGGTGCCCGTCAAACGCCGCCACCGCATGGTCGTCGACACCGAGATCGAACAACTGAACACGGGCAACAGCCTCATCACCTACCTCCAAATTATGCCCATCCTGGACAAGGCCGCTTCACTGGGCGAGTCACCTATCGACACCCGTCACGCCGCTGCAGCCCTGTCGTCAGCCATTCTTCAGGATATCCGACGCGACCCTCGACAGAACCTGGCCCAGTACGGCGCCACCGAATTGAGCCCTATCGTGGAACGAACCGAGCTCGATCTGTCTCATGTTTCTCCTTCACCCACCAAGAGATCCGCCCCGGCCACGCCCACCAGCGCCACTCGCCGTCGCATTACCGATAACAAGGTTGAGCTGCCACCGGGCCCAAGCCCAAAGGCCTCTCCATCGCCTACCAAGTCTGCCTCGCCACCGCAGCGATCCCCCGGGCGTACCTATGCTCTCCCGGCTTTCGACAGTAGCTCGTTCAACCCTAGGGAGTCATTGATTGAAGCCTTGTCTCCCCCCGTCGAGGAGGAGCCCCCATCATCGCCTATTCGCGCTCGATCCGCCAGGGTCTCATTTGCTGCGTCGTCCCCCGCAGACCCATTCAAAGACGAGCGAGCTACGCCGCCTGCTGCTATGCATCGACCTGTTGCGCCTACTCCATCCCGATGGAAGAATGGCGAAGAGCCCGCTACTCCCGTGCCTGCGACCCCAGCTACCTATGTTGTCGACCACGCAACCCCAATGGGTCTCGTTGCCAGCATCCCCACTGGCACGCCCAGACCCTGCCGATCTCCCATCGTGGATGCTTCTATGGCAGACCCCGACTTCCTTTTCGGAGGCAACGTTACTTTTGAGTCTAATGAAACGAGGCCATCTTGGCTCTCGCCTAAGCTCTCAGGATCTATCTTTACCAAGTCTTCCAAATCGCCCAAGCGCCGTGATAGCGAGCCGCTCGTCCGAACCCTCTTCAGAAACCGAGAGCAACGTCTTTCAATGTCTCCCCAGAAACTGGCATCTCGGGGCCACGATCTAGAAAAGACTGTCTCGACGCCGCGACAGCTCAAGCTACAGCCAGTCGAAGTTTTGAAGCCTCAACGACACAGTCTCCCCAGCACTACCCCTGCCTCGGACCGAGTTGACGATACCGTCACTCCTCGCATCAGCGTGACGCCTGCACAGAACTCCAACTCGACCCAAAAGGCTCCGCATAACCAGGCGATCCTCAAGATTGATATGCGGGAGAACCCCGACATTTTTGCCCCAGCTCACCCCGTCAACCAGCTGGCCCAGATGGTGGAATCTGGCTGCCAAGGTCACGCTAAGGTCGTGATTGAGCGCTCTGATGCCCGCCTCTTTGTCCGGTTTAAGTTGCCGGTCAAGTACGCGGCTCTCTTCCCTGAAAGCCAGAACTTTGACGATTCTTGTTTCACCACCACCCCTACCATGGGCTCTTTCTCTCCCATGATCTCGTTTCCATCTTTGCGCGCTCAGCCCGCCGCCGAACACTCGCCCTCGAGCACCGTCACCTACGAGGCCCAAACTACTCACAGTTCCCCTGTAAAGATGCCGCGTGCTAGCATGAGCGGCCGTTTGGGCGGGAGCTCTCCTTTCGGCCATATTAATGCGGACGAGACACTGGTCGTTTCCGATTTCGCCAACAGCTCTCTTGCAACGCCGCGCAATACTGCTGACCGCACCCTGATTGTGTCCGACTTTGACCAGCAGAGCGAGCGTGACGAGCCTATGGAAACTGCTACACCCACCGCGCCGCCTCCGGCTAGCCCCGGATTATCCATTCTGGAGACACCCTCGATCAGTGGGATTGGAGTTGTCGTTAGGGACACTCCTGAGGCGTTCCGCCATTCCAACATTTTTGCTGAGACGCCTGCGATGAACCGTCAAACTCCTCGCCCTGCAGGCACCGCCTCTCCGAGACTTGGCTTTACGCCTGAAGCACCTTCTCCTGGTCTTTCTATCCTTGATACACCCGCCTCCGGGGTCGGCGTTATCGAACGTGATACGCCTGATCACCTACGAATTTCCGTTATGAGCCAGGCACCCACGGGATTTACTCCCCAAGCGCGTGGCCACTCGCAGACAACGCCCCTGTCGCGCCAGATTGGCCGCTCCAGATTGTCCATGTCATTCACCCCTGCTGATAGCACGCCGACGCCTTTCTATCTTAACACGGCTCTATCGGCTGAACCGAAGGCTGAGACTCCGACTCAGCCAGCTAACGTAGCGGAACTGGTTGAGCCGACTCCTACAAGCCAGCCACCTCACGATCGCAAGGATGATAGTGTTGAGCGGGTAACTACTCCCAGAACCTCGCCTGTTCTCAACACCTCTTTCACGCCTGTCAACCAGCCCAGCCCTCGCCCTGCTGCCAAATCGGAGGCAAGCGTACGCCCCGCTGAACCCAGTCCAGGTGGAGGAAGGGTGACTAGCCAGGCAGACTCTTTCAACACGCGTCGTCCCTCCCCAGAGCAGTATGCCAACGAAGATGACTTTAACCGAGAGTACATGCTTGATTTCATTAAGCGTTCCAAGCGACTCTCGACTACAGAGACAGGATCCCCAATCGCGAACACGAGCAAGCGAGCGCCACTTGTAGCCAGAAGCGTTAACACCGATTCCCCTGGCAAGACCAAGCGCAAGCTGGAGAACGAGGAGGCAGATACTTTCTCGCAGGCCAAGGAAGCCGAGCCAGCCCCCAAACGTGCGAAAACCACCAGAGGCCGCAAACCCAAGAGCGAGGAGCCTATGCCAATGAACGAGGAGAAGACTACCGAAGAGGAAGACGAGGACGGCGACGATGGCCAGTCCACGAGACGCTCGACACGACTGCGAAGCCTTGGAAAGAGTGCCAGGTCGTCGATTCCTACGCCTATTAAGCTGAATCGACCTGGGGTCAACAATCAAGGAGCAGTCTTGAACTCAGCCGTACGGACTGAGCAACAGGAGCTCACGCAGGTCACTCGTATGAACACTCGGCGTAATAAGGGCAACGCCGAGTACCCAGCGACCCTGATCGCACGACTCTCTGAATCGGGTAGCAGCAGTGGCTCAGACCAGGAATCCACGGAGCTGGCATCCCAAGCTAAGGGCGGGAAGTCGGTGGCCTGGCGCGAGCCTCTAGAATCTCACCAGAAGCCCAAGACCAAGAGAGGCAGCAAGTCTGCAGCTCCCCGAAGGCCAAGGCTACGGCCACACCATCGGCAGCGACCAACAGCGGCGTAACAAAGCCCAAGAGGCAAACAACTACAAGACAACGGGCGGAGAAGCTGGCTGCTGAGGCGTCGGGCACACCTGCTCGCCCACAGCGCGTTACACGCTCCAGCACACGAGCAATGAAGTAGGAGGAAGGTGTTTGGTTTTGCATTGACATTTTGTTTGGAGTCGAGACGGATGGTTACGAGGCGTTGGGATTAGGCCCCATGGGCCATGACATGACGAGTGAACTGCATCTGCGCGGGCGTTGTCCTTTCGAGATACCACTGCGATTTGCTTAGGGATGCGCATTCTGTTATTGTTTGCTGCGGGCAGATGCTGGTTTGGTCACGGAAAGGATAGACTGATTGAGTCGTGGTGCAAATCTTGCTCCAGGCGTGGGAGACATGGATAATACTACCTTCTTGACAAGCATACTCTGAATGTAACTGTGACATGAACTCTGGTATACGAATTGGCGGTGTGACTGGAATGATGACTGTCTGACTTGGCCTCCTGGGCTGAGTATGTCCAATGCGTTAGTAGTATCTTCTTTCTCTTCAACCGTTGCCCGAGCTCGGTTAAAATGACTGCCAAGCTAAATCTCTGCATTGCGTGATGCAGCTAGCGGCAGTGTTGATCAGCACAACTGCCGGGACTGATAGCACTTGTGAGTCTAACAGCAATGGATATCATGGCTATTATCGATCAGTCTGATCCAGTCTCACGCAATTCTTTTGAAACAAATTCGGTATAAACTGCAAGACAATGGTCGCCTTAGAACGCGCGTTGTGCTTTGAACGGTGGATTGCTATTCATAAACCGGGCACCCAGGCTGAGACAGCAATAGCCTTATGAGGCTGTGCTTTCAACAACAATGGTGCTAGAGTCATGATAACGTGTCTGAAGGTCGGCGAACACCAGGAATGCTGCATCTTCACTGGATCTTACAAGATGCCAAGCCCGTAGCTCTTACTCCTTTCTTCCAATGTGCTCGCCCTCAATCATACGATGTGTCGGGTCCAAAACATCTAAGGACTTGATGCTGAATCAACCCTGTGGGTACGAGAGGTGTAAACCTCAGTCCAGCATTCTGTTCAATCAGAAGATAGGACACTCTGGCTTTCGGAGAAATACACCCCCAGGAATGAAGGAGCCCTCGGTGACATCCCTTTCTCAGCTGGGACTTGCGGCTGGATGCGAGAGCTTGTATATATATAAGGCTTAGGCAACACCCCTAACATCGTCTCTCTACTGCTTCTTCCACCTCAGACTACTATCTCTTTTCATCATCGTCACAAAGCTTGCTAATTGCAAGCATTACCTCCTCCTCGTCGCTCTTACTATCCTCTGTATGAGGGGGATTCCTCAAAGCCACTGATCTATTCCCATACCGCCGCTCTAACGATTGGTTTCACCTCTCTACCTTACTGTTTTCTCCCGACTCAGACTATACACTTCTTCCCACCATCGTACCATCATCAAACAACTGGTACAACGGCCAGATTCGACCATCTTTCTTGAATCCGACCCGCCACTGTTTACTTGGTCAACCAGAGACGATGACCAGTACACAACAAACCCGGCAGAAGGCACCAAAATACAGCAATGCCCAATATATGAACCTGTCAATTCATAGGGCGTATACGTTTATGAATCTGTTCAATGATGGCGAACTCGACATGCATGAGGTCCGTATGACTCGCCAAAAACTCGCCCAGAATGAAGCCCCTCGATCTCATCAAGGACTTGCCGGCACGGCCCTTGACGGCCCAAACTGTGCCAATGTCCGAGAGCTTTCAGCTCCCCCCTCCTTCAGTTCCCCTGCATCCTATCACGATCTCTTCGGTGATCTACAGAGGTGCTTTGAATACAATCTGCAAATATGCGAGAACGAAAATTGCAAACTCGTGCGTCGAAACATGGCAGACATTTTCCCAGATATCCCAGATATTCCAGATATTCCAGGCATCCCAGATGTCCCAGGGCTAGAGAGCTTCAAGTGGCAAGCAACCACGGCAATGGCATGCCAGAAGATGATGCGTCCCGATCCATTTAACTCAGATCTGGATAAAGTGGATTTTGAGGTCGAGTGCGATGGCTTTGTACAAAGCGACAAGTATATCTCACATTTCCACATTGCAAAGTATGTCGAGGCTTGTATCGATGTATTCACTCATACCGAGAAAGAGGGCATTCCCATCGAGGTGGATAGAATCATCCACTGGATGGTAACAATTCAGTTTGAGATGGGCACCGGACAACCCGGGACTCACCCCTGGAAGCCAGAACGGAAGGCCAGTGATGAATATGCTTTGGCCGAAGCGCTTGACAAGCTGGATATGCTGGATATCTGCAAGTATCGAGCCTGGACTCTGGTCGAGGTCAGTGACCGGAAAGAGGAGGATCTCCCAGACATTGTTGAGGCTCTCGGACGCTTTGAGGGCTCGCGCAGTCTCCGTTGGCTTCACGACCACCGTTGCAACCACGAGCTTGAAAAGTACGGCAAAAATTCCTACGAAAAGTGGACGGAATATAGCGAGCAAGAGTGGAAGAGATGCACTCATCGGCTTCATCTCCGATGCAGCATAGGAAAATGTCAGGCCGCGACTATGGACAGCACGCTCGTTCCCAATCTCCCCTCGAAGAAGCCAGGATATGCAGAAGATGTAGTATTCTTGGACGACAAGAGGCTCCGAAAACTAGAGCACGCGGTTTGGAAGGGGGAACCTACGGCCTGGGCGCTAGATGGTGAAGATCTGGTAATGGGAGAAACGCCAAAATACGTTGCCCTTTCTCATGTCTGGTCTGACGGGACAGGACACTACAGTCATTTGGTATGGGAATTCCTCAAAGTCCATGTCCGACCTTTGCAAGTGCAAGGAATCTGGTGGGACGCCATCTCTCTGCCAAAGTCGCGCGATCTTCGGGCCAAGGCCCTCAGAGGGATGAACGAAAATTACAGAAAGGCAGAGTGCACGATTGTCCACGACGAACGTCTGATGGAGTGGAAGTGGGGAGGCTTGCAGCAGCTTTGTCTTGCTCTTGTGCTCTCTACCTGGTTCACAAGAGGATGGACGGCTCTCGAGCTGGCCGTATCAAAGCGGGTCAAGGTTCTAACAAAAAAGGGAGACGGCGAGATTACCCTGGTCGATTTGGACGATGAGATCCTGGCTTTTGGTCCAGAGGAATCTTCTCACGTTGCTTGGGTTGCCAACTCGTGGCTTAGACGCCTTCGCGAACCCATCAACGATTTCGGCGACATCGTGAACATCCTCGCCCGTCGTACCACCAGTCTCATCCGGGATCAGTCTATCATTGCAGCTCTACTCTCAGAAGTGCCTGGCTTGGACACGACGGATCCAGAAGCCCGAATCATCGAAGAGACGATGCAGTTCCTCGGCAAGATTCCGTACCGGAGTATGATGCATGGCAAACCAACCATGGGCGGGGGATTCTCATGGTGCCCCGGAACCTTGCAAGATATGAAGACAGGCATAGAGGCAGATATAGGCAATCTGCAGTCTTCTGACTACTTTGGCATGCTAGACGTCTACATTGGGGGCTCTGTTCGAGGCAGGTGGCGGTACAAGCGGCTGCTTCGTTCTGACGACGAGCCAGCCCCGGAATCCGGCAACCTCCAGTCACACCTAGCGTCTAACGACATCAAGCCGCTCAGTTCAGCCCTGGAGTTTACTGTAATGTTTGACAGGGCCGTTAACCTGTACCCCGAGCGCTGCCTGCTCCTGTCCCCGCCGTATTTGGATGATGAGGTTGACCAAGCGTTGCTCGTGCTTGTTGCGCGAGTGGGTGAGCGGGGTGACATTGAAAGCGAGTATGTCGGTGTCGTGTCTGTGCCGCCGGGGACGACATTCCACGACGAGACGCGCAATATCAGCATTGGCAAGTTTGAACGTGACGCCGAGTTTGATCTGCAAGCCAAGTTGGCAAAGCCCGACCCTGAAGAGGAGTCGCCAAGCGTATCGGCGGTCATATATCCGCTGCCCGAGGGCTTTCTTGACAGACTTGAAGATCTTGCTACAGAGCCGCCACATCTGTCCGAGGATCAGAGCCGGCTGATGGACCGATGCATTGTCAGCAACTCGAAAGCTGGATTGCAGTACCTGCTGGGTAACACCGACCGCCAACAGATCCGCAATCATGCGCATAACATCAGGAGCTTTTTCGACACCCCCCCGACAAGCAACAAGGGCATCATGAACTACGAGGATATATTACGCTTGCTCGTATCTATTTGGACAGCGACAGCCAGTATGAGAGCGCCTTGCCTTTTCTGGAGAAGGTTAAGAAGTCGTACCAAGGCAGCGATGTTGAAGAATTACCCGAGGAGGAGATGAGGCTTCTCTGCACCCTCTTAAACTGTTACGGCGACTATTTCCTCAAAATGGCGGCCCAAACCGATAAAGCGACCACGGCTTTTGAAATGGTCCGTACCTTGTACAAGTCGTGGAAAGACAACGGGAACACGGCACAGTCGTATGCACACAAAAGCATTCAAGACAGCGTGAGCGAGTGGAAGCGGCTGTGGCTCGATAGCTGCGGCAAGCTGGCTCTGATCCATGAACAGGATGGGTCTTTCCATGCCGCCACCGACGTTTACATGGAGGTGGCGAAGCATTTTTCTCGGGGCGAGACGACGCTGCCTCCAGACTTCGTGGGTTCAGACGAAGGATCAGAAGAGGGGCTGCTGGATAATTTGAGAAAGCTGCTCGACTCTGGCAGACCAGTTGACCTGGGATATATGGATATCGAGAAGGCAGAGAAGTGTTTCCAGTTGCTCAAAAAGGCGAGACGGGCATTTGGCATATTATTCGAGGCAAACCATCCACTCCTGACCATTGCAGACATCTATCTGCGATACATAAGGGATGCCATTCTCAACTCTACACGGATATCTGAGTCGGAGGCGGTAGAGTGACTGGCGGAGAAATTTAAGCCCTTGGTTGGGACGCTTGGCGAGACAAAGGGAACGTGACCTGGTCGCCTGAATAATGAAGTTGAGGTCTGAATGAGTATATTTTATTCTGTTCTATTGTGTTTTCTTTTGTTTTGTTTTGTTTTATTTTATTCTTATTACATTTTATGATTTTGCCAACGCGTATTGTTGTCTGGCCCTCGGTAAAGTAACAGTCCGACGATGCCACCGCTACTGAACTGGCCAGGCCGAGTGAACATTCCTCACGAACCCACTCTATGATATTCCATTTCTCATCGTCATTTTCATTTTCATTTTCGTTTTCGTTTTCATCATTCTTGTCGTCTCTTGGCTTCTTTTAATGTTACCCGACGACGGCGCGCCACTGGGGTCGGCCGCTTCACCGAGATCGGCGATTTCGGGGAGGGACCCTTGAAATCCCAACTCGACGGAACTCATGACGTCAACAAGGGGTGGACGATTTTCTCTGTTCTTCTTTTTGCTTATTTGCTCTGCTAAGTGCTGTAATGGAAAGAAAGAGGGCCTGGCTTTCTGGCTTTGTCTGGCTTGTACTACAGCACTGGCTCATTTCGTCATGGTGAGGTTGGTCAGAGGCGATTGTCCTCAAAATGAGCTGGCACATTGGATTCAGATTGGCAACGATGGGCGCCCTTGCACAGCAACCTGCAGAGCAACCTACTAGTAAGGGAAAATCCCGGGGAAAAAAGACAAAAGCCCAAAAGGATCAACGGTTTCAGAGCAATGCCGGGTTGGCGCAGTCGAGGCACGGCATCGTCGGCTTGAGCAGATGGGACACGATGACATCATGGAGGAGCGACAACGGGTTTGTGGCGACTGGTCCTAGGCGAAGGGGGCCATGACGAGGGCCAAGTGGGCAAGGTATGGGGCCCTTTTTCTCTCCTCTTGTTTGAGTTCCTATTTGTGTTTGTCCTCGCTTGCTCTTCTTCATTCGGTGGCCTGGCGTGATGGAGGCGAAACAGAGAGCGAGGATAAAGATCTGCTAAGGGGGGCGTGTAATGAAGGCGGGGGATAAGAAAAAGGGTCCTGGTTAAACTACCTACTAACCTCAGGTAATGACGCTGGCTGGCTGAATAAGTGGAAGCGTCGGGGAATCTGCCTTTGGGATTGCTGCAGGACGGCACGGCAGGAGCCCGAGATCCAAGCAAGCATCAAAGGCTATGGATGGATTGGGCGCTACTACTGATGCGGATCGGATGGGTTGCCCCAGCGGCTGGGGAGAGACATGGATTGATTGATTCATTCGCAAGTTGCAACGTTGACATGGAGCTGAGCTATTCCCATTCCTGACGATGAAAAATTCTCATTCGCAGGCCCAACGTCGGGAAAAGGGGAACAGGAGGAGAAGGAAAAAGGAAAAGGTCGAAAAGGTAGAAATGGTTGGGAGCCAGAGCGCCGCTAGAAGGATTGTGTTGTCAAGGATGAGCGAATGAATAGCTAGTGTTGACAGATTGGGAGGGCCAGAGCAGAGCTGGCAGAGCTGGCAGAGCTGGCAGAGCTGGGGGGCGTCTTGGCATGAATCTGAATGGAGGAAGAGGAGGGGGTGGGCGTAGGAAGTGCCGCGCAAGTGATGCGGCTGGGCAGAGTCATTGGCTGTTTGGAAGTGCTGGGGGCCGGCTGACTCGAGCCTGAAGGCCCGACCTTTTGAGGGCAGTTTGGGAGGATGCAGGCGAGTAAATGTCGGTGTCAGTATGTAATATCCATCCATCCATCCATCAGCTAAGCTTATTGTCGCCCCTTTGTTGACGGACTTTGACCGTTGGGACTTGGCAGAATGGAGGAAAAGGAGAAGAGAAAGAAGAAAGAAAGAATGCAAGGGCGGTGCTCGGTATGAGTCGCGTCAGAAAGGGGACGGCGGCCCCGAAAGCGCGAGGAATGGACCATGATGGCCGCGACGCAGTCCGGGCCGTACGTGGGTGCGGAGGGTAGAGGGGCGGCCACGTATCTACCGTTGCGGACGGTCTACCTACATAGACACGGAGCCCCAATGTGTGTGTGTGTGCGTGTGTGTACTGGATTGGGAATTCCGGGGTGCATGTGGCTGGCTGCGCGGCGCTTCGAGATATCTCGCGCAAAGAGTCGATGTTGCCGGCGGCAAAATACCACCATGATTCCGCATCGGCATGCGATGGCTGACTTCTCTTACAGGTAGGTGCTGACCCCCCGCCGACGAATGCTTCTCGCCTGGAAGGATGGAGACAAAAGGGCGGGCGGATTATCGCGAGGAGGGGGGCGAGAGGGCTGCAGTGTCGATCGCTGGATCCCCATCCCATGTGGAGGCAACCGCTCGCGCAGATGGTTTATCTCTTTATCTTACCTACCAGTCCTAAGTAGTATTGGTGTTGTGGTGATGCTCGTGGCAGATGATGATAACGTGTGCATGTGGTCGGGCAGAGCCGAGGGACGAGGGAGGGAGCATGATGCGGAGAAGGGGAGGCAGAGTCATGGGCACGGGCGCGGGCGCGGGCGCGGGTGTTTCAGTGCGTGATTCATTCGTTTGGTTTCATGACAGATGATGGAGACGATTATGTGGAGGACGGCGATAGTTGGCGGATGCGTGCCAGCAATGCGGTCGACGCCCAGCTTTGTTGCCCCTCCCCCACAAATCTAGGACTCGACGTTGATTCATTCATTCATTCATTCTTCTATGCATTACGCGTTACTGTCTATTACCTATGTACGTACAATATCTATGGGCGGGTCGGGCGGATGGGCGTTTATTATTCTGTATAGTTGGATGGAGGCGGAGGCGGCTCGGCTTGGCGACCGAGCTTCCCCTCACTGTAATGGCGACAATACATACCTACCCATCAGAATGTGGTGACATGTGGACTTGGATGAATAGGACGCCGTCAGCCAATACTCGATCGAGTCTATTGCCCAAGCTGAAAGTAAATAATCAATGTATTGATTGGCCCAGGCCCATCGGGGCTCAGCTGTACACACATAGATATAAATCCGTTGCCAAGCGTGGGGGATAAAAAAGTACCTGGACCTCGGTCAGACTCACCCATATCGACCCGTCATACGCAGCTCATGATGTGCGGTACGAAGGAGGCGGTGCCGCTGCTCTCATCCTCGTCTGCCATGCTGGTGATTGTGGTTTTTCGTCATACCATGCAAATGCAATGCCACGTCCGTATTCAACGGATCGCTAGCCCAGAGCTTGCGAGGCGAGGAGGCGACAAAGACCGAACGGAGAGACGGAGAGCTAGAGCCAGAGCCAAGCGTTGGGGAAGTGAGGGGGTGTGCGTCGATGCAGGGCTCACCGAGCTGACCTGACCTGACCTGGCCTGGAACAATCATGTCTCGCATGAATTATGCTTTTCCCGCCGGCTGGCTCTGGAGCATGCCGCCATGTGCTGGCTGTTTCGTTTCGCCCGTCCTATCAAGCTTGTCCGTAAAAAAAGACACGAGAAAAAAAGAGAGGCAAACATACGACAACTGAGGCTGAGGAACGCATACCTACCTACCTTAGATATGTAGGACTGCAAGGGCGTGATGCGCGGACAAAGATGGCATGGTTGGCATGGTAGAGGCGTTTGGATGCGCGGCCTGGGCCACAGTCACCTCATCTACTTGGCCTACCTGGGGAGGACACGGTGATATTTTTGGGCATTATGGATTATTCTCGATCTCATTCCCATTTCCACAGTGTCGAGTGTCGTGGTTTGATGTGATACGCGCCTGAGGAGTAGGGAAGGGCTGGCCGCGTCTGGGCCTGACCGAGGCCCCAAACTAACGAGGGCCAGCTCAGCACTGACGGGATACGGGCCTGCTGAAAGAAACGGACACATCACTTCAACCCACGCATCACTTTGTCTCCTCTCGCCCTCAGCTATGTACTAAGTAATGCCTTTATTCTATTACTATTATTTTTATTTTGGTTTATTTTCGTCTCGCCTCCAACCTGAAGCTCTCTTCACGCGCTGACGCGAGGCACATGCTGCACTCGACCCGACCGACCGACCTTCCGCTTCCAGCGCCGCCTGTAAGGCCTGTAGTCCTGTAGTTTAGGCGCTGTGGCCGCTGTGGCCCTCGTTGTTCGGCTTCGGCCCAGGCTGGATTCCAACCTCGACGCCCCCTCCTTCCTGCGGCGCCGCCTCGAACCAAACGCCCCTCCCCTGTCTCACCCCCATCAACCCCCATCCACCCCGTCGCGCACACGCCCCCTCCTCCACGCTAAGCCCTTGGCCCTCCTGCCCCTTCTTCTTCCCCTTGCGGCTTTTGCCCTTGCCTCTCCCCCATCCCAAAGTGGCTTCTGCTTTTCCTCTTCTTCCCTTTCCATTTCCTATATCACCAACCCTTCTCGCCTTCGTCCTCGACTTTCACACTTTCACTTCTCTTGGCCCCAATCACCACTTCAACCAAACCAACACCAGCCTTACTACTCCACCTGCAAACCGACTCACCATCACCATCACCATCATCCTCACCATCACCATCACCATCATCCTCACCATCACCATCACCATCACCACCCTGGCCTCCATCCTCCGATATCGCCTCCTTCTGCTCACCGGCAGCCCAACATAGCCACGACGCCGACAAACACCAAGTCCGACGAGCACGAACACCAGGCATCCGACTCTTCATCTGCCGCAGCTCCACCCAAACACCAAGACGACACAGAATCAGCAAATATGGCGCCCAAATCCTCAGCAGATTCCACCTCATGTTACTATCTCGTCCCCAACCTGCAGGCCCTCGACCCTTCTGCACGCGAGCTGGACCTCAACTCGTACGCCTGGGTTCAGCCCACCGTCATCGACGATGAGGACCTCACATTTGGCGGCAAGTCGCTCAGTGCCTGGTACGAGGAGGAGCGCACGAGGCAAAGCTGCGGCGCCTACGACCAGGAGCGCCGTGGCCGTGAGCGTGTTCGAAGGCATCGTGACATCTCGGCAAAGAGCCATCACAAGAAGTAAACTTGTTCAAACACCAACCACGCTCAGCTAAGCCTCAGCCGCCCACAAGCTCCTCTGGAAGGACCACGCCGACCACGCCAACCCTCATCAACTTGTGTGCACACCCTGCACACCATCATAGACGCAACCACAGAACCCAGCCCATGCCGAGAGCATGGCACCACCTTGATACCCCCTCTCCGCCACCTTCCATCCTCTCTCTCTCTCTCTTCGATACCCGGCTCCAGCCACGCATCCATGAATTTGCATCAGCATCTCGGGCACATCATCGGTTCACGGATAGACGGGAATATGTAGAACAACCTTTCGACGCCCTTTTCCCTTTACGACACGACCACATGCACGCACCTCTCTACTTGAATCACCTCACTCGCTCTCGGTCGACTTGCATTTTGTTTCCTTCTTGTCTTGATTTCAGCGCTTCATAGAATAGGAGACTCTCGCTACTTGTTTTCGGCCTCGTTTTCTCTCATGGCGTCTCGCTCGTCTCGAACATGCACGCACACAATCTGCATCAAGGCGTTTTTGCATTTTCAGGGCCGCTCCTGGGTACGGCCCTACCTGGACGGCTTTTGGCTGCGGTCAACACACACACACACACTACCTATTGGAGGATGGACAGGGAAGGGCGTGGAGGCTGTGGTCTATTGCATGGGAGCTTTACCGGCAGGCAGACAGCTCACACTGAATGGCAGGAATACCATAACATACACATACTACACGCGTCCCAACCCGTAAATCAAGTGCACGTAACACTATGTTACTATGCTTTGGCGTGACCATGCTATCATAGTCCTATAGGACTGTCGATCACGAGGCGGTGGCGCGTCCCCTCCCACTCATCCGGCGTGACACACGCGCTCTCAGCAATTGCGGGGAGAGCAGGCAGCCACAACGCGATGCATTTCCAACTGACTGTTTACCTGGCTGCCTGCCCTAGCTTACATACAGGTTACTTTGGTGCCAGGCTGAAAGCAAACCCACCTGCTACCTACTACCTACCCAAGGCATAGGTCGGCAGGCATAAGCATACGCCCTCGGCTCAGCCTATCCGCATCGTCATCGCCAAGGCCCGGAACAGCTTCTCGATCCATCACCACCCATCGCACCCGAACCCCACCGATAAAAAAATACCAAAAAAGGGCTGACGTGACGGAAGGATCTGTGGCGGCGGCACTTGTTTCTCTCTATTATGCATATTAACCCCGGATATAGGAAGGAAACGGGTTGGGGTTGGTAGTGCATTTGGTCAACCAAAAAAAAATAAAAAATAAAAATAAAATAAAAATGAAATAAAAGTAAAGGGGAAGTAAAAACTGGGGGCGGGGAGGTTCAGATGATATCATCACCTGCCAGTGCGGAAACCTGTTTTTAAACATGGGCGAAAGGAATGGGATTTCCGTCCTCCCGCCGCTTCCCCCGCAATACCCGTTCTGTTTTGTTCCTGGGGGAGAATCATGGCATTTTGCATTTTTGATCTTGGATGAGGGGGTTTTGGCATCATGGTGATGGTGCACACCCTCCTCTGCGGTAGATTGGGGTTGGTTGCGTGGGAGACGGAAGTGCAGATCTCCAAGGTGGTATTGGGGTCATGCATCGTGGTGGCGTGGTGTGGTCATCTGGAATCATCATCGACTTGTAATAGGTATGTATGGTATTGTCATGTTCTTCTTTTTGCAAGCCACTAGGCAGATATGAAAGGAATCCCCCATCATCCGGTTGTCAGTCATTATACATCAACATCAACCAATAGTCCAAAAAGGCACGTTTCTCTGCCTCCCGTTTCATCATATACAGACACGCCCACGTTATGTATCCCCCCAAAAGTATATCCAAAACACCCATGCGTAGCCCGGCTATGTATACAAAAGAAAGAGGAAAAAATAAGGAAAAAATAAGGGGAAAAAAAAGACAAGTAATATGATAAGACTACCAGTCGGGCTTGACCCTCCACTGGTCCTTGAGCTTCAACCCCGCGCCCGTGATGAGGTCGCAGTCGCGGTGGCCCCATTTGCGGCGGTAGACCTCGCGCCCGGCCTCGGTGAGCACGTCGATGGCCTCGGCGATGCCGCGCGACGAGTAGTAAAAGGGCTCGTCGGCGCCGCCGTGCTGGCCGAGCTGCCACGTGTTGCGGCCGCGCTCGCCGTGCTTGTAGTGGAACATGTGGTCCGACACGTCGCGCAACTTGCGCCAGTAGGCGAGCTCCTCCTCGTTGACGTCGCGCTTGTGATGCTGCTCCTCAGCGCCTCGCTCTTGGTTCTTCTTGGCCGCGGCGGCTTCCCTCTCCTTCTGGGCCTTGAGCTCTTCGGGCGTCGGGGGAGGGGGGTTCGGGTCGCTAAAGGCCGGCTCGATCGACTTGTCGCGGTACAGGGCGCCGAGGTCCTGGAGGGCCGTGTTGACGTCGGTGACGATGCCGGCGCGGGCGTCGGTCTGGGTCCAGCCTTCCATGAGCAGGCGCGAGTGCATGTCGCAGTCGGTCATGTAGTAGGGGATGAAGGTGTCCCAGCCGCCGACCTCGTCGTAGGCGCGGCGGTTGACGAGCGTCAGGTGGTCGTAGGCGAAGAACTTGTCGGCCCAGCGCTCGTCGGAGCTGGCCGTGGCGTTGAGAGTCGACAGGCACAACTCGTAGAGCGACTTGTAGCCCGGCTCGCCGGCGCGTGGGGTGACGCCCTCCATGCCGTCCTCGTAGGATATGGCGAGGACGTCCATGTGGGACCAGAAGTAGTAGGGCCACTTGCGCTCGTGGGCGAGGTGGGTGTAGTAGTTCTGCAGCTGGGCAAAGTTCATGAGGACGGGCGCCTGGATGATGTTGACGCCCAGCTTCTTGAGCTGGGCGTGGCCGAGGTAGAAGGGGTTCTGGAGCGTCAGCTTGCCCTGGGCGTTGGCCCACTGCACGCCCGTGTTCTCGACGACGTAGATGTGCTCGGCGGGCCACCCGGCCGTGATGTACGACACGACGGCCTGCAGGAGGATGGGCCACGTGCGCGTGAAGCCGATGAAGAGGGGCGGCGCGTAGTCGAGGCCGTACTTCTTGTAGAGGTCGGGCTCGGGGACGTTCCAGGCGGGAATCGGCGGGGGGTCGTGCCCGGCCGTGAGCGAGGGGAACGGGTCCTGGATCGGCGGCGGCACCCACTCGGGCTCCTCGAGGTACTTGGGCTGCGGGTTGCCCTTGCGGCGCGCGTCCGTCCTCCAGGGCGGGTTCTCGAGGTACTGGTCGATGTAGCCCTTTGCCGTGTTGCGCGAGGCGTCGTTGGCGAAGCCCACGAGGAGCACCAAGGCGAGGAGCACGCCGAGCGCGACGAAGCGGCGCCCGCCGCGGAGGAACATGGTTTTTACTTGTAGAGCGCAGGAGGGGGGGAAGGGTGTCGGTTTGGTGCGATGCGGTTCGATGCGAGGTTCGGGAAAGCGTTGAGGGGACGAGGAGATCTTGCGAAGGTGCAAGAATAGGAGATTGATGGATCGAATCCAGATTGCCGGATTTGGGGCGTCGGGTTAGTGTGGAGACTTGACCGCATTGGGATTACGCTCGATTCATGGAACTGTACCTGACGATGCGATGAAATGTGCATTTAATACTCATTTCTTATTTTGTCTATAAAGAAATGCAGCCAGTATCCAGAGGGACAGTCACAAGGGCGTCATAATGCGTGCCAAAAGTAAGGGTGCGTTGTAGGCCAAGATGCCGTCCTGTTGACTCACCAGAGACGACATCATCAGCTAACAATGGCTTTGAGACTCTTCAGCGGATATATATTGCCACTGCCTAACATATTGTGGCTCAAGTATTTTGGTTACTCTAGTACTCTGTTTGCTATAGAGACTCGTGGTCCTATAAAAGAAAACTCCAAACGAAAACCATCCCGCCCGTCTTATAGTCAGGCGCCCTACTTCTGCATCTTCTTCCACTTGAGGAACTGTTTAAAGTCTTCTTCTTCGTCGTCTTCTTCATCTTTCTTGCTCCCTGAAGACTTCTTGGAGCTTGAATCCGCCTTCTTCCCCTTCTTGGTGCGCTTCTCTTTGTCGCTCTCACTCGACTCATCATCACTATCGGTCTCGCTGTCACTATCACTGTCCGTGTCATTGCCGGCACCCCAGCTCGCCGGCGCACCGGCATGTCTCTCAGTCGTCGCCTGTGCTACGTTGACAGCAGGCCTCGACGCTTTAGCGCCGGGCTTCGAGAACCCGTCAGCTCTGACACCCTCCCGGTTGGCGATCTCTGAGTCAGGAAGCCCCAGCGTCACAATCAGATAGTTGTCGAATTCCCGGAACCCATCGGCAACGACTTCGAACTGTTCCTTGCCGAGCACAGGCTTAGGGTCATCCTCACCCTTGGTGATGTTAGCGTGCTCAGCCAACGCTATGGCTGTCTGAAAGGCGTTGCGGATTTGTCTGCCATTGTCAGTCTTGCACGTCAACAGTTACAGGCTGCGGAAACATGTGAATACCTTCCGTTCCAAGTATCGTAGCCTTCCTTGGCGAGTGTCTTGAAGTGTCGCCTTCCAAACTTGAGAATCTCCTTCTCCTTGATCTTGAAGTTGTACGTGTTGGTGCGCTCCTGCTCGTCCTTGGCCCGCTTGATGAACTTTTCGTACAGTTTGCACGTCACTTCTAGGTTCAGAGGCTCATACGACACCGACAGCTGAATACGAGACCGGAAGGCAGGGTCAATGGCCCCTACACGGTTCGTAGTGAGAAATAGGATGCCGGCATAGTACTCCAGGCTGCGGAGGAAGACACTGGTGACGGCATTGTGGCGTAGGTCCGTCTTGGTGCGCTTGGCTAGGAATATGTCGGCCTCATCGAGGAGGAGGACGCACCCCCACTTGTGGGCAAGGCGGAAAATGTGTTGGAGATTGTCCTCGACCTCAATGGCCGTCTCGCCCAAGTCTCCGCACGTTATGGGGAACAGCGGCTTCTTTGTATCGTCAGCCACACACTCTGCCGTAGAGGTTTTGCCGACGCCAGGAGGCCCATGCAAAAGTATGATTAACCCTCTTCCTTTGCCCCTGACAATGTCGAGAGAGGCCCCGATGCTCGAGTTCTTGATCGGCACAGAACCTGATGCTGACGTGGCGCTCTGGTGGGTTTGGACAAGCGCCTGGACTGTTATTTTGTTCTTCTCGGGAAGAACGAGGTCCCTGAAGCTGTTCTGGAAGGAAACAGCCTGCAGGTCCTCAACTGAAATTGTCACCCATCGTCGAGATCGCAGAACAAAGGCATGGACGAACGGCCGAATAATGACCTTCAAGTCGTCGGAGATGTCCTCGGAACTCATCGGTCCCATAATCCCATTCATCTGTCTGAGGAACTTCTCAGAGTCCTTGGTGTCGGTTTCCAGATCATTGACCGTGATGTCACTTCCGCAGCAGCTGGGGGCATAGTATGTCGAGTGCTCGCACCAGAGCTCCGAGCCCGTCTCCTTGGGGTCTCCTTGGGTGAGCTTGTCCTGTGTAATAACAGATTCAAGCCGCCAATCGGGGTTGGCGTCCATGGCGAGCGCCATGTCGATGATGACCTGCTCGTCGAGCTCATGTGGCGGCTCGTCCAGTGTCCTGCCCCTGACAACGCGGTGGCAAAATGGCTCCCGTGTTACTTTGAGGAACTCGTCGCCATTGCGGCTGAATCTCTTCTCCAGGTCGGCAGCCTTCGGATGACACCTCAGCGGGTAGACAGGCAGGGACGTGATCTGCTTCGGGCCGTGGAATTTCTTGATGAGAACCTTGTTAAGCCTAGGCACGTATGAGACCCCATTATATCCTATGCTGACATAGTCCACGACGAAACCACTTAAAGACACATCTGCGGCTTGGCGCTGCGGATCAGGTATGTATCTGTCGCCGAAGCGGTCTCGACCACCAGCGGTGTTAAAAACCAGAAACGCATGGAGCTGAGGAGACGGGCCAACCACAATATCGCCCCTCTCAAACAGATGCCACAAGTCTGGGTAGGTGATTTCGGTGACAGTTCCGTCCTTGATCCGTCGCCGTAGGTCCAATGTTGGACGGAGATCCACGTCAATGAAGTCGACCAGAAGCTTGAGGTCCTTCAAGAGGTCGGCCTGATTAAAGCGAATATTTGGTTGAGGCAGACTCCCCTTCAGAACAACCTCCGATGTGCCCTCCGAAGCTGCGGGTTTCTGCCCGTCCAACTTGTCTTTCAGAGACTGCCTGATGGCCACCTCGTGCCTGACGAACATCTTGAAGGGCGGGAGGAAGAGCCTGGCGTTGTGCACTCTCTCGCCTTCTAGGTTATTTGCGGAGAGGTTGAGGAGACGTGCGCCCGTCAATACTTCAAGGTGGTACAAGAGAGGGTGAGACCTGATTCTCAGCCTCTCTGGAGGGTACACGCATTTTACCATCGAGTTCTCAGCTTCGGATCCCTGCATCGAAGTAGGCGGGATGGACCACGGGGCGAGCAGCACTTCAACGGCTGGTTGTTGTTTCGTGGGCAACAGCACCACTTCTCGGGAGAGGCGAAATCCATCCATGGTGCACCGGCGCAGTTCATGAAGGTGAACTGGAAACATGTCTCTCCTACTCGTTAGGTCGTCGAGACTGTCCTTGTTCTCTTCAAACAGGGCTTTCAACTCGAGCACCTGAGCTTCGAGTTCTTCGATTCGCACAATGGTAAGGTGTTGATGTATGATGGCTTGTTTGGATCGCAGCGCCAGGCGGCGATGTCTCTTCTCCCTCGCGAGCAACTCCCGACTCGTCGAACTGGAGCGAAGGCCGATTATCGCAACATCCGCATCAGATTCGCCTTCCGAGAAGTCTTCTTCATGTTCGCTCTCAGCTGGCTGGACGTTTTTGTTCTCCAAGACTGATACATCTTCTTCTGTTTGCCTCAGACCTGCGGAGCCATCGACTGCACCGTCCAGAGGCTTTCCGTCTTGGATTGGCTGAGGGACTTTCGGCGAGGCTCCGGTCGTGTCTGGGCGCACGCCTATGCTCTCGTTTTGCGGGAGTTCGGGCGCCATGGCGATAACAAACCGAGAAGGGGTTTTTTTTTTGTTGCCCAACGAAGATCAAAGAATGGAACCAATAGGAGCTAATACGGATCGATGTTAAGTTGGAAATTGTCCATTTAACCGTCATGAGTCCTTTCTCCGCAATCGTCGGCAGCTGAGTGCTGGCTGCCTTATTCAGCCTTATCCTTCCGTACCCTTGATAGCTGAGCCTGGCCTCTATGGGTTCCGACGTACAGACACCAATAAGGAGGAGTTGTCAGCAAATGGGCTGCATGCAGCCCCTATCCATTACCCCTCATGTTGAGGCTCTGCTCTCATTATTTCCACATTGGTGGTGCCGGGCCATGAAGAACGCGATACAGTTTCCGATTCAAAAGTTTCAGCCAAGATGCTGGTCTGGACATGAGAAGCCATGCAGGATGAATGTATGCAAAGAGAGCTTTTCCTGATGTCTCGTGATCGGCACCCCCAGAATGCGGCAGCAGTCTTCATCGAGAACTCCTTTGTTCTGCCCAGACAGCCGCGTCCGGTCCTCAGCGAACGCAATGGCGCCTTTGTATTGCCGAGCGAAGGGCTCCGGCAGCTAGAGGAGAGGTAATTTCCTGACGTCTTTACTAGGTCGTGATGGCCTTACTGACAGGCACGATTGTCAGCAAGGCGTTGTGGAAAGAAGCCGATCAAGACAAAGAACGCCTCTTTGAGCTCATGCAGCAGGCCCATAGGAAATTTCATCGAACAAGCGAGAGCGAAATGGCCAAGGAAATGGCAAAACTGCGGAATAGTAACTGGCAGCAAGTAATGGCCGAGATTGAGAAGACGGCCGTCCAATGGAAAAGCAGCCCGGACAAGCAGAGCAAAGTCATGGTCTTCATTGACAAGGTCGGTCAACATTCTGATGCGCTACAGAGCTGGCTGGAACTCTTGCCTGGAGGAGATTATGGCTCCAGGTTTGTCCACCTCGGATACGCCTTTGCATGGATATTAACGAACTCCTCCAAGCATTTCCGGAGCTTTCAAGCTGCTCATAGGAGTAGGGATACCTGCCCACGTCGAAATCACCAACTCCGGCTAATGAATTTTAGGCAGCAAGTCACTACGGCAAGGCAGAAGAGACAGTGATTCAGGCCCTCTCGGATATACCTTGTATCATGGAGGGTGCAAGACGATATGTCGAAAGATATCGGCAGATGCGTGGCCAATTCCTCGAACAAAGAACCTTTGAGCTGTTCCGAGCCATCTTGAAACTGCTTTGTCACATCATGCAATTCTTTATTGACAGAAAGTCAAGTGCGTCAATCATCAGGACAAGTCGCACCACCAAACTCACCATGTCACAGAGCGATTTCTGGGAAGCCTCGTGAAGCAGGACTCTTACAAGGAGGATCTGCGCGAAGCCCTCGAGGAAGTCCAGAAACGGGCGCAAGCCGTTAACGAAGAAGCAGTCCACGCACAAGGAGAAATGGTTCTGAACATTAACGAACACACCGAAGAGATGGTTAAAATGCTCCGAATCTTCCACCAAAATTTCGAGCTTCTGAAGACCAGCCCTTATTTTTCTCAAGGTGAATATTTTCAATGTCGACAGATTCTAGAATCTTGATAGCACCAGGCGTTCCACAAAGGGGTGTCAAGTAGTCATGACACAGTGCACCTCGCGCCTTGAACAGTCCCCTACCACGAGTTTGTGCGAGTAGTACAATGTGAACTGGCTGACAAGAGAAAATCCGACATAAATAGGTACATCATATCCACAAGAGCCGTTGCAGATAAAGGCATCCCCTTACGACCTTGCGAACGTCGACTATTCGGTTGTCGACATCCAACGATCCGTCTCGCCAGCGTTCCCAGCCCAAAAAGAAACACGCAAAGTCAAAATGGATCAACTTCTCCAAGACGTGCATTTCGACGCCAACGAGTTGCCCCGGGATATCTTTGTACTATCGAAGCTGGTCCCCTCATTAGGGACCAGTGACAGGGCACGAGCAGCAGCCTTGATCTCGCACCCCCTGTTCAAGCAGTTCTTGGTTGAGGTGCAGCACTCTACCGGTCTTCTCGTCAACGGGAACAACAATGCCGTGTCTGCGAACGGTGTATCGCCTCTCAGTATAGTGGCAGTAGAGCTCGCTCGCAGACCTCTCCCCGAGGACTTGCCCATATTCTCTCTCCAGTATTTCTGCACCGAACACCACAGCCCTCCGATCGTAGACCCTACAGCCGTCCGTCATGCATCATCCACCAGCATGATGGCCAGTTTGATCGGACAACTGGCGACACAGCTATCAACCAAAGGAATTACACACATCCCCGATTACAAGCGCGACAAGATTCAGAACCGCGAGCCCAAGTCGCTCTGCAAGATGTTCCGGAAGCTGCTGCAGCGAACGCCTCCGAGAAGTGTTGTTTTCTGCATAATTGACGAAATCTCCTGGTACGAGACATCGCTGTTACTCCAGAACACGCAGATTGTCATGAAAAATCTCGTTGAGCTTTCCGAGGGACGTGGAGATCACGGGCAGAACCTCAAGCTTCTTGTAACATCGCAGCATCGCGCACGGGAAGTCTCGAGGCTCTTCCCCCCTGCTAACATCGTGAATCTGCCAGAGTCTATTGAGACCGATGATTCCGCCGACTGGACTATCAACTCCCTCGCTGGCTGAGGAGAGGAGGAAGTAAGGGGGAAAGATTCAAAGAAGCATATTTGCAGCTAGTTAAATACGAGTTTCTCTTCTTTGTCATGCCCCTAAACGTAGACACGATAGTAAATTGGATTTCTATCCCATTACAGCAGAGTGTCAAGAAGTATCGCGTGATTCATGCGATTACACAGTCTAATTAAGAGCCTATCGCCCAATGTACACGTAAAAATGAAAGCCAATGCAAGATAAATTTTGATGACCAAGCAGTACGAAAACGGACGGGTTTGATAGCAGTTTGGCCCCTGGCCGTTTCGTTTTACAAGCATCCCACTTGTTCTTGTTCATCTAGTCCACCACTTCACCTTTTGCAGCAGGGGCTCAGACACCGCAGTCATTTCATGTCGTCTGTAACGTAGGAGTAACGTATGTCGACGCGTCCCAATCATCGCGCGAAACATACCGTAACCCGTTTATCGCTGCCACGCATGTGCGTTACTGCCGGTATCCCCTTCAAGCACATTCGGAGGCGATACGTTACTACTTCACACCCTCACAGGTTTAGTACCATTAGGATAAGGGTGAGCTGTGTGGGCCAGGGGCATGTTCCGTTTGTAAAAGTGTGCGTGTGCTAACACATGCAATCATGCCTCCTCACTGGCACCTGGGTGTTCACTACACCGGCCATGCCCGAGATAGAATGCCAACTTCCGGTTTAACTAGTCGACTCAGCCTGATTTCAACATGCGATGAATGGAAGACATGGCGGAGCGGTACGTCTACTGAGAGGCTTCAGGGGTTACTACAAGATTAGTCTCCGGCAGGATCGGACAACCGATCTGTCGCCGACATTTGCCTTCCCAAATCGTCCATCTCACACACTCGAACTGGCCAGCCATCCAAATGGCCTGTTGTAACGTTACCCTACCTCGGCGCATGCTCTGGCATGATAACGCGAACAAGTATGCCAAATAAGGCTACAGGCGTTTGCACTCCTTCTCCGCGGTACCACGATCCATCCGCCTTGAAGCTGATCGATTGAACATGGTGATCGAATGGGGCTTGGAGCTTGTTTCTGAACATCTTTCTTGAAGCAGAAGGTGCGAGGATCCGATCCATGCCGTCTGTCACGAACCTTGACCCTGGCTCGGTGCCCCCATGCGCGCGGCCTGTCATGCAGGAGCGCATCTGCAAGGCACGAACCGACCAGCGGCAAGGCAGAGCATACGCCGTGCCACCTGTCTGCCTAGAAGGGCTCTTGGAGTCATTCGTACAGCGCGATAAGACTCTCGCAGGCAGAGCCGGATTACAGGGCTACGATCAGGAAGGTGTCAGTTCTCTCGCACCAACATAGCCATCCGAAGGGGATAACGAGCCCGGAGCTAGGGAATACCTCGAAACGGTAGCTGGAAACACGGCATTTGCGGATGGAACGGTGCTGCGCATGATGGCACAAACATGGCATCTTGGACATCACAAGCGGCCTCACGCTGCCCGTCCATGCCTATAAAGGAGGAACTCCCTCGGCGGGACAAGAGATGAAAGGAAGCAGCAAGCAACGCACAACAAGCTCAGTCATTCCTTAACACCAACAAGCTTCATCTTCTCACACTCCTTGTCTTCATTCGGGCCCTTTTCACCCACTTCTATCCTTCATCATGTTCTCCAAGCTTGCACTTGCTACACTCTCCTTGGCGGCCCTCGCTGCCTCTCTTCCTATAGCAGCACCCACCAACACTTCTTCCGAGAGGGTCATTACCGATCGCTACATCTTCTACCAGGGCGATGGCTCCATCAATGCTGGATGGCCCTCGCAGGACTCCTGGGGCAGCTGGGAGGAACTTTGGAACGCCAACGTTCCCCTGATGCGCGGATCCTGCGGCTGGAACGGATGGGGCGCTGACAACAGCGACAACGAGATCAACGACATCCAGAATGCCATCAACACCATCTCTGGCCAGACGGGCGTCGACAGGCGCTTCGTCCTCGCAGTCATCATGCAGGAGACGGGAGGCTGCGTGCGCGCCCCCACGAGCAACAACGGCGTCGTCAACCCGGGGCTCATGCAGTCGCACAACGGCGGCGGCTCCTGCGCTGGCATCAACCCTTGCCCGACCTCGGAGATTTTCGAGATGGTTAGCGACGGCACGGCTGGCACTCCATTCGGCGATGGCCTCCGTCAGACTCTGCAGCGCACCTCGGCTGTCCTGGGCAACTCTGGCAGCCGGGCCGTCTATGCTGCTGCGCGCATGTACAACAGCGGATCCGTCGACTATGCTGACCTCAACAACCCTTTTACCAGCACCAGGTGCTACGCTGCCGATGTCGCGAACCGTCTTACCGGCTGGACCTTTGCTCCCCGAGGCTGCTAGAGAGGATTCGGTGTGTAGTGTCTCGAGGTGCCGCTTTCTTTTGTACATGTTTGCTCGTATATATTTGTATGTGGGGGGTTTTGTATATATGATGATTAGTTATGTATATTGATTGGCTCATTGACGCATGAAGTTATTTACCATCACTTGTCCTTAGATCTCTGGAGGTTAAGTCGATATTTCATAGTACAGCAAAGGGCAGGTTGGGCCCTCCAAGTTGCTTGATGAAGTATATGGAACCCTGTCAGTATGCGGCTGTGAAATATACCTATATATCTGGTTGGTATAGCTGACGGCACTATTGATGCAACATGATGCAGGCATGATCTACGTCTCCGTTATATCGGGTCATCGTATATATGAAACGATGCGACCGGACGACCAACGATTTTGGTGCACAATTTATACAGCTCTGTTAAATAACAACTGATGTGCATGATCATAAAAAGGGTTCATTCGCACTTGGACTTGCCAACTTTATTGAACCGAGCATATCTTGTCTCGGCTCAGTTACCGAGACCGTGGAGCCGCAGCATGCACGTACAACATTCCTCCCACACCGTTTCAATATCATGTCTTACTTCCTTCCATATTCCCCGTCTTCCGTACTCCTGTTAGATTTTCACGCGCCGCTGTGGCGATTTAGTCTTAATTTGTGGTCAATTCTGGCACAGCCTATGTTTTGATAGAGCCTGAAAATGGCCTAATACACCCTTATTCTACAAGCAAAGAGTATCGTCGTATCCTGGATATCAGGGCGCTTCGGATTCGGCATTACCATCGCCCAAGGCATGTTCGTATTCCGTCATTGGGTCAGTGGTTACCTAGCAACACCAGGCCCAACCTCAACCTCCATGTCGAAGTCATGTTGGACGCGGATGCCACTGTGACCCTTGCCAACCATCTTTTTCTGGCTTTCGTCGTCTCGCAGGCTGTCACTGTCGGTTCCATCTAATCCCCTTCCATAGATTCGCGTTTCGATGCCAGAGTGGCTGGCCTTGGTTGTGTGCTTCTTGCTCAGGCTGCGCTCTCCCAGCTCGAGGTAGCTGCTCTTGGCGGCGTTATCGGTAGCACCCTTGTTCGACTTGTTATGCGAGCCGAGGATGCGCGACATGAATCGTTCGAAGAGAGGTCTGCATGCGGGGAGGTTGGCGACGAGAATGCCGATACCGACTTCGGCTTGGGCCCATGCCAGGATGATACCGAGGGCTTGAAGGAATCGGGAGCTGTCGTTCATGAGGAGGAGGTATCGCAGTCGTACGATGGGTGCAACAGAAGCGCTACTAGTGATTAGTCTTCTTCTTTGTCGAGAGCAGCGCCCACAGAGATGCCGGGACTTACAAGAAACCCAGGCCGAGCAATCCAGCAACCGAGGCCTTGACACGCATGGGCATTTGGAGCCTCCACACAAGCGCAATGGGCAGAACGGCAAAGATCCAATCCGTCGTGATGGACACAGCGGCGACGAGAAAGGACAACGCAGTCTGGATCTCCCGAGGCTGACAGGTACCCTCGAGCTCGGGGTGCCAGTTCTTCCTGTAGGGGTTGTTAGAAACGCGAAACCGCCGGCTGCAAAGCAATGATGGCGTACTCAACCGGGGTACACTGGAAGAACAGGTACATGCCAGTACCTCCAGTGCACGTCGTAACGAGGAAGAGACAGACGTAGATGACTATCTTGACCCATCGCGTGTCGTTGGCAATGCGAAGCAATGTGAAGCCGAGGCACCACTTGAGCGTGACGAGTGTGAAGCACCAGAACTCTTGGAAGACGTAAAACCACTGCGATCAATGTCAGTCCAAACACCGACATGCGTTGGGCTGTCGACGCACAAACAACGAGTTCGAGACCTGCCGTGGCGAGAGAGTAGAGTCGAGCTGTCCAACTCCGCTCCACGCCATCCCAATCATGCCGACCTGCGAAACAATCCACACGGGCTACACGGAGTCAGCAGGATTTTCTCCGGATCAGAGCCTTGATCCAAGACGTACAAGGGTTGCCACCATGGCCCAGTCGTCTTGCCCCCAAGCTGCTCGCTGTATTCGGATCCAAAACCGCATCACCAAGGTGACAATGTCGAATACAAGCAAGACCAACGTGGCCACGGCCATGTCAACTGAGGTAGCCGCCACCATGTTTGCTGATTTTTTCCCCCTCCGTTTTCTAAAACACAACTAGGCAAAGAAAGAACCGGCTTTGCGTTGCTTTTCTGTTCTCGGCGAAGGAAATGCGGACCACTGCCGACTAGAATAACGACATACGAAGAAAAGAGTAGACCACGATGAGGAAAAGGAACTCGAGATGATGCTGGCAAAGAACTTCCCACTACTTAAGGGCTACGGATCCATGTTGTCTGTTGACGCGATGAACCTACCACAGTTTACGGCAACCCGGTTACTTAGTTATGTAACTGCAGAACAGGGAGGAACCTGGCAGACAGATGGATGGGAGCAGGGCATAGCGATCAGCACGGCAGCCTTCGAGTCTTTCTCTTGAAGCTCTTCAGGCACGGATATGCGAGATGAACTTGTGGCTTGTGAGTGCTCTCTGGCTCTCGCTCTGTACTGAGCCGCCCGCTTGGCACTTCGGCGAGGCGCTGATCTTAACTCGCCTCCTTGCTCGCACAGGGACTTTCGAAACAAGGAAATTTCTTGGATCACGAAGTACAGGACATGGTTGGGCCGTTGCAATGTGCCCGAGGCCAGGCGAGCATGTCATGCAAAAGGAGGCGTGGATTTGTGCTCAACGTCTCCTCGACTGCCCCGGGGGCTCCCCAGACGACGTGTACATATCCGAATTGCCGAATTACGGAAGAGTTCCATAAAAACAATGGTGTGGGTAGGAGTCCACCTGGGAAGATCATTTCCACTATCGCATAATCTCCGTTTAACCGCAATACACGCAATACGTATGCTTGTGTACGGTATGTAGCAAGATCCCCACATCCATGGGTTTGGCGGACACGCAACCAGCTTTTCCAAACGATCGTCCTTGCCGTCTCTTAGCGTGTGCTTTACTTCGTGGTGGGTTTTCATATAGACAGGGCAGACAGGCTTGACGGGGGTTCAAGGGCGGGCGGGGAGGACCGGCCTCCAGCATCCGTCCCTTGCCCCGAAACTCCCATGTTAACCGGGACCGGATGGCGCATCCCCCTGGGACCCCTCGCTGGAACAAGTTATCCTCAAACTGTCAGACGACATTGTGATCGCCACACAAGAACTTGCAACGTCCATCCCCGCCAGCTTCGGAGGCGGAACCCACCAGCCAAGGACCAGTCTCGGAATAGCGGTCTGCTGAGGGAGTTTCGCATATCTTCCACCTACCGAGTAGACATGTATGTACAGTAATCGCCCCCCCTGTGCCGAATCCTTTTCAATGCAATTCCATGGCTTCACCCAGGCCCAGCATGTCGGTTAAGGATACCCAACGAATGAGAGTCCATAAACGGCCTTATTTGCCCCCTGACCGCCGTGAAACGTCCCGCAACGTCGAAGCGAGACCAGGCTTGCTTGCATATGCTCTGAATCCCAAGTCATGGGTGGACCTGCCTGTCGGAACTTCGTAATAACAATAAGAACATTGCATCGGCCTCGAGTCATTTCCCAATTATCCAAACATCCTACTCTTACCATATCCAATCCCAGCTCCCTCATACAAAATGTCTCCTCCTCACAGGGTTTTTGACGGCAAGCTTGCCATTGTCACTGGAGCATCACGAAGTACGTACCCTTCGCTGGACATTACTCGCTTCCAGGGTCTAGAATCACCAAGCCCACATCGTGCTGACCAGTGACTGCACCCTCCAGGCTTCGGAGCCGCTGCCGCTGAGCACTTTGCCAGCAGAGGTGCCAACGTCGTCATCAACTATGCCACTGAGGGTTCCACTCCTGCGGCCGAGGCGTTGGCCAAGAGCTTCGAGACCAAGTACAACGTGAAGGCTCTGCCCGTTCAGGTCGATCTCAGCACCGTCGACGGCCCACAGAAGGTTGTCGATGCAGCCAAGGCTCATTTCACAGACGCCTCGGGCCGCTTCCAGATTGACATAATTGTCAACAATGCCGCTACCGTCAACGCGCAGTCCCTATGCGATCTGGACCTTGACCTCTTCCAAGCTACCTTTAACCTCAACTGCCGAGCACCTGCTCTGCTCATTAAGGCTGCCATCCCATTCCTGCCCAACGACCGCTCTGGGCGAATCGTCAACATTTCCAGCGCCACAACTACGTGGGGTGTCTGGTGGCAAACCTCGTATGCCGGCACCAAGGGTGCTCTCGAGGCTATGACCCGCGTGTGGGCTCGGGAGCTTGCCGAGAGGGCTACCGTAAACTGTGTCTGTCCCGGCCCCATGGACACTGGCCTCTACTCTGGACTGCCAGACGAGGTGCGAGAGGCTCTGCGACCCTTCAACATCCTGACGCCCTTGGCCAAGGCTCGCCCTGGCGTTGATGGCCAAGAGGTGCTCGACTTGGCCCAGAGTATCGGTGGTCGTCCTGGCTATCTGGAAGAGGTGGCCGGTGTTGTGGGTGTGGCTTGTCTTCCCGAGAGTGGATGGATGACGGGTAACGTGATGAGTGCCAGTGGAGGCGGTGCCTTTGTCCGATAGCCGCAACTAAATACAATCCCTGTCTTGACACAGAATATTATTACGTGTAAGCCTTGTTTCACCCAGTGATGTCGTGCATAGCAATTAAGTCATGGAAATAGATGCCCCAGATATATCCCACTAGCTTTGCAAGTGCATGCATCCAATGTCTCAACCAAGAGGGACAGCCTGGTCAGCCTCCATAAGCCAGTGGAGAGGCATTTGCCTGTGCTTCTACCCGAAATGAACGGTAGATGGTGTATCTTGCCAATGAGGGGTGAGTTTAGGATGTATGCTTTACATTGTTTACATGTAGTAATTACAATTGCTAAAGGCATGTGAAAAGATGACCGAAAATGCGAAGAAAGATGTCCAACATTGCCATCTGGGCTCAGGTTAGACCAGATAAAACGGCCATTGTGCTCATGCTACAAATGAACATGTAAAGGCCTAAAGGTAGGGCCGAAACAGCAGCGCTATCCCTTAGATATCTCTGCCCTCCAGCTCACCGAGTCCAAGAGAGCGCATAACCTCGTCAGCAGCTCTTTCACCTGCTCTAACAGCACCCTCCAGATATCCCTTCCACTCATAGGCCATCTCACCTCCACCAAAGTGCAGATTCCCAAACGGTCGTCGGAGGGCCTCGCCATGCTGACGAAGCATGCCTGGGCCCAAGACACTGGTAGGCCCGCCGCCAATATACTCCTCCTTCGTCCACTCGGCAATGTTGACTTCTACCGGGCTGAGCGCGTAGTCTGCAAGATCCTTGCCGACGAGAACTGCCAAGTGCCCAAGAATACTGCTTGTTCTCTCTGGCCCAGGAAGGGCGTGCCAGCGGGTGGCTATATCGCCGGAAACAAAGATAGCCAGGCTGTATTGAGACGCGGAAGGATCTGAAGTATCCCACGTGAAGCACACAGGGCCGATATGTGAAGTCATCTTTCCAACGATGCCCGCGCTTCTCCACCAAGGCTCAGCGTAGGAGATGATGGCTTTGGCATAGATGCCGGGCTTCGTGTTATATACAACCGTGGCTTTATCTTTGGGCAAGGGAGGCACAAATTCAATATCGGCGTACGTATTCGTGGGAATGGCGAGGATGACCTTCTTCCCCTTGAACTGCTGCCCGGCCTCGGTTGTCACCACCGCCAGATCTCTGCATTGAGTGATGCGGCTAACTGGAGAGTTGATAAGCACACTGCCTGGACTCATGGCGCTCGCGAGGCCAACGGCGATGGATGTCGTGCCTATTTGCGATTAGTCCAATCCATCCCCAGGCAGTTCTTTCGAACCGAATTGTAGGTGTGCATACCATTCTTGACCTTCAAGTATTGAGCCCCCCTTTCATCCTCTGAATTCAACTCCAACAGTCCGCCACCTGAGATGATGTAGTCCATCAAGTAGTGAGCTCCGACTTCGTGCGGTCCACGACCTACGAGTGCGCTGGACAACATATTCACGGAGCCTTGTACGTGAGAGTTGTTCCAAAGACCTTGCATACGGACCCATTCAACAAGCGAGACGTCTTGCTCGGCTGGGAAGCTATCAAAGTCGCGGATATTGATGCGCTTCGAGGCTTGGTCCATAAGAAATAGCAATGCAGCCTCGTGATCGGCATCAATAGGGTTTCCGGCCTATTAATAGATGAATGAGTATTTGAAAGAGACGAGCAAAAAGAATTTATGCCTACAGTGAGTGATGGACTGGGCCCGTCAAGCCTGCGCACATGTCCGTCAACGCCCTGGAAGATGAAGTCTCCTTCGACGTACTGAGGAGTCGTCTCCAGCCCAAACAACTCAGTCAGAGCATACACCTTGGGCTGGGTTATGTTGTTGATCCATGTAGCACCCATCTCAATGATGCCGGTGCCATTGCCAAGACGCTGCGAGCGTGATCGCCCACCAATTGCGTTCTTGGCTTCTAGGACCACAGTTGTGAGGCCGGCTTGTTGCAGGCGATATGCAGACATCAACCCACTAAACCCACCGCCAATTATGATGACATCGACGTCCGTTGGCGTCTCTGGCAGATCCTGGGGAGGAGTGTCAGATGTCTCGGCCAAATAGCTGTCGCTTGAAGTCCATGGCCTGCTGCGAATGAGGTTAATCTGCCTTCCAGCTGTTGGATTGGCAAGGAGGGGGGAAGGTCCTAGGGCTAAGAAGCTCAGAAGGGCAACGTATTGCGTAGATGAAGTTCTCATGATTGAGGGCGAATGATTAACTTGTGGTGTTGATGTAGGTTCTGTATGAATGAAAGAAGCCGTGGTGATAAGGGTGACATGGTGATGGCTTCCGTGTTCTACTTATACCTACCATCCTTCATTATTCTGAACGTGTCCATGTGAATATCTGTTTTCCCAGTCTGTACTTCTTCACAGCCATCACGTTTGACTTCAACATGCTCGGCGTCCGCGGGCGTGAGGGGCAGAATCACGGCTGGCCGATGGTGTCTTGGCAACCATAACAGGGAAGATGATCCTATTCTTCCAACCGCGCTCTACATGGTTCTAAACGCGCTGTGGCACTGCCCGCACGTCCACGTCAGCTCACAACCGCCTTTTGACTGGCCGATTCACCAGAGCTCGCTCTCCTCACCCAGCACACACCCTCCGGCTTACGGCACCGACATTCTCAAAGCAGCATAAAAGAATGCGGTCTGGTGAAAGACTACGCCACTTACGGACCCGCACGGGCTGTCTGACATGTCGCTCGCGGAAGAAGAAGTGTGATGAGGTCAAGCCGCGCTGTGCAGGCTGCCGTCGTAACCACCTGACCTGCAAGTGGCCAATCAACGTTACCCTGTCCATCTCAACAGAGAAGGTAAACGAGGATGGATCAGTAATGGTTACTTCTCCCCATCCTGCTCTGTCGCCTTTGCATGGTGGGGTGGTGCGGCCTTCGGAGCTCACGACGGACTCCGGGATGCTCCTCAGCCACTACCTCAGCGAGACGGCGGGCCGCTTCGCCATGAGACCGCTCCATGACAATCCTTTTCTCACCATTCTGATACCTCTCGGTGTTTCTGATGATCTGCTCATGCATGGATTGCTGGCACTGGGCGGAGCTCACCTGACGTGCAGACGGCCTGACAGTGCCCAACTCGTCCATGCTAGGAATATGCATTATTCGAAGCTAATTACTGGTCTGCGGAGAGAGTTTTCGACCTTCAAGCACGGTGACTTGGAGAAAACTGAAAGGCTTTTGCGTATTCTTCTTGTGGCATGCCATTACGAGGTGGGTCAGCAGTAACACAATATTGGGAAATACGGGATCTGATTGGTGATGCTTAATGCAGGCGATTTCGGCTGAGACACAAGATGTAATGCTTACACATCTCCGCGCCAGCCGCTACTTGATCACAGAGCTCCTCAAATCAGGACTCCCTACCGACCGCCATGTAGCTCCTGACCTCAACTCTCAATCATTTGGATTCAGCATCGAGATCTACATGTACCTCGCCTTTAGCAATACCGTTACAAGCTTCAAGGCTCAAGAGCTTAAACACGTGGAGCTCCCGCTACCAGGATTGACAATGAAGGAGATGGAACTCTTCCCCACGTTTGGTGTTCTGTTCGCGGGCGGCCATGAGCTGTTCCAGCTTACCCCCGAGATATGTCAACTTGCATCGCGACGGCTTGCAGAAGAACAGGAATCAAAAACCTACCGGAAGCCGAGCTTACCTTTGAGGAAGACGTACGAAGACCTGTATCAGCGAATTGTATGCTGGGAAATGCCACCACGCCTCCAAGGGGAAACAATCACAGAGTGGAGGCATAAACGCAATGCAGCAGAGATTTTACGACAAGCCTTGTCCATCTTCCTTGCTACAGCACTTCAAGGCTCTTTGGTGTCTGATGCTAATGTTTTGTGTGCCATAGAACAGCACATCATGATCCTGTTCGGTTGCATGGAGAACATTGTGGACAAGGTTTATTCGGCAACTCTGTTATGGCCACTCCTCATCGGTGGTTCTTGCTTGACAGAACCTGAACAACAGAGACAATATGCTAACGAGGCACGGGAAGAGTGGTGTGACATGTGGCACGTCAAGAAGTTCATTGACGCGCTACAGTTGTTATGGGATGACCCGGATCCTCGCGCGTATGGCCCGTATGGGTTGAATCTGATACTCAGGAAACATGGATTGGATTTATGTATAGCATAGAGTCTGCAGAACGATGTGAATCAACAGCCTTGGTACATCCGGTGCTGTGTCTATATTTAAGGAACTGATAGGCAGTAGTCATGAGGGCATTTATGCAACTCGCTCCGAGTAGAAGAAGGCATGCTATACTTGTTGGGTAATATATGGTCAAGAGACATCTCAACACTCATTACTCCTCATGGTGAATAGAAATGCAATGTTTCTACAGGCTGCATGCAATATTAAATATCCACCATAGGCTTGAACTTGAAGGGAAACAGTTAGGCATCGTGCAGTCTCTTCACCAAATGCCAAGGAGGCTGCGACCGAAAGACCAGCCTCGTTTCAGCTGGCCGTGGTAGACCTCTATCATATTTTTGTGATATCTAAGCCTTATTACATACATACTATGTCTGAAAGGTCTCCCAACATAAACAAACCCTGATTGGATGAGCTTGTTGAAGTTCTTTCTAAGGCCCTGGCTCCGTCAACCTTTTGTACAGGAAACAGTACAGTATTGGCATAAGATGATAGTTTCCTTGTGAGATTCGTCAGAAATTAAATGGTACCGATTGAATATAGCCGTCCAGAAGGTGAAGGGTCACTTTCCCCGGCGACCGAATGAAGGTCACTGGCAGCCCAGATCCTGACCTTTACTTATATGCTAGTATCAACATCGTAATGACCCTCAACCGCATAATAGTGGGCCAGAATAGCGAAATACGATGAGATGTGAGCTAACCTGATAATGGTTGAAAATAGCTCATGATTGGTTAGAGTGGGATCCATTATCGATTAACAAATGTCGGATAACTCGTATTGCTCCTTCGTGCACCGGACCACCTTTCGATTTCAATAGATCCCAAGGGTTCAAGTGGACAGAGATCGGCTATCGTGAGAGAAACCGGCCATCGCGTGAGAAAGGCTACCAAAGGCTGCAGAACACGGCCCCAGGAACCACAGCTAATTTTGTTGTATGCATCCTATACCGAGAATACGGGGTACACTGTATCTTCCTTATTCCACTGCCCTGGATATCCCGTTACTGGTTCGACTCGTTAGCTTGAACACAACCCATGATTGCGGGCGCAGAAGCATTCGCCCTTGGTACGGCAACATTCGATGGATAAATGGTGGTGACTATTCGGCATCTCGACACTTGACAGAGCTGGCTCTCCCACTTCCTCCTCAGTATTCGTAGTGTGAACAGTCTCTGTGCACAGGGCAAGCTTATGCTGATGGAAACAAAGGGAGATGGTCTGGAAATGGACAATATCTCAGACATAATACAACAGCAGTCCCCTTGATAGGCTAATGGTAGAATACAAGCATAACCCTTTTCATTAAGCACATCCCATAATAGGCAGCCGGCTTCTACATCGGATGGTAGGTCGGGTAACAGGAACATGGACTCAGACGTTCAACTTTAGCCTGATATCAGCAGCTTGAGACATGGGAATCGCACATGGCATGGCCCATTAAAAGCGACCATCGTCGAATCTGCGAAATACGCCAAGCAGAGAGTCAATGCAAGCGGTCAGCAGGATCCTGGTAGGCCTGTAGCCTAGACTGCTTCTTGTGGATTCATCTTCCAAAAGTCATCGCATCCTTCGCCAAGTCGTCTAGTAGATTATGGATGAAACAAAGTGCGCCGGTGGTACTATTTGCGCTGTTGACTGGGCGAGATCGACGCACTCCCACCTGACAACCAGGAGAATCCGGGACAATTCGTAGGATTCCGATGCAATATATGTTCATTTTGTCAGCAGACAATATAGAGAATGGAACGGGTTGTGGCCTTGATGGCTCCACATGGCCAATGCAACCGAATCTTCCGTAGAAGCTTTCACGTTCATAAGCGATTGCAAAACGCCCCAAGGATCGTTACCCCGGGTCATCCTTGACAAAGCGATCCATGCCAATGCGTTAGTCTGATGGAACCCGAAGAATAACGAGACTGGGCAGGCTATGATCAAGACGGCTATAAAGTCGTCTGATTCGCGCTCTATTTCAATGAATCACCACCGCCTTTCTCTGTCAAGCTTCAATCTTGAATCACTTGTCAGCCAGGTCTCAAGCACTTCTCGTCTTGTATTCTCTCGAACTCCATCAGCCATGCGTTCCGCTGTTGCAATCGCCGTTCTGGCTGCCCTGGTGAATAACCTCCGACCTCTATGCTGTAAGCCACGAGTACTAATTCTCCCACTAGGTCTCCGCCAAGGTTGAGAGCCCGATCGAGGGCTATGAGGTTGTAGAAGCAGGCTGGAAAATTGAGGTCGAAGCTGGAAAGCCTCCGGTGGTCCTCAAAGGAACCGTGCAGGAGGTGCTGGCTCAACTTGAGGCTGACTACCCTGAGACCGCTGCTATTGCCATTGATGGTATTGCTGCGGCTGCATCTGCCGAGGCTAGCGCCGTTCCCTCCGAGAGTCTTGACAAGAGAGACTACAACCTTTGCCGAAACTTCCCTGTCGCAATGCTCAGAAACGTCGAAGAGGGTGTCTATTACCTTCGTGGTGTTCCCGGACGGCCCACGCTCAATGGAGGACGCGGCGTATGTGCCCGAGTTAGCTGCAGTTACAACGCTGCTATTTGGTGGTGCAACGATGTAAGCCTTTCTATATCTGTGTAACCTTGGCTGTTACTAACAACAAGTAGAACCCGAACAGAGTTGAGCTTGCCAGCTTTAACGATATTGCCAACGGCGCGAAGGTTATTGCAGACGACTGCAAGCAGTTCTACAATAGTGCTGGCTGGATGGTCAGCGGACAGCGCTTCCACGACAACAACATCAACGTCATTGTTCGAGAAAACAGCTGCTAGGCATTGGTGGCAGTGGCAGTACTTTGTCTTGCCACCAAGTGGCTGACTCGAATAGCGGACTCGAAGCATAAATTGAGAAATCCCATGGATTGTTATGAGCGCGTGAGAGAGGGAGTGGTATTGTTGCCTATTCCTTGATTCTTCTAATAACATTCACACACTGAATATTTGTTTGCTATCGCGTGAGTTTCCGCTTTGCAGAGAAAATCCTCATCTAGGGCTACGGCGAAGCTTGCTGATCTGAAAGAGAACCGCGTCCATTTGGCTTTGCTGCTCGAGTATGACCAAAGCCCAGGGATGACGCTACAAGCGTACATTTTGATCAATAGCTTATCAATTTACACACTATTATTCGGCCGCAAACCTATTCTTGGCTTCTATGAAGGTAAAACTCTCACAAACGCTTCAGTACATGGATCTGATACTTGATGTTTTCCAGGCTCACGGGAAACCACAACCCTTTGCGTATTTGGAATACGTTATCATCGTGTTCAACAAGTTTCTCCCATGCCTTGCTCTTTTCAAGTGCATCCTCCTCACGTCTCGGCTCTTCTCGCCGTTCTTCTGGGTTAAGAGCTCCATATATTAGCTCGCTCAAATGCAATCCCTCTTCTTGTCCCTCGGGATAAGTTTTCATATCATCAACGACGACCAAAAGGCTTCCTTTCGGCGCTGATGCGGTCAAATTCCGTAAGAACGCCGAGGCTTGTGAGATAGATGAACTATACATGTCGCCCAAAGTGAAAAGAAGCGTGATCAAAGCTGGACAGGATCCCATCATGTCGTGGAGGGCTTCAGCCTCGCAGCCAACGGCATCCGATTGTGTAAAATGCCAACTTAAAGCGTCATGAGCGAGTGGCGGCATGTTTGAAGCCCTCGCCTTTGCGCTGGCATACTTGGATAAAGGACGAGGTTGTGTAAGCGACTGGTGTAAGCTGGATATAACGTGGGACCAGTCAACAGCATGAATTAGATGAATGTTCCATCTAGAGTTGTGAGAACATTGCGACTCAGAGTTGCCGTCCGAGCTCAGTGGAGACGGCGAATTGCTAGCGAGATCGAAATCCTGATGCTTCATCAGAGCCATGAAGGCCATCAGTCCTGCAGGTGCTTGTCCGAAGCTCAAGACATTGATTGCTCTATGATCCTGGCCGTGTTTGAGCAGATTGACAGATTCTTCTTCTTTCAACTCGTTGAAAACGGAAGCGAGGATGTTCGAGCACGCAAGCGCCTTACTCGGGCTCCAACGAATCGTAAATTTCTCCCGCTTGTCCTCCGTCCCAAATGCTTGCTCAAAGTTTCCCTGAGCCACTGCATCTTTGATCTCACGCAGGGCTGGTTTCAACTCCTCGAAGTCGTTACATGCAGGGAACGTCTCCCGGTAGATGTCAAGAACTAATTGCTGGAGCTCCTGCGGAATCAACTGTTCGAGGACTCTTGGGCCGCTGCTGGGAGTTGGTCGCGGCGGTGGTTTCCGGTTGGCCTTTGGGACATAGCCAGGGCCCTTCCATTCTGGCCTGTGGATCGGTGGTGCAGCCGGAGCCTTGGATGCGGCACTGACAGAAGGCGGGCCATGCTTTCTCTGCGATTGCGCCTTGCGTTCGAATCTCTTCATATCGGAATGTAGAATGTCGAGTTGTTTGCCAAGACATGCTAGCCCAGAGATTTCACTTTGCGGGTTGTGGGTGTTTAGTTTATTCGGGGCATAGCAGGGATATTGATTTTCCGGAACTGCTCCGGCACGCTTTAAGATTAAGCTGTGCCAGACGCTTCCGACCATTTCGTGTATTTTATCTCGGCGAGATAGAGAATTAATGTGCCGAATTGACTTTCTTATAGGAGCGTACAGTCTGTATAGTCATGATGCTGCAAACACTTGAGCTTAAAGTGAAAGACGATGATATAATACAAGCCGGTCTATGACATTGGACATAGTGACTTCATACACGAGCCAGAAGTCCTTAAATACTATCGCGACTGGTCCAATGAGCAGATGAACTCTTACAAGGTCCAGAATCCAAGGTGACCCCCCCCCCCCAAAAAAAAAAAAAAAAAAAATTGTGGGTGATGTTTTGCAAAAAGGTTTCGGCTGCTTCCCCTATTACAAGGTCCTAGGAAGGGGTGTGGGAGTTGTGCCTGGGACGTCACTTGCAACAAATGCCACTTATCCGGTGAAAAGAGCGAATATGCCTTTCGTGTTCCGCCTTGCTCAAGAACAAAGTTTCACTTTCAGATTATTGAATCTTGCTATGTGCATGGGCTGTTGCATGATTAAGAACTGAACTCAAGTTTGGGGATCGATGGGTTGCATTGGGAAGAAAGCAAGTGGGTGACCAGGGCAGTAAAGAATGAACTGTAAGGTTGCAAATCACTATCGCTTGAATTAAAGCACCCCGGTGTACCATGCGCAACCCGCCATTTACAAGCAAGTGTATGAGCTACTCCCAGGGATGACCCCCTTTTTGTAGCTTGGCATTGATATAGGCAAGCTTCGTTCTTCCTTCGCGCAGAATCTCTTCCTTGTGAGCCTCCATCTCCTCGATATCCCCTGCGAGAATAGCCGTAAGCATGGGCCCTCAATCAACAGAATGAGGTGGTGCAGTTGCAACTTACAGTTCACGCTCACGACACTGCCACTCAGCCAGTCAGCACGCGACGTGGATAGAAGCAGAGACATGCCTCCAGATAGCATCGGATCGTCCAGAGCAAATGGGAAGAAAACATCAGCCGTCATTGCTGTCCTTAGAATCCCTGGCACAAGCGTAAAGGCCCGCACCTCGGGCTGCTCAGCATGCAGGATCTCCATGATGCGCGTAGTGGCAAGCTTGCTCGAAATGTAGCTGCTCATATTCGGAAAGGAGAAGCCCGCCGCACCAGTGCTCAGCGAGATAACTGTGCCACGGGGCGAAGAGGCGCCATCAGGTCGGACCTGGTTCAGGAAGTGATGGATCATGAGATATGGTCCCTTGACGTTGACTTCCTGTAGCCCTCAGCGTCAGTTTCTCTATCATGCCATCATCAAATGGAACAGTTCCATGGCGGTAGGATTCACGAACATAGTCAAGCCACCAATCTGAAGGACTCATACTGCCGATAGGAGCCATGTTCATGTGGCCGGCATCGTTTATCAGCACATCGATCAAACCAACCTGTGCGCGAGCCGTATCCCAGAGTGTCTGCACTTCGGCTTCCGACCTAAGATCAGCGGGCTGGACCACAACCTTGGTGTGCACTGCTGCCGGAATGCTGCGAAGCTTTGCGGCCACCTCGTTCAGCACGTCTGTCTTGCGACCGGTAATGATGATGGCTGCGGCCCCAGAAATGGCCCAGGCCTCGGCGATCGCCTTGCCAACTCCGCCGGATACTCCGGTAATAAGGACCGACTTGCCAGCCGCAGATAGTGCCGGAGATGACGGCTCCAACAAGGGATAAATGTCTCGATGGACCGTTTGTGTAAGCTGTAGGGGCCACTTTGAAGACAGAGGGGACTCGCCGTTAGCCTGGAGTCTGCCAGGGAAAGGCTTTCTTGTCTTACCGTCCACGCATTCAAATCTTGCTGCTCCATCCTGCGTAATTATATGACTATGTCTTCGTATGAAATGGACTTTGTTCTTGAAGAAGGATAGACTTGATGAGAATTGAAGGTGAATAGCCAGCGGTACAGAAGCTGTCTCCGAGTACCTGCTCTTATATACGCTGATAACCATCTGCGTACTCTCTGCTTACACGACTCATTCTGACGAGCCAAGGGGAGATCCCGGGATCGCGGGCAACTTCCAAATGTGCAGTCTGACGTGGGATTTCCTGATGACTATGTATAATCTGACTTGGGCGCACACAACTACCAGTTTGGGTCTTGGCCATGCCAAGCATTCGATTTAGCGGCCTCCCTGTGTCCAGGGCTAGACGGCACAGGCGGGGAATCCTGAAGTTTTGACACGGGGGACATCTTGACCATGATATCGGACGCGGCCAAATAAAAATGAACAGGGCAGGGTCTTGGGCAATGCATTCTGACCCAAGAGCAAAAATGTCCACATGGCTAATTTCATAAATTTGGCGGACAGATTATCTTAGGAGAAGTTGTTTTCGCCCTCAATCCACAATGTGGAATGTCAACATGATAGCCCATCTTTGCTCCACTTCCTGCAACAAAATACCCAAGAACAGCCTGACTCAACACTTGCCGTTGGCGTTGGCGTTCACGTGCACAGTGGAGGCTTCTCTTGGTGCGTAGCCATATCCCGTGCAATGGTCCCGTAGGCGTCGCGGCCATTTCGTAACTCCTCACTGCCTCCACCCACTATGACTTCCGCTGAGAATAAAGATTTCTGCCGGCTCCGATTTCTCATTGTCGGTGGAGGACTAGCCAGCTTGGCATCCGCACTGGCACTTAAACAAGCAGGCCATGATGTGACGATATTTGAACGGATGCCCAGGCTACAGCAGGTAACTTGAGCCGCTCATTGACAAGGTCCCGCAGGACTAGGCTCATACTCTGTGTTAGATTGGCGCCGGAATTCAGCTCTCACCTAATGCGACGCGCACCCTTCGCTCTTGGGGCATTCTCGATGCCGTCCTCAAGCATGCGTACCAGCCACGGACAAGCGTATTTCGGAGCTGGCACAATGGAAAAGTCCTTGCTCCATTCTTGCCACCCTCCTCTTACATTGAGGCGACCTACGGGGCACCATACATCGTCGTGCACCGTGCCGACCTGCTAGCTGTCATGGTATCAGCAGCGGAAGCGTGCGGAGTGACCATACGTCTTGGTTGCAACGTAACAGATGTTAGACTTGAGGATGCAACTGTGATTCTATCCGACGGGGAGTATGTTTCAGGAGACGTCATCCTAGGTGCAGATGGCGAGCGATCATACTGTCGGAGTGTCCTGGCTGGTCGCTTAGATCTCCCAGTCCCAACAGATGATGTTGTCGCGCGTATAGCAGTGTCTCGCAATGACATCCTACAGGACGAGAAGCACCCGTCCTGGGAACTGATGCAACCCGGGAGCGTCAACGTCTGGCTGGGGCCAGACTCTCACGCGGTTTCATATCTCCTGAATAATTCGAATATTCTGAACGTCGTCTTGATTCGAAAGGAACCCAGACGCAGGCCGCAAGACGTCATGTATGGGCCTCAGCCTGTAGCCTTGCAAGATCTACGGGAGTCGTTCGACGGCTGGGACCCGGCACTCCGAGCGCTCATCGACGTTCCAGGCAGGTCCCACTGCATCAAGTGGACAATGCTACGGATCAACGAGGTGAAGCATTGGAGGCACCAAGGCGGAGCTCCGTTTTGCGTGTTAGGCGATGCGGCACACGCGATGCCCCCTTACTTGGCGCAGGGGGCAGCGCAGGCATTCGAGGATGCCGCCGCTCTCGGATCCATATTTTCCAAGATATCCAGCAAGGACCGCATCGCGGATGCCCTACAGACCTTCGAGTCTGTGAGGAAACCTAGGGTCGATAAGATATTGGAGCTTACGCTGTCGAGAAAGGATATGTATGGAATGCATGACGGAGAAGAACAGCAGCTTCGAGATGAGCGGCTGGCGTTGGGTGATGATGAGGAGTCTCCTGACTATCAAGCCAGACCGAAGTTCCGAGAGTGGCTCTGGGGATACGATGCTGCCGCAGATGCAGCACAAGCATGGGAGAAGGTTGTTCAGGCTGCATCAAGTACAAGGCAAGCTGTGTGAAACAGACGCCATTTACATTCGCCCATGAGAATAGCATAAGAAACAAAGGACGCCGTTCATAGAAGCAAATCATGAGACGGGGCTTCCTCGGAGTTCACTGATCTCTATTCCACTGGGGCACAGGACCAGCAATTCACACATTTCTAGAATCAGTGCAAATAGAGGCCCAGGGAAACTATCTACGTTGGACGCCTGCACTCCACGTCTATGCTACTTACTCTGCGTTGGTAGGCCCCCTGCCACACCAAACCATGCGCCACGAAAGTCTACTAAACTATAAAGTTCGTCATCATGCTGCGGCAAGATGCTTTGTATCATGTCTATCCGAACTAGAGAAGTTTATTGGGTAACCAAGAAAGATTCACTTGAATTGCAGGTTATTTTTGTCATACTTTAGTAGAAAGAACTTCCGCTTCACTGGATGGTTGGGGCTTCGTCATCCTGTGCCCGGAATTTTCAATCTTACAATACATGTACTGTTTCCGCAAAGTTGAGCCCACATAGCCCCTAGTCCCAATTCCCCAAGTCAACAAGAATCAGTTATTGCTTGGACGCATTTGGTTGAGTGGTGGCATTCTGATCTCCGCCTCCCTGCGAATAACCCGCGTTCTCATTGCGAGCGCCGGCCGACTGAGCTCGGGCTGCAAACCCACCAGACGACATATCCCCACCCGATTTGGCCTGAGAATGGTGTACATTAGAATCGGAATAAGCTGATGAGGTAGGGCCAAGGGAAGCAAACCTGAGAAGACTGGATTCGGGACGCATCCTGTGAAGTCATTGAACTCTGATGTCCTTGACCACGAGGCATGATGACTATATATAAGAGTAAATAGACGAATTGTTTTGTAGTCGAGACCTAGTAATGAAGATGTGGGAGAAGAGAAGAGGGTATCTCGCTAGGTAGGAGAGAGGCCACGGGGGGCATCTTGTTATATATATTGTCCAACGCTAATGACACATGGAGGGTGGTCTAGAATGAGCAATCAACCATCGGTTGGCGAGAAGCTTTATTAGTAAATAGCCCAGACCTGTTAGCAAAGAACTTACCAGACAACCTAAAATACCACCAGCACGTAACGTTCTTTTAAAAAGGGAAAAGGAAATGAGAACAAAAAGAGGCTACACTCTTATTATATTTCCTCCTGATTAGTTCATAGAGCAGAGAGATTTTGCAACATGCAGGTCGTAGTATTGCAAAGCATCAGCTATAGATGGTTCAGAAGCTCTCGTTCTCCTGCTGTCACAGTGTATCTTGAAGTGGTACCTGAAAAGGGCTTGTGGAAGCCAGAACATCGGCCACAAACTCACTTCCCAGTGGGCATATTTAAGGCTCAACTGATGAGTATGATGCAGAGTGTAGGACTTTTGGTAAGACCGTTGTGAGGTAGGTGGAGTAAGAATAAGCTTTTCACTTCTATCATGCGATGAACAGCCATGTCCCGAGTGCTAGCATGTGAACAGCTTTTGCGTTCCACGATGAAGGCCAGCGCATGCATAGAAGTGGATCGATCTACCACGTGGAAGGCAGTACGCAACCTTCTGCAACCAACAAGGTTTCGCGTTCCTTGACCGTGTTTTGCACGCCAGTTGGACGCTGAAACTAGGTTGGCTTGCAGGATTCGAAGCAGTGGATACTAAAGGAAGAGTAGGGATATGGCTGAGCAAATTTCAAGTCGACATTACGTTAACCATAGATGGGCGAATGAGTAAGCCGGAGGATGCAAACGGTATTGGTGTTTCCTTCTAACCCATTTACGGTGTGTATGAGTAGAAGAGTCTTGTCTAATCTCACGGACATCAAGACTTGGGACTCTGTGGCAAAGGCGGTGCAGACACAAGGAGCAGAGCAGTACATTCTAAACTCTGAACGTTTGGAAGACTCCCTTACCATGGGATTGGCAGTTGCAATCTTGGCTATCGTTTCATTAGGACGGTTCGATTTGTGGTTACAGATATTCTAAGATTGCTAGCTGTAGATTCAAGATTGACATGCGACGAAATTTGTAGACGCACGGCTTCCAACCTGGCATATTTTTTTGGGGGGGGCGTCATGGCCACTCATGATACAACGACTCCATTGGCTTCGAGAGAGGTGACTACTCATACGCAAAGCCAAATAAAAGATTCAAAACGGCCACTCATTCATCCCAGATGGCGTGTTTATTAGGGATTCTTTAGCATTCGAATGACACGGCCAGGAAGCGCTTGGGGCTGCCAGTGGTGTTTGGCGCTGGTGCTGAAACGATGCTGGTCGTGGTTGATGAAACGACGGACGGGGAGGACTTCCGACTCATAGGATCAAATTACGCAGTGTTGAACCACAAAAAAGACAGTCGCTTCTGTCCCATCTAGCTTGCCTGGCGCAAGGCAACGCTACCATGGCAGCTCCAAAAATAGAATGGGTGAATGAATCAACGGCACAAATGTGCTCAGAAGGTGGTGATGGGCAAACAGCCGACATTATTGGCAAAAGCACCAAGCCACAATTACAAAACGAGTCAGCCGAACCTCTAATAGGAATCTTTATCAGGAGGCGCATTCATCCATCTGCAAGCCTCTTCTGCAGCCCAATCAATATTTGAGCTGCAGATGTGCAGGTTCAACTACTTGCAACCCATCCAGTTCTTGGAGGCTGCAGCACAAATGGGTCAGTACACACACTACATGGCCCCTCTGATGGTCCTTGGAAGCCCCTTCAGTGGACGGGCAGGACGGGCAGGACGGGCATGGCCCGCCTCCGCCTGCTTCCGTTGTCCGTGCTGCATCCTTCTACAGCCTAAAACAACCCGTGCAGCCTAAAACAACCCGTGCGGCCGACGATCGAGCAAGGATGGCCGATTTCCAGCAGGGCTCTATTCCGCCCTATCCCCAAGAGGGAAGGTACTGTCGCGTTGAGATGAAAGGATCACCCACCATTCGAGCTGTGAGAGGGCAATTCGGATCCTTCAAAGTAGCCGAAAGCGTCTGATCGGGACCGATAGCCATGAACCAGTAAACTGCACCATGTATTTCGGTCCCTTTTTTGCCCGTGGCGATTGCACGTCATTTGCATTTGCATTTGCATCTGCTTGCCCTTCTTCTCCTCTTTTATGCTCCCCTCCGACCTCATCTTTCTACAAAGAAATGCCCCTGTGATTGAGCGCCGCGCGCCGCGACTGTTGATCAGTCCTGATATCACCATCTTACCCCCTGTACCATAATGTCGACGACGTCTTTCGTCCCTCCCATCGCGACGGGAGGCGGCGGCGGTTGGGGGGGCCCTGGGCGCTGGAATGGAGATGGCGATGGCGACGGCAATGGTCCTCCCTGGGGAAACGGTCCTCCTCCTGCCGTCTTTCGACAATGCTACAATTCCTGCAGTGCGTCTTGACTCGCAGATCACCATCCCCGACGGAATGAGCGTTACCAAGAGCTAATGCATGGTCTTCTAGATGCCGCGAGCATGGCTGGCAATTCGATTGGAACGACCGAGGAATTGTGTGAGGATGGATCAACGTTTCTGGACATTTACGCTGTCTGTGCGAATTGCATACAAGATTTTGACGTCTCGCCCCTGCTCAATGTGTTGCCGGGTTTGTCGGAATATCTCGAGCACTGCGAGATTCCCATGTCGTATACGACCATGACCGTGTCGCAGACGACTGGCTCACCTGCGACCATGGTCTTTGTCTTGGACGCCCCAACAGAACCACCTTCGTCGCTTGCCTTTCCGACGTCCGACTCACCATCCTCCACAAACTCTATTGCGCCGACTCTCGCATCCAGTGGCTCTGCTGGACCAGCCACCACGACTTCAGACCCTGCCAACCAGGGCGGAGATACTGGGCGTAAGCTAAGAGATGTCCACATATTCTGTTGAGGCAGCAGCTAAAGGAATGCAGAAAACAGCAATGCGGGAAGCCAAGCCTGGATAGCTGGGCCTGTAATAGGCTCACTAGCAGGCCTGGCGATGATTCTAGGGATCTTGTTTTGGGTTTGGAGACGGCGACAAAGACGACAAGAGGATGACGAGTCACCAGCCGAGGAGCGCAAGCAGCCCGAGAAACCGACGATCGGCCAGATGGACTATCCAGCATCGCCAGCAACGCCTGCTTCCGAATTACCTGCTACAAACATGGATGTTCATGAGATGGAAGGATCGACACCGTACCGATTCTCTCAGTACATCGAGAAGCCCGCAAACGAGCCTGCGGCCCCAGAAGCCGACTCTGACGAGTTTGGCACGATGACGACATCAAGAACATTATCCACAAAGATACCATAGCGTTGAATGCCATTATTACCATCCAATTATTGTGACAAATTTGTATTACGGCTTTTGGCAAGGCACACACGCGTAGATGGCGCAGGCATCCCATTGACCGGGTCTGTTGGAAGCCACCCGGCACTTGAGCAACCCAGCCCTGCTGTGTCGCAAGGTTTGGGGGCCCAAAGGCTCCCATGGGATATCCATTTAAGCGAACAGGAAAATGAACGAGATTCAGGACAAGCCAATACGAGGAACTAGAATCACAATGAGAAACCCACATTTGATTCTCGATGTAATAGAACCCCGAGCGCTTCTTTTCGTGCGGGGTTGAACATAATGCTACATTTATTCGGCTCAATTTGGAGGCTCGTCGATCTATGTACTGGAGCGAAGCGATTCGTCAAGACGGGTGCCGGCGTTGGTGGTGTGGCTCAATGAGAATACCCGACGGGGAATTGAGACCCCCAAGCAGTATTTGTGACGACATACAGCGTGTAAAGACACAGTGCATCCCTCTGTTTAGATATACTTGTAATTCCTCCTTCTCCCACCTCACTTGTGTCGTCTTAACTCGATCCTCCACAGTATTGGTTTCTAAGATTCGCAACCGCCAGAAATATCACAATGAAGTTCACCCACGGTATCTGGGAGCATCGCAGAGACACGATCATCTACAATGCTACCGAAGTAGCATCTGTGTCTACTCCAGAGCCTGACACTCTAAGGGTCCTGTGCGCAACACGGCACGTTGTCCATCGTGGTGATACCCTGAATCGTCCAACCATAACGCTGGCTATATCAGCCGTAGCACCGGATATCGTCGCCTGCAAAGCTACCCACTTCAAGGGATCGCAGAAACCTTCGGAGCCGCGCTTCGAGCTGTTTCCTGATGGGAAGCACTTGGCTCAAGACTTCAAGCCTGCTGTAGTACAGAACGGCCCCGGCAACGTCTCAACGCTCGAGAGCGGTGGTCTCAACGTCGTTTTGGACAAGAAGCCATCCAGTTTCAGCCTGGGCTTCCACTCCAAAACCTCAGGCAAGAGTCTCACTACAGTCGGCTTCCAAGGTCTTCAATACATCGTTGGCCCGCCAAACCAGGCGCTTCCCGTGCCCCTGGAAGCCAGCACAAAGATCGCGGATCCCTACTACCGCTCCGGACCCATGACCAGCTCCAGGCCCTACATGTCTGTCAGCTTCGACCTGCAGGTGGGAGAGCTAATCTACGGCCTGGGCGAGCGCTTTGGCCCATTGACCAAGAATGGGCAGGAGATTGACCTGTGGAACGAGGACGCCGGTACTTGCACACTCTACAGTAGGTCGCCCGCAGTTCCACACTGAAGGTGATTTTGACATAACGCAGCGTACAAAAACGTCCCCTTCTTTTGGACAAACAAGGGATATGGCGTGTTCTTCGACCACACAGACATCCTGTCCATTGAGGCCCAGACAGAAAGACTTGCCAAAATGCAAGTTTCGCTGCAAGGAGAAGAGATTCGGTGGTATGTGATTCACGGGCCCTCCCCTCGGGAGGTAAGTTCTGTCGGCTCGAACACCAGGAGATACAACTCTGATTCCAAGTAGATCCTCCAGAAGTATGCGTATCTCACGGGACGACCTTCCCTGCCGCCCGCATGGTCCTTTGGCCTCTACCTCTCCACATCCTTCATTACAAACTACGACGAGGAGACGGTCACGAAGCAGCTCGACGGAATGGCCAGCCGCAACATCCCGCTCTCGGTGCTGCACTTTGACTGCTTCTGGATGCGCGAGTATACATGGACGAGCTTCAAGTTCGATCCGCAGCACTTCCCCGACGCACGAAAGTTCCTCGATAATCTACACAAGCGTGGACTGAAAGTATGCGTTTGGATCAATCCCTATATCGCGCAGGAGTCTGAGGTCTTTGACGAAGCGATGGAAAACGGATTTCTCATCAAGCGTTTAGATGGGACTGTCTGGCAGGGAGACAACTGGCAAGCCGGCATGGCCGTTGTGGACTTTACTAACCCAGGGGCGGTGGATTGGTACAAGAAGCATCTCAAAGGGCTTCTCGAACTTGGCGTTGACTCCTTCAAAACTGATTTTGGAGAGCGCATTCCCTGGGAAGATGTTCAGTTCCATGACGGCATGGACCCACGGCAAGGCCACAACTACTACTCCATCATCTACAATCGCGCCGTCTATGATACCATCCGGGAGTGTCGTGGCCAGAATGAGGCGGCCGTCTTCTCACGCTCCTCTACGTCAGGCGGACAGCGGATGCCTCTTCACTGGGGCGGCGACTGTGAGTCGACTTGGCCGGGCATGCTCCAATCCCTCCGTGGCGGACTGTCACTCGGCATGTCAGGCTTCGGCTTCTGGTCTCACGACATTGCGGGATTCATTGCTCAGGGCCTATCAACTGACATACCGGATCCCACGTTGTACAAGCGCTGGGTCCAGTTCGGACTTCTATCCTCTCACTCTCGGCTTCACGGCTCGCATACATATCGGGTTCCTTGGCTTGTCGATGACGAGTCTGTAGAGGTTCTGGCCAAGTTTTCTCGCCTCAAAAACTCGCTCATGCCCTACATTTTTGCGCAAGCTATAGACTGCTGCCGCAAGGGTCTCCCCCTCCTACGCGCCATGGCCATCGAGTTCATAGAAGACAGGACATGCGCTGTGCTGGATGAGCAGTATATGCTCGGAGAGAGTCTTCTAGTCGCGCCCGTCTTCAACGACGAAGGCACCGTGCATTACTACGTACCAAAGGGGACTTGGACCGGCCTCTTAGATGGAAAGACACGCGTTGGCCCGGCTTGGCTTGAGGAAACCTTTGACAACTTTCACCTCCCCCTGTTGGTTCGTGAGAATCACGTTATTCTCATTGGCGACGGTGACCGTCCGGACTATAATTGGTCAGAGAAGCTAAGCAAGGTCGCTGTAGGTGCCATGGACCAGGATGTGGTAGAAGTACCAGTTCCGTCATTCGTGAAGCCCGGTGAGTTCGAGGGTACCGTTCGGATTACCCGGCAAGATGGCCAGCCATCATTCACGGCCGAGATGACGGATGGGGGCTCGCAACTTGAACTGCTGGTTTTGGGACAAGATTCGCACATGTAACAGCGTCAATTATCTAGAAGTAGTCACCATGAACATTGGACTTGCTATACGAAAAGCCTGCAGCGTCGCTGGCCACCTTCGGTCGCGGAGCATACGACTTTTAGTGTAATAACACGCAACCAAATACCCAATAGGCTCGCTTACATGCCTTGGAGAACCTGGGCCTCGGTTAGATCATGTTTGTCCAGCAATAAGATTGCACGGTGTTCTTCCCCGCACGAGGATGCTTGCTGATCGGAAGAATGCTGGTTAGTGTCTTGCTCTGTGGCCATCCCATTCTACCGATGCTTGTCATGGTCCAATCCCGGCAACCCCGCGGATGATCCTCTTGAAGCATGTCAAGCTGCGGATCACAGCAGCCGAAACGTCTCTTCAGCAAGGGTCATTGTGACAAGAGTCACCTGAATCACTTCCAACTACTCCGGTTTGCCTAATAAATTTAACCGACGGAGCTTGTGTGGCGGGTACCTCACACACCTCTCCTGTAATATGTTACTGCTGGTTCGAGGTCATCAAAATGGTGACCTCGACAAGGTGCTGAACGGCACTGACCTTACAAAACGAATTACCCGTAGGCTGATAGCCGCACTGCTAGGGTTGCTACTGCAATGGATGCTCTAAGGACTAGCTATCTATATAAAGCCTATGCCCGCTGGAAGAGACATGTATATTTCGCTGTTCAGCTGCATCACCCTCCTGTGCTCAGCCAAAACTACCATTTCTTTCCAGAAAGAATGGCGCTTCCATCATTCGTCTCACCCGAAGCTTCGGGCTATAGCTATCTATGCGCATTTGGTGTGTGCATCGGCTCTCTCCTCTGGGGATATGACTCTGGCATCTTTGGTACCGCGCAGGCCCAGTCCTATTTCACGGAGAGATTCAATCCGACACCCTCGATGCTCGGCGGAATCATCTCGGTATACACTGCTGGAGGCGCAATCGGCTGTCTTTTGTCGGGGCCTATTGGCAACAGACTGGGCCGCCGTATGACAATTCGGATAGGTGCCCTGATCGCTGCTGTAGGAACCGCCATGCAGACGGCTGCTTACGAGAATGTTCTGCTCATCTTTGGTCGCCTCGTCGCAGGGTTGGCGATTGGCATCATTTACTTTCCGATTCCAATGTTCCTTTCTGAGATTTCCCCTCCAGCACACAGAGGATTATTTGTCGGTTTGCATGCGCAATTCATCGGCTTCGGTTACATGACTTCAAATTGGGTTGGATTTGGGGTCTCATATACTACGGGCCCGTTCACTGTAAGCATCTGCCTTCGAATGTCTCTATGAAAAATGTAGTGTTGCTTACATTTCCAAGTATCGATTCCCCGTCGGGCTTCAGATTCTGTGGGCTGTCTTGCTGTTTGGTGTCTCATTTCTCATTCCTGAATCGCCCCGTTTCCTCGTCCAGAAAGGAGAGCTAGAAGAGGCAGAGACTGTTCTACGGAGACTGCGAACAAACCGCGACCCAGAGTTCTTGCAGAGAGAGCTCACGCAGATGCGTGATCAAATCCGATGGGAGCGAGAGAACGAGGAATCCTCGCTGATGGGTATCCTGCGCAAGCCTTCCTACAGAAAGCGCCTGTTCCTCGGGTGCGGCGTGCAGATTGGCCAGCAGATTTGTGGTATCTCTGCCATTAACTATTACCAAACCGTCATGTACAGGTCTCTGAACATTCGAGGCCATCTCGTTCTGGCTCTTGCAGGAGTCTGGGGTCTGACTGGACCGCTGGCCAATATCTTTTGTCTCATGTGGATCATCGACAGAGTACGCCGACGGACGCTCTTCATGGCGGGGTCAATCGCAATGACCATCGATATCGCCATCGTCCAAGCATTCGTTGCCGTCTATGGAGGAGGAAATAATCAAGTAGCAAATGGGTTTGGAATCTTCTTCTTGATTCTATTCGGCATTCTCTTCTCCTTGAGCTGGAACTCTGGCGCTCCAGTATACACGGCAGAAATATTTCCCACCTCCATCCGAGCCATCGGTGGTTCGATAGGTACTTTCTGGTCATTTATCATTCAGGTCATTCTTGCCCAGGCATCTCCCACCGCCCTTGAGGAGGTCGGATGGCGCTACTATTTCTTCTTCATCGTCATGAACCTCTGTACTGTCATCATGGTCTACTTCTTCTTTCCCGAGACAAAAGGAAGGTCTTTGGAAGAGGTAAGTGAGGTATTTGGGGACGTCTTTGTTACGGTTCATATGGATGAGGAGTTGAAGCAGATGGGCGATGTGGGAGAGGCTGCCAACAGGCCTGCCGCACGTCATGTGGAGGGCGGATATTGAGGGTCAAGGCGGATTGACTTTCCGAATTATGACGAAGAGTTGAGCAAGTCATGAATAGTTGGAGATTCCCATAACACCTTTTTCTTATACAACAGTTTATTATGGATGTGTTCTGTCTATGCTCGCAGAGGGAGACCTCCTTCAAGGCAGTCATTTATCACCCCAATCACAGAATCAAGAATTCTCTGTAAATCTCACACAATTACTGATAGGGTCATGAATATTATTTGGCTTGAATAGAAGCTGAACGGCACTCGCTTTGAAATGCCTGAAAAGTCAACCGATACACCATGACAGTCAGTTTATAACCACTCCCCCCTCCCCGGCGCCTGACTCCGTCCTTCTTACACGTCGATGCACCCAACAACCATGCTGATAGCCCAGCAACGCAAGATCGATCACCATGTGTCGTCAGGTTGGTCCCAGGTGATATATTCGCAAGGTTCTTCATCAATACTAAGCAGACGTCGAGTCTCAAGACGTAGGCCGGTTGGTTCGAGGATGGCCACCAGCTGCTTGACGGACTGTTCCACTGTTCCACTGACGTCTATAGTCTCTGACACAAGTATCAAAGACTTATCTAGCACGTCTGGCTTAATAAGGCTGTGATTGTGCAGAATTTGTCGGAGCAAGTCCACATTCGTCAGCTTAGTTTTATCTCCGTTCCAGCGTCCAGGACTTCTGAGTCGTTGCTCTAGGATTGGCTGGTCGCAGTGTGTGTTCACCCAGATGATAGGTATATTGGTTCCGCGCACAAGGTCGAGATGCTCCTCAAAAAAGGCATTATCCCTTTCATTGTTGGCAGCTAGGCATGCTGTCATAAGAATGGCATAGCCATCGCGTGCCTTCTTTCGTAATGCTGCGAAGATAGGGGCTCGAACAAGTCGACGCAACTCATGATGCTCATCGCTTCGATCGGGTATGACAGCTGCCACAGGGTCGATGAGGAGGTGATTATGAAGCAGACAGGTCGTATCAGAAGGTAAGAGCTCCTTCAGGTGTCTCAGGAGAGTAAGTTTGCCCGTCCCTGGGAAACCATTCAGGACCACGATAATGCCGTTCGGCGAGTCGGACATTGCGTTGTTGTGTGCGAGGACTCAGTGGGGTAGGTATGGGCAGTCGAGGGAACGAAGTGGAGGGAAGAAATCGCGGTGCAAGGACTAGAGTTTAAGACTTGATGTGAAATCCGGATGGGTGAGTCACAAAGTTTTACCGCGTTGTCAAAAGAGTTAAATTTAGGTTGCCATGCGTAAGGAAGGCAAAATGTGCTAAAGCTCACCAGTGTCCTCCGCGATCCGTTCCAGGCTGTTCAAAGGCGTCAAGACCGCCCTTGATCGTTGCAATAATCTTTTGAGGACGCCACGGCGGCATCGTGACGGAAGCTTCTGGCTAATTGCGACAGGTGGCTGGGAAACTTTGACATCGGCATCGCCGCAGCCACAAGTGCCAAGCCTTTCTCAACCGAGTGTACCCTCTCGCCAAGTGTCGTCTATTGATTTGATATCGTCTTTATCGTCAGAGGGGCCTCCTCGAGGTCGCTTGTATCCCATTATACACGAACGAGAAATCCCACATAATCTTTCGAGGAATAGTTAGTACAGTAAAACAAGTCACACCAACGGCTCCTCAGACGCTGGGTATTCTGCTGTCCTTGGTACTCAACACTACCAAATTCATTTGTTGGAGGACGAGACTCTGCGGCGGTTGCTGCGAATCAGTACGTAACCAAAAGCTTTCTCTGGAATGAGACTCAGGATCCCGAGCCCCTATCAAGTCACTGTCACATCACATCAATCGCGGAGTCAAGAGTTCTTGCGTCAAGTCGACGAGATTAAGTGGAAGATGCAGCCAATTAAAAACGCAAATGAATAGACTGTCGGCATTCAGTCATCTAAATTACTGTAGTGTGCCCGTTTTGGTGAGACCAGCTCGATTCCTTTCGACATTGATGTCTTTGTTTCCCGGTTTTGTCTCGCTGCACTCTCTATGTGCACATCTGCGCCGCGCTTCTTGTTTTTCCCAAAGAGGCACTGGCGCATATATGCGAGGAATGGCTTGGTCGTTCCGAAAACCAAAAAGACCAGAAGCGATGCAGTAACTCCAGGTATGAAGAACCTGAAGTCGTTAATCGCTCTTTCAGCGGAAGTATTGGGCGCATCGTTTTTGACTTGCAGCCTCAGGTTGTCTTCTGCATTGCGAGCAAACATGACGATACTCAGCTCGAATAGGCTATAATAAGAGGTCAGCCAAATACACCCAACAATAGCAGGCTCAAGGAGGGCCCAAGGATGTGGGAAGGGTGGAATCTCACCTCATGATGAAAAAGCCAATCATAAAACGAGTAACGAGCCACCTGTCGTACATGCTTTTCTTCTTGGGGGCTTGGTGGTTGGAGCTCAATGTGGAAGAGTTGGCGGCGTCCGACATCGTCCCTCCAGACTGCGAGATGCCGTACCCAACATGGAATTGCTGGAGCTTCAGGCGCGATTGGATGTATCGAAAAAGAATGGCTATGATGGCAAGGACTCCAAGCCCAACACTGCACATTACTATTGGTTGTCAGACAAAAGTTGCCAGGGCAGTTGAACATACTCACATGGTTGTCGTGCCAAAATTGGAAACACAGCACGATTGTTTGTCAAGGCTTGCAGAGATGATATGATGATAACAGGGAAGAAAACTGCAAAAGCTTTACCACCACGGTTCGCAATTTTGAACGCCTTTTTGACCTTGGGTTTGTCATCTAGACGGTAGATGGACTGCACCAGTGTCCAGGCCCTGCAGCAGTTAGTTATTGTTCCATGGGGAGGGCTGACAGTGCTGTATAGTACCAGAACATTACCAGGAAACCTTCGACATTATAGCAATAATACTCTACGTGCCATCAGTACTGATTTCATCATGGTGACGTTGAGAGAAAGATGAGGGGCTCTTACGAATGTAAAACAACACTCGATCAACGCCCAACGACACATTCGTGAGCGTGAGCTCTGGGCTCTCGATATGTTCCTTGGCGTACCAGAACCTCTCTTCCATGATATCGTTCCATGACACCATTGTGTGAAACTGCTGAATAATGGAGCATGTTGTGGCCAGCGTTGAGAAATACGCCAGACCTGCGACATCTGGGAAGTTGGCCGTTAGCACCACATCGGGCGGGTGTTGCAAGGCTGGCTCTGGAAAGCGTTGACTTGGAGGGCTTACAGCTGGACCACTCGCGATGCTGAAACGTCAGCCAGATCACCAGGCAGCTGGTGAAGAGACATATGAAGGAGTAGATGAGTACTCCAACAGCAGTGCCTATCGCGGCGTCGGGCAGTTGGACCATTATTCGTCTGAGAGATCAATCATCCGTAGGAACGCAGAAAGGGCGATCAGCTTCTGGCAGAGGAGAGTTATTGGCTAGTCCGAGGGGCGTCGAAGGGCGTTTGCAGGGGACTCGAGGACGGGCGCCATGTTAATAAAGAACTGGCAGCTGTCGACTCCTGAACAAACCTGGGCGCATTCATCTGACAAGCCCATGTGGCGGGTCACACCAAGGCACTAGAAGGTATCAAACCAGTAGACCCGGAGATGGAACGGCGGTGGAATAGAGCGAACTTCAGTTTCTCCGAAACGCTCCCAGTGTCAGACATTAGGTCCAACCCGAAGGCGATTTTCTGATTGGCTAGCATTGTGCCTGTCGATGATGCGCGGTGGGATGCACTGATCAGCAGCCGTCTCCTACACCCGAAGGACGAGCTTAGGGCCGGTGCTAATCTCTAGCTCAGCCCCTATCGATCCAACACGACTCATCGACTACGGTTAGTGGTCCGGGCCATGCGTATTCCCACGTGTTAACGTGGGTGGCTGACTCGCGATGGAATGACAGCTTGCTTGCTAATGGTCGACGGGCTATTGTGACAATTTGTAGTGAAATTGGGAATACGTTCTGGAAGCGCTGAGGAAACCTCACGACTAGCAGGAAAGGAAGGCGATACGGAAGCAGCGGCTCCCATACGAACTTCCATGTCCTTCTTCTGTGTTCCCGAGTTACTTTTTCTGTGTCACTAGTCCTCCGGGATGAAGCACTGTAATTGGTGTGGTCTGGGGAGGGGAGGGGAGGGGGGGTCTAAAGGATCGCCGTCAGGCTGCGTTCGGCGTTCCTGGGTCGGGTTCCTGGCCCGTGTCCGGCCAACCCGGAAAAGGCATATCAGCCTTCGTATAGATCCAGTAGTCTCTCTCCTTCGTCTTGCTGCTAGAGAGGAGCAATCTGCGACCCAGGCGGGGCTGAACGGGTCACGATGAACGTGTCTGTGGAGGATCTGCATGTGGATTCCGCTTCACCCATGGACAAGTGGAAACCATATGTGGTAAATACTGGAAGGAAAGCTTTTATTTTCTCGAGTATCCCTCACCTGCAACTACTCCCCTCGACTCGCGGGATTCTGCGACTCGAGATCCGTATCGCTCCTGCTCCTAACCAGTTCTGTCTCGCTTACCCCTGTATCGTTGTGCAGTGTTCCCAAGGGATCCCGTCTCCGGGACAGTCTTGACAGCCATCCGGTCCGTGGGCGATTGGGGTCCTCGCCAGACTTCTCCGTGCTGGATGGTCCACCAAGCGACGATCGAATGGCCCTGACAAACTGGGAGTCCAGTATATAAATACGAACAAACTTGGTAAAGGCCGGTGTCGAGCAGACAATCAGCGCTACATCCATCTCGACGATGCTAGACTCGCTGTCAGTGTCCATATGTCTCGACTGCAATCCCAGCAGACTTACGTGCAGAGCATTGTGATGCCCGTGTTGTACATGAGATCCACATTTGCCTGTATGAGGAACTGGACTCTGTAGACGATTGAGATGATGCTCGCGATGACTCCCCTAGATGAATGTCAGCACATAATTCAGAGCCATAGATGAATTCCCTTTCATGACTTACAACAGAGCCACCAGGAATAAGGCAGAGACCTGGAACTTCCTCTTTCTTGACATGTTGAGTTTGTAGATAATGGGCAACGGAAGGATGAAGATGTATAGATCAAGAAAGGTGCCGGCAGATCCCTGTCCAACTGCCCAGTATACAGAGAACGGGGGCTCGGTCAGTGCTCTCATGTCATCGATGTACTCTTCCCAGGTTGTGCCAGGATGGGGAGCTCCATAGTATGCCAGAACAACAATCGATGAGCCATATAGCAAAACAGCCATGGCCAGCCCGACCCAGATTGCGATGCTTGTTCTCCGTGAAATGACGAAGACTTGTCGGAACAACAATAGTGTAGCTGATTTAGCAGTCAACATGCTTGTAATAGTAAGCATCTGCCATCCAAGGGTCACCTATTCGTCGTTTCATCTGTCAGTCATGTGCATGGCGATCCAGGGAGGTGGTCCTTACCCGCGCGTAATCTGTGTTATGCCAGCACAAGGGAGTATCCCACTGGTGCCTGAAGTATCGTACGTCTTAATTTGGTAAGTAAGTCTATTCGTGCAAGTGTTTCTGGCAGGCGGATGCTCACAAACAATCAAGAAGATCATCAATGTGATATTCGACAACATGGCGAGAAGCACGAGACCTGACAGACGTTAGTGGCCACGTTTCCAGCCCACAACGTGAGATACTCACCATCGCTAAACTTCAAGGCCCTCAGATTGATGTATAGTCTTCCCAGGCTGAGAACAGTGGCAAGAACCGTGAAGATGATGATAATACTAAGGACCACCGGCCTCAGTCCCTGGGTGTTGAAATCACTCGTCTCTCCTGGCGGCGGCATGCCAAAAGGCACAGAGCAAGGATCTGCCCCAGGATAGAACATGTCGGCAATATCTTGAAGGGAAGTCATGGTGGGCCAATGAGCAGTTCACTGCAGATGGTTTGAGAATCGGAAATGAAACAGGGGTCATCTTTCGGAGAGACTGCCATTATATACTCAGAATGGAATATGGGTTGCATGGAAGCACTCTGCATCGTTTTGGGCGCCACCATATTGGAGAGGCCGTGTGGCTGCATAAAGTTTTTACAGGTGCAGGACAATGGGACTTTCGGCCACATTCAGCGCAACCTAAGCAGCCTCAGTAATAAAGATAAGACATTTTGATGCGCCGAGTAAAAGCCAAGGGCCCAAAAATAGTGATCATAGCTATGGTGGCTTTCCTTTTCTCACAGCACGTCTGCTGCTTCTGACATACGGGGTAGCAATGCTGACTGCATACAGTAGTCGTGTCGACTGTGGCCTTGGTTGATACAGCATCCGCGTCTGGAATTTGGGGGCCGGCGAGCAGCACCACGAGAATGTGTGGGTGGTTTGATGCAACCTGCATGCGGTCACGCTCCTCATCCTTTATTTATAGCGGTCGCCCGCTTTGCCCCTATCTTGCCATGCCTTGGCCATCATCTTTGAGGGCAATGGCGCGCAGATCCCCCGTCTTTTTGCTTACGAGGATGGTCAGACTTTTTCAGCTGGCGCGCGTGCAGCGACAATAATCATTTTCAGGTACCAATATGGGTATTGTCGCCCTTTTAGGTATGGGAGAATAAAGTCTGGGCAGCCGAAAGGATACATCTTTGGGAGCCCTGCTATATTATCATTCGAGTCTTTCCCATTCCATAAGCGGGAACTCCTGGTCCTGTGCTTGATGGGATAAAAATTAGTGGCTTCAAAGAGGTCCCTTCTGATAGCATGGAAGAAATTGAACATGGTAAGTAGTGGAATAAACCACTGGAGAAGGCTTCTGCACAGTAACTGAGTCAAAGATATGTGGCCTCGATGAAAGGTGCCGTCAGCTTTCTCCGCTCGGTGACTCGATCATTCCACATCACATATCGCTGGTAGCTGCTGAGGGCGATAATTCCAATTCTTATTTTATGGTCATTCAGCTCTTTTCGTTTGGAGCGACTTGAATATTGAAATCCCGTCCTTGTTCAAACCCGGGTTCTGATTTAATTTGGGATTTCCCGATCGTACGCCCCAAACGGGATACATCGGTTGGGGCTGTAACGACGCGAATATCAAGGCTTCCTTCAAAGGCTGCTTCCGGTGACTCGATCGACGATGGCTTTTGGCGGTTCGTGTAAGGAAAGTTGCGGCTGCGAGAACCTTCCGCTTCAGCCCTTAGCTGTTCAGCATATGCCTGAAACAACTGATTCGTCTCTTCATCAGACTCGAGCGGAAGACATTTCCTGGGCAGATATTCATTGAATCTCTGGCCTGTATCGGGATGCAGTAAGCGGTAGTCTCGAACAACATGTTGCAGTAAGGAATGATGCGCCCCTGGGTCTAGTAAGGAGTTCAAGGTCATCCATCGAACAAACCCTTTCCTGGTGATACATGGGATAGAAGGGGCAGCAAAATCGTCATTGCCAGGCATAAGTGCATGCTGTACACCACTGATCATCCATATACATGTAGTAATTTCGTCTCGCTGGGATATGTTGACTGGGCGGGTTGGTCAGCCTGGATTCGGTCCGTGGCAGATCAACTCACCTTCGGATGCCTCTTTTCCCATCTCATACATTCTATGCAACTGATGCGGCGACAAAACCGGTACCGTTGCCTCTGCCGTTACAGGGTCCGGCGTAGCTCTCACCTAATGTCATGTTAGACAGTGGAAAGAATAACTGCCTCGATTCCCCTTACCAAAAAGTCGAAAATAGATCGTAGGAGCGCATCAAACATGGGTGTTGGAGCATTGTCAGGCTGGAGCAAGTATCCGTAAAAGTCCGCTGCGGCGGCGTTTGCTATGCTTGCTGTGCTTTCCGATGCATCGTCGGCCGATACTGACTGAGAAATTGTGTCTGATGAGTCCCCGGCATCAAAATGGCGCGACAAAGCTGCCGCAGAGATTTCCTCGAGATGACGGCTGATATGCTTAAGGAGGGAGACACTCCCATCCGATACCACAGTGCCGCAGAAAATACATTTCTGATCCTTCAAGATACTATCTTCGCCGTGTTCAAGAAGGATATGATCTCTCCAAGATCGTTGGTTAGGAAACGATTCAACGGAAAAGTGGCAATCCGGCAAGATGCAGTCGTAAGGGTGTAAGTCTTTGATTAGATGTTTCCTGATGTATCAATCAATCGTCAGCTCTTATGAGATTTACTCAATCGATAAACCCACCTCCAATACTTTGTCTTGGCCACAACAATGATACGGCCGCAACCGTCGCATTCAAAAGGCCTCCCACGTTTTGCGTCCTCAGTCAGCTGTGGGAAGGCTTTCCAGGACGCTTCAGCCAAGGAAGAAGCAATAGAAGATACATCACTCATAGCAGCCTGGGAAGGACCGCTGGCTGTTGGAAGCGACGAGCCGAGTCCCGAGTCCTTGAACAAGGATTCTATGTCCATGGTTTCCGTGAGCCTGGAATCCAGCCACCGTCGCCACCATGCATCGGCCCTATAGCGATCAAGTATGCTAATATTAGCATCTTCTATTGGTTCTGGAAGGCTGTATTCTTTGGATTCTTGCACGTCTTCCACCATTTCATGCTGCTTGGCGATACGCTGACGTCGCTTGAGATTTGACTTGCCCAGGTAATCTACCAGGTCGGGTGGTGTCAATGGAAACTTTTCCTGGATCTTTTGAGAATATGGCTGATGCGGCATCCAAATTGCTGATTTTTCTGCTATTTCTGGCTCATGAAGATATTCTGGGTCTTTGGCAGGATGCTCCAAGGCGATGCTAAGATCCACGAGGCATCTGGTGAAATTGGTGAGTCGTGACACGATAACTTGGAATGACCGCGTGTTAGTATTGCTTTCGCTGATAGTCGATGAACTTGCGCCATCGTCTGAGTATATTTCCTCGTCGGAATCTTCATCCTCCGCGATGACTATTTTTGATTCCTCGAGGAGGACAATCAGCTCGCTCCTCAACTCAGCCACCGTTGTCTGGTCTTTGCGGGATATTGAAGGCAGCAAATCTAGATTTCTGGCTGTGAGTAGCCGCCTAAGTATTCCTCAAGAAGTTGAATACGAACCGAATGCAAGAATACTTGCCATGGCTCTCAGAGGTATCAGCGTCGCATTCTGGAGATTCTTGGATTTTTGCAGCTCCGTGTCCAGAGTTCCGTCCGCAACCGAATGATCGAGGCCCCAGAGGGTGAGGCTTTGTAAGACCCTCTTGAAACTCGTAAGGTTAGATTGGACATGCTCTTGATGGTCTCGGTGATCCGACAAGATGCTCCGCATAGATTCGACGCATGCACCATGTAACCGAGCGACTATACCGACGTCCCCGGGGATCTCCAAATGTCCCTTGGACATTTTGTGCTCTATAAAAAATTCATAATATCATAGTTGTCAGTGATGAGAGGTGGTGGACGCGCTACCCAGCAGACACAGTCGTAGTTAAATTTCTTTAAAGGTGTAGCATGCGTTTCTTTTCGCTTTCGTTACGTCGGGTTGATAAGCTGCAGCCTTACCCCGCCTGCGGCTGAGCGAGGCTCCATGTAGGAGATTATGCAGACTCAACCAAGAAGGCATAAACCAAGTCAAGTTGACACCTCTAGAGGTCAGGTATTGAGCAGATGGCTGAGGTGCTTGGGATAGTGTCTGCCGCGCTGGGCTTGCTTCCATTGGCCGTCCAAGTGGCCAAAGGCTTCCACACCTTATGCAAGACTGTCAAGACGGCCAAGGCCTGTACAAAAGAGCTCGAGGTCCTCGACATTGACATTCGCACACAGGAACGTATCTTCATCAATGAATGCGAGCTCATTCTTCACATAGTCTCTTCGAACTCACACGAGCCACAGATGATGACGCATGATCTAGAGAGTCCTCTGTGGCTTGATGGAACCTTGGAAAATCGCGTCAAGACTTGCATGGCGCAAAGCTACGAACAATGCATTGAGATCATCAAGGCAATGCGCGAGTCTCAGAACGAGCTCTTGGCGGAACTCAACCTTTTCGCCATCGTACGGACCGAGAAAGGCCCGGTAAGATGTTCCACGCTGGTTGCATCAGGCTACTAACAAAACGGAAGCATGAGTCCATGAGGGTAGCCTTTCGAAGACTTCGGAAATCTCTGGCCGTCTCCTACGACATGGGGTCCTTTGAACGAAAGGTCGACCGGATACGGCAGTACAATGTCGGCATCTGTAGTATTCGATCCCAGATAGGCGACTTTCAAAGGATACAAAGCAAAGAAGCCACGTCACAAATCGCAGAGTCTACAGCACTCCCGTCATGGGTGTCGAAAATGCATGACATATCCAAGGATGCATACACGACCTTGGACTCAGCCTTTTCATGCCAGGTTGATGAACACATTACCCACTTTGCGGCTTTGAGGGCCGGGGACTGTATTGAGCGGCACCGAAGTATCCAGCTTGACATGGCAATAGCGTACTGCGTGACTAGGGAGTATGGGACAGCCATATACCTTTAGTCAGACGGCTCACTAATGTTGATATAGCTCGCAAACACATCAGCTCCTTCGATTCTCTCTTGAGTCGTGCTTGCCACGTTTGGAGTGGCAGCCCAAAGCACAAAAGAAAGGGAAACAAGTTCAATTTACCCAGCCGTCTCTGGGCAATCAATGCTCAGGCACTCAGGAACAGGTCTTATCATCAATCGCCAACCTCTCCACCATCGACAACGTCTGCGCTTATCTTGAAGCAAGCACACAGGCTCCATCAAGTGCGGACTATCTTGCGTATCTTTACGAGGCTTCCATGTGCCAGCATTCGTTCTATGTTACCGCAGACCGGAAAGCACAGTCACTCTACTCCTCCAATCAACTGGGAACACTGCGAGACCTCATGTTGGACGGGGAAGCAAACCTTTCTATTACAGATCAATTCAATCTGGCTGTACAGTTGACGCTTGCTGTGCTTCAGTTTTATTCCACGCCTTGGCTTAGAGAGACGTGGAGTACGTCAGATTTCCTCCTTGGTGCATCAGACCATCGCCAACAAGCACGACAGCCTGATTTATTCCTCCGCTCTCGGTGTTTTGGCGGCAGTGCTGAGGATACGGATGCCACGGAGGAATCAGGGCCAAATCTCTGAGACCGGAAAGGTAAAGGGGTATGCAAGGACAGCAGGAGTATCTTTCAGGACTATGATTTTGCCAATTTGACCTTGTTCAGTCTCGGTGTGGCCTTGCTGGAGATTGGCCGCTGGAAGCCACTTTCACAGATGCGCCTGGAGGGCGACCCAGACGATGTGGCGACGGCGATGAGAGTAGCTCAGCAGAGAACACACTTGGGGAAGTCGTATGGCGATATTGTCCGAAAGTGCATGCAATGCCACTTTGGGTACGGCAACGACCTAAGTAAGCCCGAGCTTCAGAACGCAGTGTACAGCAAGGTTGTCTGTCCGTTACGGCGTCTCGTTGAAAAGCTTGATGGACTATAATATCTGGCCAAGAGCAGGTCCTTGCTTTTATTCTGAAGCATACGAATGAATTGAATGGTACCCTGAGTGTTCAATGACTTCGCTTTCCTCCTATAGGACGTGAGACGGTGAAATGTTTGAGCTTGGACCTGGCTCCCTACACGACGGTTTAGCATCATGGTAGGTAATATTACATGCTGTTTTTACTATACGTAGCAGTAAATGCACGATGATGGAGAAGCCCAGCTGGCTAAATAGACGTATAGCTTATGTGAATCTTGGTCATCGGTTCATTTCTTTTTATGCTTGTGATTCCCTGTTTCAGTGACGGCTAGGTCCAACGATCTGGCCAACTGCCTTTTTAGGAGCGGAGATTACGCATAAATCATACGAACCCCGCGCTAGGCCAAGTCGCTAAGACATGTTGAGTTTGTTTCCCGGTGAGGTCAGAGGCTTCCGGAAAGAAATAAAGCGAGGCTCGTGTCCTACATTCATACTCCTTTTTAACAGAGACGGAGAGTCCAGTCACCACTTTTTACAACCTCGCCTTGCTACAGCGAAATCTCTTGCCCCATTAACCACATACAACAGAAGTGGCTTAAGAACACACAAATCAACTCACACCATGGTGCACATCCTCGTTGCCACCGTCCAGGCGCTTGGCATCATCCCCATCGCCATGGCCTCACCGATGACTCAAGTCACCCGTCAAGCAGCCACCTGCCCGGATTGGGGTCGGAATATTGGTGGCGCACTTATCCTCGCTCCTAGAGATAGCGAGGCAAGCCTGTGCTGTGCCTATGGCACGTCCCTGGCACAGTGTTGCAGGAACAAGCCATTTGACGATGACCCATATTGGGCGCGAGCTTTGGAATGTTCGAGCCCGTACTATGCAAGCAGTACAGCATTTAGCCCATTTTATGTCTGCAATGTCGATCCATGCAGAGAGGGCTGTGAGGGTATCCCTTATGTGTATGAGGAAAGGCCTGGCTGCCAGGCCTAGAAGACAACTGGATTCTAGATTGAGACATATGAGATTATGGAGCGACGAGACTAGACACGAAGTGGATAAGAAATGGATGAGAGTAGGGGGCTGAAGATGATTCGACTCGAGTATTAGGATCGTGCTTGACTTTCTTCCGTAGACAGTCGGGTTGTAGGCAGTAGGAGTGAAGACGATATCAAGAGACTTGCCTTCATTGCGTGTCGTCAGTGTTGAACTAAAGATTATCGTTCATATAAAAGAAAAATATTGTGGCTTGATCATGATCGTTGTTGTCCTTCTCTTTGAGTACGACTATATCCTTGCCAGGGCACCAACACGACTTTCACCAACTATTTGTTGCAGCCATTTTAATGCTACTAGTACTAGCTATAACTAGTAATAAGAGTAAATAAAGTTAGCATTTATTCTAGATTATCTTGTAATCTACTATACTAAACCTACTCTACCGTTTTGACTGTAATAAGCTCAGGCCCTTGTATAGAGTCAGTCAACTGCACCTTGGTCTCTCTTACATACTTATTCATCAGGGGTGACGTTTCGCCTCCCTTGAGGCGACTTTGGACGTCGGAATCGAGTCCAACAGCGAGGGTAGCAAGAGAGCTACCTTTCCACGGCTGAAGACCCAGTTTCCTCGTCTCTAACAACGACAGTAAACAGAAAACCAAGGCTGTGAGGAATACAATTGCTGGAAGTGTCATAAAGGGCCATTTAATCTGTATATGGGGTATCCAAACTCTGGCACTCCCTTGTATTCTTGCTTCCTGTGATACTCCGTCGCGTATCCATTTGCTCATTATAGCAGCAACATTGTCAAATGTGGAAGTGATATTGGGTGATGTACCAAGGCTAAGAATCACACTCGGCTGCTGTTGGCGCTGAATATCAATATCCGGGTAGACAAGTTGTTTTAACGCCAAAGGGTGTGGACGACGAGCAAACCTGTTCATGAAGAGGGATGTCAACGTGACAATGGCGTTTTGCGAAACATTGAATCGCAGGGCTCCGTTGTCGTCACCTGCGCGGCTGAGTACGCTTTCCTCTGGAATAGTCATTTGCAGGTCTGATCGCAAGACACCCAGGGCGCCAAAATTCAAGGTATAGTTGAAGTATTCATTAAACTCCTTGAAAGATTCAGAAGTGTCCGGGTCCAGTGCAGTGAATGAATCCAAATTTCTTATGGCATGTGACTCGAGCACCTCTTCGCTCAAAACACCGTTGTTGACCACGGATTGATAGATGTTGGTGCAAAAGTACAAGGCACACTCTTGTGCTGTGACTGAAGCGTCCTGCCAAGAGATCCGGCCATCCCGAAAGTCCTGGCTTGATTGCATGATGCCAAACGATAAAAGAAGCGTCTTGAAGTCTCTGAAGCTTATGGTGTCGCCCGGGCTGCTTGTTGCCTTGGCCGTCAACGTTGTGTTCGCGCGAGAAGGCAAATACTGTACTTCCTCCCAGGCGTCATAATTGGAGATATTCATGCCGAGCTCGCCTATCTCATATTTGGTGAAAGCAGCAGTTGTGTTTCCAACCGAAAACCCCGTATACACAAAGGGCATGGTGATGTTTTCTTCGTCAGACTCTTCCAATAGCGAGCGGCCAGTAGACCTAAGTATCCTGTCCGAGATGTCTGCGCAGGAATTGCAGACGGCAACGGAAGCGTATGCAGGCCAGGTACAGTTGCCCGTGGAGCAGGTAAAGGAAGGCTTCTTGTTTTCTATTGAACTCAAATTCGAGAAACCGGTCCACATGGCCGCAAGTGGTTGGAAGTCGTATTGTATGTCGAGTTCTTGGATTCGGAAATTACCGGCCGGGATTGTAATCTGACCTGGATTCCTCCCTAACGCCACTCGCCCGACATCAAGTCTGCGCGATCTACCGATCTGTGCCACAGCAGCCGTCTCGGTGGAATCGACTTCTTTGTCATACAAGGTGATTCCGGCCTGAAGGAGAGGCTCGAAACCCAGCAAAATGACGGTGCACAGGGCGCCTAGGGCGATCCAATGCCTGAACTTGATCCAATACAAGAGGCGGATGCTGCCCCATGGGCCGCGACTGGCGTCGTCAAAGCGATCAAAGACGATGATGGCGTCGACGCGTCGTCTGAACCAGTTCCATTTGCCTTGGCTTATGCAGGAGCCTATGACAAAGGCAAGAGATGCTCGCGAGGTTGCTCCAAGAATGGAAATAACTGTGTTGAAGGACAGGGGGAAGGACCATTTTGCAAGAGGCTTGTTGTCGTGCAGGACCATCAATATGATAGCCGCAAGAAGGGCAGAGGTGCTGGCAAGCATCATCGACAGCTCCAGAGTCCAGCTGTGGTGGGGGCTACATGCCCGCTTCTGGACGCATTTGAGTGAATTGGTATGCTTCATTTTCAACAGGTCATATACGCATCAAACGATTCCTGGATATGCGGTATGCGCAAACGATAATAATTCAGCAGGCCAGATGGTCGCGTAGTCAAACCCAAAAGGCGCCACGATTGGCCAGCTTGCTGGGGAGAAGACAAAGCCCTACCGCGTCGATTTTGACCAAATTTCTGTTGCGGGCGGAATAACTGTAAAAACGGGCGAGATAGAAGACAGAAAAGGCGACCACAGAGGGAAGAGGAGGCAAAAAGAGTAACTGCCCGAGTAATGGGGAAGGCTTTTAATACCCGGCAAATATGCAGCTCTAGGCATACATGGACAGCATCAACATGAAGAATGAAAGTAAGACAAGGTCCCACAAATGAACATAGCCAGTCACCCCCAAATGTGACCCTCTAGTGGCTATGAATAGGCTCAAGCAATACCAGCACTTTGTCAACGGGGCTAAGCAATCCTAGGAATCGCTGTTGGCGTCCCGTGTAGATGCATCATTGTGTTCCTCTCATGGAGGCATCCAGACATGTACAAGAAAGCAAAAAACAGACTACTCCCTTCTCGCCATGAGACTCGCCATGGTGCTCAGAACATCACCACGCAAGGCAACGTAGAAACACTGATTGAGCGCGACGTACATGGAGGCAGTCACAGAAACAACTGGGGCCCGATAACGTACGGAAACATTCAAGGCTTGAATCTCCACACATCCTCAGCCGAACAGCCAAGGACCAGTGTGTAGTGGCTGATGTGTCGGATGGTAATAAGCACGCAGTGAGGGTGGTCAGACAGAGCTTAATGCACCTTCACCTCACTTCGTTAGGCCGCGACGTTCACGGAAACAACTTTTGTCAACTACTCCCGCCCCGGACGAGACTGCAATGCCGCATCGCCATCGCCGTTGAGCCCTGGAGATGTTCATCAGCCTCTCTCACACATTTCCGAGATCCGTATCGCCGAACTCCTACCTGGCCGAGAGGATAGCCTAATCTCTTGCCACCTACGACATGAGCGTCTGGACCACTCACCAAGCTATTACGCCTTGTCGTACACATGGGGAAACCGTGAAGATACTGAGACGGTACAACTGGACAATAGCGATGATCAAGTAACCAAAAATTTGCACTCGGCACTCCAGCACCTCCGGCATACCACAGAATCCGTGTATATCTAGATCGACGCATTGTGCATCAATCAGCAAGATGAGGAAGAAAAGTCAAAGCAGATTCCTCAAATGATAGATATATATCGCAGTGCTGACCGTGTTATCGCTTGGATTGGAGAGTAGAAACCGAATGAAGAGAGTCAAATTCAGGCAGTATTTGAGCAATGCGAAGGGGCAATGAAGTCCTGCCTCCTGGGCAAGACAATCGAGGAGGCAACTAGGATCTTGGAATCCTCTGCCATTGGTACCAGGGAGCTACAGGAGGCATTCCCTGGTCTTCTCAAGCGGCCATGATTCTCCAGGAGGTGGCAGCCAGTTCAGGAGACCCAGTAATTACTTGCGGTCATCAAATAACACCATTCCAAGCTCTCAAGGCACTATGGATACTCATGAAGTCGAAAATCGATCGAGAGCCCTGGCTTCGCTGGAAACACAACGAACTCGACAACATGTTTGAACTTAGGTGTCGGGCTCGGGATCAGGAAACTGAAGGCCGCGATTCGGCTGGCGTTGCGAGGGATCTCCTCTATTTTCTCGAGGAGACCAATGCGTTCAACTGCACCGAGCCACACGATCACATTTACGCGATCCTCGGCTTTTTGGGAGAGAAAGGCCTTCCTCCAGAGCTAACGCGCAACTACAACCTCCCTTTCCATCGTGTCTATCACGAATACACCAGGTTCATCATACAGGGGACTCAGTCTCTTAACATCTTGCACAGCTCAGGCACAGGGTTCCTCGAAGATCATCCTCCAAGTTGGAACTTAGACTTTAGGAACACGTCGATATCAATGTCCACGCATCATGATACGAATCAATCGGCACTGGACTATAAAGATATCACCTTCTCCGCAGACCGATACCACCTTAACCTCAATGGTCTCATCCTTGGATCAATAGAGGAGGTTTCTCTGCCGTCTAATCCCAGATACGCTCAAATTTCACAAGTGGTACCAGAAATAGAGAAATTCGGCCTCGCCGCCCAGACTCTGCAAAATTTCCATGGGGCAATCATCCAGAGCTTTGATCATGCGTAGAATCGAAAACCCTAATTCAGTCCTTCCCGGGTTGCTCCTCGATATTTCAACCTTCGCTGGCTATGACATCGATGCCTGCTGTGCTGCATTCCGCGCGCTGACCTCGAACTGGCAACCAACTAGAGAGCGGCTTGCCCAGGATGTGACGCTATCACAGGAGGAAAGGCAAACCTGGATGCTTCTCTATTTTCCTCGCTCATAGGCCGTACTTTGTCCTCGAGGATGGTACCATCGGCCGTACGATGCTTTTTGAACCCCGGCCAATCCGGATTGGTGATGTGGTATGCAGTCTCCGCGGAGCTGACGAACTCTGCATACTCCGAAAAGTACGAGATGGACTTTTTACGCTCGTCGCTTTTTGCGTGTTGCTGGAGGATAACCCCTCGGATGTGAACGACTCTTACTTCAAGAAGTTTGGTGAACCTTTTTTTGAGGGCCGCGAGCTGAATCATTTTGTCGTCGTGTAATTGGTTTTTCCCTCAAGGTCTACTGTTTTATCATGGATATTAGCCACTGCAAATCAAATGAAGTAGCTCTGGCCGGGAAATTCAAGTTGGCTTGGTATGCTTAGTTTGTTTCGGTGGTCAAGTCGATCTGAGTTTTTAGGATCGAAACAACAATAACAACGATTGCTATCGAGTTCGACGTCAATATTGGGGTAGGCGAACACTGAAATTGCCAAAGAAATCTGCTCCCCGACAGCCATGCTGTGAGAGACAGGAGAATCATGATGCTGGTCAGGAACGGCGAGCCAGCACCGCCAAAAAGCGAGATTAGTGGCGCGAGTAAATGTCTGACACCCGTGGTAACAATGTTTCTGGAAAGAGCCCACAGCGTGACAGTCCTCCGTACGGATATATATTTTCCGAAGCCCACGAGGCAGCGATGGGTTGATACCTTTATCGCTGTGTACATGAGCTTGTATGGCTGCTTTGTCTCATCGCGGCTGTACTGTGGCAGGTCACCACTTCAGCATGTGGTTGGTCTGTTTGCCATAATCGACTTAGTTCTACCTGCTTGTACTGGGGCAGTTCCATTAGGAGATGTTGCATATAGGCAAGCATTGGAAGGTCTTTGTATCCGCAGGTCCTCATGGGTGCTATTGGCTCGTGCTTTAATTGCTTAGAGTTTGTAAAAAGACACCGATTTCGCACATAGCTGTACCGGTAGTATGGTTCTGATCAGTCAACGCCGTGAATCGTCCAGTTGCGATGCCATGACTACGGCTGTCACGAAAGGCCTAGATATGCACGTTCATGGCGTCCGATACTGTGGCGGTGTTGGCCCCTGTGGAACTAATACTAGGTCCTACTGTGCAGTTAGGCGTGGAGATTAAGGCAGTAGTTGATGCATCTCTACGTATCTATAGTATTGAGGGCTTGTAGGTTATTAACGCCAATCATGCCAATGCTCATTATAGCACACACTCAAGCCACTGTATACGCTGTGGCCGAGTATGCATCGGGATACCTCACCAGGATCAATAACGATTACATCCAGCTTGGTGTTCCTATGCCTACACCTACTTCCCAACACTTACCTAGCGCATCTGGAAAAGCCATCCATCTTCTATCGCAGGAGTTACATAGAGAGGCCCAACCCAGCGAGCCCCAAATTGCAAGCAAGACGCTTCCGCACAATTTCAAGACATGGTTCGGACTGCCAGGGTTGACCCCTGACCCAGTCATTCAGCTCGGCAGTGTGACAACTGGCGTCATGTGGCTCAGCCGTGAACTCCGCCTTGGCCAGGAACCGCAGTAGTATTAAATAAAGCGCGGCTTACGGCACACTCCTCGTTGCGTCGCGTCCCGTTCTAGCCGTGTCTGTCTGTATTTTAGCCCACCGACTCGTCCAAGGAAATTAATTGACTAGCCTGACTACCTGTGCAGGGGAAATTCTGACGGCCGGCACACCTGCTCAACGCCAAGCAGGGCTTCGGCCGCCGCGCGTAATCGCTGCTTATTAGAGGCCCGACCTGGTCCGCTCGCTCGTCTTACGCCCTCTTCGTTCTCCCAATCGCTGGTCACACAACCATCGAGCATCCACGATACTGTTGACGCGGACAGGCTGGGCGCCATGCCGGACTCGGACAAGGAAGGGAAAGGTAAACAGGAGCGCAAGGAGGACAAGGACAGTGGAGATGAAGAGAGGAAGCGCGACAAGTTCAGCAAGTTCCTGTGTGTGTCGGAAAGCCCCTCCCTTCCCTCAGCTCTTCCACTGGATGAGGCTCACTGCCCCCCAACACAGCTACTGACGCCGACGCACCAGCCAAAAGAACCTCACCAAGGGCGAACTCGCTCTCAAGCATGCCATCGGTCTCGGCCAGCTGCCCAACGTCATCCCCCTCACGGAACCTATTGTCAATGGCCCACCCCGCATGGTCGAGGTCGGCTGGCATCCGGTGGGAGGCCTCGCCGGCAAATGGTTCGCCGAGGAGACGGGGTTGGGCAAGATGATTACCGAAAAGATTCGCACGTACCCGGATCCCACGCAGCACTGGGCCGTCCTGGTGGGCGACTATGCGCATCAGCTGTGGATGGTGAGCCGGCTCACGGGCGGTTTAGGGCACGCTGCTGACTTTTGCATGGCTTTGCAGGATGAGGATTTCCACGTCATATACAACAACGAGAAATATAATCGTGAAGAGTGGCGGACATTCCCAGTAGGCGAAACGAGGTTCAACGACGACGCCCTTCGACGAGCAGGTTTGTGTTTTCCTGCGCCCATTCTGGCCCATTGAAGCCTTGACTCACTCACAAATCGTAGGGCAGTCCGTAATCCAGGATATCCGGGACAAGCAGCCTGCCTACAACCTCATCACCAACAACTGCCAGACGTATGCGCTGCAGCTCCTCGACGCCATCAAGGTAGACGGCCACAAGCAATTCGGCACAACCCTGGCCGTCTACGAGAGGCTCGTCGGGCCCGGCAAGGTCGTGGATCTCTTCCCAGACACACACGTCAGCCCGCAAGAGGGAGGAGAGGCCCGACCTACCCAGCCGTCGGACACCGTCTCTGTGGCACAGCACGTCATGGACGAGAACACGACCAAGCTGGATACCGAGGAGGATCCAGACAAGCCGCGAGGCGAGAAGAAGCGCGGCGGCATGTTTTCACGATTTAGGCGGAAATGAAGGGCTGTGAACAGTTTGTGAAATAGACGAGAAGATGGAGATACAGCATAATTACCCTATTCGATAAGCCGTCCTCAATCATGACCACGCTGCTGGGGAGCCTGCCCTGGCTAATATTAGACGAATCTTGCAGGCTGGGCCCCGATTTTTGATGATATTATTATCGGTTAATATGCCCTCTGTGGGACAGATAACGCCCTACCCCTCTTCGTCTCTTTGTCTGGACCTCGCCGCCCCTGCATAAGTCAGCAAGAAAGTTAGTTCCATATAGAGATTTAATTAGCGGCCTGATGGTCAGCCGCCCTTGGGGCCTGTCGCGACAGATTTTCAGCCTTGGATCCGTTTCCAGCGACGTCGTATCTTGCCATCTACACACCTGTATCGCTCTCAAGACAGACTGGCGAGACGCCGTTGGAGACTAGAAGAGCTGTAGTCCATACTTGCTGGCCAATTTGCCCTTCCAGGGTTGTCGCAACACAGCTGCGCCGTCATCAGCCAGCCCCTTGATCCCAGCGGCGCCACCATGATCCTGCCCACCGACAGCGTCGCGATATGGACCGCCGCGACAGTTGTCGGCCTGACGGCTGTCCTGTTCGCCTTGAACAGCGTCGCTTCCGCGACCATTGACCCCGCGGAGCCGCCCGCCATCCAGCCCACCATCCCCTTTGTCGGCCACCTCATTAGCATGTTGACGGAAAGGGGCAGTTGGTACCGCCGTCTGTAGTAGGCCGGCGCTTCTCTACAAGGTCAAGAGATATCTGCTAACCCTGCATAGCAAGAAGAGCAGCCTCCCTATCTTTACGCTCCCCATCCTCAACGGCAAGCTCTACGTCATGAACTCACCCGCCTTGGTCCAGGCTGCCATGCGCACTCCTGAGATCTCCTTTGATCCCTTCTTTGCTGAGTTTACAAACGGCATGCTTGGACTCAACTCGAGGCAGGCTGCTGTCATCAACAACAAAAAATGCATGGAGGAGCTGTTGCAGATCATCCATACCACGCTGATGGGCCCGCCCTTGCACAAGGTCAACGTGAATGCCCTAGGCTACCTCGCCGGCGAGCTCAACAAAGTCCCTCGGGACCGCTCGCTGCAGGTTGCAAACTCGTTCTTGTGGCTGCGCAACCATCTCACGACAGCTACCGGCGTGGGCTTGTATGGCAAAAACAACCCACTGGCTGACAAGGCGATTGATCTGCTTTGGTAAGATAGCACTGGCCCCTCTCATTGCTGAAGCCAGCGCGCTTCCGTGCAGGCCAGGCGCTGACCTTTGATAGGACCTTTAATGAAGGCGCCATTAGTCTCTCACTTGGCGCACCGGGCTTCATCTTCCCACGCGCAGTGTCCGCGAGATCAGGACTCAACAAGCGACTGAACGCCTACTACGCCGCACGCCACGACGAGGGAGACGATGTGTCTGATTTGATCCAGAAGCGAGCGGTAAAGCTTCGCGAATTCGGATTCCAGGACGAAGACTGGGGCGAGGAACTCATTCTCCCCTGGGTGGGATCGACAAACACCATCCCAGTATCCTTCTGGATCTTTGTCCACCTCTTCACGAACCCCGACTACCTCTCCCGTGTACGCGCCGAGTTTGAAGCCATCCTCGATAGAAAGGAGGGCCCACATGGTCCCGTAGTGTCCATCAACGTTGACCATCTAGAGTCGGGCAAGGTTGAAAAGACGATCCCTTTCCTCAACGCGATTTGGTTGGAAGCTCTGCGTTTCTACCTCCACAATGTCGGCATCCGGAGAATCATGAGCGACGTGTCGATCAAGGACGGCGACGGCCGCGAGTACCTCCTCAAGAAGGGCGTCAACATACAGTGGCCTCCCATGGTTCTCCATTTCCTCGACTCTGCGTGGGGCACGGACGCCGAGACGTTCGACCCCGAGCGCTTCTTGAACGTTCCCGCTTCGGTGGACAAACTGCGAAGAGGAGCCAACGTCCCGTTTGGCGGCGGTAAGCATCTGTGCCCGGGGCGGAGATTCGCCATGTCAGAGGTTCTGGGACTCATAGGTGCCGTGGCATTGGGCTTTGATGTCAAGGGGCTTATCCTGCCTGAGTCGCGTGACCCTCCCGTTGGACACGCCCCCAGGGTTGCTGTACTCCATCCGGGATTCAAGTTGAGTCGCAGGAAAGGCTGGGAGGATGTCACATTTGAGTTTGCGGGATGATGTGTTCAAGTAGTGTAGAGCTAGACCAAAGGGAGGGTGATTGGTCCTGAAGTTTGTAGCGTATATATACGAACCGCTGATAGCTAATTGCAAACCTCTCGCTTCACGAACCTAGGAACGAAGATAGTCGCATACCTTTCGCGCCCATCGTGAACCGCCCTTATACACCCACATCCCCGGGGCATTGCCGTTCTTCAAACCCTCAATTGCATCCGCCAACTGCTCTCCGGAACCTTCAGCCTTGATATCAGTCATTGGCGTCAGGTATGTCTTGAATGAGAACAGAATAGCCCTCGTCTTGGGCAGGCGGCTCAGTGCTTGTAGTTCAGTTCGATAGTACGTCTGCAACCGAGTTAGGCAGATCTTCATGCTGGAATTCTATTCAACACACCTGCTCGATGTCTATGGCCATATCATCGTACTTTGCATCGCTCTCGGTGGGATGCTTTCCCTCGCCTGCAAACATGTTTGGATGCGTTTGGATCGCCCACTGCAAATGTTAGCCGTGCCCCTCCACGTACCGCAGCTACTCACATTGCCACGCTTCACAACTCGTCCCACTTCGAGCCTGCTGAAGAAACGCTCCATACTGGGGCCGATCTTGTCGTAGGACGGAACCGGGCCATGGATGTCCTTCAGGCCTTGGCCCAGCTTCTCGGAAGGATCAAAGCCAGACGCGAAGCACACCACAAAAGCGACGGAACGATGACCCTCGGGCGTTTCGTGGAGGAGGAAAAAGTCGTCCTCGACGGTTTCGGCAATGATTCGCAGGCTTTGGTCGAGATCTTCAACAGCCCTTGTGGGAAACGACTTTCCTGTGGCCAAGTTGTGCATAACCATTTTATCCGGAGAGAGCTGGAATAGAGTCGGATAGCGCACGGGAAGATAGTCGACCATTAAAAACTCATACAGTTCTCGAATCGAATCGGCACCTTCAGGTACAAGGCCGTGAACTGTTTTCCCATGGGTAGCGATAATTTCTCGTCGCAGCTCAATGTTTTGGCGGTATGTTTTGTCAATGACTATCAGATTGGATATAGTATCTGCCTGCAATCCTGAGCAAAGTAAGTTTCTGCTGGCACATTCTAGTAAAGATAACATACCCATAGTAATGTTGTAGGTAGGCTTAAAGGGCCGCGGCCTCAAAGGGTCCTGTTTCGTCCAGTCAAAGCTGCAAAGTGGTTCTATGGCTACCGTTTGCTGTTGTGGCTTCTTTGTAAAGTCATGTTGTTTGTGACCCAAGCTACGGGTCGCCTGACGCTATAGAGATGTGTCAAAGTCTGCTTGCAAGTGAGTAAGCTGCTATTACCTTTCGGAACTCTGTCCAGAGGAACGGTATCGATATACCGGCGACGCCTGCAAGCCAAAGCCACGATGGGACGGCCTTAATGGTTTGGCAACTCTGATCCATCTTGGAATATGGACCGCAGCCTACGCTTGTACGCTGAAACTGCTTTCGCAAGTGTTCAAATAAATCAGAAGGCACTGTAGTTGGGAGTTGCTCGCCCTTATCAGTTGCCCCTCGTCCAGTGACTCAACTGCATGTCCGATATCGCCAAAAGTAGTCATCCGTCACCAATTTAGGTAGTGCTAGCCTGCCCTTGACAGAATGGGACTGTGGGGAAGCTTTGGGCACTCTCAGGCAAGGCGTTCAATGGACTCGGCTGGGATGGGGCATCTTAACGCCTGTGTTGCCAGCAATGCCCACCATACGCCTCTATTTAATGCGCCGATTGGATTTCCTTCTTCTCTACTTCAATGCGTTCTGCTCGCTGGGAACCAAGTACAGAGACCAAGAAGTGTTGCGCCCTGCCAATATTAATCAATAGACACTTGGGATATCAAGTACAAATGTTGTGTATTGCTATATTATTACACATCCTACTTGGAGGAACGGTTTAGGCGGTATTATTGTAAACCTGAATGTATCATGATCTGCGCGTTATTCAGTAGTGTACATATATACTGGTCAATCGAAACTAGGCTGGTGTCATTCCGCTAAGACTGCGTCCCGTTACTGGGTGTTGCTTTTTCGGTGTCCGAAAGCTGCTCGGCCCGACATCAGGTGAGAAGTCGGCGCATCGTGCCGGCCGAACCTTGTCCTCACTGAGAAATGTGTCAGCAAACTGGCAAAAAGCGCATAGGCAGAGACGACTTACTCCAAGATCCAAGCTTGATCTTCCAGCTTCCATCAGCCTCGCCGGACAACACATCTTCAATGTTGGGGACTTCCGAGTGCTTTCGTCCATCAAACAGAGCATCAATCTCCTCCAGAGTCTTTCCTTTAATCTCAACCCAATACCACCAGATGAATACCAAGAAACCGAGATTCCAAGCACCGTTGATGATCAACAGTCGCCATCCCATGGACTCGAGAGCCGCCGGAAAAGCAAAGTTGCCCCAGATGCCAGTGAGGCACACGACGAAGCTGAACATGGCCATGCCCCTGGCTCGTATGCGGAAGTAGAGCACCTCGGCTGGGAGGAGGAATAAAATGGGGATCCAGCCAAAGGCATAGAAGCCGGAGAAGAGGAATAGGATAAATACCGCTCCCCATACTCCTCCTCTATCGGGCTGGGCGACCTCATAATACCGTTTCAGAGCACCGAGGATGAATAAGGAAATGGATACACCGCCAGTGCTGATCATGGTGGCCGACTTGACTCCCCACCTGTTTGTATAGAAGCTACCGGCAATAGAGACGATGAGAGAACAACCGTTCAAGGAGAGGCTCTGCCGGGGTCAGTTTTAGTGTCAGGCTGAATGGTTCTTCTGTCCGACTGCTTACTAGGAGAAGCTGGGTCGCGTTGTTGCTGACTCCGATGTTTGCGAGCATCCTGCCGATGTTATACATGACAATAATGTTTCCCGTCAACATCGAGAACAGAGCGCAAGTCGCGGTGATGATAAGTCGCTTTCGAGCACCTCGGTTGCGCATCATCTCTTCGTAAGTCATGGGGTCCCGCTCGTAACGGATCGTATCGACAATTTGGCAGAACTGGAGTCGGATGAGATCGTCCCGCGTATCACCGTTGGCGTCGACACGGGCCAGCACAAGCAGTGCCTCGTTTGGCCGCCCTTGGTCAATGAGCCAGCGTGGACTCTCAGCCAACCACGGGAGGAGAAGGACGCAAAGAAGACCCCAGAACCCCTGTAGAAGACTGGGCAGGCGCCAGGCCCAGGTGCCGGACATCTTGAACGAGCCGTACGTCACGGCAGATCCAACAATGGCGCCAATGTACCAGAAGTCGTCGAAGAGGCAAAGCCCCCAGGCGCGCTTATGCCACGGCAACGTCTCGGCAAGATAGGCCGACCCCGAGATAACCGAAGCCGTAGTGCCAAAGCCAATAATGATGCGGGCAATGCAGAACATGGCTATATGGACAGAGCCTGCTTGAATGCCTGCGGCGAGGATTGTCATGGCCGATGACCAGAAAAGCCCATTGCGTCGACCATACGTGTCCGTGACGAAGCCCCAGTAGAAGCACTTGGGAAAGGTTAGTATATCTCGGTGGATAGATTGAGTTCCCTAATCAGGGGCAATACCGCGAGACATCCTCCTATATAATTGGTGGCAATGTTCAGGGACATCGTCGCATCCGTCAACTCAAAGTATTCGCTGTATTGAGGGATGATGTTCATCCCGCCCATCATACTGACATCGTAGCCTTGCATCTAAAATTCTGTGTCAGAAGGACACGGGACACGCCGGAAAGGGGGGCTTACCGCTGCAGTAGCTGCGGTACACAGCATCAGGATGAAGAGGTTTCCCTCCTGCGATTGAGGGTACCATGATGGTGCAGCGAAGGGGAGAATATCCCCTCTCTTAGATGGCCCACCAAATGCCATTAGAATTCGGGAGAGAATGTCCGATGCTCGCAAACAGTTGCATAGCTATTCGTTTGGATTTGTGTTGCCACGACACATGGGAAGTCGTGGGAACTCTGTGGTACAATATCTAAAATGATGATGCCAGCATTAAGGACATGACTCGTCTCCCAACAACCAGGCCATAATGCCTCGCGGAAACTAGTGTCCCCGCCAAGACAGTGATGGCACCATCTAGAACGTGAACAGTAACCCGGGTCGGAACTCTAACTTTAGTCGGCAAAGGCCGCAAGCCGTAGCTCAAACCTTGCTGCTCACCGCCTGTGTTTGTCTGGCCAGGGGCTTGGGAGATCACAACACTCTCGCCAGCGAATGCAGCATGCGCCAGATATTTAATAGTCTAGCTCGAGAGAGCTGAAGCCGGCAGGACGTTGGTTTGGCTGTCAGGCTTGGAACCAGAGTTTCGAAGCCGCGATGGTCAGCGGGAACGGGAAGCTAACACGGCGATGCCATTCCACACCAAGCTCATTGGTGGATCCTTGTCAATCGGGCTTGGCGTGATGAGCTACGAGGTGTTGGTTGCTGGGGAAAGGGGCACACAGGATGAGACAGAACTTGGCGAGGCTGCATACGCAGAATCCGGGATGGTAGTTTCACTCATGATTGCGTTGAGACCAATCCATTGTGAAATTTAAGAGTGGAACATTGTTGCCATTCAACGTTATGCTTAAATGATGTAGCCAGAGTCTTGAGGGCGACGCGCAAGGGGAGGCAGCACCCAAAGAGTACATATTGCCACACACCCATCACTTTATCACTACGTGGCGAATGCGTGTGCAAACCTGCCTAGCCGTTCCCTCACTTGTAGATCTTGGTGGGGTTTACGGATGTATTATCATGTCTCACATCCAATGTGGCGATGTGTGATGCTCCATTGACCAGGTTCAGTCACCCAGAGGTCGAACAAGAATGGAGGAGACCCGAGGGTTGGGAAGACAAGTGTGTATGTGTGGAATGTGGTTAGTGAACACATATTAAATCAAGAAATGATATTTGTCAGAAAGTTGTGTTAACAAAAGTTTGGGGTGTAGGGGGTTATGTGTGGGTTAGTAAACATCATGCCCAACGCCGACGCCTGATGTCTTGACATCACCAGCCCCAGGCTGTGAATTTGAATGGCGTAGAAGCTCGGGCGCCACCTCGTGGTCTTTGACAGCAAGACCAGTTTCCAAGAGCCGGAGCTTGCGCATCTATTCCACGCCTAGAACAGACCGGTTCAGAAGTCGGCATATTGAAAGGAATCGGCGGTAGCAAGACTACCAATTTAGCCTGAAGCGTTGAACCAGCTAGTTGCCACGATGCCTGTGGTCGTGGCGCCTATTAACAGGTTGGGGCGTCACGCAGACCTTGGATGGCGGACTGTTCTCTGCCATCCTCATTAACATAGAGCCAAGGCCGGTTCTAACCTCATCTAGGGTCCCCTTCTTGACCATATCTTGGCCACTGCAGCGGCATGTGATTGCACTTGTAACGCCAAGGCATAGGTGCTGGCGGAGTCGCCCATGCCTACTCTGGTAGAGTCTAGAAAGGAGGGCCAAACATCTTCGTTTCCGTTTCTTAGCATGGCGCCCGCATTGTTAGTGCTCAGCTAATCAGCATTGGTCTGCTCGGATACCCCAGGGAATTCTTCATGTGTCTAGGATGCATGACGTAGGGTCATCAAGAGTGTTGCCAAGCCCTTGCTTTCTTCACCTATGCAGCATATGTGCAAACATCAGTCGGTAGCGAACGAGCGAGAGACAACATCTTATCATGGCTACGAAAGCAATTGTCTACGTAGACAAAGGTAAAGCTGCCATCCAAGATGTCCCGGTCCCGAAGCTCCGCGACGGATACTTGCTGGTCCGAGTCCATGCCATGGGATTGAACCCGACGGACTGGAAGCACATCGACAATGGACTGACCGACCCCGGGTCTCGGATAGGCTGCGACTATGCGGGGGTAGTGGAGGAAGTAGGTCCCAACGTCACCAGGAGCTTCAAGAAGGGCGACCGTATCTGCGGCGTGGTGCACGGTGGGTAAGAAGACTCCTCGTGCCTGGCCGCGTGATAGACCAGCGGATTGACCGGAATAGTGACCGACCTCATCACGAAAACGGAGCGTTTGGCCAAGTCATTACCGTCAAGGGCGGCGTGCAGATCAAGACGCCCGACAACCTCAGCGACGAGGAAGCTGCGACGCTTGGAATATCAATATGCACAGTGGTATGCGTCATGATGGCGATATATGGCATTCATTCAGCGCTGACGCCAGAGTAGGGTCAAGGCTTGTACCAAACGCTCAACCTCCCCGTCCCGACCGAGTGTGTAGGCCAGGGTTCCGAGTACATCCTCATCTACGGAGGCTCCACGGCCACCGGCATCTTCGGCATCCAGTTCGCCAAGCTCTCCGGCTTGAGAGTCATTGCCACGGCCTCGCCCCACAACTTTGACTACCTCAGCTCGCTCGGCGCCGAAGATGTCTTCGATTACAAGGCGCCCGACGTCGCGGCCGAGATCCGCAAGTACACCGACAACAGGCTCAAGCTGGCCTGGGACTGCACCGGGCTCGGCGGACCGATCATCGCCGGGGCGCTGAGCAGCGTGGCCCCCTCAAAGTACGCGAGCATCATGCCCGTCAAGGAGGACGTCAAGGCCATCAACGCCAACATTGATGGCCCGCACGTCACGCTCATGTACTCGATGTTTGGCGAGGGGTTTCACAAAGGGAAAAGAGTAGAGCCGGAGCCCGCCGAGTATGAGTTTGCGCAGCAATTTTGGGAAATGTCGCGTGAGATCCTGGCGAGCGGCAAGGTCAAGACGGTCAGGCCGATAGTTAATCGCGGCGGCAAGGGGCTGGAAGGCGTCTTGGAGGGCTTGGACGAGCTGAGGGCAGATAAGGTCAGCGGCGGCAAGTTGGTATATACCTTTTGATGGGGGATTATAGACGGGGGGATCAATGTGAATCTCGCTCGTCGACGGGCCATACAGGTGAACTGCGTTCTCTATATCATCGTCACTTGCTCAAACACTCCCTCCAAGTCCAAGGCTTCGCCATGCATCAATCCATGAACATAGGCTCCTCCTACAAGCTCGTGCAAGCCCACAGCCTGCCGCCGAAGAATAAGAGGCGCTCTCGACCCCTTGACAATCCAGACCTCGTCCTCCGGAAACATAGACTCGGAGCCGAGGCCCATAAATCCTTTGCTGGTAAGGAAAATGCAAAGGTTGGGGGAGTAGGCATAAATGGTCTGGAAGTCCATTGCTGAGACCGACCCAACGTGACCCGAGTTCTCTATCCCTTCTGTAAATAGAGGATTCACCGGGCTGTTGCCGAGCTTCATCTGCATCCATTTCATATACCCACCTCCATAGGCAGCGCTTGCAGGTATCTCGGCTCTTTCTCTCCCAGCCGTGTCGGTCAGCAGAGTTCTCCAAAACACCTCTGCTCGACTCTGTCCAGTATGGTATCTGATAGGCATGGAGTTTAGAACAGCCTGCCATCCAGTCATGGAAGAGGCATCTATGACATGCTGTTTGCTCTCTCCAGTCAGGATGACATGATCCAGCCTTTTCCCCTCTAGTTTCAGGGCAGGTCGACTGTTGTGAGAAATAATATCTAAGCTCCGAGGCAAGTCTCCTGCGGCCCAGAAGCGCTTGTATCCCGTCATTCTCAAGCCAGTCAGGCGAGGGCAGCTCCAGTCAGGCACCCATGAAGGTAACGCCTTGAAGTGTCGGAAGAGATGCCCTTCTGCATGCGCCAGCAGGTGGAGATCGTCCGAGTCTAGAAGCATTTGGATCGCCGTCTCTGTGTATACCTCGACAACGGACTTGTGCGCATAGTCCGGCACATAGCACGGCTTGTCAGAGACAGACCCCTTAACTATATTGAGAAGCGCGTAGACCTTGTCTCGAGGATCAGAGGACAAGAAAAGGCGAGACCTGATAAGGTTGAGCATCAAAGCGCTCTTGTTTCTCTTTGCTGTTGACTCCCTGACAACCCGAAGCATATTTGGAGTACCGTGGTACAGTTTCAGCTCACTGCTGCCGCCAGACACAGAGTCCAAGCAGGTCCGAAGCCATGTCGACCATGCCGTGGTAGCCAAGAAGCCGGAGACAACCTCGAGGTGTTGCCAATCGATAGAAGCTTGCCCACAATAGCAAACAACTCTTCGCGCAAGTGCTACCTCCTGGATGACCCATACTCGGCTGAAATACGTGCGAGTAAATAAGCGGGCAATGGCTTTCCAGTAGAATTCCTTGCTGTACTTCCCCAACACTGCTTTTGTCCTTTCGTCGGCCAGAGTTTCCAACGTGATTCTGTTTCGGGCGCGTCGACTCAGGCCACTGATGGCCTCGGCCAGTCCAAAGCTCTGCTCGCTCTCGCCGTCTCCGTCTCCGAGCCACACCGCCACGAGGTATGCCTGACCAAAGATCCTGGCCATGAGCTGCACCTGGCTGGATCGCTCGTCGAGATTTTCTTGGTTAATACAGATGGCGTCGATCCATAGCTCGGCAAACACTAGGCTGTGATTACTGCAAGCCATTGTGAGGAACGAATGTAGATTCTCGGTGACCGGGAATCCGACACCGTTGCATAGAATCTGCTGGCTTGGCTGCGGTTCCCTGGAGCTCTCTAGGTCTTGGAATAGAGCTGAACCCCAGGTATATGACACGGCGATGTAGGCAGGCTCATGGTCGAGGCAGACTGTGCGGAGGCTCGCAGCAATGGGTATGGGCCCATCGCAAGGGGAGAGTTGTAGCAGCCGAAACTCATGTGCCCCCAACTTACCATAGAGCGAATTATGTCGTTCCCGATGGTTGGCCATCTGGCAGTCCATTGCTCTGTGGTTGAGGAATATTTTCAGGAGACCAAGATGCGGGGCTGTCGAAGACAGACGATGCCAGAGCTGATTCGGGACGACCGTTTGGTGCATCGAACTTAGCGATAATTAGACTACAGGTTTCACGCCATACACACAAATGGTTCACTACCCCCAGGGTTTCTTCGAGGGCCTTTCAAAAAAATGTGCAGAGGCAAACAATAAAAAGCACACCAGTCATAGAACGCAATGTTCATCCAAATTATCTCTACCTACCACTTCCTGTACCATCTTCCTAGAAACACGGGGACAAAGTCGGCCAGGTGGCAGTATTGAGCCCGACACCCGCTTCCTGGAACGCCGCAGTCACCTCCTTAACAGTCTCCGCATCTAGCTTTTCAGTGGGAATTCCAACGTGCCGCAGCTTGGGAAACCGCTCTCGGGCAACCGACGCAAGCCTGCGAATAGCGGGTAGCAACGGAGCCACGTCTACGTAGCTCTCCTCAATGTTAAAGTGGCGTATCGACACCGGAAGAAGATTTACCAGATATGTCTCGTTAGGCTGAGGAAGCGGCCCCTCGTTGAGGTTAATCCAGGTTCCGTCTGGGCCCCCCGTACTGCTCGTGCAGTGCGGGTCGCGATGAGGCACCAGGCAGCGCAGATCAAGACTCAGATGTTCAAGCTTGCCAAGCTCTGCCAAGGAAGTCATCAGCCTGTCCTCAAGAATGAGACGCCCATCGCCGAAGGCATCACTCAGCAGGTTGAGATAGATGCACCTTAGATTACGGCCAAGGGACACAAAAGCGTCCTGCGCCTGACGTGGCGTGATATCGCCATTGCCGACTAGCGGCCCTCCTCCAAAGTACTTGAATGTTTCTAGACGTGGGCAGTTCTCAAGGACCTTAACTAGTGCCGGATAATCGATGGTGCTCCAATCAAGTACCATCGTGGTAAGACGCGGTAGAGTCTCGTTCAGAGCTGTCTCCTCAGCGGCGAGAGCATGAAATCGGAGATATTTAAGGTTGGGAGCGGAATCGACGAGGGGTGCCACGTTCTGGAAAGAGATTCCACCTTCTGTGTCTTCGTGGGAGAGGGTGATGGACGACAGACGGTCAAAGGTGTAGCGTAGGCATAGGGCAGCGATGTTGAAATATCCAACCGTCACCTTGACTTGTTCCAAATTGGCACATAGACTCATAAGCAAGTCCACCTTGACGTTGGTATCGGTGTCATCGCCATCCATGGTCATTTCGGAGTACAATTCTTGCTGTTCCGGGAGAGTGTTGAGCAACTCTTCCATCCCCTCCTTCCAGTACGTCGAGACCTCTGGAGGGCAGGCTGGATACCCGCCCTTTTCACGGCAATAGCCCCAGCTGTAATCGCGCAACTCCCTGACGTACTCAGCGAGGTCGGGACGAGCAATCAGGGTCCGCGCCAGGAGCCCCCACTGACTCGTAACGGGCTTGTGGTACAAGTAGCGTGTTGCAACTGCGTTGAGATCCCTTGAGGTAAGACAGAGGCTGGCCATGGTGGCGCTGCAGAGAGCATCTTCTGTGTCATTGTGATTTCCGCAGTTCGGGTTGATGCAGTAGTGTTGCAGAGCAGACGGCATGCAGTGTGTGCAGAGTGCCTCGAGGACACTCTGTAGCGGAAGGTCCAAGAATCGAGGCATAGCGATGAATGGATGGGGATAGCAATGGAAGATGGAAAGCACAAGGGGAGGGGTTGGAAAGATGACAAGAATTCACGATATTGCTGATTCTCAAATAGGGGAAGTGTGAAGAATTAGGCTCCCGTCCGTCCAGGCTGGTCTGTTGATTGATCCTTCGCCCCGCAATAGTGCAAACTGAGGTGAACAACATCAGCATAGCCAACCGGTGATGACAAATTCTTCCGTGTGCTTGTTTCTATTGCATTTTCGGGAATAACACTGGGCCATTCTTTCACAAGACTGGGCAGCACCTTGAAAGACGTCGGTGATAATGAGAACGTGAGACTCTAAGTAGGAGGGAAAGAACACCAAGAAAAAGGGAGAGGCGCTGTCATTGGAGGAAAACCCTGACCGAATTGTTCGACCTGCATCCTGTTTGAAATAATCCGTACATCATACTCCGTACGTATTGCTGTGTCCTGACCTTGGTGCCAGTCAAAACCAGTCTCCGGTAAACTTCACATGTGAAGCACGACTACTTCCCAATCAGGCTAGAGCCACGTAGTGGCTTTGAATCAGGCATCCTCTCAAGGACCGACTCAGCCTCATACATCTCTCCAATCTCATCAGTAGCACAGACTTTGCGACATCTCGGACTCCCATAGTCTCGCCTGCTCTTCTCTTTTCATCACCATCCATATACCCTAAGAAAATCAGCACCGAGATAACCAGTCAAGCCCTCCAACATGAGTGTCTCTAAAGACGCCCCTGAATTCACCTTTGACCAGGCCATGGCAAGATGGAACATCACCTCGCGACAATGGCTGGAAGACAACAAGTCCACACTAGATAATGCCGCCGTCGCAGCATTCGTGTTCGACGACAAGGACCGCGTGCTGCTCGTCCAGCGCGCCAGCCACGACTCCATGCCCAACCGCTGGGAGGCACCCGGTGGTGCAGCCGACGACGTGGACGAGAGTATGTTGCACTCGGCCGCAAGAGAACTATTTGAGGAGTCTGGCCTGCGCGCTAAGCGCTTCGTCCGCTTCGTCCAGGAAATACCTGGGTCGGACATCGGCACTGTCTATAGCAATAGAACTGGGGCGAGGCACTTTTGTCGATTTGCCTTTGAGGTGGGAGTGGAGGATTGCAGTTGTGTCAAACTGGACCCGAGCGAACATCAGGACTTTCTGTGGGCAGGAGAGGAGGAGGTGAAGGTGCAAAGGGTCGGCGAGCGAGAGATACCCATTACCACGCCGGCCGTTCATGCTCATTTGCTCGAGGCGTTCAAGGCCAGGAAAGCATCGTCCAAACAATAGACGCTTAGTTTGGCGGCCCAGGCCGAAACGCATATGTTGCGTCGATGAATGTAGCCAATTGATGTTCTCTCCTGTCTGTTTCTGTGACAACCGCAGCGGAAGGGCTCGGAATACGACCAAAGAATATTGCGATACTACATGATTTCCCAACCATGCGTCATTCCGTTCTGATTATTCCGTCGTCCGTCCATGCAGCCATCATATGTGCCTGCTGATGCACGCACACGGCCACGCCATCGACAGTCTTCCTTGCCTATACCAAGGCAGCCGTTTTTCTTCCTCGTCTGCAGACTCAGAACTAGCAAATTACTCACAGGCCAAAATCTACTTGGTCGGTCAGTGGTAGGATGGCACGTGAGGACACAGGCATATAGGTGGATAGGAGGCCACATATCCGGCCATCCAGACTGCGTCACTCATGCCGGCAGTACCGAGGCATCACACCGTACAACATGGAAAGAGAGCCTATATGCAAATCGATACTCTCATTAGTTCTTCCAGAAGGCCTTAGACACATGTCCGTTGGCTCGCCGGGCAATAGATGACCCATCTAAGCCCTGTGCGCTGCTCGGTATGCCTTGGGCCGCCAAGTTGGCGACCGCCTCCAACGAACCCTGCAAAGACCAATCAATGACCCAAGTTCCTGCAGAAAAGGGCACTCCGTCCATTCTACCTAGACTTCGGTGCAGGGACGGACCCAAGAGGCCGGTTCTGGTGGAGCAGTTCATTGTTGAAGAATGTTGGCTAGGTCGCACAAGTTGCTCGGAGGGGAATGTTGGTCGGAAGTGTACGCAACTTAGCCACGGCATGACCGTTTGGTGAAGACCTTTTGGAGGTCGAATATATGGTCTTCAGCGGAAAAGTGTAGCGAATGATGCCTGTAGTCATTCGGATGTTGAAGATTGCTCCATTGCAGACTGGCGATGCTAGTCAACGCTCTTCATATAAATTGGGCTACAACGCGCTCATGTTGTTGGTGTTAGAAGCACACAAACCACACTTCTCTCTCCATCAAGGCGTCTCAAAGATTTCATCTCGATCAATTGTCTGTCTGCTATCCATCTATCTCGACATTACTATACAAGCCGGCTACAAGGCCACCAAGCAGAATACGCAAGAACAGAGCACACCCGACTCATAGGACACCACCGACAAGGTCCTCGACATGTGCGAGCTCGTCCACGCCGTCTACACTTGCGGCTGCAATGTCGGGCCAATTGTCAGAGTCCCTCGCTGCCGTCGGTACCCGGAGTGCGCGTCCTACTACAGCGGTCGGCTAGACTATCTGCCATACGCCTGCAGCTACCACAGCGATGGCTTTGAACGGAGGAGGCGTCGGCACCGATGATCAGTTTTCCGGGTTCACAGAAAACAACACCAGAACACATGGAAGGGGGCCGGGGCGGGGAGGATCGAGGAGACTTGTACACCACCAGTGTTGTAAATCATGTACACATCTTGGCTTTGCGGGCGCACTTTAGACGGATATTTGGGATTCGAGCACTAGACTGTATTTAGCACAATGGATTATTCAACACGGTTAACCTTGGTTGACGATATCAGAGAGGGCTGAGCAAGGAATGCAGCGACCGGGGTTTGCGTCTCGCATCGTTATATCGGGAGATTCTTATTACGTTGTTCCAACCCTGCTTCTCTCGTGTATAGCGCCCAATCGCCAAATATGTCTTTTAAGGGAAGCGGTTTGCAGGGCATTCGAGACTTGTTACGTAGTACAGGTTAACGATAACGGCAGAGCCCAACGTCCCGGGATTAATGCAGCAACGCAGTGAGTCTAGCGTCTGGCCTGGGCGCCGGGAAGGATCTGGCGTGCAGGACAGATGTGTATGCAATGGTGGAGTTGCTGGGGTGAAGGGGAGCAGTGAATATCAATTAGCTGGTCAAAAGGGGAACGAAAACAAGGGCTAGGGTCTACGTGGCTTTTCCGGTATGGCTGTGAGGGAGGTTTTGTCTTCTGTCTTGTTCCCGCGTTCTGTTAGAGCGGCGAGATGAAGACGATAGGACTGCCGCACGCTTCTGCACCATGCCCGTGTAGTATCCGTAACCGGACCGGCGCAGCGGCGCCAGGGACAGAAATATGCTCCGACATCGTCGGGTTATCATCAGGGGGGTTGGCAGAAAACCTGGGGTTGAGAGGCGACACGTTTTCTCAAGGACGAGCCAGGCCAGCGGACCACAGGGGCAAAGCAGATGGCTGACACCGCTGGCCAAACCTGGTAACCTTGCCCACCACAGCCTGGGCCCAGGACGGAGGCGGAGAGCATGGGGGCGTGTGCGGGTTTTCGGGCGTTGGCGCAGTCCAACGTTGGATCCACGGGCGCCACACGCGCGAGAGACTTGCTTGCCTGCTTGCTTGCTTGTCTGCTCGCTCTTCGGCTTTGGGAAGCAGGAGGATATGCATGGCTTCACGTGGCCCAAACATGAGGCAGGATACATGTCGCAGGCTCTTCTACATACCGTGGAAGCGAGAGATCCTACCTCTATCTAGCGCCCGCGCCAGACATGCCCTCCCGACAGTTTGGCGGCTTGGCCTGTCAGCCATGTGCATGTGCATACTGTAGGCATGGCGGTGCCATTCCCCTGGCTAGCTCCCAGCTCTCGGCGCCATGATGTAGTGCAGATCCCCATACACATCAGTAATCCAGTGGGTATTATACGGAGTAGGTCTCAAGCAGAAAAGATGCTCCATGGAGCCCTATTAAACGAAGGGCATCTTGGCCGTAACAATAGTCTGGACACTGGCAGCCACCCTTGCAGACGCATCCCGCGCCGCCCCCCCTAGCCCGGGGATGGACGGGAGCCAGGACGATTAAGACATGGTCACTGGGCAAGCCTGTTTGCCGCCACCTTAGTCGGGGTTCTAAGCCACACAGTGGGACAGGACGGGAGGTCTTTCGAACCCCTCTTCCACCCTTTCCTCGAGCCTCATCGACGCCCCAATAACGCAAGGGTAATTATCCAACAGAACAGACTAGCAATGACAGGTCGGCTGCCTTCGGGTATCGGCTATCTGGAAGGACACTTGGGACCGGGACATGGTACGCAGATAATAATAAATCAACCGGAATAAGAGCTGGTGCAATTCTCCCCCTGCTGGGCACGCCTTCCCCTCCCCGGCTAGAACGTCTTGGGCCTCAGGGGTGGGCTGGGAGAAAGAAGCTCTGGGTGATGCATGATACGACAATACGGTGCCAGGGCTACCAAAGGACCATTCACTTGGCCCCAGTAAGATAACAGAGGGTGCATCACCAAATGGGACAAGGTGGTTTGGGCCAATGTTTTACGTCATGTATCGCCTAGACCTTCAGCTATCCGCTTTACTGTAGCCACCTGGGCGCACAAGGAGTCGTGTCTGGCCTCGAGCGCCTCGAGCAGCAGCATGGCACCGTGGACGAGAGACGGAGCGCTGCTGTCCGCGCCGGCGCCACCAGCCTTGGCCACCGCGGGCCTCGGCCCGGTCCCCTCCACGCCCTCCATCTCCATGGACACGTCTGAGGGGCTGGGCGAGGGGCTGCGGCTGCTGCCATCGCTGCTAGACGACTGCGCCATGAGCTCGATGTTGACGGCGGCCATGAGGTGCTCCTGCCCGCGCTCCAGGCGCATCAGCAGAGGCATCATGAACTCGGCGACAACGACAAACTGCGGCCCTCCGCCTCCGCCTCCTCTCCCTCCCCCTAAATCGTCAGGCGCAGGGGTCCGGGGCGCATTGCCCGAGGCGTAATAGCGACTCAGGTGCCTGCGCAGCACCTGGCAAACGTGGTGGAAGAGGTCGTAGAGGCGCCCGTAGGCGGCGATGAGCAGAAGAACCGTGATGATGTCAATGCCCTCGTCGTCGTCGCCGGCGGCCAGGTGATCCGACGAGGCTGCCGACGTGGTGGGCGAGGGCTGCTGATGGTGGGCGCTGCTCGGGCGCTGCGTGCGCTCGATGATGCGGCTGGAGATGTACAGCAGCCGCGGCGTCACGTCGGCGAGGGTCTCGCACAGCGCGGGGAGCCGAGGCGGCCCAGCGGCGGTCGTGTGGTGAATGAGCTGCTGCTGCAGCAGGCAGAGTTCCTGGACGTCCCTCGCCGAGTCGGAGTCGGAGTCGGAGTCGGAGTTGTGCTGCTGGCCGACAGGAGAAAGAGTTGTGCCGCCCCGATCCAAGCGGACGGCAGCCGTAATGGCAGCGACGGCGGCGGGTGATGACGCGCTGTTGATGGTGGTGATGTCTGGATTGCCCTCGTGCATAGCCGTGTCTATAAAGGCTTGGGCGGCGGCGGCGGCGGCTGCACGAGGCCGATTCCTGGTCCCTGCTCCTCGGCGAGAAGAAGTGTTGGTTACCGTCCTGCCGGAACGGAGACTTCGTCGAGGTGAATCCATGTGGTGTGGGAGGGAGGGAGGGAGGGAGGGCCGGGTAAGGGAAGTTGAGCAAGGAAAAGGAGCCAAGAGAAGAAGAAAGCAAGAAAGACAGCCTGACCTGCGCGCTTGGCTGGTCACTCGTGTTTCCTCGTATCTTTTCTCTGCTAGCTTGAGCCCTCTTTTTTTTTTTTTGTGCCTCGCTGGGTCGGTGAGGGTGAGAACGAGCTGTGCCGTAGACGGACAACACACTAAGACCTGGAGAAACCCGAGTCTAGACCTTGCCCGTACTGATGTGGTGGGATGATGCGTGTCCTTGGCCTCCTGTATCAGGCAATATCGGGTCGACCGGGATGGTGGCTGGGCAAGGAAAGCAAGCGCCTGGGGGAGAGGAGGAGGAGGAGGAGGAGAGATTGTCTTCGGGGTGGAAGCGGGAAAAGGAAAAGGGTGGGAATCAAGTGGAAACAGGGAAGAAGGAGGAGGAGAAAAAGGGGAAACAGAAGCAAGGAACAGGAAGAAAGAGAAGAACAGAAAGCAGATGAAGTGAAGCGCAAGCAGTGATGCAATGGGGCGCAATTGTTAATAACAAGAGGGTCGCTAAACATGATTGTCCGCCGGGGAAGCCAATCATGCCCAGCGCCACGAGATTTGTGTAACCCTCTGATTTGGCCTCTTTATTAGCTTTGGTATTATTTTTTTTTTAATCCCGCCTTTCTGACTGTTCCTTCTCTCTCCCTCCCAGGCTTGCTTACCGGGGTATCCAATAGTAGCAGCTGTTATGGGGATTGTGCTGTATTGCCTGGTCTCAGCGGGGGTTCGTGGACCCAGGGTGCTGTGTTTTGCGCTGTGATAGAGATGTAGAGACTGTTGTCTGTCTAAGATGAAATAAGGATCACTATTAAGACTATTGTTTCTTGGCGAGGGCAGGCGACCCATCAGATGAAGAGTCTGATGCCTTGCTTTGCGCGCCTCGACGGCGGTAAAGTGGACAAAAACAGAAGAGGGAGAAAAAAGGAAGGGTAGGGGAATACAGGGCAGGGAAGCCCACCTGTATTTGCAGGGACACAACGGGAGGGGAGGGGGTCCCTTGCTCGACTAGATAGCGGAAACGAAGGAGCCTGGCCGAGAAGCTCGGCGAGCCAATGGGCGTTGTTGATGTACGAGCAGTGAAGGGGAGAAGAAGGAAAAGAAAGGGAATGACATGGTTGAACACAAAGAAGAGGGGAATGGGCGTGGCGGAGAAACACAATGGGATCACGGGCGACGATGATGGTCACGATGGGGGTTATCTATCCATCACTCTCGACCCGACCCGTTCGCCATCCCATGAGCCAGCTGGGTTCATGGTGTCATTTTTCACATGGCGGCAGCGAGCCAACCAATTTAAGCAATGGCCGAGCAGGTGGACGGAGGGGGGCGGGTAGGAGGGGGAGGAGGAGGAGGAGGAGGGCGTGTGCCCAAGGGGCTGGGATCGAGGCGAGACGGCGCATGGGAATTAGATCTGCGCGCGTCGCTGCAAGCATGCAAAGCTAGTAAAACGAAAAGAGGGTGCCACGCAGTCGTGTTTCAGAGGGTGACAGATCCGAAAAGGCGCGAGGAGGCCAGCGGTCCGTGGCAGACCTTTAAATAAACATTGCTAACGTCAGGTAGTGTGCTGCTCGGGGCGCGAGGTGGAACTGTACATACACTGTCCAGCAAAGGCCGAAAAACACTGCCGGCCTGGGAGAATCTCCGACAAGTCCGGGGTATCGAGATGTGTGTGTGCTCTGCTCTAAACAAGGGAATACAATCCGATGGAACCGTCTTCTTTTCTTGGCTCACGCCGTCGCCCTTTTTTTGCACGATCCGGAAGTCCGCTTCGCCTCCGGCCGAGAGCCGAACCCCCCCTCCTCTTCCCGCTCTCCTCTTTGCCCATCGTCGCGCTGCCGTCGCGCTGCTTGGGGGCTTTGCTTTGTCTGAGGCTATCATCGACGCGCCCGTCTCTCTCTATCCAACTCGCCCTGTCCCTTGTACTCTGGTATTGCTTGTTGTTACAATGTAGGAAATGCATGGTTAGAGAGAACGAGACCGACATGAAATTCTGCCAGCATGCCAATCACAGCCTCCCATCCTATCTTCCCTGCCGCAGCATGCAGTAGCTCGACAAGGATGGTTGCCATCATCGTCGCCTGTCAGCGCCACAGGTCCTTTTCTGTCCGCCCGTGCGTCCCATTCGCGCCTCGCCCTATTCCATCCTATCATTTCCATTTTCACCTCTTTGCTTGCTTTTTATCGTTATTTTTATTTGTATTTTATCTATCTCTTGTCTTACACCATCATCCAGCTTCCCCCGCTCGGCCTCTCCCACTCTCCCATCCTCCCCATCCTCACCTTCCTGCTCCATCCTCTCCTCTCCCTCCCTCCCTCCCTCCCTCCCATCGCCACATCGACTGCTACGCCTCCCTTCATCGCGGCCCATCAGCCAGGGCCATGGCCCGTCACGATTGAACCCGGCAAGCTCGCTCGCTACCCTCCGCTCGTCGTTCCGTTCCCATTGTCCCTCACCGCTTCGCCCCCGCCCCCGCATCCCCTCAGCCCCCCCAACCATGCCATCCTTCCTTGAGCTCCCACTCGAGAGCATCGTCGAGGCCTTGTGCCTCCGCTGCTGTCCCTTGCATCGCCCCTACGACATCAACACATGCCCGCAATGCTACACCAATCCCAGCAACGGGCCCGAGTGCTCCACCGCCCTCGCTAACCTCTGCCTCACCTCTCGCACGCTCAACGCCATCGCCACGCCGCACCTGTACCACTATCCCATGTGCTCGCGCTGGTGGCTGCTCCTCCGCACCTTTATCCAGAACCGAGACCTTGCCCGCCACGTCCGCCATCTGCGCAACGATACCTGGACCCTCTTCTCCGACATCAGGCCCAGCGTCGTCCGAAATGAGTTCGCCGAGGTCCTCGCCTACCGCAGGCAAAAGGCCCAGGACTATGTCGGCATTCTCGACGACTTCGACACCCAGACCTTCCTCCAGGTCGAGCTGCAGGTCGATGAGAACTTCGAGGCCAACATCCCCATCGACCTGATGATGAGCCTGTGCACCAATGTCGAAACCATCGACGCCACCGTCTATTGGGGCTACATCTTTGCCTCTCTCATGCAGCCCATGCCACGCCTCAGAGAGCTCAACATCAGCCATGGCGACTCCGAGTACGGCATCTACATGGAGGGCGTCGCTCCTCTGGCCGCTCTGATGCCCCGTCTTGACAGCATGCTCTGTCACGCCGTTACCTCGTGCGGCAATTTCTCCCATCCGCTCAACCTCACAACGCTCGTCCTGCAGCACAGCTCCATCAGCAGCCCCTCGCTCATCAACATCCTCGAGGCCTGCCCTCACCTCGAGATCTTTGAGTATGATGCGGGCGGTATGCTGGTAGGTTACGAGCAGTTCTCTCCCAACCAAGCACAGGTTGGGTTGACACTTCACTCCAAGAGACTCCGCGTGCTCTCCCTGGATCTTGACCTGGACAACACGGGCGCCGGCATAACTTGTGATTATGATTGGGTCATGGATAGCCTCGTAGAGCTGGACAAACTACAGCACTTGTCCGTCGACACACGCTGTGTCGTAATACACCCTGATCCCTACCACAACCGCCAGGCCAGAACAGCCACTGGCGCCATAGTCCCATTCTCACGCCATACCTTTCGAGACCCAGAGCCGACAATGTTAATGGAGCTGCTGCCACCATCGATCCGTACCATTCACATAAAGCAAGGCCCCAAGGGACCCCCGATGCAAAAGCTCCGCACGGCACTGTCGAGACTCGCAGTGGTCAGGAAGGACCTGTTTCCCAACCTACAACATGTGGAAGCCCACGGTATGAACCCTGCTGCTGTCGAAGAGCTGACGAGGAGTTTTGCTCTCAAGGGGGTCACCTTCAAGGGATGATGGAGATGTAGTAAATATGTTTTTGGGTGCGATTGGAGCAACTGGTGACGGTTGGATAAGGACAGGACTTTCAACAAGGAATAGGATAAAGGATAGAAAGGATGTATGGACCTATCATTTCTACCTGTCATGACCAGCATGTTTATATGCTAGTGTTTTTGCAATGATAAAGGTGTGCATGGATCGACGTAGCCTGGAATGATGCAATGCTTTCTTTTGTATTGCTACAACAAAACTCTTTGAATACCTCCTCTTTCCCGGTGCCTGCCTCAATTCTGTCAAGTCTGTACATGATTCCATCCAGATATTCTATCTGCTAAATATTGTACATGTCTATAAGATATGGTATGCAACACTTATGCTTCTGGAACCGTATCGTGCTCCGCCGCATTGAGTCGCGCCTCTTCCTCCTCCTCCCGATTTGCGTCTTCCTGTTCAGGACCTTTCCAGCCAGTCATGGCTTGGAGAATAGTCATGATCAAGGCCAAAATTGCGGCGGCATGCCACAGACCTCTTGCGGCCCCGGCATATGCTTGGACGGTGACTTGGTGTACTTCTTCACTACTATCGCCATACAGATGGGACACCAGCAACTTGGCAATGAGCTTCTTTCGAGCGGGGCTAAGTTCTTCTGTGCCGTCCAAATCAAGAAAGCCCTGGGTGAGCAATGCTCGCAGAAGCCTGTAGAAGACACCACCCCCAATGGCGGTACCGAAGCTGCCGGCGAACATGCGAAAGGTAGCCAGCAAGCTTGTCGCCACGTACTGTGCGTCTCGGCCAGAGGTGAGATGAAGAAGATGAGCCAAGGTGTAGTTGAGGCCGGCACCGATCGAGAAGCCGTTTGCGAACAAGAGAGCGACGAAGCACCAGATGGGGGCTTCAACTGTCGCAACCATAGCAACCAAGGCCAGGCTGGCTGCGAAGATCGCCAAGGCCACAATGCTGGGCAACCAGAAAGCACCGCTTCTGCGGACGTGAAGCCACCCTACAATGACGCCGCCAATCCCAAAGCCGACGTTGGTTGGGATGAGCACAGCACCCGCTGTAGACAGGGCTGCGCCTCGGACGGCAGACATGAAGATGGGTGAGTAGAAGAGCAGCGACCAACGAGCCGACATGACGCCCAGCTGGCTGAAGCAGGTGAGGAGGACGCCCGGAGAAAGTAGAACATTGAGAGGAATAATGGGGTCTGTGGCGAAGCGAGTCTCAATCAAGATGAAGGCTACAAGAGATACCAAGGCCAGCAGTAATGGAATGACTTCGATGACATCTGCGAGACCGTAGAGAAACAGAACAATGGTAGTAACCTGGGTGAATTAGCTTGGCCGGGTTTGAGATTCTGAAATAGCCATGACTTACCAGCAGCGCAGCGCCCAGATAGTCAATCTGCTTCAACTTGTCTCGAACGGCAGTGGACTTGTAGTCTCGCGGCTTGGAGGGCGCAGGAAGACTGAGGTATGCGCCAACACCAGCAGCGAGGATGACGGGAGATTGGATCCAGAACAACGGACGCTTCACTCCACCGATTAGTAGCAGGCTCACTGGGGCTTGAAGGGCAGCTTACCCATCCTAGTGGTTCAACCAAGGCGCCATACAAAAAAGCGCCCATGGCGACGCCAACCGTCGCACCAGCATTGATCATGCCGACAAAGATGCCGCGGCTCTTCTCCGTCGTCACTTCGAGCACAAGAACAACGACCAGGGGCAGGATTCCGGCGCTTCCGGCGCCGGACACTGCCCTGCCGACCATGAAGGCGTGAGCGGACGGAGCAAAGGCGCTGACGAGGCTGCCGAGGGCCGTGAGCGTCGCGGTAGGGACCAGGAGAGACCGCGCGGGGAATATGGTGGCGAGGCGGCCGACAAAGGGCGACAGGGCCGAGACGGGGATGAAGAAGGACGTCGAGAGCCACATGGGCGAGAAGTCGGCCTCGAGCTCGCGGGCGATGAAGCCCTGGATCATGCTCATGCCCGAGAAGTTGATTGCTGGCGCGGCGGGTTAGCGAAGCGGCCGCGGAAGCCATCGGGGGCACAAACTCTGGGTTAGGATCATGATCCAGAGGCTGATGCCCAAGGCGATGCCGCGGAACCGGCTGAGCTTGATCCGGGGGCCTTCATGCTCAACGTCGTGATCAGTTGAAGGGGGGAGAAGCCGAGAAGTCTCGTCGATCTCGGGGCTGTTCCCATTGGCACCGCTGGGCTCTCCTAGTACGGATTCGGATGGCATTTTCAGGGCGTAATAGTAAGAATCGAGAGACAGAAGAAGGAAAGAGAGATGAAACGTGCGATGATGCTATGGGCTCGATTATCCGCCGTAATGACTGAGTCTAGAAGGTGGATTGGTAATCGAACCCCTGTAACTAGCGATAAGCCAGTAGCCGCAACGTCACGACTCGGTTCATAGTGGACTGACGGTTTCCATTACATGTAGTCCATGAAAAAATAATTTTTTAAAAATACATATATATTATTCTATGTAATCTATAGGTAAAGCCCACCTAAGGCTTACGATGCCTTTTCTGTCAAAGTGGCAATCTGTTTCCTTCTATAACTTGCGCTTCTTGAGTGCACGTATAATGCAAGTCCAAATCCACAAGAGCAAACCTTTAGAGGACGCAAGACATACTCGGCGCATGTAAAGAGGGATTGATCTATCAATGTTGCCGAGAAATCAAATACGACTTGCCCCGCCATCCTGCCGCAAAGATGACGGCGTGGCCGGATTGTCAAGAAGCGCAGCTGAAGAAGATGCGATACTCGATATATAGAGAGGTTACCCATAGACTCTGTATTCTTTAGATAAATCATTTAAAAATTGAAATTGAAATTGATGTTTTTGTGTACAAGGACAATATAGGTTTCTGGCTTCATCTACCATGATGGTATTAATATACAGACGGTTTGATATCATTTTATTCGTTGTACGGGCCAACCTTCATCCCTGCGGATAACGAATACTGCAAGCTCGTGTTATCATCAATTAAACAGAGCCTCGCAGTCGAAATTACACCTTTGGCAAAACCACTCGTTATGGTACTGGTCCAGCAAGCATTTCTCGTCCGCCGCTGGACAGTCGCTCGCGCCCAGCCTGTCGGCGCACTCCCTACACTCCGGACTGTCGGGTGCTGTAGCGTTGTCGAGTGAATCGCAATCAAACTCACAGTTCTGGCACTTGACATTGCTCTTGCAATATGACACGAGGCACGTGTAGTCCCACCACCTGCAGTCGACGGCACAGGTCGTTGGCGCACTCGTCGCAGCTGGGCGGCTCGGGGAACAGGCCTTCGCAGTCAAAGTTGCAGGCAGTGCAGTCAAAGTTGTTGCGGCACTGATTAATGAGACACGTCTTCTCCGAGGGGCCACAGTTGCTCGAGCCCAGGTCGTTGGCGCAGCGGTCGCACGCGCCCGTGTCCGGGTCACCGGTCGGCTGGGGCCGGTTCGTCGTCGTCGTCGGACGGCCGCCGAGCTCGCCAAACGTCCACGAGCCGAGCGAGCTTAGGTAAACGATGGCGGAAGAACCGGAGGCGGCGACCTCGGTCACGTCAGGGTCGCGTTGGTTGGGTTCGCGCTCTGGGTAGGGGTTGCCAAAGGCGGGTGCCAGCGTGACGGTGGTGGGAATGCCGGTGGTGGTCTCACAGCCGACGACATCGCTGCAGGTGGACGTGCATGTGCTGCTTGGGGAGACTGTGCATCGCTCGCGGCACGACTCAAAGGTGGTCGTCTCGCATTCCCCATCTTCGCCGGGATCACCAGGATTGGGAGGGATCGTGGGCCAGGTGCCGGGAGGAGGACTTTCGGGATCCTCGGGATCGTACCAGCCTGCATGTTTCTTTAGCCATTAGCACTCAAAATCTAAGGATGGACTCTTACTTGGCGGGTGTGGCCAGTCCCCAGAGGAGCAAAACAAGAGGCACGGCGCGCCACAGAAAATCTTGCACTCGCTGCCGCAGCCAGATCTGCAAGTGGGCTTGGGGGATCCGCTGGTGTGGGTGACAGTGGTAAAGTCGTCAATCTCGTCGTCCTCCTCGTCCTCATTCGACGGCCACGGCCAGGGCGGCAGCGTAATGGTGCGAGTTCGCGGGGGGATGCTGGCATCGGTGGGATCGTTGGAATTGGGCGAGTTGGTGATGATAAAGGTGGGCACGTCGATTTTCGAGGTCAACTTGATTTCCGTCGAAGTGACATTGTCGGTAATGGTGACGTCGCGGATGGAGATCTCGGTGAGTGTCACGGGTGGTGGCGTGAGGGTGGTGATATGCGTGACGGTGACGAACTCGGTCGTGGTGATGGTCGACCAGCCCTGCTCAAAGGTAGTGCTAGTGTACCATCCGACCGCGACCGACGTCGTGACGGGGGGGAACGATATGGTGGTGGGATTGTTGAGGGAGATGGGAGGGAAGACATATGCGCACGGTGCGTAACATTGGATAGTAGCCCCTTCGCCGTCGCTGCCGGAGCTCCAAATCTCGGGGTCAATGTAGACGATGCCCGAGCCGCCCCCTGCCGAAGGGTCATCGCCTTCACCAATGGTGAGTCCTTGCTCATTGGCCAGAGCAAGCCATGCAGCCACGGAGCTGGTGTAGTCGTTGCGGGTGGTGTCGTTGAACCAGATTGGCCTGAGACTTCCGCCTGGCGAGATGATCTCGTGGTTTCCCTTGGTGAAGATGTTATACAGCCAGGTGTTACCAGCGTAGTTTGTGTCAATCAGCGACTTTTGGCAGTCCTCCTGGGGAGCGCAGCCAAGCCTGTAGTTGTCAAAGAAGGAGTAGAACCCCATGGCGTACATGAAGACGTCGGTTGAGTTGAGGATACGAAGAGCCCACGCCCTCTTGCACAGATCGTCCTCGCAGTCCAGGAAGGTAGGGTCGCTGGGCCATTCTCCAATGATATAAGGATCTGTCGCATCTGGGTCAGACTGGTAGTAGGGCGTCTCGGTCTGTATGTGGCCTATGACGATGTTCTTGGCGTCGAGGAGCTGCCACTGGTACAGCTGAGCGTGCTCGCTGGCGCAGCCCCAGAACCATGAAGGGCCTTGGGACTCAATGAGGACACCGTGCGCCATGTATACAGCAATCTCTATGGCCGAGTTATTAGGAATACCGCCGGGTCCTACGGTTGTGTTAGCGTTGGCTGGGTCATCTAGATCATGGTCTGCAACCCAGATCCAGATGTTATCAAAGAAGCCTAAGGATATCTTGGTAAGATAAATTAGCATGGTAGCCGACATATAATCCCTGATGATACTGCCCGTATATGCAGGACAATCGTTAAGCAAGAGGTCACTGCCAGTATTGCCTCCCACACAGATATACGAGTCCTATATAGCAGTAGACCCCTAAGTAGACTCATGGACGTTCCATTCCATGAGGATAGCACCCTTTGTAAAACCCTTGACAGTAAAGAGCATATTAGAAATCTTAATCTTGCCCTTGTCCCCCTCCTTTCCAACGTACACCATAACCTTAGGGTTGAACTCATTGCTAAAGTATAAGCCTATACCCATGATAGTGCTCCAGCTAGAGCCCATAATAATAGAGCCAATAGGGATCTTAATAGTGCCCCTAACCATATAGACACCAGCAGGGAAGAAGATAATAGCGCCGATGTGGGAGCTTAGCAGGTTGTTAATGGCGGTGGTCTGGTCGCCCGTACCGTCGTTCCTGACGCCAAAGTTAGTGGCGACGAGCGGCGTCGTCCCCTCATATTGCGGCTTGCTCTTGTAGTAGTAGCGGCCCTGGCCGTCCAGCAGCGACGACGGCTTGTCGGGGGACAGTGGAGCGAAGCCCGTCCGTCTGCCCGAGACGCCGCTGGGGGAGGTCTGGAAGCCCGAGACCCACGAGTTAAAGTAGCGCGGGCCGCCGCCTCCAGCCAGCAGGGTCTTGCTGCCGGACACGAGCACGACCGACTCGGAGTTCTCAATAAGCAAGTTATCAAGCACAATAGAGGGCTGCTAGTTGGCCTTGCTGCCCAGGGTGATTGCATATAGCATGCCGTTAAAGTACAGGTTAATAATACTAATAGACCCTATGCCCTATGGTAGATTTATAGACTCAGAAAAGGCAGTGTAGTCAATGGCAATATAGGTAGCCTATATATAAATATTCTTCTAGACAAAGCCCTAGTTCTACTTATACTTAATAGCTATTAGGCATAGCTTAAAGTATAGGTTAGTGGCAGTAAACTGCTGGCTGCTAGCAAGAAAGCCAATATTACTGCTACAAAACATCAGGTCATTAATAGAGCCACTACTACCGTTTTTTATAAGGATACTGATTTTAGTAGTTATACTGCTAGCATTAGATAGGGGCATTTCAAAGTGGCAGTAGGAGATACTAATAGCTTGACCAACCTGCCAGTGAATGCCGGCAGGGACATACTCCTGATCATTTTGGTAGTTTTTGCAAGGCATGCTTGTTAAGTTAAAGATAAAGTTCTAGATCTACTGGAAGAAGTTGGATTAATTAACATACTATTAGCTACCATTGCCACCAGGTTCATAGAAGTTCGCATTAAAGAGGGCAATGCCTTCAAACTCAGGGGAGCCCTTTATAATAGGCCGCTCCTATAGATTACCAATAAACTAGGTATAGTAGTACTATAGGATAGGGCTAGAGATAAGATATATGCCAGAAGGGAAATACACAACAGCAGTAAGGGTGGTTATAGAGCCACAGTCGCCATCATAGCGTACATCGTCCTGGTTATCATTGCTAAAGGAGGATACAGCGCGGTTAATGGCTGCTGTATCATCAGTGACGCCATCGCCCACGGCGCCAAAGTCCTTGACGTTACGAAAGAACTGGTAGCCTGCCGGGGCGAGCGGCGACTTGCCCAGCGGGCCGAACTCCGACAGCCAGTAGCCGTCACCGGCTGCGAGGCGCGCGTTGGACTCGGCGCGCGTTGGCTTGTCGCCCCGGTAAGGGCCCGTCATGTTGTGCTTGTCCGGGGAGACACCAACGGCATTGTTTGCGTGGCCCTTAGCATAGTCCGGTGGTGGCTGGGGGGCTGTGTTAGGAGCAAAATATCTAGATATATGAAGATCAACGGAGTATGGGAATCTCTATATACCTGAGGGCGACCTGGAGGAAGCGCCGGTGCCGTACCAACAGGACCACTAGGAATGGTGAGGGTTGTGTAGGATTCAATGGGGGACCTCGTCGCCTCGGCAGCCTCTGACCATAAGGCAAAGGCCGAAGCCCAGGCCAGGACACGAAGACCACGGCTCAACAGCATTGTTGCGCAAGGGGGCTGCTGGTGGGAGCAGCTTCGAGAGCATCGGCAGCTCAGGTTCAATCTGACTTCTTATGTGAAAAGGTGCAGAGCCAGGTCGGAATCCCACAAATCAGGTGGTACAGGCCCATTCCATACCTTCTGGCCCGATAGGAGGAACCTCGACAAAGCCCAGGACATGGATGCCGTCGCGTGTTGAAGGGGTGCCACAAGGTCCGAATAGCTTTAAAGGTGTTACTCAGCGACAAGATCCCGGCCAACATTGGCTCTGAAGGATCACCGTCAGCATTTGGGTCCATTTCCATGGCCATGGAGACAATAGTTCTTCCTTTTCTGGGCCACGACGCAACCTTCTCGTGATTAATTGGCAAGGATCCATCCCAAGGGGTTATGGGAACATTCTCGGCATGGAAAGATGAATTGAAAAGAAAAAAGAAAGATGGCGATCCGACACAGACGGTGCCCTCTTGCATCCAGCTAGTAATAATATGTCTGACCCATGCAAGATGAGAACAAGGGGGTGAAAGGGCCCATGCAACCGATCGTGGACTGCATCCATCCCTCCCGCCCGGCACTTCTGATAATTACCGTCGTGCACTTTTCCGGTCCTGAGAGCATCGCGCTCGTGCGACAAGTGAGTCCATTTCTCTCTGCTTTGCTCAACCTCTTGGACACTCGCCGTCATGCACATCTCATCCAGGGCCGTCTCGCCGTGGCTCGGCCTCGTCTTGTACGGTATTGGGGCCGCCGCACAGGCTCTACCAGCGACCACGCTGTTCGAGGTCGACTTTTCGACTGATGCTGAGGGTGGCTGCCGCACCGTGGGGGCAGGTAGGATCCAGGAGCTGCTCGACGAAGCGCTCGCGTTGGCCTACACTGACGTGCAGCTGGTCGACTACGACTCCCAGCCCGAGACCAACCGTCTCCTCGATGTTTTCGTCAATGGCAACGACGCCGAATCAAGGGATAAATTCAGAGGTGTGAATTCCCCAACCTTGTTCCTTGACTGCCCTTGTTACTGATCTGACATGGCCAGATACATCCCAGCTCGTGATCGACTTTTTGGAGAATAACGTGTACCGTCAGTCTGGGGGAACGCCCTACCCTTTTTGCAGTGACACCTGGCTGGTGAGATATAGTCTGGATGACAATGCCTTGAACTCCGATGGCAAGGAGTTCTCCCTGGTCGATGAGGGTCCTCTCGCCACTATTCGGCAAGTGCCCGAATATATGAAGGCGCGCGCCAATTCTCCAGGCAAGAGTCCTGTGAGTAAACATCTTCAATCTCTTGCTGAATCCCAAACGACTTACAAGCCTTGACTCGATCCCACTAGTACTGGAGCCTCAAGCACAAGAATTACCTCTTCGATTACTCTTACGGCGTCGGCAGAGGCTACTGCAGCAAGACAAAACACATGGGCGCCACCCAGGGCGTTCTGCTGCCCGCCAGTATCACCCTCTGCCCGCAATCCTTCAACGAGCACCGAGTCCTGGGCAGCAAGACCATGACTCCGCTGCTGAGCGCCACCATCCCCCAGAACCCCAGCCAGATTCCCAAAACCGCGCAGAGGCTATCCACGCTGCTCCCCTCCTCTAGCACGCTCTTTCACGAGCTCTTCCACCTCCTCCTCGGCATTGCCGACAGCGTCCCGCCCGGCTGGAAGCGAACCGAGGAGTACGAGATCACTGACATGGGCGGCATGAACGCCGAGCAAGCCACCATGAACCCGGAGACGTACGTAGCCACGGGCGTCGCCTACTGGTACACCACCAACACGCCGCCCGACAACAGGAACAAGGTTGAGTTTTACGGCTTCTTCACAACGCAGGGATAGAGAGTATCCGGCTGTGGCCAGGAAACTTGGACAACATGCAGAAAGCACTCTTCATCACAAGTCATGGCACCAAAGACAGAAACTGGCATAGTATTGTACAAAGTGACTTGCCGATCAATGGATCTGCGTGCATGGATATACATGCAGCGCTGTATGCAAGTTACGAAGTAAGCACTCTATCCGTATCAGCGTAGCTATAAAACTCGTCGCAAAACTCCCTCCACGCCTGCACGGTCGCCCCGTCCAGCCGCTCCCCCGCCGGGTCGCTCCGGTCCAGAATATCCTCGAGCCAGACCGCCAGGCGCTCGTGCCCCTGCGCCCTCGCCTCCTGCGCGGCCGTGCGCCCGTTGCCGTTCTCCATGAGCAGGTACGTCAGCTGCGGCACCCGGAACTCGTCCTCGTCTTCCTCTCCCACGGTATCTTCGGCAGGGGCGTAAGACCCCCGGCCCTCCTCGCCCGGTAGCCAGTCCCCGTGGAAGAGGCGGAACGCGGCGAGGAGCAAGTCCTGCCGGCCCGACTGTGCCGCCTTGTGGAGGATGGTGTCGCCGTGGCGGTCCCGGTGTGTGTAGATGATCTCGTAGACCCGCCGGTAGCGTATCTCGTTGTCGGCTCTGAAGCACCGCGACAGCGCCACCATGGCGTCGATACGGCCCGCCGTCACGGCCGTGTGATACATTGAGCCCCCGGTGTCCTGGTCAATGGCCATGCAGAGCACCTGGAGCTCCGTCCCGTCGCAGTCCCACGCTGCGCTTTTCACCTGCGTCTTGATATCCTCGGGAGTCGCCGACCTTGCGGCTTCGTGGAGCTGAGCGACGACCTGAGGGCTCAGGCTTGCTTTGGGACAGTGCTGCCGAGAGCCTAGGACAGGAACTTGGGGGAAGTTTTGTGGCTCGATTGGGAGTTTGACGACCGTCATGTTTGGTCCCATTCAATAAATAAACGGGAGAAATTGACAAAACCCGAAGAACGAATCCTTGTTGTACCAATGTTAAAGAATGGCAGCTTACTAACCCCCATGCCTACTGACTACTTACGGGTTTCCTAGCACTTCGCCATGCCTCCATTAATCCATCTTATTATTCTCAAGGCCTTGCTCGCATTTTTTATTCGAGCCTAGGAATATTGGCTCCATCCCTTGCCTAGGTGGATTGAATTAACCCAGTTTGACGCCCTCGGCTCAACGGACGGCAGGTGTCGTCGTGCCAAAAAACCAGCCTTATCAACCTCATATGCAGCCATTTTCCAGTTCGCGCAACCTTCAACTCTACACAATGCTCAACTGTCAGGGTTACCCTGCTTCGTATCCATAGGGCTGATTCAGCAACAGTGGGGCCGATGTAGTGGCTTGCATGTTATTCAAGGTCTGTCACGGCTAGATAAGACTGGGACGGGCGATTGCAAGGGGATGCTTGATCCTTTTGCCAATAGACTGGGCAAGGGTTGTATTGAAGAAGCATTTAGGCCCCCGGGCCATTCCGCCATCTAATAATCCGTCTTGGGTTTCTGGCACCATCGCCGATGGGCGGATAGACCGGCAATACCCTTTTTCAGTGCAGGATAAGTGCGGCGGTGTAGTTGAGATGGACCATGTGGGATTTCCCGTTCGTGTGCCCTAATGGGATACAGACCAGTGACTTCGAGGAGGCCCCCTCTGACGATAAAGACAATATCAGATCAATAGATAGCAATTGGGTTGAGATGGACCATCATGATATTCCAAGACCATGGGCTTCTTGAGGGCCAGATCCATTGTCTCTTAATAACTTAACGCAAAAGTCCCTTATAGCTCCTGTTTTAAGCGTCGTTCCCCTGAACGCCTAGTAAATCGTTGTGATAGCGGCACTTTGTAATCACTACTACCATATAGATAGAACGTCATGATATCCAGTGGGAGTAGTTTCTCCGTATAAATCAGTTTAGGATCAGTCATCATATGAGATAGCAATCCACCACGACCCATATTCTGGTCGAAAAAGAAGCGTTGATGGGTTAGCGGGCCCCAGATCCATAACGCTGTGCCATCCTTCCAGGAACACTAATTAAAGCAGGTATAGCTGGAGCTTGTATCATGCCATTGTCCTTCCCGTTTCCGGATAGGCACAAAGGTATCCCCGTCGCCCAGGATGCTCGACGTAGTAGACTAACAAGAGGGCAATGGAGTATATGATCCGAGACATCCCGCGCTATCCTATGCCCTGCCTCTCTACTCGTCCTACAATTCTCTCATTGTTTGCTCTTGAACAGTCGCAATGCACCTCTCTTCCGCTCTTGTCTTTGCTTCCTTGCTGTTTAGCAATACAGTGCTCGCTTCTCCCGTTAGTTCGGCTAATGGTGAGACAGCCAGTATCCAACCCGAAAGCTTGGAGAAGCGAAACAACTTTTTCGCGACTTGCCCAAGCTTCGATCTTCTCCTACCACAATTCGGTTCCATCCTATATGCCCAATGCAGAAAGATGGATGGGTCATTAATGCGAAACGACTTTTCCCTCAATAGCTGTCTGACAAACGGGGACGGTGCGTTGTACCATCAGAAGAAGTATGTTACGCGATATCTCTTACAGATTTGGGGCTAACTGAGCAAAGTGGAAATTTTAAAGAATCTTGTGATGTCCAGAAGGGAGAGCTAAGAGAAAACGTCACTTACTGCGTACCATGTAAGAAGGTTGACGGGAATTGGGTGCGCGCTTGCATTCGCTTGAGTAAGTTTATATTTATGTCGATGCTGTCTAGCGCTAATGATATTTTGTGTAGATGAAATTCTCTCGAACATAGATGGTCGTTTGGTTTGTGATTAGGGTATCAAGCCAATTCAAAGATGGAAAGAAGGGATTGAACCACAGGGTGCATCTGATTGTGTGTTAGATATGTACTAGTAATTGCCCAGCTTATTCAAGTTGAAACATCCGAGTGCTGTTTATCCAAGCCGCCTGTGCCACCTCTTCCACTGTAGTCCCTCTCAGTCCAGCCACGGTGTAGGCAACCCTGTCAATGGCACAGCTCTCATTCCTCTCCTTGACCATGCAAGAAATATCCCACTTGTCTCGCTTCTTGCTCGCCGGAAGGGGTGGTGCGTTGACCAGGTATCGCTTCGCAAGCTCTGACGTTGCTTTGATCTCTCCCCACGGTGCATCCGTCTCGATCTGCAGTTTGCTCAAGGGTATAGCCGATACCATCTCTAGCGACTCCTGGTCCTTGAAGCTGAATCCGTTGACACTTATTTCGAGTCCCATCTCGACGAGCTTCTCCATCTGTATTTTTGATCCTACGAAACTGTGGACGAGTCCACCCCGGGGTAGTTTGTCCATGTAAGGCTGAATTATCTGGAAAAAATCGTCGAACGCGGCGCGACAGTGGAGAAAAAGTGGCAGCTGCCAATTCTTCTCGACAAACAGATTGAGTTGTGCCTGGAAAGCAGCAATCTGTGTTTCTTTGCCGGCATGGTTCAGACGGTCATAGTCTAGACCCAATTCACCAAAGGCCACCACGAGGCATGGATCGTGAGAGAGGGCTGCATCAACCTGGTCTGCCAGCTTCCCCAGATAATCCTGCTGTCCTTCTGCGAAAATTTCGTCGGCATGATATGGGTGGACGCCGATAGTCACAAAACACGTCCGGGTTGGTCTAGATTTGGCGAGGTTGAGATTGGTTTCGACGTCGGCAAGAGACATGCCCGTGAGGACAACCTTCTCGACGCCTGCAGCCAAGGACCTGTCCAATGTCGCTGCAAAATCAGGCGGATGGTACTGTTTGCCTCGGTAAACGCCAGCAAACTCCTTGGCTGTGGCTGTGACTGCAACCTACGAGGACATTAACAATTATGGCGAGCATTGCTGCACGAATCAACTTGCATCTGCAAAGCGGAGCTGAGAGGACGGCCGCTTAGGGGCGGCTTCCGGAAAACCTGACAGTTCTAAACTCATCGTGAGTACACGGCTTGTCGCAGTTGTTGGAGGGTTTTGAATTGTCTGGTCTTGCTTGGGTGTTGCAAGAGATTAATGCTGCGGATGATCCCGTTTCACATCTAGTTCTGGAATATTCGACATGGAAAGAACTAATGTAGGCTAATGTTGCTTGGCGCTCTTCATCCACTGTGTTGCGGATCGTGATGGAGACCTGCCTTCTTTCAATGCGATCGACACTGCAACAGGCATAAACCCTAGTGATCATCAAACGGCTGTCCTGTGCTCTTGGGACTGACGATCCGTGGGCTTCCATCCTTGAAGAAACAGGAAGCTGATGCCCGGATCTACGTGTGCAGGGATTGGTTTTGATTCAGGGAACGACATCTGTCGCATGCACATGCAAAATCACTTGGAGAGCAGTCTTGGTCAAATTTAACAGGATTTCATTTGTCTATGTTGTGATCTGAGTACACTAGACCGTGACACATTGAACCCATAGCCCCTCTTCTTTAACACTGCCTTGAAGCAAGTTTTTGCAGAAGTGAATAGCACGAGTTGCTCGTCGCAGAGAAGCCGTTAGCTTCTTAGTTCTGGGCAAGCAGGTTGACGGTGCCAGAGCGAACACCAGAGAGACGGCCAGACAGAGCCTGGGAGGCAATGTAGCTGCACAGGTTGGCGGGGGTGGAAGCACCGAGGCCCAGGTAGTAGGCACCGAGACCGGCAATGTGGGGAGAAGCCATAGAGGTACCGGAGATGGTGTTGGTGCTGCTGGTGGGCCAGGCAGACAGAACGCTGACACCGGGAGCGTAGATGTCAAGGCCAGGGCCCCAGTTGGAGAAAGAGGCAACGCGGTCGCTGCTGTCGGAGGCACCGACGGTGCAAGCAGTGGGAGCAGAGGCGGGGGAGACGTTGGCGGCGTTCTGGTTCTCGTTACCGGCGGCAACGGCGAGGAAGAGGCCAGCGCTGGTGATGCCAGCGGCAGCGGTGTTGACGGAGGCGGAGAAGCCACCACCGAGGGACATGTTGACGACAACACCGTTGGAGCAGCCGGCGCGGGTGCGGCCATCGCTGGCGACCCAGTCCATACCAGCAACGACACCAGCGCTGCATGTCCAGTTAGATTCATGTGATCGATTCAAGGAGTGAATGGCGGCAAAGAACTTACAAGGTACCGGAGCCGGAGGCGTTGAGGACCTTGACGGCAATCAGGGTGGTGCGCTTGGCGACACCGTAGGTGGTACCACCAATGGTACCAGCGACGTGAGTGCCGTGGCCGTTGTCATCGACGGTGCCAGTGCCAACAAAGTTGCGGCCCCAGACGGCACGAGTACCAAAGTCCTAGAGAGATGTGTGAGCAGACTGTCAAACCATTGTCTCCATGGCGGATTGGCAACTTACGGGGTGGTTGGTCTGGATACCAGTGTCGATGATGTAGGCGCAAGTACCGGCACCAGCAGTGTCATCGTAGGTGTAGGTGGTCGAGCCAGTGTTGGTGTTGGAGAGACGGGCAAGACCCCAGGGGGCGCCGGTCTGGGTGGCAAAGGTGTGGACCTCAGCATCCTGCTCGATGAACTCGACCTTCACGCGGGTATTAGCGGCCATGGGAGTGGCAAAAGTCTAGGATGCAGGGATACTCACGGCGGGGTTGCTGCGCAGAGCCTCAACCTCCTCGGGAGTCAGGGTGGCGGCGAATCCACCAAAGTTCTCGTAGACGTGGTCGGCATCAGCGACGATGCTGGAGACGACGGAGTCGACGGCGGTGCGGAACTCGCCCTCGGGAGCCTTGAGCTTGACAATGTAGTGGCCCTCAATGAGGTCGACGTCGCGGGGGACGTGGAGGGGGGCGCGCTTCTGGGGAGCGGCCAGAGCCAGAGGCAGGACGGCGAGGATGGCGCTGAACTTCATTGTGAATTTCTGTGAAGAACGGGAACTGGGGACAAGAGACTGAAGACCGGGGACAGAGGAGGCAGGCAAGAGGATGCTGATGATCAGAGTGATGACGAACTCATGAACAAAGAGGGCCGTGGAGAGTCTTTATATACCTGAGATGGCGATGCATTCGGGCATCTAGAAGCTCGGTCTCGTTCTGCCTCAATGACATCTACCAAGGTTCCCAGAACGAGCTCGGCTTGGCACGCTTCGCTCATTTAGACAAGTGACATTGGCGATGGATCATTTCGTATCAATCGTGCTTCCAAGACCCTAACCGAACTGACAGCAGGTCTAGCAAGCGCCGTCAATGCGCAGAGACGACCGACTGCTTCGCAGGCGCAGGGTCGGCGGCCGAGCATCATGTCCCCAGGCGGGGTCCCTCTTCGTTCAAGTCAGCTCCTCCACGGCCCTGCTATCTACACCTTCTCGATCCGGCAGATGAGCGGCAGGTGAGGTAGGTAAGGTAACTTGGAAGAAGGGCACGAACTGGCGCACTCCCCCATCGGCTTTGATGGGGGGGAAGTGTCACGGGCCCTGCACCCCCTCCTCCTCCCAAGGCTGCTATTGCCGAGGACCTTCATCAACAACTGGGATGGGGGGCAAAATGGGCTCCAGAGCCGGCATCTGGGTCCTTCACACGCACATCCAAGACTGATGTGCCGGCGTGGACGGGGAGGGGACCAGCAAGGGGACCGGGTCGTCTCCAGCAACGTGCACCAGACATGGCGGCCATTACCCGATCCTCCATCTGCGTCAACAAACTGCCTCACACGAATCAGCCGTGCCGCTGGCCTCCACAGCAGCTACAAAGTAGTCGAGCCGGCCCCTGTCGGTTTCCCCGGCGGCAGAAAGGGACAAAAGGGACTGTATGGGGAGCAGATACCTGCCCTACAGGGAAGTGGTGCTTGCAGCCGTCCATTGGAAGAGCAACCTTCCCATTTTCGCCACGCGATGCTTTGCCCCCCTCCTGTGTAAGCGCGGACGATACTGTATGTTTGGGTAGATGGTGCACAAAATACCCGATCCGGGCTATTATTTGGACGAATGGGTAAAGGGGAGAAGGGGGAAAGGGGCGGAAATACGGAATGTGACTTGGGGGTTGAAAGAGGGCAGCAGAAGGCTGGATGGCAGAGGCCCCCCTGTCACTCTACGTGACCATTCATGGTTGAGTGGCGGGATCGATAGGCGGGATCGAGCATCCGTTCTGGAGATCCCGTGTGCGGCACAGTAGAGAGATACGTAGGGGCGGTCATCTGAGAGGCAGGCATGTGGTCTGGCCACAAACCAGGTCAGGTATCACCCTATCCTGGACCCCTTGTCCAGAGGGAGCAATGAGCAACGAGCAACACGGCGGCAGTAATAACGCGCTCGCCCATGCATGTGCAAATCTGCGGGAGATAGCTGGTCATGGCCCTGCCAAGTATCAGCTAGAACCGTTGCAGCAACAGTGACTCGTGATGAGCTCTCCCTTCTGTCTTCCGTGCATGGAAACCTTGGTTGCACTTATCGTTGGGAGCCTTTCCCTGCTTGACCTTCCTGTTTGGCATGCTGCAGTCGCCGATCCTGCTCCCGTATTGCTTTCTGCACCCCTGAAGGGGGAAAAAACAACCCCAGAATTGATAAGCCATTGTTGCTGTCAGATGGATACCTGCGGGGGAATTTCCATCCCGCTCGACAGTGCCATGCTAAGCGTTGTTTACGACGTAGCATTGGCATCCCGCCGTGGTGACGCTGCTGCTCCGAGGGTCTCGCCGTCTGTCCTTCCAGGTTCTCAAACAAACGGGTCAGAGATAAGCGGTGGCGCCAAGGGCCGGGATTGAGATAGGGGAGGGGAAGAGACGGGACTCTTTGTGGGGTAATTCAATCGGCCAATTTGTCCTCGAGCCACCAAAGGACGAGGCGGTTATTACTGTCTGTTGCCTGGGACGAGTGTGGGCATGTCTGACAGCACCCAAAGCTCGCATTCCCTAGCCTATATCAAGCACAATATACCGGGCTTATCTCCCCCCACCTCGTTATCGTTTAACGTCGTGCAAAGGAACCTCACATAACATGTGAAGCAGCTCATCTGACTGGCTCTGCCAAGCTTCCATATGAAGACACAACTTGGAAACCTGATTGTGCTCACCTGCCGCTATATCGATACATTGATAATGCCCATCACTAAGGGAATTTGCATGGGGCCAGGGGAGTGATAGGCGCCTTGGGTAGCATCGCAGCAAGACGTGCATCCAGCCATAAGATACGTGGAACAAGTAATACGCCCGACGTGCTCTCACCCCGCATCCCTTTGGGTCCCTTTGGGTCCCTTTGGGGGGGTTGCATCCAGTATCCACACTGCGAGAACCATGCTGAGTGGGATTCCTGGCCTCACCCATCACACGACATGGCCTGGACATGGCGTGCTACGGCAGCTCGACTCTGTCGCCTGCCCAACGGAGAGAGTGGTTCGTCGCCGGGTGGTTCTCCCTCGGTCGAGGCAGTAGCGAGAACTGCAGTGCCGAATATTGGCTCAAGACTGTACGGCGAATGCTGGTTGTATGGTCTGTTGGTGTTTTAGCACGGGCTGTTTTGTATGTAGAGCAAGATTGAGAAGAAGCATGAATACAAGTATCAATGCCAAAATCTGTAAAATGGGTCTTTAATATGAAGCGGCGGCATCCGATCACACCGTAGGATCGCATTATTCTCCGCGTTGCTCAGGGCCCTTCGCTGTGGCCCATGGCCAGCGCCACCACGGCTAGCCAAGAGATTTAGATTTGCTTCCAAGACATTTTGATGGATTCAATCGTGAGCGAGACTCTAGCAGTCTTCCTTATGTGACTTGCACAGCTTGTTGTCCTCCGTCTTGCGGGAGAGATCGCTCTTGCATCTGCCCCATACTCAGCGCGTTTCAAACTAGATGCCGATCACCATAGGCCAAGAAGTACCCAGAGGAGCGGTAAAGGGCACAGGATCTCCCCGACGATCGCTCGTCCTCTAGGAGGGTGTAGGAGTTGTGCATACAAGATGGGGAAGAGGGAGCAACTGAGATCGCTGCGGTCCCTGGTATACCTCCGATTGGCCTCGCCGTCTCAGTTCCGATGCATCATGTGCGTTCCCGCGATCGCGCCTTATCTTTCACAGTCGCGCCTAGAAGTCGTGATGTGTGTGCGGAGCTGGGTATCCGTTGTTGGTCGTCAAAGGCGAATCAGATGGAGCTGTAGCAGGCGCTGAAGCTGCCACAGCACACCCTGTGGCGTTGATGCACTTTCTTATCGTAACACATGCGATGCAAGTTGTCAGCACCGTATTCAGCAGTTATCCACAGGCTCGAGGCGGAAACTTGAGGCTTACAGGAGGCTTGTTGCGTTCTTAGGCCCCCAATATCACAGATGTTCAATGCTTGGGCGAGGCGGGCCAACAGCGCCGGCAACGCTCATCTTCATTCGGTCCACCAACAACAGACGACGGGTATCCAATACATTACACTGAAGTAAGCGCATTCCTTCCGAAACAATGGAATTTACTAAATACGTAGTAATTTCCCATCCCTGGTACGTAGCCCATGGCTGTTGTTATAGTCTCTTACGTCACATTTGCGACATCAAAGCTACGATTGACGCTGCAAATCGTGACGTCTTCGACGACCGTACGTTATGGAATACAATAAAAAGCCATTTCAACTCTCTTTCGGTTCTTATATTGACCAGAAGCCTCTCACTTATCACCACTACCATCAACATGTTTGTTCGAACACTGCGCTCCTCTGCGATCCGATCGCGATTTTCACCAGCCCCGGCACCAGTATGCAGACGATTTTACGCTACTGGCGGAGATGACCCAGCAGAATTCAAGGCCAACAAGCAGGCCAAGAAGAATTCTGACAATGCCCGGATCTAGTATGTGCAGTCCGAGACACAACGGCATGCGTCCACAACCAGGCCACCTCACTGACAAGGATATTCTAGCGCGATTGGCGGACTTGTTCTCCTAGTCACCGGGACCTACGGCCTGTTCCTGGCGAACCCACCTGCTGTGGCAGGCGCGGGCGTGGCGACGGACCCAGAGGCGGCGGATCATATGAATCCTCAGAATGGAGAGAAGGACCGCCATTACAATCCCAGGACGGATGGCTATCACAAATAGAAAATCACAGAGCCCGCACAGCCGCTCAGGTGCTGTGTGGTTGCATGCAGTGGTGGTTGGCGCTTGAGGGCTTGGCTCTCCGCTCCAAAGTCTCCGGGCAACGATCTGCTGTGCCCAGAAGGGAATGTGTGATTGCATTGTATTCATTTCCGCTGACACAGAGTTTGCCAAGTCATTGATAAGAGCGACCTGAGAGGAAGGAGGGAACAGAGAAGGATTATGCATCATAACGGCGTAATTTTATTTATTGCATCATAGGCTAGAGTATGAGAGAATTACGACATGTGCCATACAGTATTATAGCACATACTGCAAGGTTGTTAGTACCAATTTAACAGTGTGAGGAGGAGAAACTTACCCTAAACTCTGGGTTCTCCCTGTCTGTAAGGTCAAAGAACTCGCTGTCCTCCTCGTGCTCCATTCCAGCAAACTTTTCGTCGCGACGCTTGTTCTCCCATCTGTAGTACATCATCAAGATGCCGGTGAAGATGGCGGCTGTAGCGGTTGTAACCACCATGGCAATCTTGGCAGGGATGTACCGGGGCGCATCCTGCTCACGGAAAGTCAAAGGACCAATGATGTTTCCAATACCTGGAGCCAACTATCAGTACCGTAGAGACAAAGTATGACTCGAAGCGTCGAACTTACAGAAAGAGATCAGAACAATAGCGTTCATCGTCACCTTCTTGGTGTTTCCGGCGTAGTTGGCGCCCGCGTACGAGTACATGAGAGGAAGCGAAGATCCGATAAAGTTGGCCGAGTAGTTGCCCACCATCTTGCCTGCAGTGGAACCGTCCTCGGGCAGGAAAGCCATCAAACTGCTGCCAAGGAAGCCCATGGTTAGACAAGCAATGATGAACGGACCACGAAGGTTAAAGTGTCCCGCCAGTTTCGTGCCTCCCAAGGTGGCTATGACGGCAATGGCGCCAGAAGGAATAGATAGCAGAGCTGTCTCCTTCGAGGTGAATCCAAAGCTCTTGATGACGGTTGCCTGGTAACTGCTAATAAAACCATTGGGGATGTTGGAGGATAGGATGATGACTATCAGCATCCAGGTTTGCGGATCTGTGAAGCATTCCAACACCTGGTACATCTTGATTTGCTTGTTGTCGATGCCCGTCTTATTAGCACGTACTCTCTCAATGGCCCAGACCTTCTCGTCTTCCGTCAGCTTGGATGTCATGGGATTATCCGGCATGAATAGCACAACGAGAATACCAGTGGTGATGGTCGCAAGGCCGAACAAGAGAAACATGATCTGCCACGACTTGAAGGTATCTCCAGTGTAGTGCTGGAACCCGAAAGACGTGATGGCTCCGATAATCTTGCCAATTCCAGTGCCAACGTACCATAGGCCGGTGCGCTGAGGCTGCTCGGTCTTCTTGTACCACATTGACGTGATGAGGATGAGTGCAGGCGCGACGACGGCCTCGAAGCATCCCAGCAGGACTCGGAGCGCGGCCAGCCCAGCCCAGTTGTTCGCCGCGGCCGTGCAGGCAACCATCAGACCCCATAGGATGACATTGGCTCCGAGATACTTGGCCGTGGGAAGACGCTGCATCAGGTATCCCGTGGGGAACTCGAATGCCAGATAGGAAACGTAGAATAGCAGTGCCAGTTCGGAGTATTGGTCTCCACTAATGCCAGTGTCAGGCTGAAGACCCATGACGTTGGCATAGTTGACTACGCAAGGTCAGCGTCTGCTGTTGATGAGTTGAGGTATTTCCACTTACTCAATGTCTTGTCGATGTACTGCAGGCAGTAGCAACAAACTATGGGCATGTTAGCTAGTCGGAAGAGTCCATGATTTGCTTGTCCAACCTACACATGAGTGGCATGATACTCCAATCAATCTTTTTCAGCAGTCGCTTCTCGTCCTCCTCCGTCATAGGAACGACGGCTCGGCTATTGAGGAAATCCAACGCAGCATCTCCATTCTTGGTCATGCCAGGCTTCGCAGCCTCCACCTCTATTGGCTCCCGCACTGGTTGAATCTTCTCCGACATGTTGGGCCTTGCGATTTCTTGCCAATGAATAAGCCTTAGAGTCAAGCCGACGCGGGAGAATTGAAGAGTTGCAGAGCGGAAAATGATTGGGTTTATATAACACTCAAACACAACCAAGCTCCCAACTGCCTATCTCGTATCTATCCCGCCCACAGTGTAGCGAGATAACCCACTTCCCCACACAAGAACTCACTGCCGTGGTGAACCATCGCAGACAGAAGCTTCTGATTGGCGGATCAAGGCCTTTGCAGACAGCCGACTCTATCATCATGGAGTCATCTTCCCCTCCCTCAACTCGAGATAAGACGGTGCAAAAGGGCCAATGATCTTCATCGCCCCCCCAGGTATTTTGATACAGAGTCGCACCACTAACAAGCTTACTGCCTTGCAACTGATAAGGTCGTATCCACAGCCGGTAGCCAACCGGTCGGTCGGAGTGGAGGAAGGAGAGTTGTTGCTTTGTGTCGCTTGACATTACCGAGACCGGAGGAATGAAGCATGCGGGAAATAACACGGTAACCCATTACATGACTTTACTCAAGTCGCACTGTTTAGGATTGCCAGGATTGCCAGGAGCTAGTTCAACTGATAAGGTTGCATACAACCGGTAACCAGCCGGTTGTGTCGCTCAACATTGGCCGAGATCGGCGGAATAAAGGACGTGGGTGATGCATGACTTTCCTCGTACATAACTGTCAAGTTCCATGTCATCGGTTCGCTCATATATTCTAGGGGTCCAATGTGTTTGAGTTGAGTTGCGACTTGAAGAACGCCGAGTTTTCCCCTTGCGGCAAGTGTGGAGTTGGAGTTGAGATTAAGAGCGTCGGCAATTCCGACAACTACCTCCGACATTCCCGACAATCAAGGCCAGGACCCTCCATATCCGGAACGCTAAGAGCCACACATACCGAATGAGGTTTCTGTCTAAACAAGGTCGATAGTCGAATGCGGTGGGGCTCGATAACCGGTTTGGGATTTCGTGATTGGCTAGTCGTGCAATTCCCGAGTTACGAAGCTCAGCCTGTACGTTCTTGGTGAGAATTGTAGCATCCAGGGCCTAGAGAAACCAGTCTTTTCAGAACAGCCAGTTGTAGACAGGAAAATCCAGCTCTGAGCAAGGGGGTCTGTGAGAGAACCAACTCGCGATCAACAACTGCGTCTGTGATAGACTTGGTAATCCCAAAGTAGCGGATCCATGAAGAAGCTTCTGGAGGGCTTGTGGTGTTTCATTGGGGAGAAAGCACTCGGCACCGCGCTTGAAAGCCTTAAGGTTCTTTGATCCCGTGGTTGGTCTCATAAGGGCATTTGGAGTGACTCGACTAGGCATTGCCTCAGGCAGGAAGATGACTTGTATATCATCTGATGAAGACTGTCAGGACATGTAAGCTGGGAAGTTGGAGGGTTTGATTGAAAGCACACCGTGAGGAAGTTCTTCCCGTCTTGTATCCACGCTGCCTATTCTCAAGTTGCAGTTAATATGACGGGAAGTAAGGCTTGTGATGTAGACATTCTCTTAACAGAAATCTGAAGAGTAAGATGCCGCCAAACTTCAAAGGGCCGCCGCAACTTCGAGGAGATACTTCTCTGGCGATACCAACGGCGTGAACTCACGCTGGCGGGACGAAAGAGCGGTCAAAGTCGGCGGGTAAATTAAGAAGATATGTGAATTCTGGGGTGAAACAAGCAGTACCGACAAGTGATGTAGAGGCAACAGACAAGAAAGGCGGTGACTGGTGTCCAAGGAGATAGTGCCCCGCCAACCAAAGCAGTCATACGGAGTAAATACGAGGGGAAATAACGAGGTAGTGAATTTGGCAGCTACACGAAAAGTGTAGGCCCCCACTGGTAATACGGGCTATTGGGGCTTAGACCCCAAGTTCAACACGAGGCTATCGTCAAAGTGCCCGTACAGGGTAGCCCTGGCCGAGTCACAAGGCCCGACAGGTATGATATAGCAGATGCGTGGAAGGATACAAAGAACAATAGCGGGAGTGAACAGAAATGCGTCGGCGGGCACACTTATAAATAGCTTGATGTACTGCTTCATGGGTATCTCTCGCGTACGGCTGCGTATGCATGCACTGCGGCCCATCATCACGTACTGCTCCACTGGCAGTCCAGGTGCATGTCATGATCCTTGAGATCTCCGTCGGCATGAGAGAATTGATGTACCAAGACCGGAGATTTTCTCCTTGCGTCCTCGAGAAACAAGCGGGGATCGAGAGCTCCTCGAGTTGCGGGAGATGCTATGAAGAATAACTGGCAATGTGATTATATGCCTAGATCATATCCATATGTTTGTGAACACGCCACTTCGTTATCATCTAATGGCTGGTCTTGAATATAGCTTTATTCGCCGGCCATCTTGAACTCCAGACTAGATCTGGTAAAGCCATTGGAGCGGTAGATGGTGGCGCATCCCTGCTATTGGCATTAAACCCATTTCAGCAGTGCGTGCGAGAGGCAGGGCACCATGTCTTTCAGCGTGCTTTAGTCTATAACCTTAGTAGTTTAGTTGCACGGCAGCCGGCTTCAGATCCACTGGCTCCGGATCTCGGCTACGGATACTTACTACCGCTTTGGTCTCCCTTGTCTGCAACTCACGATTTCGCGGCCAGGGCAATCCATAGATGAACCCCAAGGCAGACAGCTCTGGGGCGTCTACGCGTCCACACGTCCATGCCCAAGAAAGCCTTGGCGTCACTGTGGCTTACTATGTGGCTTACTACGTACATACATATGCAATTTATCTCAAAGATACGACGTAGTCTGGGAATATCGTCATAAGACCAGGCTGCAGCAGGGATGCTGCTCCCCACAGCAATACTGGATCTTGCCCCTTTTCTGGGGCCATGGTGTCGGGGCGAGCCTCACGAATAGCGGCGCTTAGCTCCGTCGTGAGCATTAATGCTCTAAAGTGGGATATTCGTTCGGATCCTATCGCGTAAGCAACCTGCGCTCGTTTGCCTCTTTCTCACCAGTCACGTAGCATTGCAGGAGCGCCTGACGCCATGGATACATATGAACAGTGACGTTTGTCAAGCATGGAGCAAAGAGTCTGTATCCGTTAAGAGACCAATAGGGAGCCCATTGCCAAAGACACGGAACCATTGGACAGGGATGTGGCGGGCGCTATGAGTAAGTGAGCAATCCTCCGGTTTTTCTCCTGCCCAAACCAAGGCAGTATGTTGTTGGCTCAAAGAACCTTGGTAAGAAAATGTATCCGGCGGCATATACGGGTCTGCCAACGCGCCGTAGTCGATCTGCCGTAGGCCGTACCTGGGACCAATTCTCGGTATTTTAATCCGAGTTTATTGCCTGCTACGCGTACTCGGGCGTATCAGCGCCTGCGGATCAGCAACTACATAGCAAAAACCCGCACCATAGAGATGAGCCAGGGGTAGGGCCCCTTGAGGCCAAGGGACGCATGGAACGCCACATAAGAGCATAAGAACGAAGCACAATGCTTGCCTGCACCGCGATGCCGAGACGAGTCACTCCAGCTTCTGACACTGCTGCAGCCAGCTTACCGGCCTTGAACGACTTGTAACGTTGATCAACGAACCCACCCCCTCCCACGTCCCAATGAATCCCATAACACAGCACATGTCCATGATCTCCACGAGCAAGCGCCTCGCCTGCGATCGCTGCCGGAAGCACAAACTAAAATGCCCCCCGCGCCGAGACTCGAACGAGCCGTGTGCCCGCTGTGTCCGGATCGGAACCTCGTGCGTCACGGGCTTCACCAGGCCTCTCGGACGGAGTGTTCAAGAATACTCGGCCGAATCACCCATCGGAACACCCATTGGAACCCCCGAGGGAGCTCCAACTATATCAAGCCAGCACTCTGATACTTCCGGGCTGCATGACCCGCACGATTTGGGCACTGCAGTTGACCACGTGCCGATCTGGCCGATGCCGCCCAACTTGGAAGAGGCCGAGATGGCGCACATGGCATGGGACCACAGAACCCCGTCGTCGATGCAGTCCGAGCCTTTGCCGTCTTCCGCGGACCACACAACACTTGCGGCAGACTTCAACAATCTGCATACCTGGGTCGGGGGTTACGAGCCGCAGAATATGTTTCCGCACCCGGGCTACCCGACGTCAGCACCCCCATATCAGGGGCCTGCATATGTACCGGCTGCAGAGCCGGTGCAACGGAGCGGCCTGGAACGATCGGTGGCACTTGCCGAATGCAACCTGCGCCTTTCCCAGCTCCGCCTACATCTTGCTCACCACATGCTCACGGAGCACGATGGCGAGGTTGATGGCTCCACGGCCGACGTGGACAACATATTTGGCCAACCTGGCGCCGAGATGCGGGTGTTTCCCTCGCAAGCTTTCGGCACTGCGCTGCGGAGCACATCCGAGTTGTTGAGCATTCTAAGCTTGGACAGCGGTGATGGTACGGACCCGTCACAGAGCCCGCTATCCGATAGCATGGCCGCCCAAGATCCCTCTACCTCTTTTCTCATCCTGTCGTCATACCTTCAACTCGTCGATATATTTGACCATCTCTTCCACCAACTACACCATGCGCTTCAAAGCACTGAACCGAGCAGCTGGAATGAAGGCCTCCAGACGGTACCGGGTCTGTCCCTCTTTGGCTTCTCTGTTAGCGAGGGCGGCTTGCAAACACGAATCCTACTTCAAGCCACACAGCATCAGCTCGAACGAATCGAGAGGCAGCTGGGCGTGCCACCAGAGTATGCCATTTTCAGTCAAAGGGAGGAAAATACCGAGGCAGCACGCTCCATGGGGTCAGGTTCCGTGTTCAGAATCATGCTAGAGAGTCAGAGATATTCCAGCTCTCCTATGCCACAATCCTTTGCGTCTCTAAGAGCCAATATCGCCAGGGTAGCAAATCTCCTCAGCCAGTAAGGATGGTAGTCAATAAAACACTAAAACTGGAACACGAGATTACTCACAACAATTTTATTATTTTCATGTTCAAATATGACGCATTCACAAAGCATACAGTGACATGCATCATGGCCCCTTTGCCCCATAACCTGTCATGATCCTTCCCAGCCCCGGGGTTGCATCTGTGCTACGCCTTGATCCTATCCAAGGTCTCGTATCTGCCCTACAACCCACCCACCCTCAAGGCCAGTCATTCTCACTTTTGAGATTACCGTGCAATTTCCGGTGCCCGGCCGCCTGGTCGCTTTCCGGGTCCGACGATCTTACGGTGGAAGCCCTCCGGGTCCGGATCCTTTTGCTATGAGAATGCAACTTTCCTCGCTCAAGGCATACTGCTAAGGCAGTGACCCTTGTATACATGTGCGGTATTTACAGATATTCTCCGTAGGGCATTAATGTTGTCTCAAGACCATGGCGTAATGCGTAGGTACCAGGCTCCTTGATCATGTCGGGCGGTATAAGTGCTATTTAGCTACCCCAAGCCACTAATCCATGTACGAGGCAGGCACCCATGGTCGTGCAGCAGACCCGAGAATCTTGTATTCCAGGGCGGGTGCTGAACACGAAGGAGCTGATTCCATGTCTCGAGAATATGCACCAAATGCAGCGTGCTCAGTAAGCTCAAACCCACCTCAGCCCTGATCAGATGGGCTAACACCCACCCACTCCTTCTTGGCACCCGCCACCATTTTCTTATCCTTGGTCATGATACGATCACTGTATGTACAGGCTGAGCAATTCGGGTTACTGCCCATGAGGACCCCCTGGGCGAAACGCAAGTTTGATAAAAGGTCCTGTTATTTATAGAGTCCATATTGACTTGGAAAGACATCGGTCCGATGATAGCCCTCGGGATCAGCTCTTGGCTTTCAAGTCCGGGGGAAACAGGACGAAGACCCCGCAAGTACTACAAGCAAGCCTTGGCCTTGATAGGGGCCGGCCCCGTTATTCCACGCCTTGTTCGTATCGATTGCTTCTCTCATACTCCCTGGAGAGGTGAAGTCGGTTCGGAAAATCTTTGAGTGGATGTAGGAGCAAGTTTACACAGCGACAATATAATAGACAACTGCGCTCCGAGCTTCGTTTCTTCGCTTTCAGATCTTCCAGCGCCAATCATGATGAATTTTTGCATCACGAAGGTGTAAAGACGAGATGGATTTCTGAGGGGTGCATTTGAGGGAAATGATCCTATGTATAAGGAGTACTCCGTAACCAATAGGCGCTGCTTCACAGCGTAAGAAAGCACGCCTCATTTGAACACGGGATGAAGCCCCGAGATTACATCAACAGCTCGATGGCCCTTGGCAGAATACCCTTCCACAAACTCATCTCCATATCCCTGAACAATGTTTTCTATTTCAGAATCAGCAGGGCTCAGAGATGGGTATGGATGGAACTCACCATAAGTCGTATTAGGCTTGTGCTCACACAGCCAGCTCATGTAGGTAATGACGCTATCTGGAATACCAATTGGAGGAAACTCTGCCAGCACGTTATTATACTCTTCTTCGGGAACTCCGTATTGGGGTCCGGTAGTCTCCATCCCGATGGATTCGGTGACGATAGCAACGTCTGGTTCCTTGTAGCGAGTGATTCGATTGTCAGTGTGAAGTGCGATGGCATCCCACACCAGCTGGACACGTCTCTCCTCCCAATGCTCTCCATCTCTATGAGTTCGGATAAAGCTTCGTGCAGCTATGGCACCGTCCACCTCGAAACGTCGGTCAGGGCTGACATGGGGCGAGTTAGGGTCCATATCCAGGCCCAGGTCGTGCAGGAGAATCGCCACCGCTTGTACCTCTGGGTCGATAATGTGCGAGAGAGTTTCGTTGTGGCTCAAAAGAAGAGCACCAAAGAGCCAGGAACGCATGATGTGGTTGTATAGGAAATCGTCAGAATGATCTCTGGCGTATTGTTGAGCCTCGCGCACAATGGGGGTGTCAACGACCGAAACACCTGCGATAACGCGACGTGGGAGATCAGCAAAGGTCGGGGTTCGGTGCTCCATCAAGTCGGCATTGCTCAGCGTCCCAAGAAGAAGGGCGCCGGAAAGGGCGAGAAAGAAGAGTTTGGAAATCATAGTTGTTAAAAGGGACTCGACGTTGATAGTACAGGTTTCAGCAGCGAGAATGCGTAGATGCTATGATGATGAGAGTGGAAATCAAGTTCAGATAATGAAGCGGTTCATGCCATATTTATATCCAAACTTTTGGACAAGTGTTGCTATGTTGCTGGTTTTATCTTATGATCCCGACGCCCCTCGGATGAAAATGTTGTGAAGATGTAAGTTCCGATGCGGACTAGGAATGAATAAGTTGAATACGCCAAGTTGCGAGGACGAATCCTTGAAGCCACAGCTCTTCTAGGTAGTAACTAACGCTATGTATGTTTGTCATGTACATTTTCAACGTTATCACTTGGTATGTGCCACTACCAACCCAGCAATAGGTATGTCGTGTAAATCCGAGATCCCTCGGATCCAGCAGTGGGCCTGATGTCGTTATGGTCTTTGGATCCAGCCTCGAGACAAGAGAAACAGCATCTCTCTGATGAAATGTGTGTGCAAAGGGGCGAAAGTCATCACCCTAATGGCTGCCGGAGTTTGACACTGTTCCTCACTTCCTCCACCCACTCTTCAGAAAAGTTCATATACTGCCAGTATGCTTCTTCACCTGGGAGATATCCCTGCTCGTATACGGGCCGATCGATGCCTCCTAGGCCTCGCGGCAAGATTTGTCCCTTTATGAACCCATCTGTTCTCACGTGTTCCTGCCTGCCCTCGCTGAAAACCGTCACTCGATTAATCACATGGCGCCTTTTTGGGTCGATGGGTTGGCTTTGAACTGGGCAATCGGTTGCTCGGATGACCTGGACAGTCAAGTGTTGCCTTGTCCTCCCAAGCGTTCGGACACCATCCATGTATTCAAGCGAGTCCGTCTGACTCAATCTTTCCTCATGAGGGCCTGAGACACGAAGTGTTCTGAGCACATCAGACTGGTGAGGAAATTCTGCGATCTGGTGGAAGTTGTCTCCGTTGACGCGGGGATGCCAATGGCGAGCTGCGTACGTGAGCGCGAGATAGTGAAGTTTGGGGCACCTTTTGTAAATCTCCACCATTGACGCGCCCGTGGCTTCGCTAAGGCCCGGAATGGACAACATGGTGAGGTTTGGGCATGCCGAGGCGAAATTTATGAGGGCCTCGTCGGTCACTCGGGCGGCGTCAAATCTGCTCCTGGGGTACATGTATCGAAAGCTGAAGCGCTCGATGCCGTGACATATCTCGGGCCCTAGGGCTACAATATTGTCGAGGATGTGACTGGCAGCTGTGAGCGGCGGGATGTGCCGGCTACGGGGGCATGCTTACTCTATCAAGGTAAAATAGGGGCCAAGGACGATTGTACGGGTGGAAGGGCCTATGAAACGCTGGTGGTGACCCCAATCACGACGGTGCCTTATTGTTACGAATCTGATGTTTTTCGGCAGGTGTCTTTTGCCACTTGGAAGCCCTGGAGGTTTGGCAGGCTTTGTAGGCTTTGCAGGAGTTCTCTGGGCGGGTTGAGGTGGCGGTTCAGTCTTTGGCTGAACGGTTGGTCGGCTGATTGATCGGGCGATTGGCTGAACAGTCGGCTGAGTCTCTGGGTGAGTCATTTGTGTATTGGATGGCTGAGCACTTGGCTGTGCAGCCGGCTGGGTGTTTGTTGGCGCGGTGGAAGGAGGAGGCTGCTGCTGAGCTGCATCACGGGCATCGTTCTTCTGGCGAGCGTTCTCAATCCACCGGCGCCAAAAGGCATCTATCGGGAGCTCCCCGATGGGACTTGAGCGCGCCACATTGCGCCTCACATTTGGGGTCCTGGGCATATCGAATTGCTGGGCGCGATGCGCGTGCGAGTTGTGTGGGAGAAGTAGGAAATGTGAAGTGCGAAGCGTGAAGTGAAGCGTGAAGTGCGAGTGCGAGTGCAAGTGCGAGTGAAGCGCATCAAGGATGGAGGGGTATACGCGTCGTGATTCACGCGATTATTACTTAGGTAATTTGTGGCTTGCTTCAATAGGTAGTTTGAACGCGTTGTTGCTTTTGTCTAAGTGTCTTGGACGCATGCAGGGAATGCCATCCAAGCCCTTGCTACGTCACAATCAACTCAGCTGAGCATTGAAGGGAGGGGTAGCCAGTCTCGCTTATCTACTCTGTATGGAGTACTCCGTACAGTATGGACAATCATCAATCATCCCACACCTCGGCCAGCATATACTGCTGTCCAGCCCACTGCTCCCGCACCGTCGGCAAGATCTGGCTCGGGGGAAGCACAAAGCCGCCGTCCGAGGCAGACGCAGGCCGCAGCTCGCACGTCCAGCTGTGCGTCGCGTTGAGCACGCCGTGGTGGTAGTCGCGCCCCGTGCCCGTCGAGAAGTACAGCACCTCGCACGCCGGGCCCGTCACGTACTCGACGCCCCCGGACTCGACAATGGCCCGCGCCACGCCCTCACCCACGGCCCTCATCCGCGGCAGCGTCGCCGGCAGGTCCTCGGCGTCGCAGCTCCAGCCCCACGGCGTCAGGATCAGCTGCGAGTACGAGTGCCAGTCGATGAACGACCGGATGCCCTGGCCCGTGGCCGCGAGCTTCTTGGACAGGGCCGACAGGACAATGTTCTCGGGCGTCTACACATCGCGTCAGTAAGACCACAAGGACCGGCTCCGGGAATGGGGCACACAAACATCGCCGGGGCAGTGTCCTCGGTACGTCTCGGAGCAAGGGTTGGGCGAAACAGCCCCGCCATCAGGCTCAGCAAAGAATTGGTAGTCCTGCAAGGAATCACCTGTGAGCAAGTCGTGGGGTAGAGCCACAGATCAGCGCACGTACCCAGTTTCTGTTCAGATCCGTGCCGAGGCACGTCGTGTTGGTGCGCGGCTGGCGGTTCTTCCTCCAAAGACGGTTCGTAGTCTGCGTGTACACGAAACCTATGCCCGACAGCACATTAGACGAGGACACGGCGACTCAAGGGCAGCAGGGGTTTACCGTCAGGGTTGTGGAAGGGCACAATCCAAAAGTCGTAGTGGTTGAAGAAGGCGGTGGCGAGCGCGTCTCCAGAGGTGAAGCCGTCAATGAGCTGGTACGTCAGGTACTCAACCACCATGGTGCTGATCTGCGATGCTTCAGTCAGTAACAAAACTCTCTTGCCTGGCTCTTGTTGCGCGGCACAACTCACCCACTCTCGAGCGTGGACAGTGCCGTGCCAGAGGATAATGGGCTTGTCCTCGGAGCTGCCCTCGTTGCCCCAAAAGTGGTAGGCATGCATCTCGCGACCCTCATACGAAGCTCCAATCAAGATCTTTTCCGAGTTTTCGGGGATCGCAGCCACCAGGTCATCCCAGTAGTCGAGATGGTCCGCATAAGGATGGTAGGCGTCGAACCACGTCAGGTCCGGCAGCCCCGCGGCGCCGCGCTTGTTCAAGCCTCGCCTGTACGCCGAGGGCGCCTGCTCAGCGCGGATCTGCGCGCCGAGATCGGTGCTCAAGAGGCGCGCCTTGAGGCCCATCTCCTCCTCGAAGGCGCGGACCTCGCTGGGCGGCACCACGACCTCGAGGCTGTTGCGCGAGTGCACCGAGGGGAACTGCGCGAACCGCTCCTCAATCTCCTCGACCTCGCGCGGGCTGTCAGCCTCGATGCGGTAGATATGGTGGCCGTCGTAGCTGACGACGGGCTCGCGGGCAGCAAGATCGATTGTCGCGGCGGCCGTGGCCGCGAGCGCGAGGGTGCTAAGGACGAACTTCATGGTAGGCAGCCTTCAACACCACGATGATGGCAGCGCTTGTACCGTCAATTGAAGTGTGGGAAGGGAATGCAATTGGGGGCGCATACCATTTCTTATACCATCCGAGTTACACTGACAAGGCGGTCGGGCAGCCAAGCATTTCCCTCCTCCTCTTCTCCGCATGCACTTCCCGCAAGCCTGCAGCGGGGTAGCAAACAAAAAACACAGACAAGCTCGTCATTCCTCTACCCCTACCAATTGAACAAACAGCCGATGTGATATCGCGGGGTCGCCCTCGCCACACGCACGCAATAGGAAGCTCAGCGTCGCGATCGCGGCCGGGGTGGAGTTTGTCGTGCAGCGATAACAGACGGGACCTAGCCATTTGGAGTAGCTCTCAAGACGGCGAGGCCATGGGTTGGGGCCGGGGGTCGACATGGTTGTATTGGCTTGGCTGCAACGCTATGACGGGTGGAAGATGGTGAGAGAGGGCGGTGGGAGTCTGGAAAGCGCCGAGTTGCTGCGCGGGGTCGAGGTCAAGGCAAAAGACAGAGTAAATGGACGATATCAGGCCTGTGGTTAGCAATGACGAAGCAGAGGCCAGATGAGACATGAGCAGGAGTAGAAAGCATTTCTATACAGAGCTTAAAAGCAAGCTCTGGGGCGCGCCCTCTATACCTTTGACATAACACACGCCCAGTTTTCCCTGATTTCTTCTTCTTTTTTGTTTGAGAAAGAAACCCTTCCCTGGCAATCACTCTAATCCCACTTTGTCTGCTGCCACGCCTCCAGATTGTGCTTTACACTATCCAGCAGCCTATTCGTCGCCTCATCGCCCACAAACGTCTTGAGCTCCTCGGCATCCTCAAACACCCACTGTTGGAAGCGCTTATTGAAGCCGGGCTTGGCCGCCACCTCGCAGTGGAGCTTGAGCATCCATGCCTTGGCCTCCTTGAGCGACTCGTCGCCCTTGAGCAGCATCTGCTTGACCCGCGCGAGGACGGCCTGCGAGAAGAGATTTCGCCCCGATGCGTCGCGCTCCGTCTTGCGCTCGCTGAAGCTGAGGATCCACTTCGAGGCGATGCAAAGGGCCGTCGCCGTGTCCTTGAGGAGGATGAGTTGGTTGAGGGACCGGAAACCGGCGACGAGAGAAGAGACATCGGCTGAGTCGAGGGTCGGCAGGGTGTCGTTCAGCGTCGCGAGGCCAGCTTCCGCAGCCTCTGCCAATGGTTCAAGCACCTTCAACAGACCCTTGGACCGCTCTGGACCTGTGCATAGGGGTATAATCAGGCTCACCAGGCTGACGACTTCAAAGTAAATCATCTCGGACGGCGTGCAGACATCCCTCGCGCTGGGGAGGAACTTGTTCATGGAATTGTGGATTCGCGTTAGTGTTTCGATCAGGTACGTTTGGTCTGCTCCGGTAGCTACTGGCAAGCCCTTGTAATTGACATCTGGCTTGAACGTCATGGCATGATGGAAAGCTTCAGTCAGCACAGACAGGCGCACGCGGCAAGCCTACAGTCAATTAGTTGAAGCATGAAAGGGGAGTGATGGTAAGTGAGTCTGACTGATAAAGGAGGGCCCGGTCTGTAGAGGGTGTATGTCTGGGGGGCTGAGCTGCAGTCCCACGCTGGGAAAATTCCATAATCAGCAGCGACAGGCAATTCCAGCTCGTCTGTGATGATTTCTGCACCCTTTGTTAGCTTATCGGCGGCGGCATTGAAGGCCTAACGTACTGTGGCGCAAATCGTGATGGAACGTCCTGAGTTGTGACCCGATCAGCCTTCCACTACGAGCTTCCTCGGCCAGAGTCAAAGCCCTCGTGCATCCGTGGCGCAGGTTCGCAATGTAGGGCGGCATGCTCAGGATACTCATGTAGCTGGCAGACTCAAACGCCTCGATGAGCTTCTTCGGCATGGGCATCATCAGAGATCCATAAGCCGACTGTATGGAGAACGTGAGCTCTCGCCCCTTGTCTTCGGATGCAAGGAGGAGAGCCGGAGCCAGATGGCTAGCACGATCGAAAAAGTGAGGCGCCATAGAGTCGACAATGGCACGCTTGACGCCAAGAGTGTCCCAGTGCTGCCGTGCCCGTCTCCCTGAAGCGAAGAGAGAATGAAGTTGTGCCAGATAGAGGCAAACAACGCTATCCTTGGGCGACGAAGCGGCTTGCTGCTCCAGAATGAGGAGGGCACGTAGGATATGACGGGTATTCCCAGGAGCCGGAGCCGAGTAGACTGACTTCCTCTCCAAAGCCGAAAGTCGAATGCTGCAAAAAGCCATCACTAGCGCACAAGATGACAGGGTCTCTGCTTGTCGGAGGAGGCTGCTCTGGGGGTTGCTTCGAATCTCGCTGTGAAGCTCCAACGCTTTTGCTTGGATCTTCTGCAGACACTCGTTGCACGACGGCGAGGATATCTCAGCATCGCAGACTGCGCACTTGAACTTGGGCTCTGCTCGTGCGATGGGAGTATAAATTGAGGGGCACGAGGAGATGAAGTAGGCCATCTTCAAAGATAACAACCGCATCATTACTGCATAAGCATCATGCTTTGCCTCCGGCACAAGGCTCGGGACGTAGTCATACGCAGCGTAAGCCATCGCGGGGGGGTCCAGCTGCTCCAAAAACTCCTTAATATCATTGAAGCATGAAGGAAGGTGGCCTGCGTCTCTGATCGTATCCAGAAGTACGCGCATGCGGTTCGAAGTGACTTTTCCGTCTACAAGGTCGTTGCCGTCGTCCGCAGAAAGGTTGAAGGCGCAGGATACTTGAGCCATCCGGAGATTGGTCTGGTAGATGCCCCTGATAAACTTGGACTTGACAGCGTCGTCGATAATGTCCTTCACTGTCTTTCTGACACTAGATGAATGTCAGCAGATGTGAGCTGACGATGCGTATTCACCTACTCAGGATCAACAGCCATCCTGTGCTGGGCTGCTGTGATTAAAAACTTCCACATTGCCACGTCGTAGACAAGCAGGGACGGTTCGCCATTTTCGTCCTTTTGCTTCATGCAGTCCTTGAATATGTTGTAGAGCTCTTCCCACTTCTTCTCCTTCTGCAGCCGTGATGCTACACGCAGCAAGAGACCCTTTCGCCCGAGACGCAGCTGTGCAAGAGGTGAGAAGATGGAGCTAGTCATTAGCTTTTCCAGATCGGCAGGTGTGCCGTGTTTCTCAACAATATCATGCAAGAGGTAGATTTCGTCTTCGGTCTGGATGCTCCGAGTAGTGACCTTGGCCACCGCGTCCAGCTTTTCCCCGTGTGTCTGCGGCGTGTTGTCAGCGCAAGATCTGTGTGTGAGGCCTTGCTTGTGCGTACCTGTTCTGTTAACTGGGCCGCTCGCTCTATCTGCTTCAGGGCGAGTGTGCCATAGAGCTTTTTCTTTTCGGGCGGGGCTTGAGGGCTCATCTACCGAATTTTAGTCCATGCTCGGGACGGTTCTCGCGAAACGTACTGCCAAGAGATGGGTGATGACGATATTCCAAAACATAAACACCCGCTCCTGGGAAAATGATCTGTCTAGGATGGCGGCAATCTGAAAGGTCAGCGGGCATGGCGATTTGATGACGAACTTGTGCCCGTACCTGCTGGGCACTGTTGAGATCCCAACGCAAAATACACTCCTCGAGACAGAACATGGCGCTAGTCCTGTCCTTGGGGGCGGCCTTGACGGCTCGTACCCTTAGAGGACCCAGCATTCTCTCGAAATAGTCGGTGTCAGCAGTCAGATTCCAGGTGGCGTATTCGAGGAGGTGGAGGGCATAGCGGTCCTTGATGACGGTGCCATCCTTGATGTACTGTTCCACGGCTTCCACCGCAGCGTACTTTTGCTGGGGGTCATCGAGCTGGCTCTGAGCACAGATTTTGAGGACCTGGAGCGGCTGTCAGAACAGGTCGCCTCGGCTGGGAGGCGGGGGAGCGACCGACGGACCTCGTAGTACTGGTCATTCAAGGTACGGGCGCGTCTCTCGGCCAGGCGCGCCACGACAGGCCAGTTGCGCTCCTCAAACGCGGTCTGGAGCTGCATGTCGACTCCATTTTTGAGATACGGGTCCCAGTGAGTCATGTCGAAGTCGCAGTCGCCGGGTGGGCGTCGGGCTAGCCACGGTTTTGGTCCTTGGGTGAGGCTCAGTGTGTGGAGGGGCAAAGTGTGAAGTAAGATTCGCTTGGTGGGGGAGCTGCTGTGGCGCGGGCAGAAGCTGTATGTAGCTGAGCTCCAGCCATACGTGGGGCGTCAGTTGTGGCGCTTCCAGTTGAGAGGGAGAAGAGACAATCACAGCGAACGAAAGCGCATAGTTGAAGAGATAGGTCCAGTTTAACGGTGATTGTGTTCATAGGAGATGCAAGGCTAAATCCAGTTCAAATACCCAATACAGTTGGCCAGTCTGATAATCCAGCCATGGGTTTTTCTACAGTATAATACAATGTACAGCACGCTGTTCCCCATGTGCACTCCATCGTGGTATTCCCAGCTTCGTATATCTCTCGTCGAGAGTCGCCTATAATCGTCGAGGCCGGTTCGTCTCATCTATCTGCGTCACGGGCAGCAGCGAGGCCATCTTGGCCAGTTTACCACAGCGTCCGGCCCTCCTTCTTGCGTTTCTCGGTCTGCCCCCCATCTAGTCAGCGCATGCGACAGTAAGAACGGTAGATCCACGTACCCAAGCTTGTTTGCAGTCTCTGTATGCCCTGATCGGAATGTGTTAGCAGTGGCTTGACGCACAGCTCGTGTCGGCGCATCATGCTCGGTCGCAGAGGGGTAGGCGGACGCACTGAAAGTACTCTCCGCACATCTTCTTGTCGCCGTTGTTTCGGTACAGGCACTTGTAGCTTCGGCGGGCGGCTTCTTGACACGGATCGAAATACTCGCTCTTGGACTTTCTGCACGGATTGGTCAGTACCAGCTTGTGCCGGGACAAGGGCAAGGCGGCGTACGACTGGAATTTCTGCTTGGTATCGTCGTCCCACGGCTGCGTTTTGGGCTTCGAGCTCGGGTCCTGGGGTTCTGAGGCCATTGTAGCGATTGCGGGCTCTGCGCGCGTCAGGGCAACAAATCTTGAGGATGGGCAATTATTTCGACGAGGAAGATGACGATGGCGAGCAGGTTAAACATCGGCCGATAAGAGCGATAGTGGTAGGGTTACCCTATACTCCTCCATGAGCGATGCAAAATAAATTTTTGGCAAGCAACAAACGAAAACAGGTGAGAGGCATAGAATTATTTCCAATTGGTACCTTGAAGCGCCCTGTAGAGGTAAAGTCGCCAACATTCTACGAAGGTACTTCGGTTGTTTGTGCTTGGCATGGCTCCCCAACGGTGATCAAACAGGGGTCACGATGAATCATTTTTACTCATCGTGCCTCCTTCAAAGGTCCACATCGCGTCTGGCAGCTGCAGCATGGCAGGATTCCGAGGGGGGACAACCCATAAATATGGCATTATCCTGCATTGTCATTGCCAGGCCAGAACCTCGCCCATCGGCAGCAGTTTGCTTCTCATCACGACCTAAAGTTGGCATCCTCATTAACCTCCTTCACCATTCCCTCGCAACGCAACACCATCGCCTCTTTTCCAGAACACGAGAAAATGGAATTCGATGCTCGCTTCACCATGCCGCCTGGCGTACACGCCATTCCGGAGCATCTTCTGGATCTCCGACCGGACCAAGAGATTGATCAAGTTATCATGAACCCCGCACCTGTGACAGACGAAAAGAACATCTGGTTCTTCTGGGTTACAGGATGGAGCCAGATGCACCCCTACGGCCAGCGAACCGTCCGTGCCTGGCACCGCCGTCTCTCCAAGCTGGGCTGGGTCATCCGTGTGCTGGACCGCCTGCCCGACTCGCCGTGCAATGTCGACCGCTTCCTCGACGTTGACGACAGAGCCAACTTTCCCCGCGCCTTCGCCGAGGGCACCGTGTCGGGCCTGTACGCCGCGCAGCACACCTCGGACCTAGTGCGACTACCGCTGCTCCTCCGCTACGGCGGCGTATATTCCGATGTGGGCATGATACAGATTGGCGATCTGGACCGTCTATGGAACGAAACGATTGCCAACCCCGCCTCGCCCTACGAGATCGTCACGTATAACATGGGCGGCGCCGAGGGTCGCTGCTTGACAAACTACTTCCTCGCATCCAAACGTGACAATCCGCTGTTCCTCCGCGCCCACAAGCTGCTGCTGGCTATGTGGGCGGAGGACGGTGGCAAGACCAGCACCGAGGGCATGCACGCGCATCCTCTAATCAAGAGCGTACCAATGATTCCCACCGGGGCTGAGCATACTTTCGAGGAGGGCGGCGTGGTCTATGGACCCAAGGAAGTAGCGAAGCTGTTGGCCGACTACATTGTCCAGGGCCAGGCCATCTCGCTCGTCATGGGGCTCGTGGACGATGAGGATGAGTGGAACGGGCCGCAGTACGTGGTAGACCACATCTTCGCCATGGAATACATGGAATATTCGCAGCTCATCAACGACATGACATTGTGGGACGGGCCGCGCCAGTTTGAGCTCATGTCGCTGCCCCTCCCAGCAGATGGCGAGGCGGAGAACGCAGATCAGAAGCAGGCACGCGAGATTGTACAGGCCTGTCTGCAGCGCAGCTTCGGCTTCAAACTGGCGACAGGACTCATCATCCGCGTCTTGGGCCAGACGCTGAGCTCGCTGTGGAGGGCCAACGTGGGATCTGACATTGTCCCAGGGACGTTTGCATACTGGCTGCGCCACGGCACCATCTACTGGAACCAGGACAAGCTACCCGCAAGGCTGGAGCTGACGCCTGTAGCGCCGTACAAAGTTGGGCCTCTGCTGCGGGATGTGGAATGATTGATGATAGCGACAATGCAAATGCAATAAATAAAATAAATAAGAAATAATCAGAACCCATCCTCGGGGTGCTGAACCAGTGAATCTAATCAGCACGGCAGAACGGCAGCGCTGAGCCACGATTCCTCCTCCACATGCCCCAGAGCTAAGCTTTGGCTGGCGCAACGGCACCATGGATCGAGGCTGGACACGGCTCTCGGCAGCTGATCTCGCATCCGTTCCTCGGGCTCGAATCGCATACTCAAAAGGGCTAGTGAAGGATGCCACCATAAGCGAGTGCGAGCAACGATGCCGTTGATAAATAACGGGAGGGCGTCCGCCTCTTTGGCATTAACTTTGCCTCTCCAACAGGCAATATCTTTCTTCACATAATTGCAAAAGTCCATTTATCTTGTCCCTTGATACCAATAAACTGAATCATGGGTTCTGCCAAAGAAGCACAGCAATATGCGGCCCCCGACCAGGGCGAGGCCCCTCCATCCTACGATTCCCAACAAGCATCGTCATCCTCACAAGCACAAGCTGCCTCCAGCCAGCCCAAGTCATCATCCGTTCCCACAATTGATTCACCCTTCGATTTTCCGACCGACGCACCTCTCCCACCCTACGAACTTACCAGCCATCCAGAGAGCGCCAGATGCATCGCCCTCCCGCAGACAAGCCCCTCTCCTACCGCACCTTTCCTGCCCGCATATGCGCCCAAGCTTCTCTCCTATGGAATCACCGAGGAATCCTGGACCTCCTTTGTCAAGACGCTTACCGGTTTTCTCACTGCGACTGTTTCCGACCGTGCCATCAGCCATGCCGCCGACGTCGGTAAGCAGCTTGGCGGAAACACGACCAGCTTCTTCAAGGGCCTGGGCAATCACGCAAAGGATGTAGGCTCCAACATTGCCACAAACACCAAGAAAGGCAACGTTATCGGCGCCGTTTCGGGCGTCATCGGTGGCCTCATCCGGCTTCCCGTCCACGCGGCGGTGGGCGGCGCCGTCCATGTCGCATCAATGCCCGGAACCGCCGTCGCTGCCCTCGCCAGCAAGCCCCGGAAGCCTCGGGAGCGCGCCGAGGTATACGCACAGGCGGCCAACAAGAAATGGCTGTCGGCTCGTGGACTCAACGCTGTGATTCTCAGCTCGGAGCAGCTGTCGCAGCAAATCGGTGCGCCTGTGCTGCAGGTCGCCCAGCGAGGGCTAGACAGCGTCCAGTCTGGATCGCAAGCTACCGAGGCTCAGCTTAAAGGGCTGGAGGGCTATCTTGAGCGGCTTGAGCTCCGCGAGACAGGTGCCTCGCTTCAGTTGGGCGCCGAGACGCTTTGGCTGGTCCTGATTCCGGTGAAGAGTGAGGATGATGGATCGCCGGGACCCAGCTCGAAGCGCAGCTGAATGACAGCGAATTGTATTTGACGGAAATATTTAACGGGAATTTTTGATCGGCGTTGGGTGCGGCGAATTACATGTTCATAGTCGGTCTAACATTATCCGTAACCCAGAATTCGACACGGATTTCTACCTAATTTTCTCGTTTAATCCATGACAAAATGTGAACGAATATTTGTAGGAAGCCCGCAGTGACAGTTTAAATTTGCGTTTGGTCTTTGGCCAATGGAGCGTGGAATGCAGTGCGACAAACTTTGATGAGCAGAAATCAGTTTCCTGTTTGGGTTCCTCCACTTCTTCGCTCCTTCAATACCTTGCTCCACGCCATTTCAAGCCGCGCGTCCGCTACAACCACTCGAGTACGTGTAAAACCGGCTCGCGGCTCTGTCTACACCTCTTCTTTTATCTTTTGTAGGGCCTCTTGGGCTCAGGAACGCCATGGGGGAGGACGCTCCTCCTGATTACGAGGCTCTCGACCGAAGCATTGCCAGCCAGGCTTGCAGCCATGGCACCATAGCGCAGCCACCCGGCGACGCCGTTTCCCAAGTGAAGCAAGCCTCTGGCGACAGCGACGTCGAGGAAGAGGCACCCCCTCCGTACGAACAGCGAGACAGCCAGCTCGCTCCCTTCAACGGCTTCGCCAACCTCCGGGACACGAGGAGCGGCTTCCCGTCATTCAGAGAGCTGCCAGACGTCAAGGGATGGGATGCGAATTACTTTCACATACCCGAGGGTGATGAAGGCGTCAGTCCGGACCATACCCCGTTCAAGCATTGGTGCTTCCTTGCCACGATCCGCATAGCCGAACAGGTGGACGTCACGAGGTACATCGTCGAGGACAAGACGGGAGACCGAGTAGGCGTCGTCTTCCCCCACTCGCAAACCCAGTGGAATCACCTGAACGATCTGGACTTTGCTCCCGGAAATACCATGGCCATTGCTTATCCCCATCGCAACGAGAATGTTGGCTATCCTGGCATCGACCGAGGCATCATCATCTTCAGCGCCAAAGTCATCAAGGCAAGCCTCTACCTTCCAAGGAATAATTCTAAATGACGACTGACCGTGACACAGATCTTCCGTCGCAGTCTAGATGAGATTTTGCAACTCAGCGACGACATGCAGATTTACTCGGTAAAGCATGATGGGATGCGGCGGTGTCACGGCTGTGATGCACGAAAGCCTGATATGTTCAAATGCATCAAGTGCGGCTTTTTCTTCTACTGCAAAAAGGTAAGCTGGGCCTTTCTTGGGCAGCCAGGTTCAATATTGACAGTGTGCAGGACTGTCAGATTCATGGTTGGAAGCAAAAAGGGCATAAGATAATGTGTCCGATCTTGCAGGATCATGACTTCCGAAGCATGATTCGTCAGAACTGGAACGAGTTTGAAGACTTTAAATACTTTCCACGAGGACCCGAGGTTTGAAGTGCCGACGGTGGACGTCTGATACGTTTTAGATAGAATGATAGTGGCTGTTCCTGGGATAGACGGGCTATTTCGGTATCTCCTCAGAGAGATCAGCGGAGCGAGTGCTGATAAAGAATAGAACAGTACCTTAATTATCAACAGACCTTCTGCGTGATTCAAAATACTGGTTTTCCAATCTCGAGGGATACGTGTCTTGTGCTTGGCCCGAATAGCCCCGGTTCCTGATGCTGTAAAGAGTCCACGAGTTAGAGATCTAAGACAAATTTGGGTTCAACTTTGCTGCTTCATTATGGATTGCAAGGACTTAATCTTTGATTCGTTATCATTTCTGATGGTCATGAGAATGATGACAACCAGCATCAGGCTACCGAAATATTTACTTTGAACTTGATATTCGTCATGAATCTCAATAAACACCAAAAAGGGTATTAAATCCACCACGTTTCTCTTTGGACTTCTGAGTCTAGTCTGACTTGCTTCAAGCTGTGTTCTACTTTGGACAACCTCTCCATATAGTCTTGGGCTGTAGCGGCTTGCGATTTTTCAAGAATATCTTGATGTTAGTCGAAGGATGCTGGGACCTCCAACTAAACCCAAAGAAGACGTTACCAACCACTCGCATAATGGGGGGCTGTATGAGCCCCAATCAAATCCAAATCCTACGGCCTGCTGAAGGTAGGAAATGCGAGAAATGCGAGCTTCTGTCCCTGTTGGCGGGGCAATTGGCTTCAACCAGGGGCGGACATTTCAATATGGGCATGTGGGACCTCCAGCACCGCCTAGATACAAATAGGGGTGATATGCCCTCATAGAACATCCTTTGATGCCTGATACCAATTGTTAAAGGCGGGAGTAGTTGCGACAGCAAGCAACTTACAGCGGCTGACCAGAAGAATCGATAAAACCAATTCGCATCCAACTAGCCGTTTTGTGCACAAGAAATTACTGGTCCGAACTGTTTAGACGGCTCCCCGCTTCTCTTTACAGTATCCATCATGTCGGTGGACGTGGTTGTCTCATTTGTCGAGCCAATTCGCGATAGGCTCGACACTCTTACCGTCGATATTACCTCTGTCGTCAAAGGCCAGTCAAAGGCCACCCCAGAAGACGTCCAGGCCCTGCTCAGTCGATTCTTCGACATCATCTGCGACTTGGCTGCCTTCAAGATATCCGAAGAGCTCACTGGGGAAGATGCCGTCGATGCCGAAAAGCAATACATTCGGACTTACGAGAAGTACCTCGAGGCAGCCACGGCATTGGCGGAGCTTGAGACACCCGGCAACGGCAATTTCATCGCTGCCCGCACAATCCTGTTCATCGCCAAAGCCTTGTTTTGCCAATCCTTTCTAGCCGCTGACCTGCCCAAGGAGCCCTTTGGCAAGCAAAGACTCAAGGCTTACCTGGACTTGGTCTTCTTGCTTGACGAGGCGCTGCTAGCTCATCTCCGAAAGATCTGGGCCGAGAATAGACACGAGGAGGATTTCAGATGGACGACGACGCACATCTATGAGATGGACGATGATCTACGCCTGGAGAAAAACAGGGTTGGGTTCACTGCACTCACGCCCGAGGCATACATGGCACTACCTGGTACGACAGGCATGCAGCATTGGACCCCGGCTCCGGGAGACAAGCCGATCTACGAGCCCTTCCCACATGCTTCAGGATGGTCGCACGGTGAGCCCGAAAAGAAGGGTGGTAAGAAGCCGCTTGCCTGGCAGTACCTGTACACCGACGGGCCTATCTGCGACACCCCTGATTATTGCTTCAGTTTAGGGGCTGAGGATGGCCAGTCAGCCAGTGAGGAGGATAACGAGGAGGTTGCTGAAGAAGATGGTGGGGAGGAGGACGAGGAGGACAATGAGGAAGACGATTATGAACAGGAGGATGACGGGGATGAGGAGGAGGAAGATGAGGAAGAGGATGAAGAGGATGATGACGAGGAGGACGGTGAGGAGGACGGTGGGGAGGACGGCGAGGAGAATGACGAGGAGAAGTACGAATGGGTCAGTACTCCGGGCCTCCGGCGCTTTCGGCAATTTGTTCTCGATGCAAGACAAGCTGGCCATTATCGGCGGGTGGAGAGGAACCAAGGGATTCTCCTCGACAAGGTGATGGGCAAGTCTCCCATAGAGCTCCGGGAGATGGTGCGAGGCCATCTCGACCAGCCCGAGAAGCACCCTTACCTATCCCACATGGATCTGGCGGAAGCGTACGAACCCTTCCCAGACAAGGTCAAGAAGTGCCAGACATGCGCGGTAGCAGAGGAGACGGGCTCGGTGGACCACTCCAACAGCTGCCCTGAGCGAACCTTTCACGTGTGGAATCTCGGCCTGCGCGCCTTCCACTCATTCCACAAATTTCGCGGCAACAAAGTCGTCCTCTGCAACGACGCCGACTTGTGCGTGGGCCACCATCTGATCCGGGAACCTACGGGGCCGCGGAGACTGCAGCCGCATAGAGGACAGCGTGACAAGATGCTGCAAGAGCGTATCCTTGGCATTTTCAGGAGCCGCTGCGACAACGTAGACTCGTTGCCGGACAAGGACTGGTTCACGATGCACAGCGTCATCGACGCCAATGATGCCACCATCACGCCTAGCGAGGAGCGGGTGCGCCACCAGCCACACCAGTACCGGATTCAGTGGCCGAGCTACGGGTTGACCAAGCTTCAGCGGAGGGAGAATGACGAGATGGTGGGCGGGTATGCCGGCCTGCTGCACGCCATGCTGCACGAGAATGTCTTGGTTGCCTACATGAACCTGGATGGAAGCTTCCAAAAGTGCTGGTCCCAGATGGCATGCAAGATGATGTACGGACGGAGAAGGGAGGACGAGAAGTTGGCCAAGCGGGTCGTTCAGGCTCTCCACCCGTCGTGCTGGTCTTGGGAGTGAGCGATGGAAACAGAGAAGGAAAGAAGGCTTATAGCCGAGCATTGGGTGCTTAGTTTATGGGCAATGCTGATGTGGAAATGTAGCAACCAGTATCCTGTAGAGCTCGAGATCTAGATCCCGTCGACTGCGGTGGTCGGACGCAGCGGCCCCGATTCGTCAAGATGTCGCACCTTTTCCCTCTATCTGATGGTGCGATAACGTAAAGAATCACACAAGCTACCGCCAAAGAATACATTCCCTGCAGTCCCCTCGCCTTCTACGACCATGTGCATGAGAGCCAAGCTTTCCACGTGCATGTCTCCGAAGCCCCCTTGCCGAGCGATCTCACGTCACAATGTTCCATGGCAGCTGTCAGAATATACAGTGCGACATACCCGTACGCAGGCCATGAAAGAGGAAGGCCTCCCTTGTGCCGAGCGAAGTCTTATTGGAAGGCGCTGTGACAGTTAATATACGTGCGCGCCGAGCTAGACACCGAGATGGAACTGCGGATCATGCTTGTCCGCCCCGGCATGCATCCCGAGGAGAGTGGGGGCTTTTCTGTGAGGCAGCCTTTCGCCTAGCCGCGGCAGTTTGAGCTGGACTCGGCATAGAACCTGTTGAATGTAAGAAGTTGGCGAGAGAGAGAATGGAGTAGTGTTTCTTGGTTCATGATTTGATCAAGTTTCTTCCACGAATGAGCGCAGAGGGGTGCGTCAGCTGGTTAGCAAGCAGAACGTCTTCAGCTGATGGAATTAGTATAAAGAGGGACATCTACTCTCATGGAACAGATATGATGTCCAGTAGATCGACAGCATTGATCGTTAATCCAATCTGCTACTATCCCACACCCAATCACCATGCGTCCCGTCACTGCCCTTCTCAGCCTCGCGGCCTTTGTACCGGGGCTCGTCTCGGCCCATGGCTTCGTCTCGGGCGTCCGAGTCAACGGCGTCTGGACGGCCGGCGCCGACCCCGTGTGGTACTACTACCCGGCTGGCCAGGCTCCCGCCACAGCCGGATGGAACTCGCTGAACCAGGACCTGGGCTTCATCGAACCCGCCAGCTTGGGCTCCGCTGATATTAACTGTCACAAGAGCGCTACTGCCGGTAGGAACTTCATCAATGTCAATGCTGGTCAGGACATTACCTTCTTCTGGAACACTTGGCCCGAATCTCACAAGGGTCCCATCATCAACTACATCTCCCCTTACTCGAGTACGTATACGCCATAGCTTCTGGTTAATGCATGATACTGACACCCCTCTAGGCAGCGTATCCAACCTCCGCTGGTCCAAGATTAGCCAGGCCGCCATTGTGAGCGGGCAGACCTGGGTCACGGACACGCTGATTGCCAACAACTTTACCTCGATCACCACCATTCCGCGAAACCTCCGGCCCGGAGACTACGTGATCCGACACGAGATCATTGCCCTGCACGGCGCGAGCAGTGATAACGGTGCGCAGCTGTACCCGCAGTGCCTCAACATCCGTGTCGGCGGTAGTGGCAGTGTCGCCCCCTCGGCCGGTGTTTCGGGCCCGTCGCTCTACACCCGCAGTGACCCTGGTATCCGATTCAACTTGTACACCAGCTACACCTCCTACCACTTCCCTGGACCGGCTGTATGGACCGGCGCGAACTAGGCGGCGTTGGCACCCATGTCCCACTGCAGAAAGCCCATGTTATTTGCTGATGTAGAGGGACCAAACATCATTTATATTATATGCCCCAATGGGACATAGGCCGGCGACTTCGAGGAGCCCTCCTCCAACGATAAAGGCGATATCCAATCAGTATATGATACTTGGAAAGAAACAGAGATCTCAAATAATTATATTTTATTGTGTAGTCAACTCATCCCCGGTCTCCTCTCCTCCTGCTTTCCATGTAAGGGCCAAGCTTTGCTTCATGACCAGCGACCCAAAACACTCTGTGATAGGCCAAGGCCAGTGAAGAATGTAAATGACTGCGCTGTGGTATCCCAACTCCGGCAAAACCTTGTTATAATGACGCGTGCTCTGCAATGTTCCTATTTCGACCGTGGGTCTATGTGCCTTGGTTTACGTTCGATTCGTGGCATGCGTATCGGTCAACGTCGGAGGCGGTTCGGTGATAGTCGCATGTCCATACTGTTCATGGTGCGAGATGGTTGACAGTGTAGGGGAGGGGGCTACTTGTGGCTGAGCTTCCATGTCAACTAAGTCTTCATCGTCAGCCAAGCCAATAGACCGGTGTGATGGTAATGTTGAATCACCTTGACGGGTACCACGCCGCTTGATCCAGATGTCTCGTATCGCCAAGACGGAAACAATACAAGATGGGATACCAACAAAAACGCCCCCGAAGAGGGAAATAAGAGCCTCGTCCGTCAAGGAAGGCATTGGGGAAGAAGTGCGTGCTTTGGATTATAGCAAGGGAGACTCCATAAAGTAAAGAGATGTGTGGCATAAGTAGGAAGACGGAGAGCTTAGGACGGGGAGATTTCAAGACTTTAATATATGAATTCATACCACAGCCTTTCTACCTGTGTATAGTACTAGTCATTGGATGCACGAGATTGCGACGTTGGGGTGGACGTGCAGCAGCAGAGGTACGTCACTCCCCCCCCCCCATGCCCAAAAGATGGGTTGGTCAGGGGGAGATGTGGCAGAAATGGGACAGGGGGATTGGGACGGGGACGGGGAAATGGGCACAAGAACAGGCTGCATTGCGATGATTGCGACAATTGCGATGGCCTCATAATTGGCCGCCCCCCTTCACCAGCCAGCCGGCACCCGTCGTTGTGCAGACAGGCATTGCGACAATTGCGATGGCGTCGTGGGACCTCCATGGATATGAAAGCACCCTACCTACATCTTGCTACTTTTCAGCACGAGGTATCTCGTTCTGCTACTCATACTAAGGTATCTGATATTCACTACCTACCTACTCTGGTACTGACCAGCAGCCCGGGGTGAGAATATTTCAGGAGGATTTAAAACATGGGTGCACTTCTGACTTCGCAGGTTCGGACCGCGCTGTGTGATTGTCTCCATCTCCCACATCGTTGCCTTGCAACTGCTTGCCTCTTATTGGCTGTGGAGCAACCCTGAACCTTGAGGTTGAGGCTACTCCCTCTGGATGTGTCATATCTAATGCATTAGGGAGGGGGGGAAAGCCAGTCAGCTCCAATGGCGACAAATAGAACCGGGCAGGGTTACAGCACACGCCCCATCCCATCTTATCTCTTTTCTCGCATGCATTTATTGGCCAGAAGAATACCCCTTATGTACGATTTCCATGCCACCGCGTACATGTGCTTGGAATATGCAGACACGACTAGCCTGGAATCCGTCACTGTCGTAACCGAGGCTGAGGCTGCTGTAGAAATCACTAGGCACACACGACACCTGCGCCGCCGCCACCTCATTGCCTCCATCTTACGTGCATGAGCTGGCCCTTGGACCCCCCAGCTGCACCGACCAATGCACCACCCAAAAGGACTGTTGGATGGAATCTAGGAAGCTAGAGCGGGGCACCGCACTTAAAACTTCTTGCATGGGAGCAATGACCCTCTTCTGGCTACGAACCCGGCACAGCTGCTGTACGGGTGAGTGGGGCCTTACGTCCATCACACGTTCTAAGGCGGCCGTTTATGATGTCCTTGCCCCCTCGTCGCAATCCTCGTCGCAATCCTCATCGCAACCCATTTATCGCAATCCATTGCCACGAGACAAACTTGTCCTGCTCAAATATAAGGCAAGGAAAGTCGCCATATCTGGGTGACAAGCACTCGCCTCAACCACAACCCCTTTTCACAACTTTCTTACCAAGCCCTTCCCTTCGAATTCAATCGTCGCTCAGGTTTGATTCTACCATGAACCTCTCCGGTCGACCATCATCCAGCGAACCTCCGCGTAAGAAGCGTGGTCGTTATGCCTATTACAAATGCGAACAATGCCGAAAAGACAAGCAAAAGGTGTCCCATTTACTCTAGAGCCCTGTATCCAAGTAACCGACTAACCGATATGACAGTGTCTTCCAGCCGAGCGGCAGCCTGGTGAGAGATGCACTCGTTGCCAGTCCAAAGGCTTTGATTGCTCCGAGAATACAACAGCTTCTGCTTCCGCCTCCACTCCAGTCGCCAGAAACCGCACCAGCACTTCTTCTACAGCGCCACCACTGTCACCGTCTAGGGCTTCTGATGACATCCAGGGAAGGGTTAAGAATTTGTAAGTTCAATTGACGACTGCTGGCCAAGTCGACACAATGCTCACCGCATTTCCAGTCTGTGCGCCCTCGCGTGGGGGAGGGCACTTGATGATGCTTCTCCTCCCGGAGATAGAGAGGACACGAAGCTAGACGACACAATGGAAAAGCTTGCTGAGAAACTCAATTGCGAGCTTATATTCCTCTATCGCACAGCCCTTGATGCCCAAGACCTTATCCTGCAAACCCTGCTGTTCACCCTGATCATCTCTGGTCCCTACTTTCTCGAAGGCCCGCGATATGACAGGCTGAGTTTTGATTCCAATATTTTGATACCTGTCGATGAGATTGGGGATGCTATGGGGCCAGGTGAATTCGACTGGGAGCTTTCCGAGCCACATGCGTCTGCCATGGGCAAATTAAGCTGGACCGCCGGCCATACAGACCGTGGCATACGAATACTGGAGGAACAAGTCCGCAGGGCTGTCAGAAAGGATTTCTACCTTGACAACCCGGCATGCACTTCATCCATCAGAGCTTACCTTAGGGCTTGTATGGAGGTGGGGCGCGTCAATTCCCGCCTTCTCCATGAAGGTTACCTCGATCTGGCTGAAGATATCCCATATTTGCATAGGTCGACACATCCATGGCGACACTTGGACGATCTCTTCGACGGCCCTACAGACTATCACAACATCGAATGGATTTGTCTTAACGAGCCTCAATATGTTAAGACAATAGATGTGGAGGGGAAAACTATTTTGCACATGATTTGTCGCCATGTGCTCTTCCATGAACACACTATCAACGCAGCTCAGTTGCTGCTGGACCATCATGTTCCGATAAATTGTCAGGACCATAATGGGCATACTGCTTTACATATCTTCTGTCTTTGCAGAGCTTGGTTTGAGCGCTGCAGCGACCTTTCACGGCAAAACAGTCTTTCCCTTTTACGTCTTCTTATCACCAACCCCGAGATTGACACAGACCTTGAAGACGAATATGGGAATGTTGCGTCTTTTTACTTGAGGGAATATTTAGAGTCTGTGGAAACCCAGGCAGACCGCGACTATTTCGAGGAACTTCTGAGCTACTTCGTTTCCAACGAGTAGCGGGCTATGCAATGTTTCATGCCGAGTGAGGAAGGTTTCTAATGGTCAAGTGAGTCTATCGGTTCTAACAGGCTATTCAATCACCTGCTCAAAGAGACAAGTTGAATGAAACAACCATGGCCAGCTCGAGTCTGTTTGTCTCCGCTTTAGCTAGGGATTACTAGATCCCCATGAATATGCTGTCTAGAGGCTTATTGGGCCTAGCAATAGGATACAGTTTATGGTTTTTATTGTCTTTCAGCCAGTTTCGTAGGAGATGGATTCTGGTGTTTTGGCCTTTCTGGGGAATTATCTAGGTCGAAATACATCTCATATCATTGAAGCATCTGGGGAGAATCCACCCATCTTATCAGCTTCGCCCTCTAGTCGACTATCGTGTGCCAAGTCCAAGCTTCACACCAGTCAGCCGTTCCGTGTGGGGGTGGGTTGGGCCAGTGGGGATATTGATTGCTAGTCGATGGATCACAGTCAAGTTAAGCATCCGATATCAGTTCTCCAGCTTCAGTGTTGGCCCAGTGCACAACCAACACTCGAGACGTCCCAGCTGGTTTCGGGAAACTTTTACCCTCCCCCCTCCCGCTCGGCCTAGACCTTCCCAAAATGGCTTGAGGCTTGGCGATCGTCGGCTTATCGTCGGACAGGCAAGACTATGAGACACGATGGCTTGCCTTGGTGATGGTTTGGCGCTGGACTAGACTTGACGCTGGGAGAAATACATCCTATGGCAAGGAGCGCTGAAATGCGATATAAAGCAGCAGCATTTCGCATCTGTCTGAAGGCCAGATCACCCCCCATGTCTGCCTTTGCCAATACAAAGCTGCGGGAAGTTGGCCGAGTCGGAGGCCCCGGGCGCAGAGATAACAGAAGCACCAATAGACGAGGATCCCTTATCTCTGAGTCGGTGGTAATCTCGTCATCCCCGGCATGGACTAAACTCTGAACAGCCACTTTTGCCCCCTACAACCACCTTTCCGAGACAAACGCATCTTGGCACGCGATAAGCCCGTCGTCCCGTCCCTCTGCTGGCACGCTGCCATGCCTCGTCATCCCGAGCTCAAGCGGCAATCGCCATGCCCACTCCCTGAACAATCCAATCCTGACAATCCTGATTAGCCCACCCCGGCCCTATTCCAAGCTGTTACTGTTCGTCCCCAGTGGAGCTTCGATATCCTTTGGAAAGGCCCCAGTGCGGTGGCACGAGCTGAAGACTTGGCGCGCGCTGTGTTGCCTTGCCTTGCGTCTGCCTCTCTCTCTGTGCGAGATAGCGGGATGCTGGCTGGCCTTGGCTGGGCTGGGGTATATAGGGATGCTGCATCTGCATTTGATCGACCGCCCGCTGCAACGCTGACGCTGCCGCTGCCGCACACCTGACGGGTAGAATCTCCCTTTCTCGACAGCCAGAAGCTTGCAGCTCAGCAAGCCAGGCCAGCTCGCGCCCATCATGTCTACCATCACCCCCGTCACCGAGTTCCCCGACTACAGCGTCAACCCCAATGGCGGCGACCCCATCACTCAGGATCTCAATGCCCCCTACGACAAGGGCGACCTGTGCTGGCTGCTCGTCTGCACCATCCTGTGCTGGCAGATCACGCCCGCCATCGGCTTCCTCTACGCGGGCATGCACCGCCGCAAGGCCGCCTTGACAATCTTCCTCCAGAGTCTGTTTTGCGCCTGCGCCTGCGGCATCCAGTACTGGATCTACGGCTACTCGCTCTACCAGTCGCGAACCACGAATCCGATCCTCGGCGACTTATCTCTCGCCGTCTTCCAGAATGTCCTCGCCGCGCCCTCCATGGCCAACTCCGACGTCCCGGACATCCTGTGTATGTTTTAGAAGCGACCGTCCTGGCTTTGTGTCGCCGTACTGACCAATTGGTTTCTACAGATGCGGCCTTCGGTTTTACCTTCGTCACCGCCACCGCCATGATCTTGGCTGGCGCAATGCTCGAGCGCGGAAGGCTCTGGCCCAGCATGTTCTTCCTGCTGTGCTGGACAACCTTTGTCTACTACCCGTACGTCGACGACAGACACCGGTCGCTTATCCCAACATCGAGATCACCCCCAGCTAACAAACAGCCTTCAGGCTCGCCTACTGGGAATGGAACCCTAGCGGCTGGCTCTACAACCTGGGTCTCTACGACTTTGCCGGCTCGGGCCCCGTCCACATCGCCTCTGGCTTCGGTGCCCTCGCCTGGTCCCTGATGCTCGGCCCCCGAATTTCCGACTCGACCACATCCGAGCGCCGACGCGCCATTCACTTCAAGCCGCACAACCCGCTCCTCATGTGCATCGGCACAGTCTTCATCTGGTTTGGATGGTTCGCCTTTAACGGCGCCAGTACCGCCAACATCAGCTTGCGATCCATCTACGTCGTCGTCAACACGAACCTGGCGGCTTGCGGTGGTGGAATTGCCTGGGCCCTGCTCGACGTCTACTACACCAAGAGGCTGAGTCTCCTCGGTTTCTGCTCTGGAATCATTGGAGGACTTGTCGGAATCACCCCTGCAGCAGGCTTTGGTACGTAGACCAGCGCTTCGATCTTTCGTCACTTGTACTAACCCTGTGGATAGTGCCCGTCTATGTCGCTGCCCTCGTCGGATTCATCACTTCGGTCGTGTCCTTCTACGTCGCCAAGTACAAGTACCTCATCTCTGTCGACGACGGTCTGGATATCTGGGCCATTCACGGTGTCGGAGGTGTTGTCGGCGACATCCTGACTGGCTTCTTCGCCGCCCAGTTTGTCCCTGCCCTCGACGGCGTCAGCGGCGACTCGTACGCCGGCGGATGGTGGAACCAGCACTGGCGCCAGATGGGCCTCCAGCTCGCTGGAGCCGTCACCTGCGCCTCCTGGTCCTTCTTCGTCTCCTGCCTGCTGCTCTTTGTCATCAACAAGATCCCCGGCATGCACATCCGAGCCAGCGAGACTTGCGAGCTCCGTGGTCTCGACTTTGCCTACCTTACCGATGTGGACTGGGAAGGCGAGACGCCTGGAGAGCATTACATGTCGACCATTGAGGGAGAGAAGCAGCCCAACTCGGCCACCAACAGTGCCAAGGAGGCACCCAAGACGGACTAATGCGGTTCATCAATATAGGTGGTAGATGAACTTCTGAAGCACACTATTGCCGCAATTGATGTTGTGATCTTTGTCCATTCTCTTTCGATAATAGACTATGTTTGCTCAGCTGCGCTCTCGTGTAGAATAGAACTCATGTCAATAATTAGACCACCAACCCTTTCATTGTAATTCCCGAGAAGAGACGTCCACGGTCATGCGACGCCGCAAAGTGACCTTGAGCAACAATACGACCCTATGCTGAAACTGTCACAATTTTAGATCTCGTCGCAGCGGAAAACATCACCGTTCAAGTCTAGAGGATATATCTACGAAAGTACATGCTTCCTCTCCCATCCCGGAAAGAAGGGATTCTCATCCAGAGTCTGAACGCTCCAGTCCTTCTTAATGATGTCGTTCTCAATCTGCCACCGCTCATACTCCTGCAACGCCGGTTTCACAACATGCTCAACATGCCACGTTCCCTTGTACTTCATTATGTTCTCCTTTCCTTCGTTGAGTACTTTCAGCACAATTGACGGGATGTAAGGCTCATCCTTGAAACCCGTCAGAGGAGAAAAGAGGGCCTTGAAGTTGAAGACGATGGCGCCCGAGAGGGGTAATCTGCGCAGTGTCTGCCAGTCAACCCGCAGGTATAGATCCTCTGGTGTCAGGGTTGGGTTTTGGGACTCGCGGTGGCTGAAGTCGGGGTGGTCACTGGGCATGAATAGTGGCTGACCGATCTCGAAGCCCCATGAGCCTCTCTGGATAGGACTGTAGGTGGGCATCTTGGTGAAGAACCTGAGACCGGTTAGTCCGTTTAAGATGGAGGAGTACGGGCTGCTCACCTATCCATGCTAAACGCCATGTTCTCCTTGTAATCCGGCACGGGCTGGTGAATACCCATAAGATCCAGTCCAATCTTGCTTCCCAATGTCCATCCGATGGCTGAACAGATGACGCCAGCTCGGAAGAAGTAACGGCCAGTCTTGTGATCACGCAGCGTGATACCAAAATCTTCAGGAACAGTATCGAGCATAACGTGCAAAGGGTCAGCGACTCGCAAATCATGGCGAGTTCCAAGAATATGGTTGACGAGAACCTTATCCTTGACCTCAAAGTAATGGGGATATCTGGCGCAGAGGAACTGAATGGACATCTCCATCAGCTCTTTACATGCAAGCTCTGAACCTGGAAGTGCACGGAGGACATCGTTGCCATGCTTAGCATAGAGCTCCTGTCTCTGCCGGATTCTCTCGCGATATGTGTTTTCAAGCTCAAGCCAGTAGTCGGGTTCCATTTTCTGGAGAGCTAAGATTCCTCAGCTGCAAGATCATAATTGGAAGACGCGAGGCCAATCACTTACACATTGTCTGGTGGTAGGCCCATCGAAACGGCCTATAGGGTCTGGGCGTGGCCTTGTCGATATCGAAGCCGTGGGCTGGTTTGGGAAGAGGTACTCCAGACAGCGCTGCATAATCGGGGAAATCGCCCAAACTCTTCACTTCACCCACAGTGAACCCACTGTATACATATAAAGAGTCATCGGCAGTTCTGTAGTCCGACTCGAACTCGAGAAGCCGCGCTCCAGGCAAAAGGGGAGAGGCTGGGGTTGGGAATGCTGGTGTTTTGAGGTTTGCTAGCTGAGATCGCTGCGAGGGAGGAAACACGGCCGTATAGTCGATGGGGCCTCCCTTTGCGGTACCATATTTCGCCGCCTTAGTCTTCAAGGAAAGTCGAGAGGACGAGCTGCGATTGTAGAGAACTGCCAGAGCACAACCACTCGCCACAAAGGCCATGCACCATAACGCAAGCTTTGTCCCATCAGAACCGGCGACGAGAAGCTGAGGCACGGCCATTTCGATCAAATAGTTGCCTATCTCGAACTAGACGGTTTCTGACCAAGTCTTCATGAGGTCGCGAGCCGTGATATCGGTCAGTCAGCTATACATATCCCATCGATTCCTCTATCAATGCGGGGATAGGGGGTTATCCAGAGTGTAGGTGGTTATCATGTCCAAAAGGGGAAAGAATATGACAACAGCGGCGTCGGAGTGTTGGAGGAGAGTCGTGTGATAGCAGACGTGGGGTAACTCGCAGCCACATGGAGATAAGGCGCTGCCAGCCACGGCGCGATAGCATCACATCGTATGAGTCCCACACACGAACCGCTTAGGGTTGATACCTGAACCTCGGGAAGGAATCATCGATCGGGGTATTTCATCCTCGAACGTTTATCTTGTTGAATCGTGTCCCGATGTGTCAAGCTTCCTGCAACTGGTTGCGGCCAATCGCTTATTCGCGATGCATATGGATAAGCGACACAGATGTCTTGGCCAGCAATCTGTTCGCAGCTACAATGTGGTTACTTGGCAAATGGCCTGATGGAAATGCGGGATAGTCACGTTGTTTGCAAATCGGATACTTGATGCATTTCCGGTCAGACTATCACCCACTGCTTGGACACAGAGCAAGCAAGCTGAACCCTACACTTCGACCAATACTCGCAATGAACCCACGAACAACATCAAGCGCCTGCGGCGACAGGAGATCGTCTGCTTCTTCTATCTTGCCACAGTCTATAGGGCCCTTTCTGTCTCCATCCAATTGGTAAAGGTGGCCATCGACATGCGATTTGACGAAGCAGATGTAGTGGAAATCGACCTCAGCCTCGGGATCTTCGGGCACATCGGAGTCACCTTGCAATGCTGTTTCCTTGTATGATGTCTCCAATTCTTGCGAATCTTCAATGATGAGCGCTCGATCGGATGGGTTGAGTGGCGCACACCTAGCGAGGAGATCTGACATGACTGAGGTTGGAGCTGGGAAACAATGGTAAAGATTAGCATATGTATGGATATGAGATGGGAGACGCCGCTTGTACCAATATAGTCTCGTGCTTTTCCATTGCTGATGGCATGTAGGATTGCATACAGCCCGCATGCATTGTTGATTGTCTGCTTGTACCACACGGCGGATTCATGGCCACCGCCTCGATCATACTCTGAAGCGTCCTTGTCTGCCGCCACGACGTGCGATTCATATTCCTCTGACGTCGGAAAGACGAGTATCAGTGCGTAGACAGGCCGCGGCAGCATTGCCATGAGGTCGTCATCCTCGAGGGATAAGACATCGTGGAACTCAAGTCCGGGGGAGACTCCGATCTTGTGAATGAGCTCGGTGAAGAGCTCTGGGCTGCTCTCAAGTGGGATGTAATGTTTCCGATAGAAAGTCATGTTGGCAGCTGTGGCTGTATACTGCGATGTGCTTGACGTTGGGCTGTTGTAAGAAATGAAAGCAAGTTACGCAGCTCGCAGCCGCCTAGAAATTAGCTCACCAGATTCAACGTGACGTACTCCGAGAGTGCCGTCGCGAGCGAAAAAATCCCAGTCTTAACAAAATGTAGAACGCATAGCAATCCAATTTGACTCCCATTAATTACGTGACTACGAAGTGTTCCTGTGTTAGATGCCCGCTTCGAACCATCTCTATCGCTTCTCCATTCATGATGCCTCCAACATATGCCTCTCCCAGGAGTTGCAGTCGACCATGCGCTGTTCTCATCACGAGCGGTACATCAAGACCATAAACCACACATATCCTGTCTCCAGGCCGCGACAGTGTTGGCACTAAACAGTACCGTCCTCGCTCCGAAATCGCAAATTTCCTCCCAATGAGTAGGCTTGCCACTCTATTCCAATATGTCTTGGCAGCTTCTTCTTTGACCTCATTAGAGTAATTTCTGGTCAAGTCACTGCTGCCACCCAGGACGCACAGTAACGCGAAGAGCATACCATCAGGGCTTCCTTGAGGCGGCGCTGCAGCCAAAGCTACGCTGAACGCACGCAGCCGCAGGTCCCTGTCATTGCCGTAAGAACATGGGAAATCATTCCCAAGAATAATTTGGGCTAGCTGATAGATGTCAAATGCCCGGCCTGTATCATCAACGACAGAGCTGTTTTGGCTCCTGACGGTGAAGAAATTCAGCGATTGAAAATGGAAACACCTCCACACAGCGTCAACATCACTACCGAAGAGCTCAAGTCGGTGGCCACTGATTGACGGTCTGTGGCCCAAACTTGCTGGTCCTCCCGCCATAAACACTTGTTCAGGCAGCTGGGAAATCTTGTTCCATGTTCCAGGGATGTTCCACCTGTTGATCCAGGAGGGAAAGTCGTCTGCCAGGGTTTGCTGCGTATTTTCGACCGTGACCAAAGCTCGAAGCCCAACCGTGTCAAGTGAAGCTACCATGAACTCGAGAAATACCTCGGCATCCTGTTTGCGATAGTCTGGCTTGACGAGCAACCCCCCGCCGTCGCCACGGCGTGCTAGCGGGTGCCCCAGAAAGGCGTATACGTGATCTCGAGGATCACGACAGGATAGCAGTGATGCGTGGTCCACCAAGTCGTAGAAGGTTTTGGGCGGCGATGCCATGCTCATCATGTTGTCGGATGACCCTGAGGCTGTCCAGTCCCTCCACTCGACATGGATGCGCAATGAAGGAATTCCAAACTGCAGCAGAGAAGGTTGCTGGCTTGCCCACGAAGCGACTTGGATCAGATCTGCGTACAGAAAGTCGTGCTGACCATATAACACCACCGACTGTTGGGACATGCCCACTTCTTGTATCACCCATGCTCGACTGAACCATAGCGAGGACATCAGGCTTGCTAGAGCTTTCCAATGGGAGAACTGACTTGCCAATAAATCATTTTCCTCGGCAGTCAAATTCTTGCTCATCACATCTGACGATGCCACGCACTGAACCAGCATTCCCACAGCGACGTCATCACCAACCGTCGGCGGCTCTCCAATGCACACCAGGACCTGGCGGGCTCCGGCATATATATCTCCCATGAAAGAAATCTGTGTGCTTCGCTCGATCAGGTCATTCTGGTTGATGCAGATGGCATCGGCCCAAAGCATGCGAACCGTACTTGGTAGTCGGACCCTCCTCAGTGCCCAATGCAAGTTTTGGGTGATGCCGATGACATGGCCGTTGCATTCGATGTTTACCGACTCCCGATCAATGTCCCCCCACACATATGATATGGCGAAATATGGCGGCGTGTCCTGGAGAGGGACGGTCAAAAGCCTCGTGCGGACGACATCGGATGGAACTCCTGGGAGCAGCTCTATGAGTCGAATGGTGCGATTGTCTGAGAGAGGCCTATATATTGCCTCTAGGGGTGACATTCTTCCTGCATGGCTGCGATTCGTATGTCCTTGTGCCCTTGTGAGAGGGTGGCTGAGGCAGCTTTGTACGAGGTGGTGGTCTTGTCGAAGTAAGCTGCGCAATTATCCAAACCCCTCCCTTTTATTAGCCTCGGTTTATTTGAATGCATAAACGCAAATTCTCTCTCCACTGTTTTGACGCACTGATACAGTAGACCTAGGCGAAAGTTTGGGGGTGTTCTCAGAGATTATGAGTTTTCCTCGTGCATTCGAAGCAATTCAACTTGGAGATGTAAATACTGTTCTAGCATGATCGTAGGAAGTAACTTGTTTTGCTAATGCCAGTTTGTAAATGAGCACCGGTCTTTAGCGCTGTCTATTCTGCCGCCAGGTCTTCCCCTTGGTTGTGGTCAAGTAAACACAGAGCACAGATCCGAGAGCAGTGAATATGGCAAATATGGTAAAGTACCATCCCCTTCCTACAGCATCACCAAGTGGCTCCAGCACAGCGGCGGAGGCAGCGCTCAGCCCACATCGCATCAACTGTCCAGCGGCGTATGACGTGCTAGACTTGTTGGGAAACATGTCCACCAGAAGCGCACTGGATGTGTGGCTCAATAGAGTCGAGAAGGTGCAGATGAAGAACTGCATCACAAGGAGTACAGCGGCGTGGGCTTTGTGCTGGACAGCCCAGCCGTAGCCTGCCACCAGGGCCACCTCGAGTGCAACAAACGGCAGGATGTGACGATATCTCGCACCCTCGAGAGGGAATTCGCCAATTTCTTGGGCCTTCTTCCTATCAATGGGAAAATTGTGCTTGCGGGCGACAATGGCAAAGTTCCGATCAAGCAGTTTTCCTGCAATCATGCCACCAATCGTCAGTCCTGCAAGACCGGGGAGAAAAGCAAGACCTATTTCCAGGTTGTTGTAGCCGTATATATCGGCAAATATAACGGGAATAGCAACTTGGTACGTGTAGTAGACACAGTATGATGTGGCAATCATCCATAGTACGGCTGCTGTGTCTGGGTAGAAGATTATACGCAGGGGCTCGAGCAGCATCATAGGCCGCCACGCGTCTCGGGGGATGACAGGGCGCTGCATCGGGTCAGAGTCGTTTGGGATGCTTGTGCCATATTTTGTGATGAGTCTTTCCGTCCCCCACATCCTTGATAGTACGGGAGATCTGCCAGATCCATCTCCAACAACTGCCCTGGACGTTTCGGGGAGCGTAAACCCGACGAGCACAAGGCAAATAACTGCGATTATGCACAGGGACAAAAAGACCCAAGTGTAGGCACCAGTGCTCTCTGCTACCGCGCCTCCGATGACGGGTCCGATGGCGGAGATGGCGTTGCACGTAGCGAGCATGGGGCCCAACATGCTGCCTCGCTCCGACATGACGGCGACGTCTGCGGCTATGCCATAAGCAATTGCCGGAGTCGCCGAGCCGCCGATGCTCTGCAGGGCGCGGAGAGCAAGGAGAACGCCATAGCTATCGCGATTTATGGTAAGACCCAGGCTGGCACAGGCATACAATGCCGTCAATCCAATGAGGACTGGGCGCCGCCCGAACGAATCGGCCAGAGAGGCAAAGATGGGTGGCGTCAGGCCTTGGCATGCAGCATACAGCGTGACTGTGAGATTGATGGCTTGAGTTGAGACAGAGAACTCTCTGCTCAGCAATGGAATGAGGGGGAAATAAATGGTGGCGGTAAACGTGGAAAGAATAATGACGAAGCCCATGAGGTATGTGAGGTAGAAGCGCATGGAACCCGTGAAGATGGAATAATCACCAGCTTCGGGAGTGGCCGGCACGGCCTCATCGGTGCCTTGTGGTTCCTCTTGTTTCTCCATGGCTCAGAGAGAATTGCACAAGAATCTGAACTTGTAGCAAGGTTGGAGGGTTTGCCTGCTTTTATAACGAACCTGGGCTACCTGTAGCCGCCGGCTTGTGATGTGGGCGGGCAGACAAGGTGGCCTGTGCTATTTTACCCTTTGAAGATCCATGTACGTTTTGCTCCGGTTCAGGATGTTGGTTCTAGGACAACCAACATTTCTGCCAAGAGAATCGCGTCTAGGTTCAGTGTAGACATACTGTACCACGCTTGGAAAACATCTGTAATAATGCTTAATTAACTAGATGAGTTAAATGAGTCAGTTTGATCGCTAGTCCGATATCATGTGCCGCGTTGATTCCGACTCTTCCTTCTCTTTGTTGCCACCTTCTTATCCCTAGATGTATCCATCGGCAAGATGCGGGGTGATGGTTGCGCCAGTGATGACAGGGTCCATCGTCGGATCATATTTGTCGATCCCATCGATGGGCGCGTATTTCTCGCACAAATAGCACATGTTATTGTAAGCCCTTGGGAGGACCAAGGTGTGAGCTTGACTGCATAGGAACGACACATCTCAAAGAATAAACTCACGTTTTCCTTAACATGCTCCCTGGATGACCAGCAGCGTAATTGATGGCTCCCTTGAGCGAATAAAGCCGGTTCCGATCGTCAAACTCCTCGGCCGGCTCGGCTGCTGGGAAGTTCTTCAAATAGTGCTCGATGTAAATCTTGTCGCGGAAGACGGTGGTAAACTCGCAACGCCAATGGCCAAGCTCCATCTCGTTATGCGCAAAGTAGGATCCGACATCAAAGAGAATGCTGGCTCCTGTCTTCAAGTTAATCCCCATGTTGCCTTCCCAAAGATCCCCATGAATAATGCACGGCTTGAGCAGTCTGCCGTCCTTTTGGAGGATACCCAGAAGCCTTGGTATAACAACATCAGCTATCTGCTTGGTCGCTCGCTCCATTTCGGGCCACGCGCCGTTCGTCTTGACATCGAGCTCACAGATATGAAGAAGCAAGCGCCGGTAAAACTCGGCCCAGCTGTCCTGCCAGTCTACCGTATGGGCAACCTGTCCGTCGCAGGTCGGCACCGTGAATCCAAACTGCCCTGTGGGCGACTTGCTGACTTTGTGCAGGTGCGCGAGTCTCTTGGTGAATTCAGCCGGATCAGGAGCCGTAGTGACGTCCATATCCACAAATTCGCATAGATAAAAGCATGTAGGCGGGCTTGGGACCTTATCCCTTTGAGTGTGGAAAGGCGCCCTCAATGTCGCAGACAGGGTTTTTGACTAATAAAAATACAGAAAAAAATCGTGACTTCGGTTTCCTAAGAAATTAGGCTATAATAGAAGTCCTAGCATTCCTGCTAGGCACATAGAGCTACATCACATACATTACAGCCTTGTAGGGATTGAAGTTACTTTGCGTACTGACCTAAATTGAGGGGTATGTGGGTCGAATACATCGAGGGCGCCTTTCCACACTCAAAGGGATATGTACCGAACGCGCACGGTTTGGGTAGGACGTCATTCATGAATCCGTGTATCATCTTGGACGACTCATACTCCCCTCGCAGCATTGTCATACCATGTTCCTCATAGGCCACCTAGCATGTGAGTTAGAAATAGACCAAAAAATAAAGGAGATAGACAGTGCCTTCAAAAAGTATGCCTGTTCCTCCCCGTTTTGATTCAGAGCCATTATGCGGCCCGTAATCGTGTATGCACTGGTGTGGGAATGCTCTATAGAGACAAACTTGGATCCCTCTGGAAGAGCTATTAGTTGGTAGAAGTTAGCCGTAAAAGAAATGATAATATCCCACAAACAAATCTCTGTATACCCTCAATCACGGCGTCGTCCATCGGGAAGACGCCATTTAGTTGCTTCAGCCTTTCCTTTATCGTGAGATATCGCCTGTTGTCCATCGTAGTGCCGGCTCCAGCAGTTAGCTCGCTGGTTATTTTAGACCCCATGGCGTTGAATGGATGATTTATTATGGCACAGTATCAAGTAGAATCGTCTCGAGATGGGCCGGTGGGAAAGCTGGCATGGTGGGGGAGAAAGTAAGAGGGGACGGGCGCTTGAGGCGCCTCATGATTGGACACGCATGTTGAAGATCCATAAGCGACTGGACCAACTGCATAGCACTGCCCCAGTTGCCCTCACCTCCGTGCGCGATTCAAACTGGGCAGCCTTGGTACGCAACAACCGAGATTGTATCCATTGTGCGGCTTTTTCGAAGGAGTACTCACGTCTCGGACATGAGCATAATTCCTAGTTGAGTGGTTACGTGCCGAAACACCCCTCCACCTACCAATTAGAGGCAACCGAGTACGGGACGTTGCGGTGATATGGTCAGTCCATTATTCCGCATACACAGAATCCCTATCAATATCAAAATATCTACCTCAAAACACTCTTGGTGAACATGAGAAGAATCTACGCTGATGGCCATTAGTCGGGCAGATTGCTCAATCTGATCAAAAAACGAGGTAAAGATGGTGTCGTCCGAGACGACAACGACCGTCCTGTAATTTCCAGGACACAGCAAGATGCCATCACAAGAGATTCGACCATTTCGGGGCTGGCGAAACACCCAATAGGCCATGAATTTGAGGCATCTGGTGACCCTCTGGGTCTCAAGGTCATCTACACGCCACCTGGCGAGCGTCGTGCGGATATTATCTTTGTGCATGGTCTGGGTGGAAGCAGTCGCAAGACTTGGACAACGAATAAAGATCCAGAAACCTTTTGGCCTCAAAAGTTCCTACCCCAGGAGGCAGATATCAAGGATGCACGCATTCTATCCTTCGGGTATAATTCAAGCTTCCGCGCGGGTGGCGCTTCAAGTAAGGTCTCGATTATCGATTTCGCCAAAGCTTTGCTTTACGACCTGAAATACGCCCAAGATGAATCATATGCGGACACAGAAGACTTGAAAATGGGAGAAGTATGAAACGCTTTCGAGGAGCCGATTCACTGTTGTTAACTGTATACCAGAAACCCATCATTTTCGTCGTGCACTCCATGGGTGGCCTCCTGTTCAAAGAGGTTATTGCCATCCTGGTTCTTGAATTCTTTCTCGACTGACCAATACCACAGGCTTATCTTCTAGGACAGAACGATCCAGCATATGGAGACATCGTGAGAGGAATCACATCGGTAGTATTCCTATCAACTCCACATCGAGGAACCCATCTCGCCGAAACACTCAATCGAATTTTGCAAGTGTCTTTCTCGAGCAGCCCAAAACAGTTCATAAAAGAGCTGGTGGAAGGCTCACAGACAGTCGAGAGATTGAATGAACAGTTTCGTCACGTTGCTCCTAGGCTCAGCATCGTGTCATTGTACGAAACCCGCCCAACTCCCATCTTCAAAAAGACCGAGCTCGTAAGTTCTGAACCCATCAGTGCTGGCGCTTGCTGAATTTCTGTTCTTCTCTGCAGATGATTCTTGAGAAGAGTTCGTCGCTACTGGGGTATCCCGGAGAGATATCCAAACCGCTTGATGCCGATCACCGTGGAGTCTGCAAGTACGACAGCCGTGACAATCCCAATTACATCACGGTTCGCAATGCCTTGAAGTATCTGGTTGGAAAAGAAGACGCACAGGGTATGCTTTTGTTTTTAATATTTCAGGCATTCCTCTTTGGCTGCGTATTTGCTGACTTCCCAAAGCACCAGGAACTGACGTAGTCAACGACAAGGCATTTGATCTTGAGGCTTTCCTGGATGTCACAGAGTCTTCTGAAACAGACTACAGCTTCTTTCGCGACCAGTGGACAAATGGAACGTGTGAATGGCTTCTTCGTGAAAAGGCCTTTGCATCGTGGGCCAATGCAGATACTCAGGAGCCAGGTCTTCTCTGGATCCACGGGAACGCGGGCACGGGAAAGTCTGTTCTTTCAACATTTGTGATCGACCACCTTGCTCATCGGGGATCAATCCACGCATACTTCTTTGCTCGCTACAATAACCCAAGAAAGCAATCTTTGAGCTTTATTTTGCGATCGATGGCCTTTCAGATAGCAACCCAGCTCCCTGCCTATGCAGCAAGGCTTCGAAAACTGCAAGCAGCCGGGAGGGACCTCAAAACGGTGCACTTTAGCTTGATATGGAAGCTGCTTTATCAGCAAAGTTTGATCCAGCTGCCGCAAGAAGAACCGATATATATTGTCCTGGATGGCCTCGATGAGGCGCAGACTCCAGAGGAGTTGTTCAGACTGTTTCGTGACCCCCAGTCCGAATCTTGGCCACTCCGATTGCTGGTGGTCAGTCGGAAAACTAATGACATTTCGCTCGCTTGGCACAAGCTAGAGAGGATTATGCCAAGCGAGGAAATTACGTTGGGCAAAAATCAAGAGGATTTGCTTCGCTATATTCGCGGGCGAATGGATATGGCAGATGATGAGGCCTACCAAGGTGTCATACGAAGCCTACTTGATCGTGCAAAGGACAATTTTCTTTGGGTCACACTGGCCGTCCAAAGGATCAACGAGTGTTACACCATTGAGGACATGGAAGATGCGCTGACCACTCTACCGCCCGGGATGGAAAGCCTCTATGACCGAATGGCGAGCACGGTTCAAACACAGGCTGCAAAGGGTGGCAAAGGCTTAGGTACCACAATCCTCGGCTGGGCAGTCTGCGCCCAAAGGTCACTTAACCTGAAAGAGCTTGGAGACGCCCTCAGTAGTGAGGGTGTGATGGATATGCACAGAACAATCACAGACCTGTGTGGTGGTTTCGTGGTCATTGACGCTATAGGGAACGTCTCCTTGGTGCATGAGACAGCACGAGACTACCTCACACGTGCAAGGAATGACGAAATGAAACCTCTCCTCACGGAAACGATGTCTATTCATGCGAAGATTCTGGGCCGCTGCATAGCACGTCTTGTGGATCCTACGCTTCGCAACCTAGTGGCGCGCAAGAAGCCGCCCGCCTTGCTCGACTATGCGGCTACACATTGGTTCATACACCTTTCTCACTGTGATCCGACAGACCCAAAGGCTCTTCAAACAGCAGGAAAGTTCTTAAAAGGTCATCCGGTGTTGAATTGGATCAACCTTGTTGTCGCAACTGGACAGCTTGGAACATTGGTAACCGCTTCGCGATATCTCCGAGATGTAGGGCATGGAGCATCAGATGCCATACCTCCAAGCTTTTCTCGAGACATGAGTTTGATCAGTGACTGGGCTACAGATCTCGTCAAGATTGTGGGCAAGTTTGGGGATCGCTTGGTCAAGCACCCGGATTCCATATACAAACTCATACCGCCGTTTTGTCCGGAGGCATCGGTGATTCATCAGCAATTTGGTCGGAAGGAAGTCAAGACATTACAAGTGAACGCCACTAACAACGACACATGGGATGATTGTCTTTCTCGGTTCTCCATAGATGAAGGACTGTCTGCATCCGCTGTAGTCACTGGGGGAAGTCACATTGCCATCCTCGCAACTGCCAAGACCATCAGCTACATCTTTATGTACGATTCGCAAACATTTGAGAAAGGGCAGTGCATGAAACACCCGGAGCGAGTGTTAGGTATTCAGTTGGATCCCTCTGGTAACATCTTGATCAGTTATGGGTTTCTGACTACAAGAATCTGGGATACTGGTACGGGGGAATGCCGCAAGATTGTCAAAAACCCTCCTCGACGACCCAGGCCACACTCTATCATTGTCTCAGATGATGGGAAACGATGTGTCGTTGCGAGCGAAGATAGGTGCATTCGCTCCTTGTCACTGGACAAGGAAGAGGATGTTGACTGGACTCTGATAACGAAGATTGAGGAAGAAAAGGTGGACGGTACAATACTCAACTTTCCTACGTGCTCAGCTCTGAGTCCCGATGGCACCATGGTCGCATACGGTTACCGCAGGTATCCCATGACGGTTTGGGAAATTGAACCTGCCGGCCATGTTGGTCATTGCATCTTCGACCTGGACTCGACGGACATGACCATCCAGGAGACTACTTTTGGGGAGGTGTTCCGAGTGGCCTGGCACCCAACCAGTGACGAGCGGGAGGTGTTTGGACTTACTCAGGTGGGACTCTTATTCAAATGGTGTCCTTACGAAGACTTTCCCAGTGCGAAAGTACATGCTGATGCACAGAACATGGCTGTGAGTGAAAATGGAGCACTGATTTCGACGGCGAATGTTCTCGGCACTATCAAAGTGTTTGCCACTTCCGACCTATCCATGCTCTATCAGTTCACATCGCAAGGTCTTATCACGAGTATTACATTCAGCAAGGACTCAAGGAAACTTTACGATGTGCGTGGTACCTACGGCAACGTGTGGCAACCAGACGTGCTGGCAAGAATAGCCGACATGACAGTCCCTGAGCATTCAGATCACGACATCGAATTAACTGGTCTGCTGGGGAAGCTGTCTAAAACGCCGCAGCAACCAATTGAAAACATCCTTCGCAAAGACAACATCACCACTCTGGCGGCACAGGTCAATGGACCAATGTACTGTTACGGGACAGATGAAGGTGTTGTTCACCTCTGTGAGACAGGCCGCGGGAACGTTCTGGAGCTTGAACGGCTGGCAGGCTTCACGCCCATTGAAAAGGTAGCCTGGTCCAGTGATGGGAAGCTCGTGTGCATAGCCCAGCTAGGAGGCAAGTTGAGCATCAAGAGTGTGTCACGGCAATCTGATGGATCAGTCGAGGCTCAGAAGCAGCTAGAGCTACAACTCCCGTCACACCATGGTTACATAACACAGCTCATGTTCCATTGTTCACATAACCAGCTACTTGTTTCGACACCGAGCCATCTATTTTTAGTTGATGTCGACTCGGCCGAGCTCACACAGGCCTCCCTGCCAGAGAATATGCAGGTCCGCTGGGTATCACACCCGGCGCTTCCTGACTACTTGCTCGGGTTTGGAAGCAAGCAGATGCATGCTTTTAGATGGGGGACCTTGAAGTCGCTTGAGTCGCAGACACGCACATATTTCCCCCCTCTCACCAATCGCAGCGGTCGGGTTCTTGAAACGGGAGAAGATAAAGAACAGATTTGTAACGTGGAGTCCTCAGTTATCGGCTCATCAAACGTCCTTCTTCGGCTATTTCCTGCAAGTCCGGCCGGTTTTGCTGGGTCCATCTACCTCATCATCGACGTTGACGACCTGGCCGAATCTTGGGATGCAGTTGAGCTTAGCACGTTGTCGAGCGAGGCCCCAGCCACCACGCAGCTCTCGTACACGTTAATACCCGATGAAGTAGCGGCGAGTATCCAGGAGCCATTCGCCTTTATTTCCAGATGGAGATTAATGTTTCTTGACCGCGATCGCTGGATCTGTACATGGAGGTTGGCCTTCGCCACAACACACATCGACAAGGGACCAATACATGAAAGGGGGGTAGCCAGGGGAAGCGGAGTCGGCACGGCGAGTTCGAGCAAATCGGGTGTGGATGGAGTCGAGAGGCATTATTTTCTCCCAGGCGACTGGGTTACTGCAGCCGAGGCTCCCCTTTGCACAGTCATGGCTGATGGGACACTAGTATGTCCAAGAAACGGGGCAACGGCAACTGTGCAATGCTCAAACCTGCGTTGATATTGACTGGAATGGAAATACCGGTCTTAACTACACGGGCTCTAGCACTGAGATCATTCCTCACCGTATAGCCCAAGTGTCATATGGATACATAGAGTTCAGAATTTGAGGTACAATGCTGGTATTCGAACGCCTAATGCCCTAAAGGCTGAGAATGACAATTTCTATGATACTCCTTATCCCATGTTGCCCGGTTGCTCGCTTCTCTAAGATAGATGTGCTACTGATAAAACCCAACGAGTAGGAAAGGCTGGAGAGATGCCTAGTAGTAGGACCTGACCTGATCCTCGGTCCAATCCCAGAACTTCTTGGCCATGGTAACGTCGAGGAGATCTGCGCGAGGCTGCTCCTTGTGGCCGAAAGGAGTGACTGTTTCTCGTCAGCAATGGCTTCTGTCAAGTATGCATCAGAATGGTCTACTTACCCCACTTGTCCTGAGTGGTAATGGACTTGTCAAGTCCAGCGTAGAGCTCGGTGTAGGCTCCGAACTTGGGAGGGTTGGCCATCAGCTTCTACAGATGTTGTTAGTGCCTTGCTAGGTTGAGGAGAGCCTGTGGTCAACTTACGATGAAGATCATCTGTCCCTTGCTGTAGTGGCGCTGCAGGTTGGTGGCAAGAAGACCGGGGTTGAGCGACTGCAAGTTGATGATTAGAAGCGAACCCCTGGCGATAGTGAACAGAATGGGCCACTTACAATGCTGACGATGCCAGAGCCAGGGTGTCGTCGGTCGAACTCAGCAGCATGGCAGAGGTTGCCGACCTTGGAGCGGTTGTACTTGGTCATGGGATCCTCATCAATGTGGAGGTCGAGGTTATCGAAGTCGATGGCGGGCTTGACGGCAAAGTCGATGGACATGGACGACACCCAAACGATGCGGACCGAGTTGGGGGGAGAGACCTTGGCCGTCTGCTTGAGCAGAGGGGTAAGGAAGTGGACAAAGAGGAAGTGGCCGAGGGTGTTGGTGCCCATCTGCAGCTCGTAGCCCTGCTTGGTCTTGGAGCCCTGGGGCGGCGTCATGACGCCCGCATTGTTCCACAGGACATCAAGGCGCGACTCCTGGGAGAGGAACTCCTGGGCGGCAGCCTTGATGGTGGTCAGGTCGTCGAGGACGAGCTTGAGGAAGTGCAGCTGGCCGCGAGATCCAGGGTTGGCAGCCTTGATCTCCTGGATGACCTCCTCGCTACGCTCCTTGCCTCGGGTGGCGATCCACACGGTGGCATTTTGCTGATAGAGGATGTTGACAAGCTCCTTGCCGACACCACTGTTGCCGCCGGTGACGATGAAGACCTACAAGGCCGGATGCATGGTCAGTGCCTTGGAGGTTCCTCTTGGCGTGGCCCTGAATGGAATGTGGCTGCATCGTGCATGGGAGACTTACCTTGCCTGACTGGTCGGGCAGGTTCTGCTCGGTAAGAGGGGCCTTGTAGGGGATGAGGTTGCTTCGTCGGAACATGCTGAATGCGGGTGTGTGTGTGTGGAAATGGGATGATGCTTTGATGGATGATTTGGTGAAAGTCGACTGACTTTATATGATGCTTTGATATGCGATGTTGATGACTCTTCCGAGAGAGCAACACATGCTGGGAAGTCAAGATATTTATTGGCGATTTTTGCAACGCGTATTTACATTGCGAAGCAGTAGTGTATTGCAATAGAACAATGGGCCGTACAGTAATTGCCCGTACCGAAATGGGATCGGAGATGGACCCTTGTCGGGGGGACGGTGTCGATCAGCTCTATTATATCCGACACCTCAGCGGCATCCTTTTCTATGTATTTACCCAGGCCAGCGGTAAGGCTAGTACGGCAGGCACCCTAACAAGCGAGCCTTTCCCTCCCGCAGCGGGAGGATGCAGAAGCTGTTGGCACTTGGCAGTCGTGGCAGGGACCTCGTGCCCATCTCTCCGCCACACACAGGCGAAAGGGGCTGTGACCAGGCACCTAATGTCCGACGCTCTTATCCCCGTTAGGTCTATTGCTATTGCTGGCTCTCTGCTTATCCCGCCTTGAAAGGGGGAAAAGCTGGGGAACATCGCGCCCATCACTGTCGAGCTGCTCGTTACTCCCGACAGCCCGACAAAGAAAATAGCCTTTGTTATGGGGATCTGAGGCTGCGTAAAGCCGATCGCTTCATCGTGTTCCATTGCTATTTCTAAAATGATTCGCCCACCATTCCACAAACGGTTCGTGGTCGTAAGATTCGTCAGTTCAGCGGCATATGGTATTGTCTGGGTGAATGGACGGTGAAAAAGCCGGGCAATAAAGCCGACAGTGCAAACGTCAAGATAAGTTGCTACGTGTACTGCTCCTGCAAGGCCATTTGTTTGGTGCTTGAATGAGCGCCAACTCCCGCGCCCGGCGATTGTACTGTCCCAGTCACGTCGCGACAAAGAAATACTATGCCGTCACGAAAGCACCACCATCTGGAAATATTGATGGGTTGAACAACATGAGAAGGATCTAGACTCGGCTTTCGCCATGCTTTCCCGGCCGAGTTGAGAGCGGATGAGGGGGAGGGGGGATGAACACAGCCTGTCAGCGCTGTCGGGGTTTCGGCTCGGGTTTGGGAGCACTGAAACAAGCCACCTCTAAATCCGACGCCATTCTGTTCTGGGCCTGAGGAGCTGTCATGCACATGCATTCAGGCGGTAAACCCATGGCGCCGCAAATGAGTTGGCGATAGCAGTGTCACACTGGGCAATAATCCCACAGCTGGTCCGAATCCGCGCCGACTCCCAGGGAACGACTGACGCTATTTTGCGTACGTATGCGCGCAATGGAGGAGCGAAAGGCACCGCTGGTACGGGGTACTCGCTCAAGTAATGAAGGCTTCCGTCCGCAGTCGCACGCGTCAGCCAAAGCAAAGTTGTCTGCGTAATGATCTACAAACAATCATCACGGCCGTGCGCTTGGGACAGACAGTAAATAATGGCAATCAAGGCTGTGTCGCGCTCATCGTTCTAATTCGCATTTGTGATCACCATGATGTGCGATGCGAGGAGGGTGCTATTTATTATTCCAAGAGAGATTGTCCCGACTAACTTCTGCACATGCAAAGAATACAGAGATACGAAGGAGAATCGAGAAACGTTACAGTGCATTTGGAATTGTACCTGCAAATTTCCTTTGGCCCCCCACGTTGCACTCTGTGCTTACATTGATCTTGTCCCTTCATGGTCATATCTTTGCTGACGACCCCACGCATGGCAAGCAGTGATGATGAACACGAGAAGGTTAACGTGATGAGTAATATCTTTTTTGTTTATTCACCGAAGATGATGGCAATCGGGCGAGCAGCTCGTGGGAGCCGGGCTGGCGCTTAGGATCCAACTCGACCTGTTGGGTCTGGCTCTGCGAATGAAGCTTGAGATTCCGGCAGACAGCTCCCTGAAACACCCGAGGTCAAATAGAACTTCGCGGAACAAGCACCGTAGGAGGGAGGTGCTGGGCCGGCTTCGCGCTCCGCTCGAGGCACATCCGGCTCCCCGACCCTGATCTTCAGGGCGCAGTGGTTGAAGGATGCCTGTGTCGCGGCGTCGCACCCATTAGAGCTCGAGCCGCACGAGCTTGCTGATGACGCCTTGATTGGAGATTGGAGATTGGCAGAGAAACAGAAAGGTACTTCCACACCCCTGCCGAGGTACTTGGAAGGATATGCAGGTAAGATCAGGGGTTGGACGGGCGCGGATTGCAGGGTGCGCCTTAAGGCCGATCTGTATATCAAATGAGATAACTCCGCCAGCAGCTTGTCCAAGGAGCCCACAAGCCCTCCCGCATCACCTACTACTAAGCACCTAAGCAGCGCATTTGCATCATGCCGAACGGGGACTAGCATCGATACTAAGGACCCGCCCGGCCGTCCAAAGGGGCAGGTTTGAGGTTGCCATCCCGGCAGTCTCTCCACCTTCACCACCCGCTCTCACGCATGGCCGGCATCCGTGTGCCGTATTGCATTATCTTTTCGGCAACACTGACCACATTCTACAGGGAATATCCTCCGGGTGGACGTCTATCGCGAAACACTCCGTGTTCTAGATGCAACTTTAGTATGCTTATCGGGACCCGCGGCACAGATTCATGGCGCGTAATGGTACCGAGTCTGCTCCTGCAGTGCGTATTATTACAGATAAACGTAAACGAGACGATTTGGTAATCACTACCAGATTAGAGTATCTTTTTCCTAAAGTGGTATATCGACAATAACTGATTGTCTTACACGCTTGGGTCTAGGGGAGAAGAATGCCTGGTGTATGGTATAGTCACACCCAATACAGACATAATATTGATTCGTGCTGTTACCTTGGGACAAGCAGCTTCCAATCCTCATCCCTCAACAACACGCCGTAATATTGTCTCGCTTCTCCCCATTCGATCTAGTTTCAGGGTATTCCTATGCAATCTTCGGAGCAGAGGGCAGCTCGGACACGTATGTGATAGCAATGCCGAAGGATCAACGCCGCCTCCTGCACGATAAACATGCTGGTGGTAGAGCGGTACAGGCCGAAAAGAGTTTATCTGTACCTGGGGCTTTCCCTTTCTATTTGATTGCGTCACTGATTGCCGTACGCTCAACACAGCCGCTGACAGGCAACCTCTACCATCGCTGATCCTCCCCACAAGGCCGATCCATGATGTGATAGACCCCGAATTCGCCCCCATTCCGTTGTTCTAAAACGGATGTACTGGGTTGGGGTCGAGGCTATCTTGCATCTCCATATGCCCATGGTGGTGCCCTTGGCCAAGAACAGCAACTGTATATAAAGGGTGCAGAACCCTATTCAGATCTTATTTTCATCATCATCTCACATCACTCACACCATTCACATAATCCCGCCTCATCAGTCTTTTTTTCGCCACCCTTCTCCACCACTTTCTCATACCGGACTACAGCCCTACATCCCGTCATAAACGCAAACATGAGCTTCGAGCGTGCTAGTGAGCTTATTGAGGTGCCATGGAAGCCCGAGGCTCCCAAGGTCGCTGCCAATGAGCTCATGAAGCCCACACGTACCTCCACAGCCGACGAGGAGCTGTTGGAGCGCATGTACGTCCTGTCAGCCTCCGAGGCTCTGGACAAGCTCAAGACTGTCACCGACGTCCCCCCACACATTAAGCTCTATATCAAGCTCCTATCAGATGACTACGAGAAATACAGCAAGCCGGGCTTCGAGCTCGTCCCCGACGCTCACGAGCTCGTCACATTGACCAGCGAGGGTCGTCAGAAGGCCATCGCTGAGATCCGCGAGAGCACCAAGAACACCCCCCTCTTCCCCGCCATCGAGGCTGCTTGGCGCGTATCTTCCAACATTGTCGACATTGCCGAGGGTCGCCTCGACTTCCTCAAGCTGCTGCTCCCTGATCTCCTCCTCCCTCGCTTCCACGAGTGGGCCAACGACCGCACCGAGCTGGGTCCCCTCTTCAGCACGCTCGCGAAGAGCAAGCCTGGCCTGAAGGTCTTGGAGATCGGCTCCGGCTTCGGCGGTACCACCACCCGCGCTCTCAAAGGCTTCAAGTCTGAGGAGGGCAAGGGCTATGATAGCTACACCTGGACAGACATTAACCCCATGTTCGTCAAGACGGCCGAGCAGCGTTTTGCGGCCAACGAGGCCATGGACTTCCGTTTGCTGGATATTGGCAAGGATCCCAAGGAGCAGGGTTTCGAGGAGGGTGCCTATGATCTGATCCTGGCCTCCAATGTAAGCGCCAGGTTGACAAGATCTGTGATTGGCTTGGCTAACCGCTGAACAGGTCCTCCACGCCGTTCCTAGACTGGACGACACTCTTGAGTACACCCGCAAGCTGTTGAAGCCTGATGGAGTCCTCTTCCTGCAGGAGATGTGCCCTCGTAAGTCTCATATTCCCACATCACAGGCGCTTACGACTAATCCATCTGCTACAGCCGGAAAATACCTCGACTTTATTGTGGTAAGTACATTACGCATGCTTCATATGGTCAATGTGCTAACATGTATAGGCGCTGCACCCAGTCTGGTGGATCGGTGTCCAGGATGCCCGCCCCAATGGTGCTCGCATCTCCGTCGACGAGTGGGAAACCCGTCTGCGCAAGGCTGGCTTCTCTGGAATCGATGCTCTGGTTCTTGACAACCGACCTCCTTGGTACTACAACGCCAACATGCTCACCCGCCCCAGCGCCTAGGGTTTTATGATCAGCGACTGGCGCATGGATATTTTGATTCTTTATGATTTGTTTTGGGTAGATTAGATTGTCGATATGATAGAAAAATCCTTATGAATGTTTCATGTTTCAATCTTCTCCTTCCACATGACAGATGATATAACGCCCTGTATGAACTCTACTCAGATATTTTACTTACCGAAGGTGCCTGATTATTTGTATCAGGCTCTCAAATTGAGAAAAGATAATTTACCTCAAATTCCAGTTAATGCACGTGAGAGTCTGAATCATTAATGTAGTCCTAGTCTCACGACCTTCTAATTATGGAAGTCAATATCTGCTAAATATGAACTTTATGGAATGAAGAAAGAGCCCAATACTTTTCATCGCATTGCCCTGGAAAATATTGCATGCCATCTAGTCCAGGAATGTCGATGCCATGTCTGCTATGACCCATAAATTGTGTCAGACTCCCAGTGACCGTGTTGCGTCTGAGTGGACTGGGGCTTTCATCGATATCGTCACGTATTTTGTAAGCATCTCTCTTTCTGAGAATAGGTACGTTTATGAATAGCATGCGACGATCTTGAGTTAGCTTGAAACGGTGCATTATGTGATCGTCGTCAACTTGGCGCCGCATTTGCCCCTTTAGGCATATTCAGAGCACTTACACATGATGCTCACCAAATGAAAATCATTACTTAACGTGACTAGACTAAGGCTTACCGGACAATTACATTCTTCACACCCCTGGGCTTCTCACTCTAGTGGATAGCTTAATTCTACCTTTATGAACATGCAGGGTAGACTTAAGCAGGAGTCTTAAGACAGCTTGGATGTGATCCCCTTTTAAGAGCAGCGCTTATGAAATGAATATGAAGAAATCAACATCTAGCTTATTTTGTTAGGCGAAATTCCACTAGGAACCTCGCTGCTTATCTAGCAGCCTTTGTACTAGATGCTTTGCATCGTGATTGTTGTCAAGACATCTCCGCTGTGGGAACCACGTTGCAGCGATTCATCCTGGTGGGTTCATAGATACCATATGCTCTTCCTATTTTCATTCGCTTACTTGGTCTAACGGTAAATACTACCGAATTCCTCAGGAATTCCACAACTGCTAACTTCCCTGAAGGTTAGGATCCACGCCTTCCAAGCGTGGGGTAAGGGTTCGACTCCCTTAGTAAGCATATCTGGAGATATCGCCCTTCTTTTTTGCTTGTCTTTTCATTTTTATCCTTTTCATCTTATGTGCGTGTATCTTGGTTGGTGCAGTGTTGACGTGGGCTGTTCTTCACTTTGGCGATAGCATCAACTAAAAGGAGAAACTGAGTAAGGCGAATAATGTTTTGCAACTATATAACTCGCGTCTATAAAAAACACCATAATCAAACATCCAAACCAATCCTAGTAAGTTCCGTCTCTAAAAAAATAAAAATAAGGTTCTTTGTACAAGAATGCCAAGCTTCGCGTCTATATGACACACAACGTCTCGGAAGCTTGTTGATCTCCACCAGCTTAAAGCATGACATGGATTGTCTGTGCAATGCTGGGGACACCCCTGTCGTTCAGAGCGAACAAATAATAGTATCCTGGCAGCATGATGCCATAGTCATTGGGGAGTTGGGCAGACACATTCTCGCCGTCAACGGTAACTTCGTTGAGGGGAATACGTCGCTGATCAGTGTTGACTGAGTGGGTGGCAGTTCCCATGCGGATCAAGGTGAACGTCGTAGCGCCACCCTCGACGGTGAACTCAAGGACGTCGCCGGCAAAGACAGTAGTGGCATCGACAGAGGTGATGACAGGTCGCTCAGCGCGGCTGCCGTCCTCGTTGAAAAGGTAGGGAGGGAAGAATATTTGGCCATCAGCATGGCTGTACTCCTGAGTGCCGCAGTCGATGACAATCGGCGACTCTGGGCCGTAGGTGGCACAGCCGCCACCGCCGGCACTGATGACAGAGCCGTCGGGAAGCAGCAGGGCGACGGAATGGTAGTTACGAGGAATACCAGCGGGGGCGAGCTGCCTCCACTCCTGTGTGACGGGGTTGAAGAGCTCGGGGATATAGTTGGCCTCGTCGTTGGTAAAGACAATAGAGTAGCGCTGGCCGCCGGTGACGAGAATCTGTCCATCAGGAAGGACGACGGCGTTGCTAAAGCCACGAGCAAAGGCCATGTCGGGAGCTCGCTCAACAGTGGCAGGCTCACCGGGCGCACCAATGGTAGTAATGTGGACGCGGTTGGTGGGGGTGCTGCTGGTGTAGCTGGGCGAACCACCGGCAGAGAAGATCTTTCCCTCGATAGCATCATAGAGGACAAACGAGGCGCACATAGCGTCGTCCTCCTCACGCCTGCCCGACAGAGTGACCCCACCGGTGCCGTTGGTGTAGAACCAGTGCTGGTCTCGGCTAGGGCCAGCGTGGAAGACGGTCTCGTTCTTCCAAGCAAAGAGCCAGGCATGGTTATCCTGACGCCAGATGCCATCGTGGTCTCGGGTCAGGATGGGGTCAGCATCAGCACCAGGGAGATCAGTCCAGGTCTCCTCAGCAGGGTCGTAGATTTCGCCGTTCTTGCCGCCGAGAGGACCATAGAATGAGCCACCAAGCACGAAGACCTTTCCATTGGAGAGAGTCGCGGAGGACTGGTAGCCACGCTCGTGGATCATGCGAGGAGCCTCGACAAAAGCCCCGGTGTGAGGCTCGTAAATGGTGACGGCGTCGGCGTTGGAGCCACCGTTGATGAGAATGCGGCCATCTTCAAGCTGACTGATACCAGGGCAGAACATATCATGGTGCGTGTTGGCAACCTCCATGTGGGAGATTTCACCCGTCACAAAGTTGAAGTCGCCAAACTGAGTCTTGCCTTCGGTTCCGCCAAAGGTATCAGGAGAGTAGGCCGAGAAGAAGAGGATACGCTCAGGCTGAGGAGCACGAGGAACGACATAGGCAGCAATGGGAATGACAGGGAACCGGTAGACATCTGTCCACTCGCCAGCAACGGACGGGTCCAGGACGACGTTGCGGCTGATGGAGGTATAACGGTCACCGCCCTCGACAACCCAGAAGAGAGTTTCCTCAGGCTCGCGAGCCTTGATGTGGCAGGCGTTGGTCTCGCTGTCCCAGACCGACTTGCTGCATCCGCAGTCGTGCACGCAGATGTTGACACATTCCTGGAGAGAAGTAGTGTCGTTGACAACACGTACGTCAGCACCACGGTAGTTGGTTCCGGTGCAGCCAAAGTATTCCGAGGCCGTTGAGTTTCCTCTGTGGACCATCGACAGGCGTTGCTCGGGGCACTTGGCGATGAAGGGGATGCGACTACCAACGGCTGGCTGCTCTTCTTGGCGGACCAGGTTCTGATGCAGAACGACGCGGGAGAAGACAGGAGTGATGGCTGCAACGGCAATGACCGCGCAGGAGGAGAAGAGCTTCACCATGGTAGTGTGAGTGTGTGTATCCAGTAGCGAAGGAGCACGAGGGATATGGGAGGAAGTGAGGGTGTGAAGAAGAGCCGGAGAAGAAGGAGACAAAAGAGATAAATATGTGTGAAGAATGTGGAATGGTGAGTAGTGAAGAGAAGCATCCTCCTGATCGTCTGTCCAAGGGGTTAAATAGAAGCATCGTGGCGTCCTCAGCCCACCTCCACGTGGATGTCCGAGGTCCGTGATATCCTGATTCTATTCACATATTGGCCGATGACAATGAGTAGTTCGCAGTTTCAGACACCCAAACGAGTATAGCCAAGAGGAACTATCGACAGATGTGTGCGCATGGAGCGAAGAATTTGACCGGAGCGGGACCCTTGCCTCCAGTCTGGTCGAGGGAAAACATGTCATCGGATTCGCACAGCCGTGTCAGCATCGAGGATTCCTGATATAACAACCCTGGTACGAGGTAGGCGAACCCGGACCCATCATATGCTTGCTTACTGTAGGGTTCTGCGGGTTTGTGATTGGGTAGGAGTGGTGAGCAGAGAAGGCAGCCTTATTTTACCGAGCTGAAGGGTCGATCAGCGATGGCGCCGCGAGACCTCTCACGTGGGTGCCCCGGCGACTTTCTACCTTGGACGAGGGTTCGGCCTTTGTTGGGTACATGATCCTTCTGAAGAAAGCGCGGATGAAGCATCATGTTGGGAGCCGACGTAGCCGTGGAGGTCCCCGTGGTTTTTTTTCCTTTTTGCTTTGGGGGGCATATGACATATCTCATCTTTCTCGCCTTTTCGTATACGGGCTGACCCTCTGCTGATGGAGGGTTGAAGCCTGTCGATGCTCAGCTGAGGTCAATGCTACGGTATCACGCGAGATCAAGCGGACCTGCATATGCGTGTCTTGGCAGGAGCAGCAGCGTGGGATTTGGAAGAACTGTGGAATGTCTCCCACGTGTTTTGCTGCTAAGTTTATAGACCGCGTGAGATATTAGATGATGGCCCATACTGCGAGTCTGACACATGGGTATCGCTTTGAGCATACTACGTAGTGAGGTCATCCATGAGATGGAATCAAACCAGGGATTTGTCACAGGCCCTCGTTTCCTTCATCTGACTGTCGGTTACAGGAGCGTCCATGTCCAATGTGAGCCCCCAACGCAGCTGCTACGTAGTTCGGTCGGTTCTCGGGCTTGGTGTTTTCTCATATCCTCGAATGCCACTGATACTGGTCAACGGCGAGAAGATCCCGGTCTACAGCTTGCATGATGTAGATCACCGTTGAAACACTCTTGCAGAAATAGTACTCTGGACACTCTACAGTACATGAACGACCTAGCCAGCGTCGATGATAACGCCTAACTAGTCTTGGCTGCTCTTGGCTGCTCTTGGGTCCTTCAGCCCAGGTTGTGGAGTCGCTACAGGGAATCCCCAAGGGTGTCCGATCTGTGTTACAGACATCAGGGGTCAGTCTGCTCTAGAAACGATGGGCAGCTGCACCCAAACAAAGTCCCATATGAATAGACACCGAGATTGTTCTCCGAGAGTTGCTTCCCACCCTCCCGTCTTGGGGCGTGGAGGAGCCCAACAGAATCCTTCATCCTTATCAATCAGCCAATAGAACGGTCTGTCCCGAGCGGCAGGAACAGTAAAGATTTCCCACTCCACCATCCATGAGCATTGACCAAAGGTGCTACAGGATCCGTGGCGCACCATGGCTGCACACTAGGCAGAGCAGAGCAGCCAAGCGAGCGCCATTCACCGAGGACAAGACCGACGTTTAGTGGGAAGGATTCGATAGTTGGGCCAAGGGGAAATAAAGGATGAGACGGCGCGGCATATATCACCAGGCCGCTGACAAAGTTCCCTGCGAGGGAGATACGAAGTCGCCTAGCCAAGACGCGGCCCAAGACATGAAAATAGCATCGGATTTGCAGCACATCGGAATTAACCAGACAAAAGGGACACTTTGAAAGCGTGCGGTGTGTAAGCGACAAGTGAGTGGCGCACGCTTGGTGGTACAAAATGTCACCGGGGTCTGCCGATCGACAGGGTACGGCTTTACCCTCCCTTGGAGCTGCTGTCATCTCCGTGTGGGCCGTCGGCAATGCAAGCTCTGGATAGAGAAAGAGGCCGTGATTTGGAGATGCCGGATCATATACTCGGATTAGGCAACTTGATGCAAGCCTTGTGCCCATCTGCAGCTCGTGGGCATGACCTTCGGCGCATTAATACCCATGCTCGCCCCTTTCGACGTTCCCCAATGCTCACTCAACACAGTCTGGAAGACGCTCACTGTGGATGTTACCACAGATGCTCTGCTGACGCAAGATTGAGCCGTGCCTGCACTGCGCCGCTGCCAACACGTCAGAGGAGACAGACGCCCGCCTACGTAAGCGGAACATGGGACAAGGTCCTATCGGACGGCTATCGCCTTCGGTGATAGGCGCAGCCCGAAGCGTCCGTGGGGAGGAACCCTTTCTGTCGGGGGAATTTGAGGCCGCTGCGGCAGACGGATCCGTGGCAGCCTAACCGATGGCCAGTGGGCTGTCTGGCGGGTCGTTTGATGTCCGTAGCATCCCGTCATGGTCTCCGGCACGGAAGCTGCGGAGTTGTGGTCTTCATCTCGGGCCTAGAAGCAAATCGTCAAGGCGAGAGGCGAGGTCAAGCCGGCCTGCAATGGCGGTTCCTGGTGAACATGACAGCGGTGTTGGTGGTAATTATGCCACGTTCATTTTACTAGCACTCACATACCGCGTCATATTGTGATGATTCTCCAGCCACTGCTATCTACAGAAGTGCCCGCAGCAGGTAGTTTATAGAACTTAACCTTGATCTGGCGGTGATCAAATAAACGCAACGCGATAGTCTCTCTTCGCTGTAAGCTACACGGCGACGATCTCAGGTCAACATCATAGGCGTATGCAGCGCCTTGGCCAAATGTGTCCGGCTGCGAACGAGCGAGCGAGCCTGCAAGCAAGGTACTTCGCAGGCCAAGGAGAGGTACATTGGGGGCCGTCACCCTTGCTTCCTGCAAGTCGATCCTTGCCGGGCCACCATGGCCGCTCCCCCTCCCCCTCCCCCCTCCATTCCACAGGCCTGGTAGGTAGCCGAAGCACAGAGGAGGTTTCCCCTCTAGGCTGCGGTTTCGACGGTCGCTGCGGGGATCGTAAGAGTGCGCCGTGTGTCTTTGAGACTTTTGATCGGCCCCGAGTTGCTCAATAGTTTATGCCAGATTCTTTGCTGCTTCAAACCCCGATTTTCACGCGCATGGGTGCCGTTGGAGTAAAAGTCAGCGAAGAAAGGAAATTCTCCGTCGTACGAGCCTGATTACACCGTTATCTCCTTCCCATCGAGCCATGTTCTACTTGGCGGCAGATCTGTGTTGCGCAGTCAAGGTCGTTTGAAGCCTTATTATATAAGACTGCAGCCTTTGCGGTTGGTCGACAAGACTCATCACTTTCAGCAAGTCGCTTACACAGACAACCAACATCTTAACAGACTGACACAGTTCTTTCTTTTACTCCACCAGTATCATGGGTCTTCTTCGCAGCGCCGTGGCATTGGGCCTCCTGGCTTCCCAGTGCTCCGCAAGCCAGTTCGTCGACCTTCGAGGCGTCCTCACATCGGCCGACAACCAGTGGTCGGCCGAGACCACCATCAGCTTCCCTGACGAGGACCACTTCGCTGCTGTTACCGAGCGATGGAGCCCTTACAAGGGCCCTACCTTTTCCGCTGCCATCAGCCCCGCCACGGAGGCTGATGTTGTCCAAGCTGTAAGTCGCAAAGGACGCTGCAACTCCATGTGCATCTCGAGTGCTAACAAGCTCAGGTCAAACTCTCTCGTGAGCACAAGATTGAGTTCCTTGCTACCGGTGGCCGTCATGGCTACGGAAGCACCATGGACGCCATGGACCGTGGTCTGTCCATTGATCTTAGCCAGCTCGACTCCGTGGTTGTCGACAGCGAGGCCGCTACTCTCACCGTCGGCGGCGGCGTCCGCATGAACCAGATCATCGGTCCTGTTAACGAAGCCGGCTTCGAGATGCGTACGTCAACAGGCCCCTAGACTCAGACCTGCCGTAGCTAACAATTTGTGCAGAGGTTGGCGGCTGCTCGTGCCCCGGACTTGTCGGTGTCACCATTGGCGCCGGTGCCAACCACTGGCAGGGTGTCCACGGCCTCGTCCTCGACTCTCTCCTGTCCGTTCGCCTCGTCACTGCCCGTGGCGAGGTTGTCGTCGCCTCTGCTGAGTCTAACCCCGACCTCTTCTGGGGCATCCGTGGCGCCGGTGCCAACTTCGGCATCATCACCGAGGCTACCTACCAGCTGCACCCCCAGACCAACAACGACGAGATCCTCATTGTCGACATTGCCTTCCCCGCTGAGACCAACGTCTCTTACTACCACGCCATCGAGGCCCTGATTGCTCGCCAGCCTCCCAACCTGTCTCACGTTTCCGTCACTCTCTGGAACGCCACCCTCAACGCTGTAAGTTTCCAACCTCATGTGCAGTAATGAACTGCCTGCTAATGTCTGCCAGCCCATTGTCGTCGGCAACTTCCTCTTCTTCGGCCCCCGTGACGAGGGAATGGCTCTGCTCGAGCCCATCTACGCCCTGAACCCCTTCTTCACTGCTGAGAGCGTCGTCTCCTGGTCTCGCGTCTACCAGACTGCCCTCCTTGGCTCTGACGGCCTCAACTGCCTGCCCGGTCTCGTTCACACCCCCTATGGCTCCGTCATGAAGAACATTTCCGTTCCCTCCATGATCCGCAGCTTCGACAAGATGGCCAAGTTCTACCAGGACTACCCTGCTGGCCGCATGACCTCTGCTACTTACCAGCGTGCCGGTAACGAGGCTACCCTCGCTATCCCTGAGGAGTCAACTGCCTACCCGTGGCGCGATGCCTCAGCCTATCAGTAAGCTTCCATCTCACTCCTTAGACGTATTAGTATTAACAGAAGCAGATATGTTCTCTTCACTTTCCCTCCCGGTGACACCGTCACTGAGGCCGCCGCCCACCAGCTTGGCCGTGAGATCCGTGAGGACTATGCCGCGACCTCGGGCTACGGCCACCTCGCCGTCTACGTCAACACTGCCCAGGGCGACGAGACCCTTGAGGAGATTTACGGCGCCCACAAGCTGCCGCGCCTGGCGGGCCTCAAGGCCGAATGGGACCCTGACAACGTCTTCCGCTTCCACCACGCCCTGCCCACCAGCTACAACCCGCAGCCGGTCAACCAGGAGCTGAAGGAGTAGATGGATCAAGGGGATTGGGTTGAAGCCACAATTCTCTTTTCATGAAAGCGTATTTGAGCATACTAGACTGATTTTAGCGGAGTTGGATATTATTTGAGTACTTATCCTAGGTGGACGAGCTCCGGGCTTTGTGTTTGGACATGGAATTTCTTCCTAGACAAAAGCGATAGATTTCTTTTGAACTTTGTTCTTGTCTACGAACCTTCATCTTGGCCATGCCTTTGTCTAATGGTGATCTGGGGGGGACGTGGCTTATGCGAGACCAACACAAGGCTCCTCTTTGCATCCCCATGACCGCAGCCCCAACTCCCACAAACATTTCTGCCAACTGTCATATTGGTTTGATATCGTCTGTATCGTCAGAAAGGGCCCCCTCAAAGCCAATCCTCGATCCCACTGAGGCGCAGCATTGGGAATTCCCACATACAGGGCTCCCCTGGCAAGTGTCACTTCGCTTCCAAAATACAGACAAACTGCACACATGTCCTTCGTAGGATTCAATCGCATGCTAAAACATCCACCGTGACTGCTTTGGTTGGTCGCTCGCCCCTGAACATGAAGCAATAATCCAAAAAAGACAGATATATGTGTATTTATCCCCGCACCATCCGAGCCCTTCGTTCCCTTCCACCTCCAGTGACGCTGGAGATGGAGTCCTCGGATGCCTTTCCAGAGCCCCAGCGCGAGCATCTTGTCCGAAGAAAGCGGCTACTTTCTACTGACGGCGGCATCTTCGTCACCGACAGGGATAACGGACTGCGACTTCCTGAGGCTTCGCCAACATTGCAGCAGGTTTTGCTGGCAAAGAATAATGGAGCGGTGGCGGTGAAGGAGATCAGCGGCCGCAACAGCGACGGTGACGGCGATCCAGAGCCGGGGGCGCGACTGCATCAGGTTTGGCAATGGTATCCCGAGATACTCTGGTGTGTCGCGAGCATCTTTCTCTTCTGCAGCATCGTCGCCGTCTTGGCCTGGCGCAACAACAAGCCGCTGCCCAACTGGTACGGCAGCCTTACAGTCAACACGGTTGTCGCGCTACTGTCGACCGTCTGCCGAGCCGCGACCATTGTGCCCGTCAGTGAGGGCATTTCGCAGCTGAAATGGAACTGGATGGCCCAGGAGACGCGCTCACTGGGGGACATTGAGGTATTTAACCAGGCGAGCCGCGGGCCCTGGGGAAGCCTGAGGATGATGCTGACGGCGCGGGGGCAGTGAGTCTAGGACCTACTCACCCCTGTCCTCTAACGAAGTACTGATGAATAGCCTCTACGCGACCGTTGCCGCTTTGATACTGACGACAGGTCTGGTGACGTCGACCTTTACACAGTCTGCCATTGCCCTAGAGACGCGCATGGCCAGCATGGACAACACATACAATGCAACGACGTACAGACTGCTGTCAACGCCCGGTAATCTCCAAAGGGCAACAGACCTCGGTAGTCTCCCACACCCCCTCATGACATGACGGTCCCGGGCCGGACTAACTTGAAGATATAGACTTTGAGCACAATATTAGGCGCGCCGCGCTGTGGTCCGTATTTCTGCATAGGAGCGGGGCCTGGCCGTCCGAGGCGCCGCTCTGCACGGCAACTGAGTGCCGCTGGGATGATTTTAACTCCCTTGGGGTATGTTTGTCCATGCGCAATGTCTCCGAACGCCTTAACGTCACAACAATACCGGCGGCACTGAACAATGGGGCGGGACAAATGATGGCCGAGCTGTCCAGTGACAATTACTTGTACACGGAAGAAAACATGTCACAGCGGGTATATTACGAGGATGGCACCGCGCTCGCCATGAACATCACTTTGCCGGGTGCTAGAAGGACTTTCGGCTTCCAGAACGGCTCGGACGCGCTCGATGTGGCTCTCTTGCACTTCGTCATCATCATTCAGGAGTTGGACAACTGGAATGCGACCAAGCACCACGCACTGGAGATGGTCTGGCACTTCTGCGTGCAGAGGCACAGTTTTCACATCAAAAATGGTCTGTGGGAGACTGAGTTATCTCGATATACCAAAATCCTACGGAAGGGCGGAGATGCCAGTCGTTCAGATCGACTATACACGGTCCTCAGTTCCGAGGATGGAGCAGAAGAGTTTACCGTGCGGTGGAACGAATCTCGCTTTCACTTCGATTTCTCATCCGACTTTATTGGGGAGCGGACTGGGGGGTCCAAAGACTCTCTTGTGTCGTGGCACATCATGGAACAGTTGCAATACGGCCTGCGCCAATACCCAGACAGTTCAAGCATGCTGCCGGCGCACACGGGTGCCAGAATCTGGCAGAATGCAGCAGAGCTAGGAGATTCGGTTGCGACGGCAATGTCATCCTTGTAAAGACCCCTCGGCATACCTGCAGCGAACCTTGTCATTTGGAGGAATGCTAATTCAATTTTTTAGGCGGCGGCAGTACGGCGAACAGGTGGAAGGGAAACCCTTTGCACCCGTCGTGTTTATAAAAGTCGAATGGGCGTGGCTGTCCTTCCTCGCCTGTCAGATCTTTCTGAGCATCATGTTCCTAGCTGTCGTCATCTTGCAGACGGCAAGCCTAGGGGTTGACGTGGTCAAGAGCTGTGAGCTCGCGAGCCTCTTTGCCATAGACTATAGAGCACTGAGTTCTTCCCCTTCTGATAGTTGCGGGGTCGTCACTCCCGGGCTGCGACAGGAGCTGGATGAGCGTGTCAAGGGCAGACTTCGGGCTGGTCAGGCTGGATGGACTTTGCAGCCAGAGAGTGAAGGATTGCAGACCGACGGAAATGGGACACGTGTCTCCCAGGAGAGTGTCAGGGAGGCAAAGTAGTGGATGGCTCTACGAGCACAGAAACCTTGCCTTACCACAGTCGCTCATCATCATTATTCCTATTGGGGTCCCCGTAACTACGCTCAAATTCTTCAACCTCGGTTCGACTGATACGATATAAGCTCTTGATCTGAAATGTCGTACTTTTATTAAGCTAAAGAGAAGGAAATTTTACATATACATCAATTCTTCAACATCCTGCGAAGGATACTTGTATGTCTATTCATCACTGCGTCTGGTATGGCTCATAACTGGCCATAAACTGGATACGCTGAGTGATTGCGCTCTCGCTGAACTCGCCTGCACCCGAGCTGAAATCGCTCAAGGTAAAAGGCCGGGCCCTCCACAGGTCCTCCATGGGGTCGATGAAGCTGCTGGCATTGTAGCCATATTCAGGCAAAACAGTCGTGTTGAATGACGCCATCATATCAAAATCCTCATGGATAAGATTGTGACAATGAAACATGTAGACACCCGGATACTGTTCACATCGTTAGTTATTTTTCTGCACCTGGATGAGGGCTGCCTTACAGGAGCGTAGTGTGCCTCGACTATCACCACCTCGCGAACACCCAGCCACACAACATCTTTGAGACCCTGAGACTCGTAAGGCAGGACTCTGCGGGCACCACCACGGGCAACAATCCTAAAGTCCACAAGATGCAGATGTATTGGATGTGACCATCCTCCATTGTTGTTCTCAAGCTGCCACCTCTGCACGGTGCCCCTCGGGACGTTGGCCAGCAGACGGTTGGCCACGTCGGAGAAGCGCACACCATTGATGGTCCAGATGCCGTTGGTTCTCGCAAAGCGAAACACGTGATCGACAGTGGTATCGGGGGTTGGGAATGGAACTTCACGGAGCTCAGAAGGCACCTCGGAGGTGTCCTCTTCTTGGGGTGGGTTGGGACTGACCCTGAAACGCATCACCTTGTTGGTGTTGGCGTAGTCGGGATCAACGCCAATGCCACCAACGCTGCGGGCAATGTTCAAAAGATCGACATTCTGGCCAGCGTATTCCGAAAAGTCAAAGACAAGTTCATAGCGCTCTCCGTTTGAAAGATACTGTGGGCAATGTCAGCTGTTAGTCGGACTGGGAGGGATTGGGTAGCGTACGAGCTGCGTCGTTTCCGCAGGACTGCTGAGCAGGCCCGCGTCCGAGGCAATGACGTCGTAAGGAATCCTTGTGGTGTTGCGTGCTTCAGTGGCAAAGTACAGGCCGAATGAACGCGAGACGGCAGCGTTGAGCAGCCGGAGTCGGTATTTCCGTGGCTCGACTTCCATGTAGGGCCACGGTTGACCGTTCTATGCACGTCAGAAACGGAATGCAAGGGATTCGAATGAGGGAACTCACCACATGGATAACATCTCCCCAGACGCTGTCAGTGTTGCCCTCGGTGGAGAAGAGAGTTCCGTCATCATTGTACTGCTTGGATGAAATAATCAACGGGATGTCGTACTCCCCATAGCCACTGGGAAGGTTGAGTGCATCCTCGGCCGGGTCGTGGAGAATATACATGCCAGCCTGGCCCATGTACACATCCTCGGCTGTCTATAAAACAGTTACACCGAGAACTTTTCGCTTTGGGAGGGAGTCTTACTCGTCGCATTGCATGGTCATGGTACCAAAGCGTCCTTGCAGATTGCTGGTTGGGGTAGTAGTAGTCCTTGTACTCTCCGGGCTCTGTGATGTCCTCTGCCCAACCATCAAAGGGGGCTCGGGACGGGGAGCCATGGAGATGCACAGAGTTTCCTGAGGGCGAGTTGTTGATGAATCTGACGACAGTCTCCTGTCCCCTCTCTACCAAAAAGGTAGGGCCTGGGGCGATGCCGTCATACCCAACAAGAGAGGTGTTACCGCTACCGTAGATGCTCTTTGTGAATGGTCTGATCTCAACCTCGTAGTATAGGATATCCTCCCCCGTCGTGGGGTTGGTAATGATCCTGGGATGTTAGTCTTGAACATCGGGGCATAGTAGTAGGCATCATTACATTTTTGGCTCCTTTACTGGAGGTATAGGCAAGGGCTGATCGTAAAGGGGAAGCGCCGGGCTGAGGGAAGGCGATTGACGCCTCACCGGGCCGGTGTGCTTGGTGGGAGATGCCAGGACATGGCTGAAGATGCTCTGGCTTAGTGCCACGAGCCCAATGCACCTGGCTATCATCTTGACCGGTGTGACGAGGAGAGGAACGAAAAGCAAACGCCAGAAAGCTATCACAGTGAAGTACAAAGAAAACGAGTCGGCAACGTCTCTATTCGGCTCAAAATGCGACGACAGATCGCAGGAAGGCACGCTCATTTATTTACATGGTGCCTGGACGCGGATACCATTATTACGCTAGATGATGGGCAGGGTCGAGGTCAATAGTCAGCACGGCTCAACATTGGTTGCAGGCCAAGAATGGCCCGATGGCCTGCTTCGGCTGGGTTCTCGCACGGCACAGTCCGCATATCGCCGAACCCAAGACAGCACCAAGACCTTGGGTCGAAGCCACGCGACTTCTGGAAGCTGACTACTGAATGGCCCACCATCGCTTCAGCTGGCTGATGCAGGGCTGAGAGGGCTCATCTGATGCAACGTACCTGATTTTTCCATGTGGCATGGACAAGGAAGAGGATGGGGTGGTATGGTTCCGGAGGAATGAGTGTACTGCATGGAGTACATGCAAGGGTTTCTGCCCCTGTTGCAACGGAGTGTTTGGCCGGTCATGGTCAGCAGAGGGGTGCCCGTGGCTTGTGGTCTAAATAATCTCGGAGTTATGGGTTGGCAGTGTGGCACTGATAAATCCGACAGGCGATGCTTATGTTGGCCATCTTGGAACACTCCACTCTCTGCAAGATACCGGACGACCTGATGGTTCACGTATGATGATTTTTCTTTTCTTTGCCTTGCGCAAGGCTTGGATGAGCTGGTGGTCAGCAACATGCCGTAATATTAAACTGACGATGACTACGTAGTATCGGGATGTCCAAGGCTGATCTTCGCCTCCATTATCAATGGCACGCTGGCCGACATTTGATCTGCATGCAGTGAGACCTCCAACCTTGTCGGCGACATTCTGGAGACATTTCGATCGTCAGTGATGATAGGTATTGATCTATTCTTAGCACAAATCGCGGTCAATGCTTCCGGTCCTGAATACATCGATACCTCTGTGCACCATGAGGTAGATAAGGCGAAGTGGATGCACATCACGATCATCGACAGTGGTACGAAGGTGAATTATTTGAGATTATCTCATTCTGCTGAAAAACAAAGCCATTCCCATCCTTATATCCCCATTCCCAATACTGCCATGGCTGTAGTACCCTCAGTTGGATCATTCATTAAACCGTCCGTGTCTCGAATCCGAAGCTCAAGTGATCCTCACCCCAAACAACCCGCAATTACATCCGCCTTCCTGGTGCGGCGGTGCCACCAGCCATGAAGTCATCCAGAGCTTTCTGGAGCAGAGCCGTCGGGTACGATGGCATCTAGAAATCGTAGGGCGATTTGAGTCCCAACTCTCTGCATTCCTTTCTGTTTTCGTTGCTGAATTTGTGCCAGTAAAGCAAAAACGAGCTTCTTGATATTGCTTCTGCCCTTTGCTGCTTTGCCAGGCGGCATTCAGAATCGTATCCCCCTTCCCGTATAAGGCTATTGATTTCATCCTTGCAGTAGCCAAGAATAGCCTTCATATGGGTTGGATCCAAAGGCTGCTTATCCTGCCGAACGACCATCATCGGACCACGGCAGAGATACCCCCAACGGTCGGGTGCATCACCCCATCCTTTTGACCCAGCTATTGGGTTTGCTGGGGCGTCTGGATCACAACAAAGCGTAAGGAATTCAGCATCGAAATTCTGAAGAGTACAGTCTTTGTGAGTATCTGCGCCCAATTGCACGTTATCTTGCTTCGATATGTTGCGTGTAAGGAGTGGGAGCCCAATGCGGTTCGCGATTTCTGAAGGTCCTGCGGGCTGGCCAAAGATGGGATCCGAGAGAACCACGTCGATGGGCAGGAAGTCTGATCCTCGCTTTTCGCAACATTCGGACGTATGGTAGATCCATATAAGTCCTTTGGTTGATGTTCGGCTCTTGGTAATGAGTTCCCTCGATGGCATTTGGTCCACTGATGGCACTTCAGTACGCTCAAAGAAGAAGTGGTTGGCAATATGACGGAGATCATTCATGTTCAGGCTTCTGGGTTGGCCGGTACCCAGAGCCGTGCCAATAGATCCGTAAGCCAAAACTGTGGAGTTCCACTCAGCAGGGAACTCGATTGAAGCCTTACACAATTGACGCTCTGTGAGTGATGCCCTTTGTATCACCACCTTCCGATAAACAATGTGGATTGCATTGTCTAGTGTTCTCCCAAGAATGGGATCAAACACAATGGACATCTCACCCACGGGATGATCAATGCTAGAAACATAACATAGAGGATGTTTCTCCCACCACATAAAGCGTGCTGTATAATCCCCTGCATTACTCTTGGAGAAGACGATGCCACGGAATTTTTTCGTATGGGGTGTTGTCGAGTCTGCCTGAGCCATGGATGAACACAGCAGCTTATGGACAGGCCAGTCACGCGTTTGACAGCCTTTGGAGCAGTACTTGGCATCTTTGCACTGCCCGCAACGTTCTACAGCAGGATTGTTGCATGACATGCAGAGTTCGACATGATCGGGCTCGGAATCAACCTCCATCGTGGAAGCCATGGGCGCGGTAGGAGCAGTCGTATTATGCACCCAAGACTAAGAATAGGGTTAGTGAATGAGTCTTTGGACTGTTTGCCAATAGACATAATATACCTTGAGCCATGCCTTGGAAAGCCTCGGAATGAAGTGGGAGTCCGATCACCAACCGCAAATCAGGATGATCGGAGATGTAGTGCGTTGTGATATAGATAAGGGTATGAGAGAGCCGATGCAGGCGATCTGGGCTGCATAAACGACCAACGTTGATGTTTGTTAGAGGTGCAGAGATAGAAATGTCAGCGGACGGAGAAGAATGCAGGAAGGAGGTTCAAATTTTGAATCGTGTGTGGTGGGCGAGAAAATATGTGTGGCCTGAGAGCCCAAAGGGCAAACAGCTGCAAACAGCCGCTAAACAAGCAGACCTTTTATTCCTTCTCCTCTCTCGCACATAACATTTTTGCCTTTCACTGGAACTCCAATTTCTTCTTCCGTTATGTGGCACATAATGCCTGGTGGATTTCCCCTTGCTACTTAGCTATCACGAACGCCCACCGTCTTTCCCCATGAGTCCAGCGCAAACGTCTTTGCTTGCTCGCGATGTGCCTGACAAGCCCTCCACATCTTTGCCGGTGATCTCTCATGCGATGCTGCTGCTATGAAGAACCGTGCCGTAAAAATCACCAATCTCAGCCAGCATCACCTTGACAAGCTGAACAGCGTCAACACCGGGAATATCCCTATCGCCCACAGCATCCTCCACGACCACGACATCATATCCAAGCTCCGAAGCCTGCCGAGCCGTCGTTGACACGCAGATATGAGCCTGTAAGCACGCATGTTAGCACACAAACGCTCATCGACCCCCGCTGTGCCACAACATACCATGAACCCAACAATGACAAGCTTCTTGTTGCCCAGCTTCTCGAGCTCCTCGGCTAGGCCCGTCCCAGTAAAGGAGTTTGTAAACTTCTTGGGCGGTATCTTGACCTCGCCCTCGATCGGCGTCAGCTCCTCAAACTCGAGCCCTTCCTCCGGCGGAATCGGCCACGCAGACGTGTCGTGGATAACGTGTACAACCTTGCCCTTGGCAGCTCGGTATTTCTGCAGCAGTGCAGCGATAGCGGCGCGGGGCTTTTCCACATCACGGGCTGGCATTGGTCCTGAGGCGATGATGTTTTGCGCGTCGATGATAAGGAGCGTCGAGTCCTGCGTGGTGGGAGTTGAGGCCTCGAGGCCAATTATCTGGCGATATGACAAGGTAGTAGCCATAATAATGCTTCTATACAGTTCACACAACTAAAGGTATACAGTAAGAGTGAGAATGTCTTTCGAATGCTATGTCGATCGCTCTTGGAAGTCGCGTCTCCCGCATCCTTTATACCCCGCCCGCAAACCTCGCGATATGACAAGGCACATATAGCGTCAGCAACAGCTTCGTCTTATCGCTCGGGATTTCTGCCTAGGAAACGGCCGCTAGCATTGTGTGATCCTTCACAATATGCTCGGATACCGCCCGCAGAGCCTCGGAGACCCGCTGGCTGACGAAAGCTCGCTGACGAAGACAGGGTTCAGTATTACGCAAAGAGGAGGGTACACTTCCCGGCTTGGATTAGGGCCACGAGCCCGGGACGTTATCGAGGCGAAAATGACCGGCTTAACTTTTGTGTAATACAGTTGGGTTCTCGGATATTAATATACTTGCTGAGAGCACGAGTGACACGTCCCGTTTCAATAGGATGAACACATCTTGCGTGCTTTCGCACAATCTGTCTGATGACGGGTGTGTCATCTAACGAGGTTGAAAATCCAATTCCTTCGTGTATATTACTTAATTATTACTTGTTCGTGTATGTTTAATCCGTATGCCGCCCCGAGCCGTGTACTTTTCGCTTCCTAATAGAAACCATACTCGGGCAGCGCATATCGCCATCAAGCAGGTATATGATATATAAAGGCCGTTCCCATCGTACACTCCTCGTTCTATTCCCGGGTACTGTAACCCCCAGTGTTGGACGCTATACACCCTCGCGCGGATTCTCCCCCTCCGAGTCCCGACTGCTATCCAGCGTCGGGGCGCCACCGTGGCTCATTGACGGTGTCGCCGAGGCATATGCATGGGCATTGTAGGTGGCCTCATCCTCTATGAGCTCGTCTGTGTCGTTGTTCAGACCCAGCTGCTTCTTGTGGTCGGTGCTGCTCTGTGCCTTCAGCGACGTCATCTCCACCGTCGTTGTCACCGTCGCCCAGAACTTGCCTCGGCGTCCGTTCTCTCCATCATCCACCGTGGTGCCTTCCTGCCCTTTCCGGGTGCCCCGGTTTGTATGTGACTTGTCGTAGCTGGAGCCGAGCCCATGGTCGTTGTGGCCAGACGACTTTGCAATCTTGGCAATGAGACTGGCCATGGACATCTCGATGTTGAGCTTGACAATGTAGGCGAGCGGGTGAAACTGCATGTACCTGCCGATTCTCGGTCAGAGCTGACTCGCGGTAGGCCTGTGAGCACAAGACTTACACAAAGGTGTTCTCCAGACTCATCATGGCAATAATCAAAACATCCATAGACAAAGAAAATCCAATAATGAACATGTTAAACTTGACGAGGTTCCTGTACTTCAGGAGACCGTTCTCAACCAGGTTTTGTTTGACGATCCGAATAAAGAGAATGTTGAGGCAGCCGTCCACAACCAGATAGATGGCCTTTTCGCAACGGTCCCAGATCTCGTTGATGTGGATATACCGCTCGCTGATCTGCAGGCGGGCCGGGACCCAGATACAGTATACCGAGATGTTGATGGCCGTGATGAGTGCCGCTACGCCGTACTTGAGGCGCCACACAAAGACTCTGTCCGAGAGCAGGATGGCACATCGGTTGATGATAATCTGCAGGAGGAACTGCACCTGCAGGGCCCATGTGGTAACTTTGAAACCACGTCAGCACGGTATACTGGGGGAGGTATAGATAGTACTCACGGATGACAAAGTAAAAGGCAAAACTATATCATCATTGGTCAGCTCTCTCCTATGTATTTCAAGCAGGGCAGCAACTTACCTCGGGGGCAATGAGCCCATCAGGTGCATGAAGCAGATGACTCCAAAGATCAGACACACGCTGATTTCACTCCAGATCATGATGACATATGCGTTGAACATGCCGCGTAACCCCCGCCGGCGGTACGCCCTTGCTGTCTGCTGGATGGCCGTCCACGTCGTCAGCCAGCCGATGCCCAGCGTGAAACCCCATGCCACTGAAGCAATGACAATGTCGGTCCTTGTCACGGGCTGCAACTTGAAGTGCGGCGAAAGAAGGTCACCCGTCATGCTGGGCTGTGTCTCTGCAACGGCAGGGTCAAAGGAAAGAGTATGGGGTTGTAGGGGCAGCCTGGTATCTCTCGAGACGTGCCGGGATGCGGCTGCCAGCCTGTTTTATCGTTTGCATTCGCCCTTACACGGGATCTAGTTCAACATTGCAGGAGGATGCTAAATTAACGCATTATGCAAAGTCTTGCACCGCCGAGTAAGGATATCACGCTTGGATTTCCTGGCTCGACAGCCATGCCCTATGTGGTTACCGGTATGGCGGCTGGCCTTGGTACCAAAGGTCTACTTTGCTGACCTGGCTAGCTCGGAAGCACTTGCGTCCGGGCTAGTTGAGTAATGTATCGGGCTTGGGGGCGAACTATGTCCTAGTTGCAACTAGTTCATGTCCTGAGAAAGGCGGCTGGTGTACGAAGGATAAGCAAAGGTGCCCGGCCAGCCGCTTGGGCAATAGGCGCTGACGATCACTGGGGCTAGCCAAGCTCCCCGTAGAAGATAGCAGCTAGATTCACAGGGCAGATAGATTTGCAGGATGAAAGTCAGGGCCAGCTGGCGGGTCTCGCGGGAGCCAAGCATCGACGACCAAAAGCCAAGGCTTCTCTGCTTGGACACTAGCGACAGCGCCCTCGACGCCTAGAGTTGAATCAGCTTCCCACCTTTTGCCACTCCGACGGGTATTCTTTGAGCCATCACACATGATCGACGTGGCTGCAGTATCCCAGGTCGCTAGGCTTCCCACCAATGGTTGCCTCTAGTAGTCATGGGCAGTCGAGCCCAGTCGTGAACCATAGGGGCTCTCGCTATCACAACCAACCCCTGAGCTGACATGCCACACACCACCTTCCAGACCCCATATGTGCCATCCGAACCTATCTGCTGAGTATCCAGAATACAGACAGGGGCCAGGGATAGCCAATCTAGACCAAAGCAATTTGCGGCCACTTCTAACCCCAATCCTGTTCTGAGAAGCGTGTGCCTTACTCGAGGGTGGCGGGGATGCCGCTTGCCATCAAATCGGAGTCTTTGGAGCCTCCCGAGGCGACCCTTTACGGGTGGCACCGGAAAGCTATCCTAAGCAACATGGGGAAATCAGAGTGGCAGTATGCCGACAGCATCCGGATCGACGAACCGAGCCCCTCAGCTGAAAGGATCGACATAAACATAGTACAGGTGAGTTACGTTGCTTCCCAGCGATATGTGGGATTTCCCGTTTGTGTGCCCCAATGGGATACAGACCAGCGACTTCGAGGATGCCCCCTCTGGCGATAAAGACGATATCAGACCAATAGATGACAATTGGTTAGAAAATTCGATGGAGAAAAGCTTGAGGCTAGATCAGCTCAGTATCTGCCTTCACAGCGATATGGTGGTACTCTCTTATCAAAGCTGATGTGGTGCCCCCGAGGCTTGTAGACGAACTAAGGGCAAGCCGGCCCGGAAATGGTTGCTGGAATTGGTAGGAAGATGCTTTGTACTCCGGCTGACAGACCCGGTATTGCTCACATCACTAGAGGCTTTTGTATCGAACACTTCTTTGGTTTCTGGATTCCCATCCATCAGCAAAATCCTGGCGCTGACTCGCACGGCAAGCAAATGGCAAGCACGCTCCTCACGAACAGTCAGTATTGGCACCGGTTTCGTGATCTGAGGCCGTCATCAAGGCCATCCGGCTGGTGATGAAACAAACTCACGGTGCTTGTCATGCCCAGACAGTTCGATGCCGCATTTCTTCACAGATTTTGCCTTGCTGATGCCAAGACATCGATGCAATAAGCTGGCACAATGCCACCATCAACAGTCTATCCAAACAACCCCTTTATGGCGAATTGTATGATCCTTTGGTTCTAGACCCATGAGATGGCAAATCCTTAGGAAACATTTTGCCGTTTTGGGGGCCACATGCCAAGCAGCTTCTGCTGTAGCCTTGATAGCTTCTCATAGTCGCATCACCGGACGCGGTTTGTTGATCGGGAAGGTCATCCGACGAGAGGCTTGGAGACGGCCATATACACTACCGGTCGATCTTAGGTAGGCCTGACTAGTCGTCGGTTTTATTGGCAGTCCGCCTTCCAAGCCAGTACTGCAATGTCCTCCGAGGGCCTAAAACTTAGGCGCCACCCAGCAGAACGGTTTCGTTGTGCCTTGCGACCCATAGTGCTCGCCGCAGACAAGTAGCCGTTCCACAACAAGGCACATGCTTCTAGGTCCTGATAGCAAAGGTTCTTAGTCTATCACACATTGGGCCGTTTGGACTGAGGTTGGGTCAGAAGATATGCTATATCGGCTCGGTCAAGAAGAAGTGGAATTCATGTTGTTATTCTTTTTCTTACTGGCCCATTGTTGATGATGAGGGTTTCACATCATACTCTACATCAGTGCGGATGATGTACTTGGCGCCTTTCCTTACACCTGTTCCTTCATGTAGCAAGGCGCCGTTGGTGTCTCCGTGGGGGAAGATGGCAACAGCTCCCATGACTGGCCTCACTGGATAGGCGTTCAGGTGACCTTCGCGAGCAGCTGGTAAGAAGAAGGTCGTCTCGCCACCCTCAAACTCGTCGTTCAGGTACATGAGAAAGGTAAACAGTGAGCTCTGTTTGTTGTCTGGGGGAGAGGCGTCGTACACGTATTTGTCGCCAGGAAGGATGCCAGAGGGTGGCCAAGCGCCGTCAATGTGGCATCGGTACTCAGCGCCAGGGACATAGCGATATACTCGAAAACGGCGATTGATACCACGTGCATGTCGGCCTTCGAGTGTCGCAGGAAGGAAGGGAGAGATTCGCGACCAGAGAATATCGTGAAAAGCCGTGTCCACTATCCAATAGAAGTTGTGGGCGAGAATACTCGCATCGCCATCCTCCCGCAATGGCGCATCTGGCAAGAAGTTGACGTGCTCGCCAGCACAGATGATGGCTTTGCATTCAGCAGGCGAGAGAACATTCTTTGCTAGACCCAAATGAGGCACACTTGGATGAGGGTGCCATGTTATCTTGGGCGGAGTCAGGGACAGCGGGATAGAATTTGGCGCCGATGTGTAAAGGATGGCGGGGTACTGGTTTGGAGGCTTGCGCAAGTGGCCAGGGGTTGTCTCTATGATCCTTAGGCTCGTCGAAAGTTCTGCGGGTGCGGAGTTGAAGATGGACTTGTCTAGCACCGAGGCGTAGATCTCCTCTCGTGGCGTTGTGCCCAACGATCCAAGGTCCCATACAGGCTGGATCATGATGGGCGCGGTGGGTGATGACATGTCGGATACAGCAGTTGTGGACCCGTCAATCTGGCCGCATACTCGTAGCACGGCATCTAGAACTGCGAGCAGCTCTGCGCTTTTCTTGGAGCGCTCAAACGCGCCGACCTCAGGACCTTGGGGGTGGGATAGGCCACTGATAACATCAAGATCGCGAACCCAGCGGCATAGAGTCCCGAGTTTTGGCTCCTGCCCACGAATCTTCATTTCTGCGAGCAACACCCTCGCTTCGATGTAGTTCTCGTCAGCCAAGGCAGCTGATATGCGGCCGGATAGGTTGGTGCCCTCTAACAACTAGTCATTAGTAACATTATATGAATGGCAATCAGGCACAAGGTGCCTACCGGCATTGATAGAGCCCGTGGTACATGCTTGGCGGAAGTCATATGCGGCGACTCGGAGATCCTTGCAGGCCTTGGTCTTGATCAGGCTAGGATGTTGTGCCAGTGTCTTGAGAGTATCGACGGCGATTTCGAGCTCTTCTTCGGATATGACGGTACTTAGACTCTTGACTTCGAGGGGGGCGGCATTGCCAGAGTCTGGGGGGGGAGTAATGATGGCGGAAGTGGCGGAACCAGTCTTGGCGGCTTTTCGGGGCTGATCGACCTGCGCATTGTGCTTGCGCTTGGATGCCTTGGACTTTCCCATGACGCGAATGCGAAACAAGCGATGCTGGCAGCGGTAGCTAGGCCGGGAGGGTTTGGCAGATGGTGCAATGGTGTGGTCGAGAGGACGATGTTTGAATTGAGTTTGGTGTTGGTCAAGCACGTTGAATTGGTGGCTCGAGAGTGGAAGAATTGTGGAAGCTGTGGAGGCAAATTGAGGAGTGGCTTATCGATAAGCGACTGAGGGGCGTGGGGCCTCTCCATGACAGAGCTCAGCCTCGAGCCAATGGCACCGGTGGAACAAGCGGGGCCAGTGGGATTGGTCAAGGGCGGACTGAATCTGGAAGCCCACCTACCGGCAGCCGCCTTCCTCGCCAAGGGTTGTCAAGTTCAAGTTGGCAGAAGGAGGCATTTGGCTTTGTCCGTTTCTCAACCAGAACAACAGAGAATCCTGCTTTAGCTCCTAGACCACCATGAGTCTCCAACCAGCAAGGAAGACGGTGCTCATCACCGGGTACGTTATCTCATGACGCTCTCCGCACGCCACTACAGGCAGGTCTCGCGGCTGACTCGTCCCTGTTTTCTCCTCGCTGCAGCTGCTCCCCTGGAGGCATTGGCTGCGCCCTAGCGCGAGCATTCCAGTCTCGAAGTGAGTGCGAGTCGTGAGCTCGTAATGTGGCTGATCATGCTTTGCTTCCCTAACCCGACGATCCCCCCCTTTGCCTGCCGTGGACCGTCCATTGCTGACTGGTTTCGGCTTCGCTTCTTCTAGACTGCCATGTCATCGCCACCGCACGACGGGCTGAAGCCTTGGCTGAGCTGGCTGACATGGGCTTGACGACGGTTCGCCTCGACGTCGATGATCAAGAGAGCATTGCAGCAGCTAAGCTCCAGGTGGGAGAGCTGACTGGTGGCAGGCTCGACATTCTCGTCAATAATGCGTAAGTGGTCTCTCTCAACTCCCATTAGGCATCGCCGGCTCCCAGCCAGCAAGCCCCGGCTCACCAAGCGGTCGATTATCCATTCGCCCTTGACTATCCGCTTACCTTACCCCAGAGGCGCTCGCTATGTGATGCCGCTAACCGACGCATCCCTTGATCGGATCCGTTCCACGTTCGAGACCAACGTCTTTGGCGTCATGGAGCTCACGAGACAGATGATGCCGCTTCTCATTGCTTCCCAGGGCCTAGTCGTTAACATATCGTCTGCCTCGGATCGCATAGCCTACCCCTTCAAGGGAGTCTACTCCATGACTAAGGCGGCACTGACGTCGTATTCGCGGAACCTGTCGGTAGAAATCGCCCACTACAACGTTCGCGTCCTCAACGTCGTCACCTCGTTCGTCTCCAGCAAGGGCCAGAGTGGTGTCGCGGAGCCGTGGCCAGAGGACACTCTCTACGACAGCATGCGCGGTGTAGGCCAGAGCGCAGGCAGTGGGAAGCGGATGACGGCCGAAGACTATGCTGAAAAGGTGGTTGCAGAGGCGCTGCGGGGAAAGGGATGGGAGATTGGGCCGTGGCGATTCTTTGGTACCCGCGAGTCAATGCGATTGGGCACCATGAGCAGTCTCCTCTGGCTGCTCGAGTGCCTTGGTGACGGCTGGGGCAGATTTGTCATGCTCAAAATGTGGCCTTTCAAGATCCTCAAGCAGGCCCTCCAGGGTAAGGATAAGACGGCTTAGGCCAGCTGGTGTACGATGCGGTATGCGGTTTGTGGCTTGTGCTTGGTCTGTTCTGGAATAGCCAATCAGTGAATTGAAACAGTTTATTTTCCCAGTGCGACTACAATGACGATTCTACTTCAGCCATCCGTCGTCGATGCGCTGGGTATAAACTGCGAGGCTGGGTAAGGATTTTTTACCAAGACAATAACCACCTGCCCGATACAGGCATTGACGCCCAGATAACGGCTAAGCTAGACCAGCAACTCTCCAATATCCGCAGGGGGGATCCAGACCCCTCAATTCGGTCTGCGATGGCCCATTGAGTTGGGTCAATAGATAAAGCGATCGCTCGCCGTATCTACTAACGCACCGCTCATTCCGGTGACACAGGTGAGACAACACATCGCCGGACTGCCATTGCGCGAATTGGCATGATGAAGCTGGCTCTGCCGTTGATACACGCCGCGCTGGCATCTCAAGGCCTTGCTGCCCGGACCTGCAAGCCGCGTCTCACACCAGAGAAGCTCGAGGCCGTCATCACTACTGAGGGTCTAGAACGCCATCTATGGTCCCTGGATAAGCTGGGGCGCGAGAATGGTGGCAATCGAGCCTTTGGCACGCCCGGCTACCAGGCCTCCTCGGACTACCTGATGGAGCAGATTGGTGCTCACGACGGCGAGGAGGACAAGGAGTTCCGCATCTGGAAGCAGTACTTCAACCACACGTTTGCAGAGACGCGTGAAATTTCTCTGACGGGTCCCAACGGGGAGGACGTGGAGGTGTTTACGCTGATCTACAATCACGCTACACCAGTCCCCGAAGGCACCACGGCGCAGCTTGTCGATCTGCCTGTGGACGACGCCCGAGGCAAGTCGAGTTCCGAGAGCTCGGATCCCCTGAATCAGCTACTAACGCGGCGCTCCAGGTTCGGGCTGCTTCGCAGATCAGTGGGCGGACACGGAAGTGACGGACAAGCTGGTGCTAGTCAAGAGAGGCGTGTGTGCCATCTCTGACAAGATCCGACTGGCCAAGACGCACGGTGCCCTGGGCGTCATCTTATTCCACAATGTCGACTCCACACCCAACATAGGCTCCCTTGGTGCCTCCAACATCGGCTCTCTTGTTCCCGTGGGCATGGTCCGGATGAGCGTGGGGGAGGCTTGGAGGGCTAGGCTGATTGCCGGCGAGGAATTGACGGTGACTCTTCTCGTCGATGCCTTGTTTGAAGACCGCGAGACGTGGAATGTCTTTGCCGAAACGATTGAGGGCGACCCTGATAATGTCATTGTGCTCGGTGCGCATCTGGATTCTGTCCCAGCGGGCATCGGCATGAACGACAATGGATCCGGGGTGGTCGCGCAGATTGAGATTCTCAAGGCTCTGCGCCGCTTCCGGGGCATCACCAACAAGGTCCTCTTTGTCTGGTGGGGAGCCGAGGAGAATGGGCTGATCGGCTCGTTATACTACACAGCTGGCCTGACTGAGGAGGAGGCCGACAAGATCCGCTTCTACTACAACTACGACATGATAGGCTCCCCCGAGCCCGTCTACGGCATCTACGTCGGCGAGAACCCGGGCGACATGGTCGGCGCCTCCCTCCTGCACGACTACCTCGTGGCGCACGACCGGCCGGCGTACTACGGCGGCTTCGGCACAGGCTCCGACTATCTCGGGTTCCTGAACCTGGGGATCCCCTCGTCGGGCATCCACACGGGCGGCGGCGGCACCGTGGACCCGTGCTACCACCTGGCGTGCGACGTCTACGGCAACTTCAACCTCGACGCGCTGACGGTCAACACCAAGGCGGCGGCCGTAGGCGCTGCGGTTCTTGCGCTCTCGGTCGAGGGCCTGCCGCCCAGGGCGCAGACGTCGGCGAACCCGCGGGGCAAGAACAAGATCAGGGCGCAGTTTGACATGTGGCGTCGCATCGCGCTCGAGGTCGAAGGCGGGCATCGCTGCGCGACTGGCGATGAGCACAAGGTGTAGCCGGGATGTGACGTAGCACTGATGGATTCATTTGGAGAGGCTTGGCTGTGGCAATTTTGCACCGGTAAGAGTATGTCGTTGCGACGTGCTCCGAGATATTTCTGCTCGATGGTGAATAATAGGAATCTTGACCGTTTAATGAAGGAATATAGCCTTCTTGGCCCTCTCTACCAGACATCCAAAACAGCAATGATCATACCTTTTAATTCAGCCCCAATCGGAACATTCTCTCATCCGTCTCCTCATTCATCAACAACTGCCCCCACAGCGATCCCAAAACGTAAATCCGGCCAGTCCTGCCCACTCCGCCGGTCTGCGTCTACATTGACGGATCGGCGGCCCGCAGCGGGATGAGCATGGTCCATCAATTTAAAATAAAACCCTAAACAAAATAAAGAAAAAAGCATGGGCACTCCTGCGCGTCCAGAGGGAGCCAAATTGCGCCAATTTTGTCGCTTGCCTTTCCCAGAAGGAACGGACAGGGAGTGCCCGGAGGAGAAGCGGGACGCCTCCCGGATCGGGACCGGAGCTGTGATGCCGAGAGGAGACACATCATGGCTTGGGTCCTGGGCTTTTAGGGTTGCGTGCTTGGGTTGCGCAATTGTCCAATGGTTGAAGGGGTTGTACTACGCGTTGTGTATTCTTTTAGGGCTGTTGAGGCATGGCGATCAGGACCCTGATTGTCCTACACGCAGCAATACTGGTGATGATCATGGGCGTGTAAGTGAGCGATTCACTGTGAGCTTAATCTCAGCACTATTGCAAGCCCGTCAATGAGGCTCGATAGCATGTTTCTTTTCGACAAAAACCCACGTACAAGTACCGCCAGCAAGCGGAGAGTCGGGTCCGCCTCCGCATCGCCCATTCCACGGACACACCGCGGTGTCTCTCGCCGGTTCATCTGAAACGCCGCCACCTGGGGTAATTTCCTTCTGGTCCTCTTTTCTGCTTGCCGTGCGTGCTGTGTCTTGGAGCGTACAAACATGTCTGGGCGGCTCTTGTTCCTCCGGCCGCACGTCGACTTGCCGGCATAGATTGCGCTGGCGCTGCGGAAAGCTTGGCTTCTCGGGCCATGGGCCCATCCAACCACCCAGACGGGGGTTGGGCAAGCTTCCTCTTCCGATGCTCCGTTGGACGACTTCATCGCTTGGCGTGGAGACGTTGCCAGAATCATGGTGGATCGGGGCTCATGGGCATTCGTCTTAAGAAGGCCCCCGAGCTCCCTCCTCCTGGTTGATCTTGCCCAGCAGCAGCCCTTCTTCGGTGTCTAGATCCCCTCCAAGACCCAGCTCCTCGTCTCCATCTACCATGCGTTCCGCCGCCGCCATCACGGCCCTCACCCTGGGCGCCCTCTCGGCCACCTCGGCTCACCCGTCTCCCTCGGTCACGGCGCGCCAGGCCGATGCCAACCCCTTCGTCGGCAAGAAGCTGACCATCAACCACAACTATGCCCGCCAGCTCGAGCAGACGTACGAGGCCTTCATCGAGGCCGGCGACGAGCTCAACGCCCGCAAGGTCCGCACCGTCCAGAGCACCGGCACCTTCTACTGGATCTCCAACATCGCTACCCTGCCCGCCCTCGACACGGCCATCTCCACCGCCCGCGCTCAGCAGGGCCAGGGCGGCGAGCCCCAGGTCGTCGGTCTCGTCCTCTACAACCTGCCCGACCGCGACTGCAGTGCTGGCGAGAGTGCCGGTGAGCTGACGGGCGCCGCTGGCCTCCGTCGCTACAAGGCCGAGTACGTCGATGCCTGGGTCGACCGCATCCGCCGCGCTCCCGACCTGACCTTTGCCATTGTTGTCGAGCCCGATGCCATTGGCAACATGGTCACCGGCCAGGGCATTCCCTTCTGCGCCGAGGCCAGGCCCATCCAGGAGGAGGGCATTGCCTACGCCATCCAGAGGCTGCAGTTCCCCAACGTCAACCTCTACCTTGACGCCTCGCACGGAGGCTGGCTGGGCTGGGCTGACAACCTTCCCCTCGGTTAGTCGCCCTCAAGTTTACCTAGATGCTTCAACCTCATGCTAACGAGACTGCAGCCGCCGCACAGCTGGGCAGGATCAAGGCCCAGGCCGGCAACAGCACCAGGATCCGTGGTTTCGCCACCAACGTGTCCAACTACAACCCCTTCGTGGCAGCGGTCCGCGAGAACTACACGGAATGGAGCCCCTCTTGGGACGAGGACCACTACACCCAGTCCCTGGCTCCCTTCCTCGAGGAGCAGGGTCTGCCCGCCCGCTTCATCGTCGACCAGAGCCGCGTCCACCTCCCCGGCGCTCGCGAGGAGTGGGGTGAGTGGTGCAACGTCGCTCCCGCCGGTCTCGGCCGTCCCCAGGGCACCGACACCGAGAACCCCTACGTCGACTCGCTCACCTGGATCAAGCCCCCTGGTGAGAGTGATGGTGAGTGCGGTCTGGAGGGTGCTCCCCGCGCTGGTGCATGGTTCGACGAGTACGTCCAGATGCTGGTTGAGAATGCCCACTCTGATATTGTGCCTGCCGAGTCTCTGCAGAGGCCCAGCTACCCCTGGTGGCCTTGGTAAGCGATGAGGGCTTGATGGAAGGTTGGGAATTTCTTGTGTATATATTTGAGCCTTGTTATACTACTTCTTTACGCACATAAGTGAGCTATCAAAAGCTATCCTAGGCTATGGAAGAGATGGAGTAGATGCACTTCCCAATGCCGGCCGCGCTCTACAGTTTCACACCATGTTCCAGCCATGTGATGCCGACCTCTACCTTGTGAACTAGAGTACCGAGAGCAGGTCTCCGTTGAAGAGGACATCAGACGCGGCCGTGTTTCGCGGGCCGTTCAAGAACAGATCCAGGAGGATCTGGTCGGGGTTGAGGAACGTGCCAACAACAATAGGAGGCAGCACCTTGGTACACTCAGTCAGGCTGTTGATGTTATACACTCCCAGCAGACTGAGGCGGACATATGCCCTAGCATAAGCCTATATCTCTGTTAGTACATGCACGGGAATGCTCATCAAGTAGGCGAGACGTACCAAGTTCCACGGAATCTGACCCGTTACCTGGTTCGTGAAAGCAAGCCACGTAGGTCTCGTCCTCGGGTCCTGGGAGAGCAGAATGTCGCTCTGGAACTTGAAGATGCGCCGCGGTGAGTTTGCGTTCATCGTCTCGCCGTAAAAGTTGACGTCCCAGACGCCCGGGGTTCTGTCCTGGGGATCGCCAGCACGCGAGGTGTCGACAAAGCGCTGCTGGCTAGTCGAGTGGGCGCCGACGAGAGCCACCAGGTCGTGCGCATCGATGGTCTTGTCGGCAAACAGCTCCAACATGTCATCGACGCTGTCAAAGGGAGAAGGGAGCAGGCCCGTCGGGGAAGGCTGGCTGCTATCGAGGCGGCCGACAAAGGAGCGCACGCGAGGGCCAAGCGGACACACGACGGTGCCGACGTTGGCGGCCATCTGGATAAGATCGGCCATGCTGACGCCGTAGCCCTTGTACTTGTTGTACCAGGTGCGCATCTGGGTACAGATCTCGGCGAGGCCAAGATTGTCGGTACGGGCCTCGCATTCGCCGGCCAGGACGACAGAGCCATCGGCGCCGCCGCCGGTGCCAGTGCTCTTGGACCAGGTGCCGGCGTCGTGGAAGCCGAGACGCACGGCCGCGCGAGCGACATTGTTGCAGCGCAGGGCCGATCCAATCATGGCATCGCGCATCTCGTTGGCAATGTACTTCCAGATGCAGCAGGTATCAGCCGCACAGGCGGCCGAGTCCCTGGGCGGCGGGAGGAGGTACGTCGAGGTGAGATCCTCGCCCTGGGCATCTCCGTTGAGGATGTCCCTGACGGCTCGACCCGTGGGGGTCAGCTCGTCGTCCTCGAGATAGGCGAGGTCGCCGATCATCTCCGAGGACTGCCTGGGCTTGAGCTTCTTGATCTCCTCGAGCTTCTGGCCCATCCCGGGATAGGCGAGAGCGGCCTGGAGACCAGCCAAGGCGGCGAGGACAAGGGGGATGGACGATCTCATGGCGATCGTACCGATAATAGGGAATAAAAGTGTGAAAGAAGGTACACAAGGACGGCGATCACTGGGAGTCACCTGGGAAAGAAGGGAGGAATGGAATGATATCAAGTGTAAAGCTGAGCGGCCTGCTTCTTCTCGAGAAGATGCTGTGTCTTGCCCGGCCAGACCATCCTCTTTATATCTCCAACGAGAGTCTACACGAGACCACATCCCGCATCCTAGCCCCCAGCAGCCATTGCACGAGGATTCCCTCTGCCCTCCATCCGAGAGCGACGAGATAGGCGCTATGCGAATCGGGAAAGCCTGCAGCACAAGCAGGAAACCCACCCCTGCCTTGACTCTGGCTCTTCCCAGGCCTGGCGTCTACATGCATGAGGACTGAAACGACCAGCGTGGATGGGGACCCGACTGCTGGGGTTGCAAGCCAGCTGGGCGAGATATGTCATTTCAGCATGGGCATGTCAGACGCCAGGGATGGTATCATCTGGACAAGCTTAGGGGTTAGATGTGGCATCCACCATCACCGATCTCACTCACAAACAATTTCGTATCTCATGTCGGCGTGTTGGCCTCCGGCTCTCTCGATAAGTGCTGCAATACTACCCCATGGGTTGAGAGCAAGGAGATTGCCCAGATGCACTTCTTCGAGGCCCCAAGAAGTTCCAAATCCTTCTCGCACGTTCCCCTCCCCCTCTCTCGCTGCACGTTGTCGTCACTTTGCGGCTGAATTCGGGTCTGAGCCGCTTTTGCAGCTAATAGTCTGGGTTTATTAGCCGAAACCAGCATAGGGGGTGGTTGGACGGGAGCTGACAGCTCGTAGCTTGCATGCGGGATCTCAGATCCCCCTCCTCCTGGCGTTTGGTGGGCTTCTTGGGCCAAAAACAACACAGACCCAGTGAGTATCCTGGTTATGTGACGCCACCTCCGTCAGCGTGTGGCATCTCCCATCGAATCGTGTATAGATGTTTGGGTTGTAGGAGGGGAAAACATGATGTATCACGTATGCAAACCAGCTGACCAAAGCAAGTTCCATCGTCTGAGAATACCGCCACGCGTCAGTGATGAGAGTTTTACTCATCATACTTGAGTATGTGGCGGTTGACAAGCATATAGCCTGAACCAATCACCTTGCCTAGCATACAGTTGTCGGTAAGAAGGCTGCAAGCTGCCGTTGCTAGGGTCAATCAGTGTCCTTCCCGTCAACGCCACTCATCCAGCTCTATCGACTATTGCCTTGCTAGCAGGGATTGACCGGGACAGGCTGAGGCGATCATGGCTTGGGCTGAGGCTGCACGGGATCGGCGTGAGCTAAAAGGTCATCTCGTGATAAGCTGACATGCAACGTTGTTCCGAGGTGGCTTGATTGATTGACCGCTCTTTGATTTCTGTTATCTCGATGGGACGGGAGAGGAAAGCACGCCGTCTAGATTCGTGCAGCTGTGAGGTAGCATCGCTTCTACCCGGCCACCAGTCTCGGCAGCAGCAGGACCGGGATCTTGATGAGGGGGGCCAATCAAGGCTTTGGGCGTACAGCAGCGTGCAGGTGTAAGCAATATCACTCTGCAGCTGTGGTTTGTCTGCTTGCTCGAGTGGGTGGCTACAGGCTAATCCATCGATGCAGAGGCCATTCACTGCCGCCCAATCGCTCGATGGCCCATATATGCTTCTCTCAGCTTTGCTGCACCATAACGTCATCGGTGCGTGCCGGGATCGTGATAGGAATAGGGAGGATTGGGGGAATGGTAGGATTCGAGTTGCATAGCAGGCCTGTGACAGATATCGGTGCATTCTCTGCTACTCGAATAGCCTGCCATGGCCGTCCCCTGGCAAGCATTTTAAACAGAGTATAGGCCTTCTGGAAGTTGGCGACTGACTTAGAAATGAGCTCTAGCTGGCAAGGATCCTGCTTGGCTTGAACACTTTGTAGCATTCTGTATGATGGCTGACCCATGGATTACTCCGGTGCCGACCTTCTAGGTTGTTTGTCTCCATCGTCATATTGCAATCCCCGATGCCAAGGAGCCCAGCCAGGAGTCCTAAAAGGAAGGCATTCGCACCACGGAAAGGAAAATTGTCAGAGAATAATCAGTATCGATTGAGCCACCTAGCTCCGAACAAGCAGTTTATGTACTCACACGTGAGGCATCTTCTTGATCTATCCACTCTTCTATCCCCAAGCCATCACACTAGGTCTTGTGCTAATGCTCTGTACCATGTCCACGTTTGGACGTGGTAGCTATTTAAGATCTGGTAAGAATAAAATATAGTTATATATGACGATGAAGAGAGGGTACAGTCCAAGGTGGAAGCAGTGGAGAGTAAATAAACAGTAGGGGTGGTGCCAAGTGCCCCGGCAATGTATAGTTATATATTAGTACTTCGTAATATCTCTAAATAACTAATAGAGAAACACTTTGTAGAGTGAACTATATTGTTCTAGCTACTAAGAGCTCTCGTGCATCATCCTCTCGTGTATCATTGAGTGGCACATCTTTCATTTCGGTAATCATGCTCTGCGACCATTTCATGCCAGCCAACTCAAATACAAGAATAAGCCTGCATATAAGACTAGATGCCAAATATCGAAGCAACACTAAAGCTGCGTCCGAGGTCATTGTGAATAGAAGCGACGAAAAGATGATAATGCCCGCGATCATATGGACAAAGGCTAGTAAAGAGGAGATCCAGTACCAGAATATAATGGAGCGTCTTAGTCGGAAGGCTTGTGCTGGAATGGATTTATGGGCTAGAGATGGTTTGAACTCGGAGGCGATGGTGTTCCAAATGGTGCGATGCCTTCTCCAAAACGGAACCAATATCCAATGCATCGCTGCCATTGTTGGCAAGAAGACGAAGAAGGATAAGCTTGTCCAAAGAAGCGGCATAAAAGAGCTCTGACAATTAAAATAAGGACCGCGGAACGTCCAAGCGACCAGGACATATGGGAAACATTGGCTATGGCTGCGGCGGCGAATAGATATTCTCCTATGCTTAGCAATTTGGAGAAGGAAGTATTCTTAAGTAGCGTTTGTAGTAGTGTTGCTCGGAGAGTTGTTGGCTCTTGAAGAATTGTCCACGCCGAATCGTCGGTGTAACTCATGATGCGGGAAGGGTACGCACCCACCGAACCCAGGCTTAATAGAGCGGCTAGAAAAGGACGATTGAGCGACAAGAGCGCAATCTCACTAATGGTCGGCCCGCATGTTGAGAAGAGGATCGGCCCTAGGCCTAGAACAAGACCGGCGCTTGACATAAAGGCCTTGGCTGACTCGGATAAGTTGTCGAGAATGCAAGTTTGATGCTGTAAACAAGCATGATCTAGCTCCGCCATGGAACCATTGTGAAATGCATGTGTGTATGTATTCCATGAAGCTGCGCACTCCTCCCTGCTTATGGGTGCGACAGTGGTGTCGTTGAGAATGGGAGAAAATTGGATAAATTTAAGGGGTCCTCTGACATGCGATAATTCGTGAACCCTAGCACTATGGCTTTGCTGCGGAAAGAAAAGGGCAGCTAGGACGAGGGATTTTATCCATAGTACATGACATCGACGCATCTTTGGTGGTCACAACGGGCAAAGACATGAAGATAGGTGTATAAAGATGCTGCAGGTGACTCGAGCAGATGGAGGTGGACGGCGGACCTTTATTACCACGTCTCCCAGAGTCTTATCTGCCATCTGACCACGGCGGCTGAAGATGAGACATTAGTGCTTACGGAGTATGTAGCATCATTTGAATTAAGGGGTATGTCCGCATGCATCTGTCAGCCAATACTTGAATCGAATAGCAATCCAGAAGACAGTGTTGTGGGCTGCGCTGCCTGCATGGCTTACACCAGAAGGCGCTAATTGTCACAGCTTGTGCCTCCCGGCCCGGAACCAGGCTACGTCTTGTTAATAGAGCTACCTATTTAGCTAAGGCTTCTACGAATAGTCAAGATAGGGATGTAACAATTCAGGAGAGAATTGCGCCTTCTTTTGGCTTTTTTGTCCCCTGGCGGCAATCCAGTCAGAGCTTTGCGGCTTTCCTTTGACTGCCCCGTTGCTGAGTACATGCATGTGGTGAATGCCTATCCAACATCTACTTCATGGCCAATGCTGCAATGCAGTTAGCAATCTATCATGTGCAGTTCAATGTCGCTTCAAACAGAGATATAGCAAACGCGGTAGAGGCTTGGGTCCCTGAATGTGTTTCTCCAGGTAAATGACACCAATAACAGATATGAGCACACAAACCTGGCCTGCTCTCTTCGAGATTGTCGTGAATGCAAGCAACATTCTCTAGCATTCTCACTGTGATTGTGTTTTGGTGCAGCCTGAATGTGTCTCTCAGAGGCTCCGCTACAGGGCGAGTTGTGTTGGCAGCAGCCGGCAGCTGGCGGAGTTCAACCTCGTGCTTAGATTCATCTTTTTTGTTTGCCTGTTTGCAATGCTGAATTTCTCCCTCTCTTCTCCCTTCACCTCTCCACTTCTTCATTTCTCTACTTCTTCATTTCTCTACTTCTTCATTTCTCTACTTCTTCACCTCTTCACCTCTCCTTGTTTTGCGACCCGTGGGATCTCACCTCTCCAGGCATATCTTGTGCAGCACGTGAGTCGAGGCATGCTCCTTCGTCCTATTGCATCAGGCTTTTATACTCACTCCCATAACTGCAGCTTGGCCACCATGTTCCAGCGCGTCAACCGCGCGCAGAGCGTGTTGGGCTCTGGTAATGGCGTGTCCTCGAGACCGGTACTTCTGCCGTCGCAGGAGATCAATTTATCGATTCCGTCAAACTACGCCCCCAGCTGGGGTCCCATGCAAGCGTTCCGTGAGCTCGTGCAGAACTGGTGTGTTTTCCATCACTTCGTGCTTGAGTATTTACTTACTAGCCTCTTTCTTTGCTAGGCGAGCTGCCATCATACAATCATTCGACCTTGAACCTCGCGGGTTTCGCGTCAAAAGAGACGAAGCGTTTTCAAACGACCTATCAGTCATAACATTTACAGCAACCATGGCAGGGGAGGACAAGCCGCTTGGATATATCCGCTTCCGCAGTATTGATGGTCTTGGCACCATCGAGATGGTCAATCGCAATGCCACAATTGAGCGAGACCATCTTAACATCGGCAGCACTACCAGGCGTGGCTCCGACAACCAAGCAGCCACCCATGGAGAAGGGTTAAAAATTGCATTGCTTGTTTTGCAGCGCCAACCCCAGAACCATTCAGTCCGGCTCGTCACCAAGTCCACAGACTGGCAATTCGATTTTACACCGGAGTCCAAACTGGTGGCCCGTCAAGCTCATTTCAGCCCACAGCAGCCTGGAGGGTTTATGACTGAAGACCGGACTCATCCAAGGCCATTCCTAGCAAACCCTGCATCAGATGTGGTCTTTATCCTTGGCGAGGAGAGGATGGGCATTGATGACTGCGGACAGAGGAGAAAACGATCACCCATCCAGAGTCTTGACTTTGAGAAATGGTGCACATGTGCTATATTTCTTCAAGACATCCCTAATGGGAATGTTTACACGTCTGCTGGGACCCTTATTACCAACCAAGACTTCTCCGGGCGCCTATATCTCAACGGCATGTTGCTGCAAGGCTCGTCTACCCAGACAGCAAGCGTCACCGGACTGCCTTTGCAATATAGCTACGATTTTGAGAATGGCGAGGTTAATCGCGAAAGGCAGTCACTTGCGTCTATCGATGCCGAAGGACTCTCCATCATGGAAATCTGGAAGATGGCGCTTATGGTTAATCCTGAGCTTATCTCCAAGTTACATGATATGCTCATGCGAAGCCGTCGGTCCACTTTGCCGCCCAGGAATGCAGATGTTGCTCTGGAGCATCAGCACTGGAAACGAGAAATTGTCATCCAGTTGAAGGCACATCTTCTTAAAAGCGAAAAGACATGGTACTTTTCTGGAAGTCAGCTCTCCCGGGTATGTTTTCCAAGCATCTTACTACCACTATCTAACATATTCCAGAACCCCTCTCTTCGTTCAAAAATAGAAGGACTTGGTTATACGGGGAAGTGTCTTCCTTGGCATTACTGGCAAATCCTTCAGACACATAAGATCTTTAGGACAGTCTCGGATGAGGAGGGGCAGATCTTTGTTGCAAACTCAAGGGAGGTCTCGGAATTCGATGGCAAATATGCCCAGGAATTGGTGTACCTCATGCGATTCTGTTTCTCTGCTTGTACCTTATCAGGAATCCCTCACATGGACACTCACTTTGTGCAGGTAGGCGGTCTTTGCTTGGAAGCATATGTCTGGCAAGGCTTTGAAGGGCTCTTTTTCTGCAAGATCAACGCCCGCTTTTTGAACAAGCGCAAATCCTTGGAATGGCTTGGGCTTCCCAAGACATTGGACGATCTCGCGGCAGCGTCCTACGTCGCAAAGTCGCTGTTCAGGGAGATTTACTCCAAATGCGCACAACTCGAATCCCAACGGCAACTTGAGCAGAATCCGCTCTGCATGCAAATGGATAAGGCGATCCAGGACTTTGCGGAGATCAAGAACGCCATTACCATTTCAGGCCACTGGACGGAGACCCCTGGAATAACAATCGCCCAGCCACCGGGGGCCGGTTGGCTTGATGACCCTTTCTCTGGAGGAATGGAAACTGAGGTTCATGGCGAAGCCAGCTGCGGAGAGTTGAGGGGATTGCTTCTTTCCGATCCCAGTCTAGGTAAGTCATGCCCACGCTCTCAGTGAAAGTATTGGTCTTTAATACCCTTTAGTTCGTCGATCCGGAAAATCATGCTCAGCTACCTCTTGCCGAGTTGGTCACATGATGCAAGGCGCAAAGGAGTTGACGATCAGCGGCCTCGAATCCGGAAAGAAATACTTTTGCGTTGTTAAGAAGCTAGTTCAGACCGGCATCGTGACGCCAATTCCTATCATCACCGACTACCACATCGTGGAGAGTCAGGAATCTCAGGCAGAAGCACCGGCCAGCTATAGTAAGAAGATACTCCACGGCCCCCAAAGCGAGGTATCCTGGCTAACCTGTCCGTCAGCTCTAGGGAAGGAAATTGATTTATTCAACATCATGGTTCCGCGAACATAGTATGAGGCAAAGAACCCGAAGCGAGAGTCAGCTGTGATCGGAATTCCCAAGGCCGAGGAGGCTTCTACATCTGCCAAGCGTCCGCGGCTGTGAAATGAAATCACGGGCAAAGTTAGCAGATCGTGGCGCCTGCGGGAAACTGTAGGATAGAGGGATTTCAGATTGCATGAATCGGTGTTTGCTTGGAGCATTGCTTGAACAGGGTTCATGGTGGACCATGTACGGAGTATTAAGTGAGGAACGTAGTAACACGAGAAGAACTTGCATTTCCAAAGCGTCTGTCCATCAGGAGAGGGCATAGTTTGCTCTGGACTCTCTACTGGCGACCTCATCACCATGACTGGTCTCGCTCCTCAGCCGCCGATATGTTTCTGGGGTGCGAGAACTCCCAGTAGGGGAAAGTGGTTTGGAAGAAAGATTCATGGTGACATTAAAAATAGCGAGAGAGCACTATCTAACTCATTCTCTAGCTCTGTACTCCTTCTTTCTGTATTGCACTTTCTGTAGTCTAGGTTTCTATCCTTTTATGTAACGCTGGCAAAGAAATAGCACGGAAATATCAACATGGCGAAAGACGTAGGGTGTATCAGCAGTCCGGCACGCTGACGGGGATGTGCAGCGGCACACTCGTAGCCAACCCGCTCAGGCTCGTCTCCTTGAACTCGTTGCGCATGCCCTTGGCCGTCAGGCGCATGGCGCGGATGGCGTCGTCGAGCCTGACCTTTTGCGTGCCGGCCTCGCTGCTGAGCGCCAGGTTGGCGCTCGAGATGGCCTTGATGGCGCCCAGGGCATTGCGCTCGATGCACGGCGCCTGAACGAGCCCGCCGATGGGGTCGCACGTCAGGCCCAGATTGTGCTCGATACCGATCTCAGCCGCCTGCTCGATGGTCTCGGGTCCCGCGCCCATGCAGGCGGCAAAGGCGCCCGCCGCCATGGAGCACGCGACGCCCACCTCAGCCATGCACCCGCCCTCGGCGGCGGAGATGGTCGCGCCACGCTTGTAGAGCATGCCGATGGCGGCGGCGGTGAGGAGGAAGGTCGGGATGTCGCGCTCGGGGTCGTCGCTGACAAACTCGGTCGTGTACTTGAGGACGGCGGGGATGATGCCTGCCGCGCCGTTGGTCGGTGCCGTGACGATACGGCCGCCCGCGGCGTTGGTTTCGTTGACGGCGATAGCGTAGACAGTGAGGTAGTCCATGGCAGGTAGCGTCGTGCGGCGCACTGGTGAAGGCGTGATGGGGTGGACGAGGGAGCCATGGACGCGAGGGTAGCGCTGTCTGCGCTGCACGATGCCTGCCTTTTGCGTGGGAGTGACGGAGGTGCCAGACTCACCGCTGCCCAGGCGGCCTGCAGGGGATGACTGCTGCTGCCCAGCACCGTTTGTCCCGTTGCCAACGTCACCCGTGTTGGAAGGGTACAAGCCTCGGGTGAGGCGCTTGTACAGCGCGGGCGCACGTCTATGCAGCTTCAGAGAGCCGGGTAGGGTGGTGTTGAGCGGGGCTTGGACACCCTCGAGAATGCTGTTGTCCATGACTTCCCAGATGCGGAACAGCTTCTTGAAGATTTCGTCGTCGGTGTAGCCGTGGCTCTTCTCATTCTCGTAGACGATCTGGGCGATGGTGAGGTTGTGCTCCTTACAGAGGGCCAGCAGGCTGGTAGCGTCGCGGAAGGGGTATCGAGGCTGCTGGGCGTTGTGGGAGTCGGAAGCGTGCGGTTCGGCTTCGGCCGTCACGCCGCCGGAGCTTGAGCCCAGGACCAAGCCGCTCTGCTCGCTAGCGCCAGCCTCGAGGAGCTGGTCTGGTGTCCCGTCAGTTGCAGAGTCGCGGGGCTTGACCTCTGAACCGGTTCGACGATCTCCCGCGGCGTCGGATCGACGAATCTCCTTGTAGAACAGGTTCTCTGCCAGATCGGCGGGGTGCTTATTAGGCGCGCCGCCCTCTGGCTGTAGTTCTGTTCCTTGGGCTGCATTGTCGGATTGAGCCGTGGCCGAGGACTGCGTGGACATGGTGGACAAGGCTCCGTTGACGACGAAGCCGCCGCCGACGCTGAAGAGGTCGTTGGTCGCCAGCGGCATGCCCTCTTCGTCAAACACGCTCAACCGCATGCCATTGCTGTGCAGCGGGAGCTTTCGTCCCCACTCCCAGGTAAAGTCACGCTCATAGCTAAAGTCAATCTCCTTGGTCCCTCCCAGCATGAGCTTCTTGGACTCCTTGATCTCGGTGAAGCGATTAGGGACGTAGTCGGTGTCGACGGTCTCGACATCAGCACCCTCGAGGCCGAGGAGCAGGGCGCTAGGCGTCATGTGGCCCTCGCCAGTGAGGGCCAGACTGCCGTAGAGCGAGATGCGAATCTTGTTGACCTTGTGCAGGAGGTCTGCCTCGACGAGATCGGCGACAAAGATGTTGCCGGCACGCATGGGTCCGACGGTGTGGGACGACGAGGGGCCGATGCCGATGGAGAACAGGTCGAAGGTGGAGATGACGGCATGCTCATGGTCGGCCTCGCTATAGGTGCCGGAGGGCGCTTCATCATTGCCGTCCTCGGCGTTGCCATCCTCGGGGTCCGCAGAGGTTGCCGTGCTCTGATACCTGCAGGGCACATGGCGGGGGTTGCGGGCTGAAAAGCGGCATGTCTTGGCGCTTCGATTCTGCATTTGCACATGACCATGTCCGTATGCAGTCAGCTTTGCCTGGACAGCGGCACTGGTATACAGCCTAGCCCCGAGCCTGCTGGCGATGGGCTGGCGGGCAGCGAGACGGCACATGGAAGGGATTGCCATGGCGGATGATGCTGATGCTGATGCTGATGATGTTGATGTGATGATGTGATGATGTGATGAGATGCAAACAAAGGACGGCGGATGGTCGACGCAAGGTGACAGCTGTCCAGGTGGTAGGAGCTTCGCCCAGCCGACGACCGAGACCGGGTCTCTGTCCAAGGCGGAGAGTGGGATCAAATCATTGACAGATCTGGGGAGCTGGTGATGGGGGAATGCGTTCTGACGATTCGAAGACTTTTGCTTCCCGTCATTGTCATCACAAACGAGGCAGACGCGATTGGCTCACCGCCCAGTTGACGTCGGAATATGGAAAATGGTGGGGCCGAACTGTGCAACCAACCCGCCTGTAGCCGACAGTCACTAATAGTAAAGTCTGCTCTCACTTAGCTATCAATGGAGTTTAGAAAAAAGACAGTGATGATATGAGAGGAGCATAGGCAGAGCAGCCCAGCGAGCTCCCAAGCCGATATCAGGATTTATGGACACAGGAAAAGAGAATGTACACAGTCATCCAACACAATCTCGTGGATAATTGAGAATGCGTAGACGCACAATTAATCCCTTCATCATGAGCATGACTCTGCCACAGCATGTTCTCATTCTCCAACCAGGACGCATAGCTCTTGTTCATGAATTCTCTCGAAATCTGACATCTTCTCATGTCAAACCTAAAAATGGTGCACCATCAAATGCTGGTGTTTCTTCGAACGTGGTTGATGCCAAATGCCTACCCTGTACCAATTCCAAACTAAACCATGAACAGCCTGCGTCTTCTTCCACCACGTCCATGCAACCACGTTTCGACTCAGATATGCTCCAGTCTATCTCGTATTCCACCATGGACACCCCTCGGTCAATCAACCTGAACCAAGATCTGCAGCGCATACACACCGACACGACGACATCATAGCTAGCCCATGACAGCCTTGACAGCTTAGCCGCTGCCGAGCAGCAACTCGAAACCCTCTACGACGTAGTAGGTCGATCACAGACCCCTAGGCAGATTGACCAAGACCATCGACGACCGGATCCAGACAGGATCGCCGCCGACACCTCGTCCCGAAACAGAATACAGGGTTTTGGGAAAACGGATGGCGGATTTGCGCTCCGTAATAAAAACCGAAGCTGGTTTCCACCCTGAGCAATGACGGCATTGTGTCAGACTAATCTGCGCTGTTGAGACCTACCCCCAAGGCACCCTTTGAAACATGAAGGAGATTTGCACATCCTCTTCTCGCTTCCAGCATGCTAGCAGCCGAACGCCGAGCACCGCATAGCAGGATAGGCATCGAACAGAAAACGATGCGCACCACTCCGCCTCTGCGCTACCGCCTCTTCTCTCACACACACATTGCCTGCCTGTCCCTTTGTTCGTTGCCGAGGTGTAGATCCGTGGACACGACTGCTGATCCCTTTCCCCCCACCACCTCACACCACCAGCTGCCTGTGCTCATGAACTATTGAAATGGAAATCAAGGAAACCCCCCAACACGCTGATGCGAGAAGGAGAAAAAGAGTAAGAAGGGCAGCTCCCCCCCGGGGTCTCCTCTCCTCTCATTTGTGGGGTTGGCACCACTCAAAGTGCCAGGGATGAAAAGACCCTGCGTGTGGGCGTGGAAGTCTGTCTTTTGGAAACGCCGAGAATGCCATACCCGCCCGGCACGGTTGCTGCCCCGGTCCCAAAATTACTCCAAGATGCAGTACCAACGGTGACATTTGATCATTACAGGTTTTGGACTGGCAAGTTGGCCCACCGAGCCCGCGTCTTTGTCTGGCACCTGCGGCACCCTGAATCCTGGGATCCTCAGCCTTGTTCTGTCCCTGCCGTCCCTGTCATGGCTTGTGGGGGGGTTACCATGCGAGAGCGAAGGTCTTGTATCATAGTCTATGGCGGTTATAGATGGTATACTGGGTCTCCCGCCCGTCTTCTCCGGAGAGCTGACGATAGTACATGGGAGAGGTAAGTAAACGGGACAAGGAATACCTTATCTTCTCTCCACGAGGGGACACACCTCAACCTTGACAAGGTGGAAGGTATGTCGAGGATGACACGGATCGGAACGTCGCTGCAGGCACCCGTCTTAGCAAAGGCCGGCTGGAATGACTCTCGCAACCCTTTCTGGGCAGCCTGCAATAGGATCCGTAGGTGGGAGGGGCGCCGAAACCGTTCGTTTCTGCTCCATGGTTTGCTGGACCAGCCAACTCAAGACTACCGTTGAAGTAGCGATACATCATCCTGACATGGCTGCATACTGTATGCGCTTGCAAAGCCACCTGTCAGACTGTGATGGTGAGCCACGGAAGACGTAGCCATGCACCACTGTCGATCAAGCTTGCCCTCCTCTGTCGCGATAATAAACAAGACTGCCGGGCTCAGTATCACCAAGTGGCATGATAATAAGAGATCAACAACGACATGACTTTGCACGCCCCACACCGAGTGCCAGCTAAGACGACGGACAAGATGCAAAGAGGGAGAGCTGCTGCAGCTGAACAAGAATACCATGGATCGCTGGCCAGAACTACATGGCGCCGTCGATGGGTGATGGGAGCGGAAGCTTGCGAGACCATCCGCGGGGTTTCGTCTCTCGTCTCAACGCTCCCCACAACGATGGGCAACGCGTGCGCATGCATGCCCAACTGCACTAAAAAGAGAGGCACGTGGCGGAGACGATACAGGTGGCCTCTGACATGTCAAGGCGTGCATGGCGCATATTGCGATGCGCCAGGACGCAGAGGTGGTCATGATAGCATCAAAGCCACAGGGCAAGGGCAGCACGAGGTCGACGGGCTCAAGTGGAAGAAGCGGTCAAGAGATTCCGGAGGGGCATCTGAAAGGGTTGGAGGGTCGGATGGGGGGCGCGAGCGGCATCGTGACAGGCGGCACAGACGTCGCATGGGCGGATGAAGCGGCCCAATACCGCATGCCATCCGGCTGCCATCATTGGCCTGAGATGCGCAGACCCAGGACGCAAGGAGGGCAAGGAGGACAAGGAGGACAGGACAAGGGAGGGGGCCGGCGAGAGATAGGCAGACGGACACTGTACGACACTGTATTGCGTCTTGTTGCTGTGTGTCTGGGCGGTGCGCGGGCAAGGGTGGGTGAAGGGTAAAGAGGATGGGATGAATGGATGGATGCAAACGAGGCATTTCCCATTTTCCCGCAACGGCTGGCGATCGTCGCCTGGCCCCGACACACAACAAGGGAGAGAGAGGAGAAGGTGGAGAAGGGACTTGTGAGAAATGCGGTGCTGCTCGGTGGAGAGCCAAGAGGTGGGAAGGGAAGCGAAGTCTACAGTACAAAACGGATGGCGACGGACTGGAAATAACGAGCGGCAGGGTGGGTGGACGGAGAGGCTCAAACAGCTAATGTCAGTTTCCCCATCCAAAGGGAGGGATGGGCGTCGAGTCGCAATATTCGATAGTTCCATACGACTATCCATCCTGTGCATACACCGACGTGACACGAGTAAGAGGGGCTATCCAAGACGGTGGACGCATGCAGAGGACAAGCTGAGCACAAGACGATAGATCAAAGGCCAGATGCGCGCCGTGCGACGTTGAAGACACAAGTCGAGGTGATGAGAGACGAATAAGACACCAAGAAGCGCTTGCCCGGGCGAAACGCCAAGAGAAGCTGCGCTCAGCCGCCGTGATAGGATAAAGAGGCAGGGAGCAGAAGCCAATGGAATGCCAGAAGTCGAGGCACGAGAATGGGGGGAGGTAAGGTGTGTGTGTGTCAGCGGCAGAATCTCCGTGTGGGGAACCTCGACGATGGACAAGAGAGACGAAGTCAGTTGTGTGGCAGGTAGGTGTATGAGGATAAGCCCCAGGGTTATTGACGATGCCCATCGCAATCTGGATGCCATTCCAGGGCCATGCTGTCAATCTTAGGGGGTGGAACGAGGCGGGCCACTGCGGAATCGGACCTATCTGCGAACCAGTAGACTTGTCAGCTCCGTAAGCATGGAGTAGCAAGTGAAGGTATCGTGATGTTCGACCAGGACCCGCATGGGCGTTGATTGCGACCTGCGAAAGAACCCATCGATAGATAGCAGTTCTGCCTCTGTGCTGTGCCACAGTCAACACGAAAACGGAGCACTATACGAAGTGGCGCACCCGCAATGGCCACCACCAGTGCTGTTGCTGCTGGTACTTTTTTTTTCTTTTTTTCTGGCTCACTTGCAGGGAGTCATAGGGCTGTGGGGAGAGAAAAGGCACATGACTCGATCCATGACATCAGAGCTCGCCGGGCGCCAGCCAACGGGAGGTCAGTGTGGCCATTCTTCCTTTCCCGTCGAGCTCCCCCCGCACAGGAAGGAAGAAAGTCCCTCCTCTTGACCTTTGTCTTTTATGGTTGTTTGTTGCGTCGCGCGCGCAACGGCAGCGCTTGACAGACACGGCGTCTCGTACTATCTCTAGGTTGTTACTGTTAGTGTTTCGGTGCTGGCGCAGAAACCGTTGAGAGTGGCCAAACGGAGGGGGCGGTGGACCACGATGGCCTCGTGGGAACAACAGCAAACAGCGACCTCTCACCCCCTCCTTCACCGCAACACAAAACGAGCGACGATCAACCATCCATTAGGGTCGATGGGAGGAGGAGCAGAGGGGGCCAGTGTATCGGACCGCCCACAGTGGTGGTGGTTTGTTCGCAACGGAGGCCGCCTTTTTTTCTTCTCTCTCGCTGATCGTCGCTCGCCGTCCCAAACCAGTGTAAGAGAAAGCGTCTCACTGCCCATCTTTCTTGCCTTGCCGGCAATGAATGATGTGCATTGTGACGTATTGTAAAAAGGCAAAAATAAAAAACTAAAAAGAGAGAAGCCTATTCCTCGTGTTGAGAAAAAAACCAGCCACCAAACGGAACCCGTCGGGACGGATGAGGACCTGTATTGCCACCTCCGTTCTGATGTTCCTCTTCGGATCCCGTGTCTTGGGGTCACGGGGTCGTTCTGCAATCCTTCATGTACGCACATGCAGATACACCTACCTACATGTACTGTACATTAACATGGTAGTTGGGGAGGGTCAAAACGCTACCGCTCCGGGGAGCTTCCCTGCAGACACATGCCGCCGCTCCGGAAGCCACTGCGCCTGCTGACTGCCGTAAAGTTTCCTTCTCTTACTAGTCAACGGTGAGGAAGCCCTGTGATGGCATTGTTGGTGTTTGCTCGAAGGCGAAAAGCGAGAAATCGGCAAATGCGCCCAGTCCACTTTTCGAGTCCTCGCCTTCATTGCGTCACTGGGCTGGGCGAAAAAGGATGGAGGGGGCGTGCCATCCCTATCCGCTGAACGGGCAGGCAGGCAGGCAGTCACCTGTCATATCTTGCACTGCCTGCGATCATAATGACTGGGCAATGATGGCGCAAGGCGCCTCGGCCGAAGCAGATTCCAAGATCCAGTTTCATTGCACCGAAATTTCTACGGTCCTATTTAGGTACCTCATCTCACCCGCCTCTCCTCTTCTGCTTCTGTCATCTAGCGAATTGCCCCGAAGGGTCAGATGGGGGGGCCGGGGTCGCGTGGACGACGAGGAAATTCACAGTTTGGCCGGCCCTCTTCAGAGAGATGTGCAAGCGCACAGATTGGCAAAATAGAAGGGGGGGGGGGGGGGGGGGACAAGTCCAAAATTACCGGTACTTGGCTGGAAAGCGGGGGGTCACGTCTTGGCCTATTTCAGGTTGCGCAGATCGGATCCATCCCGTTACCTTTGCTCTCTTGTTTCTCTTTGGGCTTCCTTTCCTTCTCTGGCGCTGGCACCCATCACCTTTTTCTTTTTCCACTAGGCAACTCCCATACGGCACCCCCGTCCTGGGTTGTGAGGGAGGGAGGGAAGGGTGGGAACGGCGAGATCCCAGGGTCCTCATCGGCTTTTCGGTCAAGATCCATATGCGATGTGCGCGGCGCATAGAGGGGGGCGCCAGCGACTTGGTTTCCGATTCTTCTTCTCGTCCTTCTCTTAGTTCTTCTGCGCACACTTAGCCTCGCTGTCCGTCTCCTTTCTTGTGCTCAACGGACGCACTCCCTCCTCGGTGCACACCCCCTGGTTATACCTTTCCACGGGTTCATGGTGGGACGGGGCGGCGAGGCGAGGCGACGTGCACAGAGTGTACAGGACAGCATGTACTGTCGGCATGGCAATCTCTTTGTCGCGCCCCCTCTCTCTCCACCAGACCGCATCCCTCGTGATATCCTCCCATTGCTACCTGTTTTCTTCGTAAGAAATTCTTGTTGAGCCTCACTCTGGATCTTCATTGCAATTCTTGGTACTGTCCCATTATTCCTTCCATGGCCAAAACTGTCGGTCAAGGGCAAAAAGCCCTTACCTAGCCATGGCCATGGCCACCCCCGTCATTCCTGTCCTACCTCGTTCTCCCCTCCCTCGGCCGGCTGTGATATCATCTGAGCCACTGATAGTCATGATAGTCGGTGGCATGTGCGCTCGCTGTGCACATCTTGACGTCCATGACCCCATATACTGTGTGCTCCCCCGTCACGACGCCCAGCACATGTGTAGGGTCCCTTGACACCGGTCTGTCTCATCATCATCATCATCATCATCGTCATCTCTCCTAAACGTATTGTCCATCTTGCCGTTCATCTTGCCCATCAAGCCTTCCACCAATTGCCCATGCCCTTGTCGCCCTGCACGACGCTGGACCGTCCTCCGTGTCCGCCAAGCGCACCCTCGCACAGTAGAGCCAGCCCTCTGCCAGCCCTCGGCCAGGGTGTGGCCCAGTTCTGCTGTGGGGAGGGTGTAAGAGACGAATGGATGGATGTGCTGAAGAGAGAGAGATTTCGAATCCATTTGGGCCGCCCAGGGCTGCCGCCTAGCGCACCTCTTTGCAGGGTCCTATCTCAGTAATCCCATGTACCTTCCTGCGCGTGGTGGGCGGAGGGGTACCTCTGAAAACGAGGCCAGAGGTCCGGGTACCTAACGGACGGGTACAAACCTGCAAAGGGCGGGTCCTTGGCGCCATCTCCCCTGACTTGAAGGCCACGCCCACGCCCACGACAATTCCCTTCCAGCGCTTCGCTGGCTGCTTCGGAGTGCTGCCAAGACGCCATCCCCCCTTCCCATGTCAGAGGTACAGGTACCCAGACACAGGTACTCTCGGCCGCCCCAACCTCATTTAGGTTCCCACTCCGGTCGCCTCCTCCCAGTTCCGTCTGCCTGTTACCTGTTACTTTCTCTCCAGGCCTCTTCGCTGCCTGGGTGCATGTTATCATTGGGGGTCTCTCCCACCGGCCGCCATCGCATCGCCCCTCTTTTTCCCTCTTTTTGGAACCCGTACCATCACCGTACTGTTTGCCTCACACCCGTCATTTGCCCGTCCCTGGCCCAGTACCTGCGAAGGTACCTCTTCCGACTGACGGGACCTATTAGTCTAATCCACCACCACCACCACCACCACCACCTACCTAGTCCGCTCCTCTTCATCCCATCGTCTCCCACCCTGACTCTTCAGACCTCTTCTTGACTCTTCCTCCTCCGACGAGGTCTCTGCTCCCCATCGTCGCCTGCCGACTTTCCTGCACCTCAACAGCTGTTCGGTGCCCAGAACCACCATCGTCACTTGTCCATCGTGACGCCTTCTCTTCGTCTCGGTCGCTTACCAGCAAATCCTCTCCCCTCTGCCCGCCGCTCTCGCTGCCGGGCTACGGCGCCGCTCGATAATCTTTCGGGCTCGCCCAGTACCCTAATACACGCTCCTCGAATAACATCACACACGACGTAACGAAACCGTCACCTAGCTTCGCAGCGAACCGCCGAGGGCGATTGTCGAGTCCGCCGAGCCACCATCGCATCCTCGACTAACAGCCTCTGAACAAAACTCGTTCGGGCACACCATTTGTTGGCAGCACTCGTCCAGGGTCAACATGTCGGAACACGATCTTCAGTCCCCGGACGCTCCTCACCGTCACCCAATCGAGCGATCTAGTTCTTCGACCTCGTCGTCGTCATCCTGTCACAATGGCAACGATCACGAGACCGAACCCGCGATTCACCAACCCGTGCCGATGCGCCCTCACCTCCCCACCCGAAAGAGCAGCGGTCCGCTCGTCGTTCCGCGTAACAGCTCGGCTGTCGGGCCCATCGAGGCCGATTTTGGTCCCGACGATGTCCGCTCCATGAGCCCCCGACGCAGTAGCGAGGACATTGACAAGATGGGCAAGGAAGCGCGTGAAGAATTGAGAAGGTATGTGGATGTTGCAGCCCGGCAGCAACCAGACAATGGAGCTGACACGAGTCGCACAGACATGCAAAGGCACTCCAAGACTCGCTCCTCACCATTTTCAACCGCATCGAGGCTGTGCGCGAGGAACACGACAAGCTCGACAGCAACAACAAGTTTTTGCAAAAATACATTGGCGACCTGATGAGCACCAGCAAGATCACAGCATCAAGCAGCCGCGGCAAAAAATGAAGACATGAGAGTCTGCCGCCAATCATCAGCTGCGTATGATTCTTGCAGCAGTCGACGAGACCAACCAAGATCGGCCCCATCTATTGCTACCACGACCATCCACCACCTTAAGAAAAAGTCGGACCTGGTGTGAGGCCCGCATCCCAATTCTTCTTATTGACTATTTACTTTACCGCCCGGTCAAGGGCATGATACCCGCGCCTAAGGCGCTTCAACGTTCTTGCGACCTCGGAACCACGACTCCGAGTGGCCCATTACCTTACTCTGCCTCCCACCTTGGGACCATACTTTTACGACTGTACTCTATCTGCTGGATTCTTTCTGGTTTCGACTTGGCTTTACTCACCTTTCGATTCTCGCAAATCCCTTTCTTCTTTTTATTACGCCCGGCTTCTAGGCAGCATTGATATGGGCACAGCACACGGCAAGCATGCATCAGCAACACAAGCGAAGGGGCCTGGTTGCGGGGACTTGACGAATAACATTACACATAACACATCGACATTGGCTATACGTGGGGAGGTTGGCGCATCTGCAGTGGAATTCGTGGTGAGCATTTCATGGCGTTCACATTGGTTACATGGCATCTTTTTATATCTTATTCGGCTCAAGGCTTCCGGGGGAGGACGGAGAGGAGGCGTCCGGACGGATGGAACAGCTAATAACGTCGAGAGGCCCCTCCAGTGATGCCCAACTGGGGGATATCTTTTTGGCCTCTTTAGCTTCAACTCTTCCATAGTTTTGTACATTATGGTAGCCTGCGAGGGGTTCGGAACTGGAGTGGGGATCTGAAAATACTGGGCAATGAAAATAACAGCCATTTACACACAGACGCTGTACGAGTCGTGCCATGTCATCTCGTGATGCTTGTTGTAATTTTTGCATCCCACCACACGCGGAGTTCACGATGCTTATTTTATCGATTTGTTTATTTACTGCAATTTTCCATCCTGCCCCTTATTACCCTCATCTCAGGTAGGCCGGCTAGCCACTCGGCCGGATCGCTTCCCCTGCGTCTGGAAAACACGCGCGAGCCGTCGCTCTGTCAGTTCCCAACTCGCTGGCGCCGGACTAAACCTCCTTCGTGTACCACCTACATACATTAGTAGGTACATGCAACATGCATCTTTGGCGCTGGCTGACGGGGGGACTTGCGTTAGGCCCCGTCATCCACGTGGGGTTTCTTTTCTTTTCTTTTTCCCCTTCCCCCTTGCTTCTGTAAGTACTTCTTTTTGCAGGCCGAAGATGGCAGGTGTGGTGGTGGTGTGTGCGACCTGGGCTGCATGTTGACAGGCCCAGGGGTCCTCGCTCTGTTAGTGCTTGAGCAATCTGAGTCGTCGACGTCAGTCACGGTTGCGTTCTTTTTATGCACCGATCGATACGGTGGGCATCTGCACACGCCCTCCCCTTTCTTGGGCATCCGTTTGGTTGTGCTTTTATTTTTATTGTATTTATTTGCCGAGTGCGGGATAACGTGCGATAACCCGGAATCCCGTTGCATGGGCGGAAAGGCAGTGCGGAATTTGGCTCAGTCATCGCTGAATGCGATGTGAATCTCGATGGGCTGGCCTCACCGTTCCGCAGGAACCGATGCCTAAGCCATATGATAATAAATAATAATAATACTCCATGCGTAACTGCATGCTACTGCTCAAAAACCCACGTCGGGATTTCCGAAATATGCAGTTCCCCTTCTGGCCCTCTTCCATTGGTAGACGGTTCGCATGAGACTCGCACATGGTTACCCTTTGCTCTGGGCCGTTCTCCTGCACGCCACACGCATAAGCTGTGCGTCATCTACGTGACCTGTCATAAAAACCGATCTCCAAATCCCATGTCCCTCCCGTCCCCTCTTGAGCGGCGGCAAACGCATACGGAGTAGCTGCTTTTTCTTACCGTCTAAAATTCCTTACTCATCCTCCCTCCCTCACACCATGGACGGTACAGGGTAGGCAAATTACGTCACTGCTACGGAAACGGCCGGCATAAGCCATTGGATGACTAAACGGCCGGCTCCGGCACGCACCACAACTCCACACCGAAGCTTGAAGCTCATGATGGACCTTGACATGGGCTGCCAAAACACTGCCACCATTGACCAACCACCGCCCCAATGCGTTCCGTCATCGCCTCAATTGTAGCCTCGACCTGCCTGCGGGCCTGCCTAGCGGAGCAGCTGCCTCTGGCAGGCAGCCATCATGCCCTCGTGCCCGACGATGCGCCCTCGTACCGCTCCGAGCTGCTCAGCCTGCACAAGTCGCTCGTCACCATCCCCTCCGTCAGCGGCAACGAGAATGCCGTGGGCAACTTTGTCGTCGAGTACCTGACCGACAGGGGCTACATCGCCGACATCCAGTTTGTGCCCAAGCGCAACAACACGCAGGGCGACAAGGAGCGCTTCAACGTCGTCGCCTGGCGCGGCGACAGCAACCCCACCCCCAAGGTCCTCGTCACGAGCCACATCGACGTCGTCCCTCCGCACATTGACTATGGTATTGAGGATGGGCCCGTCACCAAGGATACCAGGATCAGCGGACGCGGATCCGTCGACGCCAAGGGCAGCGTGGCTGCCATCATCATTGCCCTCGAGGACCTGCTCAGCCACGACAGGGTTGACGGCTCCGACGTCATGCTGCTGTTCGTCGTGGGCGAGGAGGTCTCGGGTGACGGCATGCGCTACTTCAGCGACTCCCTCAAGAACATGACGGAGCAGCCGGCCTTTGATGCCGTCATCTTTGGCGAGCCTACCGAGAATAAGCTGGCCTGTGGCCACAAGGGCGGTCTCTTCGGTGAGATTGTTGCTCAGGGCATTGCTTCGCACAGCGGCTACCCCTGGCTGGGCAAGTCGGCCAACGAACTCATGGTGCATGCCATGGCCAAGATATTTGCCACGGACCTCGGCAGCAGCGATCTCTACGGCAACACGACCTTCAACCTGGGCCGTTTCGAGGGTGGTGTCGCCGCCAACGTTGTCCCCGAGCATGCGCGTGCTGGGATCGCAATCCGGGTTGCCATTGGCCCCGAGAAGGGGGGTGGAGAGATTGTCAGGGAGAGGGTGCAGAAGATTCTCAACGAGATAGACGAGGACGCGTTTGAGTTGATCTCCTCGCACTCCTACGGTGCGGTTGATTGTGACTGTGATGTCGATGGTGAGCTCCACCCCGTGGTGTCGTGATCAGTGATGTGTGCTAATCAGTGCAGGCTTTGAGACGGCAGTCATGAACTACGGCACCGACATCCCGAACCTGGCAGGCGACCACACGCGCTACCTGTACGGCCCTGGCAGCATCCTGGTGGCACACGGCCCCAACGAGAACCTCACAGTCGGCGACCTCGAGACGGCGGTGGAAGGCTTCCAGAAACTGATCCTCCACGCGCTCAAGGCGTAGATGGCTGCTGAATGGCATTCAAAATCGGACCCCTTGGTTGAGAAGAGCGTCCCTGGTCTAATTACTCCAGCGGTTTTGAATACATGATACCCGTTCCATCGCTTTCCATGATTTCCGTGCCCGCTTCGCTATATATAAAACACTTTTTCTTTTCTTTGTTCCTCTTCCAGACGTTGAGATCTACACTCACCTCTATAGCTTACGCACCGACAACCTGCGCCCAGCGCTCCGGCATCATGCCGCTAAAGTCAAACTTGCCGTCGGCCCCCTTCTCCGCAACGCCCTTCTCCGTCACCACGGCGTCAATAAGCTCGGCGGGCGTCACGTCAAACGCCGGGTTCCAGACGGCGATGTGCTGGTCCGCCGTGGCGACACGCACCTTGGTGGTCTCGTCGACGGAACCGTCGGGCTTGATGACAGCACCAGTGATCTGCGTCAGCTCCTCGCGCTTACGCTCCTCAATCTTGATGCCCTCGCCCGTTTCCGTCTCGAGATCGATGCTCGTCGTTGGCGCCGCGACGATGAACTTGATGCCGTGGTACTTGGCCAGGACGGCGAGCTGGTAGGTGCCGATCTTGTTGGCCGTGTCGCCGTTGCGCACGACGCGGTCTGCACCCACGATGACGGCGACGATGTTCTTTTCAGCCTTCTTGTTGCGGAATAGGGATGCTGCCATGGAGTCGGTGATGAGCGTGCTGGGAATGCCCTCGTAGACAAGCTCAAAGGCTGTGAGGCGGCTTCCCTGGTTGTAGGGGCGTGTCTCGGTGCAGAAGGCGTGCTGCAAGAGGCCCTTGGCCTGCAGGGTGCGGATGATGCCGAGCGCGGTGCCGTGGCCCGAGGTGGCCAGCGATCCTGTGTTGCAGTGTGTCAGGACGGAGACCTGGCTGTCATTGGCAGCGCCGGAATTGGCGCGCAGCCACTCAGCGCCGTAGTCGCCAATGGAGAGGTTGGTCTGTAGGTCCTTCTCGAGAATCTTCTCGGCCTCGTCGATGAAGGCCGTGATAATGGCCTCTCGATCAGCACCGTCTCCTTGGGAGCGTATCTTGGCCTTGAGCTGGTTGATGGCATTTGTCAGGTCCACGGCAGTAGGGCGGCTCTGCTTCAGATAGTCGAGGGCCTCGTCGATGTGCGCAATGGTGTCGGCTGCAGAGGTGGTGGGCACAGGGCCGTTGTGAAGCTCCACGGCGAGACCGAGACTGGCGACAATGGCGATGGCAGGGGCGCCGCGGACGCGCATAGATGCAATGCTGTCAAAGGCCTCGGATCGCGTCGAGACTTGATCGTAGTGGAATTCGTGAGGGAGGCGAAGCTGGTCGAGGACCTCGAGCTTGCCCCTCGTGTACTTGACAGCCTGGAGGGTAGACATTGTGTACTGATACGAATCAGTTTCTGGAGGGGACCCGAGGATCTAAGAGCGAATGACGAACGAGTCGATAGAATGAGCGATAATAGGTGTTTGCAAAACGAACTGCTGGTATTGAAGCCTCACCATCTATTTGCCCCTCCTCCAAATAATTCTGCCAGCTGCCCCGCCATATTGGGGCAAATGGCGTCAATCAACGCCGCGCCATGCTTTGACCGCCCTACGCCGGAGAAATGCCAGCTCCGGCTTCTAGGCCATGCTACAGGGGCCGTCCCCTGGCAGCCACGGCTCAGTTGGCGCCAACCCACCCACCTGTGCCGTCCAGGTCGCAACACCAAGCTCGGCGTCGGGATGCGGTAACGGTGAACCCTCCAACGCAACACGTCCCCGTCATACACACGCCCCCTGGCTCATAGTCTCCCGTCCCGCGATGCGTACGGCAGAGACGGTGTGACTGCGATGGAACAGCAATCTTCGACGTCAAAGGTGACTGGTGAGTAGGGCAATGCATTCGCGCAACGAGCGTGTACCTCCTGGCAGCTTCGGTTGGCTGACGGCGCTGACACTTGTCCATGGCAGTCGAGTACTTCGATCCCCACGATGTGTACAAACTACTAGCCCCCGGGCTCAACCCCCGATTCCCCCTGCGCAATCTTCACTGGCAGTCGCACGCCGGGCCCCTTCGCTCCATCGATACGCTACATGTTGAGCTCGTCCAAGGCGGTGACGACGCATCACCCGTTGTCCCTTCTGTCCGGCAATCGAGCAGCACCGCCACCGACGATGGCTTCCAGACGCAGAACATTAGCGGGCGTGCGGGATCTACCGAAGCCGTGGACGCGCAGTCGCTGCCGTCGCGCGCCGTGGGCAACAGGCGCCATCAGATCCCCGGGCTGCGCAGCACCCCTTACCTCAAGGTGCTCTTCGTGCGGTGCGACGACAACGACTCATACAAGAACTCCGTGAGGGCCGAGATACGCGAATGGGTCAAGACGAATACCGCCCCGGCTGTCGGGAGCAAGAAGAACAGCACGCAGGAGAACCATGATGCCTTCGAGTTTCTCATCGTCCACGTTGTCCTCCCCAATACGGTTGCAGCTACTCAGCCCAGGAGCAGCGGCAAGTCAGAGTCATCGGATAAGCCAGTGACCACCACCACCTCTCGATGGAGGACAGGCTCGACGCCTTTGATGGAGAAGCTGCGGTCGGATTTCAATGGCTCGACCAAGGGCGGTGTCGATCATATTGCACAGATCCGCATTGGCATCAACGACGTTCCGTACGACCAGCTGCCGCGTGTCGTCCCTGCGGTGCCGTCAGGATACTCCGAGACGGACCAGGATGCTTTGAACGCATGGAATGAGCTCATGGGCAAATTCAAGAGTCTAATTCTCAGCTCCTTCGACCTGAGAGTGAGCCAATACGAGGAAGACATCAAGGAGAAGGATTCCCAGCGGCTGCTACCGGGCTGGAATTTCTGCACCTTCTTCATGCTCAAGGAGGGTCTCGCCAGAGGATTCGAGAATGTCGGCTTGGTCGAAGACGCCCTTGTGGGGTACGACGAGCTGAGTGTCGGCCTCGACGCCGTCATCCAAGAGCAAGCTCAGCCAGGCTCTCCAACCACTCAAGCCGGCGCTTTACTCAACCACAGTGCCGATCTGAAGAAGGCAGCCGAGAAGGCATTGGCAGAGATGGCAGGCGAGGATGGTGAGGATGAAGAGGCCGTCGACCTTCAGTCAAGGGAGGTGGTGCGCGACGATACAGACGACATCATCATCAGTCCTGTCAAGAAACCTTACCGTGACATGATCCTCGCCAACAATGTCTCCGTCTTTGACTTCCGGTGCTACATCTTCTCACGACAGATTGCGCTCCTCCTACGACTGGCCAATGCATTGACCTCGCGTGACGAGTTGCTGGCCAAGCTCAGGGACGAGCGGGACTCATTGCTGCACGATGGAAGTCTCTTGACACCGGCAGCAAAGCAGAAAGATGCGGCGGAGAACCTGTCCGTGCTTGCAGAGATTTGCCGACGGGCGCTGGAATTCATCCCGGCAGCATCACAGGTTATGAGATCTGATATTGTCGCAGCCATGCCTGAATATGTCTCCCAAGAGGGGGTCCTCGACCCTCTTCTAACTGAGACTGTTGATAACATTGTTGCTTCATTTGCCTTCTCCGTCGCGCATCAGATTCTCGCGCAGACTGCCACCAGCTCTCTGCCCCTGCCTCCCTCGTTACTCGGCTCGGGAGAACACCAGGACGCCAAGATGTCCATCCCCGAGCCGAAAACAATGATGCACCCGGCTCGCTCTGCAACTGGGCAACGCAACTCGAGCTCGCGCGACCCGCCGCCAAGTCCAGGCATCTTTCCTGGGCCGGGGCAGACTCTCAGCTCTCCAGAAGTGGAAGCCCACCACGCCAGTGTGCTCAAGACGGGCCTCGAAGAACTTGCGGCTAAGCGTGCCGAGCTTTACGAGCTGTCGAGAAGCATTCTGGACGGTATGGGAAAGAAGCGCGGCTGGAGCGACGGCTGGGAGGATGCCCCTATGATGGGAGATGGCGGCATTGCCACGATGCAGGAGATTAGTCTGGACGACGATGCCCCCGAGGAACCAGAGGCTCCCGAGATTGCACAGCCTTCGACGGCTGGTGTGCACAGCCAGGTGCTTCGCACAGCGATGGAGAGCACCGAGGACTTTTATCGCATGTACCAGGTGCTCACGGACAAATCGCAGCGACACTACACAGTTGCAAACCAGGACCACGCTGTTCAGGCCAACATAGCCGACTTGGCTGTGCTTCGCCTTCATCTCAAGGACTACAAGAAAGCGGCCGACTATTTCAACTGCACAACCCCCTTTTACGGCGACAGCGGTTGGAGCATGCTTGAGCTGTCCATGCTCATCATGTACTCCAAGTGTTTGAAGGAGCTCCAGTCCAAGGACGGCTATGTGCGCGTGGCACTGAAGCTCCTCACCAAAGCATGCGCCGCAGAAGACGAGCAGCTCCGCCAGAGATCCGCCATGCGGCTCAAGGGGAAGAGCGTCACAGCCCCGGACCTGTCCCCCATCGAGGGCGTCGTCGAACAGCTCCTCAGCTACGCCCAGTCCCTCTCTTCCGAGGCCAAGGTGCCGCTCGCCAACTTCTTCACACGCATCGAACTGACGGGTGCGCCTGTGTACCACGACGGCCGCGACAGCTGCACCCTCTCCTTTAAGCTATGGAGCTTGCTGCCTGAGGAGATGGCAGTTGATCGCGTGCTCCTCAAGCTCACGACTGTCGATGGCGGACCATGCAAGGAGATAGTCTTTGAGAAGAAGGCCAACATCCGTATCGTCCCTGGCAACAACACCGTCCAAGTCGACTGCAATGTAAGCCAACCTCCCTCTACACCCTTTGATCTCAACTAACTCCCCATAGTCCATAGTCCCCAGCAAATACGTCGTAACGCACTTGAGCCTCGGTTCAAGCAAGCTCCTCCTCTACTTTGACCGTAGCGCGCTACAGCCCCCGCCGCGCACCACTGACATCTTCCGCCGGCCCGACGTGACGTTGTACCAGCGCGCCGGCGGCCTCGACGCCCAGCTCACGGCCACTAAGCACACGGCCCTCGACCGCAACAACTCGTTCGACCTGACCCTCTCAACGGGCTGGAACACCCTCCGTAGCTGCGAGGTCCGCGTCAAGCCCGCTACGGGAGGTCTGCGCCTCCTCACCACCGCCACGGAGATTGTCAACGCGGGCGCCGCAGAGTTCACCCGCCCTCCCGAGGCTGGCATCTTCGCCCTTGGCGCTATTGGGCGCGACGCCTCTGTCACGCTGCGTTTTCCTTACTCGATCGAGCAGGACTTCGTGGACGTGCTGGCCCGCGTAGAGGTCACATACCACCTCGACTCCGACTCCGACGAGACCCCCTTCTACCTCGCCAAGTCGCTCTCCGTCCCCATCTCCCTCGTCCTCGGCGTCAACGTCCAGGACGTCTTCAAGCACGAGGCCATTTACTCGCGCTTCACCGTCTCCGCCGCCACGCCCAGCCCCCTGCGACTCTACCGCAGCGAGCTCCTCGCCTCGGATCTCTTCGAGTCCGCCTTTGGTGTCCCGCCCCAGCGCATCGTCACCGTCTTCCCCAAGCAGCCCGCCACCCTCATGTACCGCATCCGCCGGCGCCCCGGCGCCAAGGCCTTGGGGCCCTCTAACCGGCCCGGCAAGACCATGTACCTTAAGCTGCACTACAGCCTCCTCCATACCGAAATCACCGACGCCCTGCGCGCCTCGCTGACCCGCGGCCTCGAGGATGAAGGCCTGGAGCAGTACGCTCGCGTCCTCGTCGCCCACTTCATGAGGGAGGTCCCCCGCGCCATGCACCCTCAGGACCTCGAGCGCTCAGCCCTCCTCGGCGAGATCGACACCTCCTTCCTCGCCGACGTCCCCTGGGAGCAGCGCTTCCAAGATCTCGGCATCGTCCCAGGCACTTCCGATACCGCCGCCGCCCGCCTTGCCTCTTTCCTCATCGCCTGGCAGAAATCCCACCCGCGCGTCCCCCTCCCAACCTCCCCCGTCCCTGAGCCCTGGTCCATCCTCATCCCCGTCGAGATCCCCTCCCTCCCCATCGTCCACACCGCCGACCTCCGCCTGCACCTCCCCGAACACCATGCCGCAGCCACAGACGCCACGCCTACCACCACCCTCAACCAGCTCATCCCCGCCACCCTCCACCTGAAATGGACTCGCATCTGGGACACCGACCTCGCCACCCGCGACGACCAGGAGTTCAGCTACGAAGTTGCCGCTCCCGCGGACACCTGGCTCCTGGGCGGCCGACGCCGCGGGCACTTCGTCATCCCTGCGGCCAGTGGAGCCGAGGGCATGGCCTCGACCCCGGAGACCGAGGCCGAGATCCCCCTCATGCTCATCCCCCTCCGCGAAGGCTACCTACCATATCCGGGTATTGAGATACGCGAGGTCGCGACCGATGAAGCCGCCGCGGCGCTGCCCTCGCAGTCGTGCGAGGTCGACTGGAGGAACTTGGGCGAGTCGGTACGCGTCCTGGGTGGCAAGAAGTCGGTCACTGTGAGTCTGGATGCCAGTGGACCAGGAGGTGGTCCTCTTGTGCTGGAGAGCGAGGCGCTGCCAACGCACAGTGAGACCAGGATAGTAGCATAATGTATTGATTATACTTTGGTATACATGTGCAGTCGACATCGAGATGTGAGTGACTGTGTTTCAACCTGGACATAGCCCCCAACCCTAGCCTACTGTACATGTATTTGTTCCTTTGAAGATGGGGAAACTCATTATCACATACCTTCAAAGGGGTTTCGCTGCTGTCCCTTCTGACTCGGCCAGTGGTCACCATGTACGGCAGCTTGACAATAGCCTCCTTTTCGTTTCCCCTCGGTACTTAGATACTGTTTACAACCATTTTGGCTGCCGGGGCATTAATTAGGCCTTGTTACGACTGCCTCTCACCTCATACGTGTATGCATGCACAGTCGCGAAGTGATCTTGATCATTATTTCACCACGGCGATGAAAAATATGCTAATTCATGCGTGTTGCGAGATTAATAAACTCCTACCTCCGGTCGCCAGGTCTGCCAATGTTGAGTCCAGTCAATAGTCCCATAACCACCAAACAGAAAAAATGCTCCGTGTTGTAAAATACAACAGCCCAATTAATGCACCTCCCAATGTTAGTATACTAAGAAAGCCAAATCGCTATTGTGCGTTGGTCATCAAGCGCCACAATAGACCATCCAAGGCCGAAAAGGCGTTCGACAAAGACAATATCGCAAACAACTATGGTGTTGCGACCAAATCGGCCTTATGCGATTATTCTCTGGCAGGGAAACGAAGACTGATAATGTCGATACAATTGTCGGACGGTTTTAAAAGCTCCAAGACGGAAGTCGAAGGCATGTGACGATCATGATTGAGCATCGCTGGTATTAGGATCGCTGTGGATGAATGGGGTCATGAACCGACGAGGCTCATCCTCTTTGTCAATCACTTTGGAAGAGACTGGCGTGGCATTCCTTTCCCGCTTCATACTCCTCTCCGTCGCATTTCCCGAAATGCTGCCCAAGGCACTACTTGTGGAGGATGCAGTGCTGCTGGCAGAGGCCTCATTCGTCGTAGTCGATACTACTGCAGAATCCTCGAGGGGCTGGCTCCGGTTGTCGTTTCGTGGCTTCAACGACGCGGGCACCTCGAACGCATGCTGGCGATGCTTATTTGGCAACGCTTGGTTGAGTAGCGAGCTGGTTAGAAAATTGGCCACATCAGACGTTATGGCAGTGTTATAAGACATGAGTGGAAACGGAGCAGCTGTGGTTTGTCAGTGTCAAGCAAGCGAGCAGACCAAAGATGAGCGAGTTACCTTCGGCACGATACGCCTGGCTACTGACAGTTGGTGTATCTGTTGGGGCTTTCCAGTGATGCGCCTGAGGGCCGCTATCTGTAAGATTGAAAAGGTCACCCGGCATGTGCTCCTGAATGATGGGCATATCCACACCGGAGAAGGATGAACAGTCCGGCATGCTTGTGTCGCTGGTAGAGTTGCGACCTCTCCGGGAATAAAGAGCGCGACGTGAGCCGCTTGAACACGAAGTTCCATCCATTCCTGTGCCTGTTCCTCTACCCGAGAATAGGTCGGAGTAGGTGGTGGCCTCGCCAAATGGATCAGGCGAGTAGAATGGCCCAGCGGCATAACTGCTGGCGACATTGTAGGATTTATGGCCATCGCGTGAGCCCTGGTCAGTGAACGTGACACCCTGCATTGAGTTCAAGCTCTCGTGCGTCGATCTGTTCTGTCGTCGTGGCGTGTGAGCATGCGACCCAATGTCATTGGTGGACGGCGCAGGCACTGGCATGGACAGGGAAAATGGCGCCCGTTGCCACATAGCTTGGTTAGGGAACGCGATAGAAGAAGCCTCAAGAACCTCTATGCATCACCATTAGCGATGGAAAGAAAAGGAAAAGAAAAGGATCGATGCATACCCAAAGGCGCATGTTGGAAGGAAAACGCAACAATGTTCTTGACGCGTTCGATCGGCATGGACACCGAGTTGCGAGGGAAGCCTTCGCTCAGGACCAGCTTGATGCGCCCAAGATCATCGGCAGGACTCCAGTAATTCTGTTGGAGAAGCTCTTCATGAAAGCTTGGAAACGTGAGACACTCGAGGTCACCGGTCTTGGAGAATTCTGTACAGGTCAGCCTGAACTCCTCACTAGAGAACCTATTGGCTGCTCTGGAATAGCGTTTGCAGGGAAACAAGGAATCTATCCGTGGAAATGAAAGAAGGCAGAGAGCTGAGACAAGATGGCAAACATACCGAATTTATTGCTGATGACGTGAGGCCAGTCGGAATTTCGTTCAAGACAAGCAGACCTAAACAGAGTCAGCACAGGCAACGGTAGGAAGCAGGGCGTAGTACGCCACAAGTCGCCCATCCAAGAAGAGCCTGGCCTCGAATTTCACGTCGTTGGCAAACTTGCTGTAGTTTCTGGTGAACCTGCTAATGCTCGGCAGTGACCAATGGTGGATCGATATCTCGAACAAAGTCCCGAGGGGCATGCTGGGAACGAAGCAGCAGACGATTGGGAGACCGATAGACCCATTTGGGGGCGAGAGTTCTGGTTCAAGAGAAGTCAGTAACTGGCACGCTGCTTGCTTGGGTTGGAGGCGGAAAGGGAGGGGCTCACCGGCATCGTGAATGACATGACAGGTCGTTCTGAACTCCTTGGAAGGGATGCTGCTCTCACCCCCGCGGAGGATTATATCCCAGTCCTCGTAACGCATGGTGGCTGTGCAGTGAATGCGAGGCAGACTGTGCTCTGAAGAGGGCCAGAAGAGAGTGAAGGAGGAGAGGGGGCGGCTGTTCAGCTGGGAGGAACTGAATGGCAATCCTTCTCAAATCTGGACGCCTTATCGTTGTACATCAGACGTACCTTGGCTGGATTCGGCAACCGGGAAGGAGGGCGACGTGGCAAGTGGATGGAAGGGAAGTCAGAGGAGCACGAGCTGGATTAGACTAGCAGCTGGCTACAGTGCTGGACCTGCTAAGAGGTAGTTCATCCGAAAGCGCCTGTAGACTCCGATGCATCGGTTGGATTAAGCAGCGAAGGTACCTACTTACTGCAGACCGCAATAATGCTTTGATGCCTTGACAGAACGCCATTTTCAGATACTCAAATCGAATGTCGAATTCCTTCCGGGCTCATCTTTATACAATCACCATCGACATGTCACATCTCACATTATCTGTCGGTCGACATAGCAAAGCTAGCGCCTCAATTCCGTTCTAGAATATATACAAAGGGACTTGATCCGTTCAGGGGTCCGGGTCACCAGCCTTGCGGGCCTATCGAAGTTTGTTAGCATGATGCAATGTCGACCCAACCACGCCGCTCAACTTACCCTCATGGCTCCAGGGCCGCCCAGCTCTCGCTCGAGGCCACCTTCAAATTCTCTGGGGTACGTAGGCTGATCAGGGTAGGTGAGGTAGACGACTCCGGTAATACCCATGAAGACGGCAATGAAGGTGCCAACCATGATGAGACCAGGACGCGTTGTCGTCCAGGTGTATTCCCACGGAGAGAAGATGCCGAGAATATCGTTGTCCTCGTGCAGACGCTCACCAAAGTTGCGTCGCTCCTGGGGATCCCACCAGTTGGCATGGGGGTCACGGTGCTGGCGCTTGATCGCGGGAGGGTTGATGTAGCCGCCGTTCTATATCTTTCGTCAGTCCTGCTCAACTTGTCCTCTGCTGGGCTGGTGTCGCAATCGTTGCAAAGAAGGACCAACCATCTCAGGATCCTCGGCCGCGGACATGCCGGGGTGCTCGGGGTACTTCTCATCGAGAATCTTGCGGTCGGAGTACTGCGGGGGGATAAAAGTTCGCTGCTGGATCACAGGAAGGCGTCGTGCGGCCAGGTTCGAGCGCAGGGCTGTAGCCCGCACCAGTCGTTGAGAGAGCATCTGGGGAGAGCAGAGGCGTTAGTCGGGTCCAAGACCATGGCGGCACGTTGAAAGAGTAGAGCGCAGCGTACCTTGGGCGAATTGACCGCGTCGCCGTTGCCCAATTGCTCTTTGACTTGATTGTTCTCGTTGGAAGCTCCGAATGCATGAGGTTGAGCTCGATGGGTCCAGGGAACAACTTGCCGCAGAACTGATGCCTCAGGCCAGAGAGTCGCGCGAGCCGGATTACCTAATGTCGAACATCACGAGCCAGTGAGGGCGAGTTTTTTAGCGCAATGTACCTATGTACCTCGTAGTAGGGGAGCTTGGGTAAGGTACATGGCAGTCCCACCACAGCTTGGTGTAGCGGCAAGTCCTTCTCCAGGCTCCCTTTCTGGCCAAAAGGCACCAGGATGCAAAAATACTTAGGGGAGACTTGACTCGCCGGCCTTATAATGCAGCACCATGAAGTCATGACCAGGTCGAGACGGAAAGCACCATCTGGAATTTGTGGGGCTTCTACCTCATTGGCAACTCCGTTGTCCTCCTGGGATGTTGAATTTCTCAAGCCCAAAACTTTTCGCTGACGACGCCAAATCTGCTTGCAAAATCCGTCGTAGCTCCGCCCCCAGGCGTCTGATCATGTTCAGACTTTGCGTGAGAGTTGGTTGACTACCCAAGCATCCGTAGACAAATTTTCGGCTCTCCCAAATGAGATTTCGGCGCGACAAACGCCTTTTGCGTCCCCTCGCTCCCACCTGCTACTATGCCCGAGACCGCGTCGCCGGACAGCGTCGCGAACCCCGTGGCTCCCCAGATCGAGAATGATGCCTCGACCTCGCGTCTTGACAATGAGAAACCCCTCGAGTCACCCGCCGAGCCTCCTGTCGATGCCGATGAACCCTCCCGCCCCGTCGATTCCGATGCCGTGACACCCAACCGACGCGTTGATCACGAGCCTCCAGCAGAGGCACACGTTAATGGATCTATCAACGGAACTGCCAACGGGCATGCTGATGACTTCGGCGATGATCATGGCCGACCGACAAAGAGACGCAGAACGCAAGATACACCTCCTCCTATTTCGCCTCCTCCTCCCCCTCCTTCCTCCGCGCGCAAGATCAAACCAGAATCCCCGCCATGGAAGCGGGTGGCTGCCGATGGGCCAACTTCCTTCACCGAGAACGGTCGACGCAAGTCTGGACGCATCAACACCTTGCCTCTTGACCTCCAGCCTCAGGGAAAGAAGCGCATGACGCGACACTCGCTGGGATCTGCTGAAAACCCACGAACTCGGCAACAGAACGAGACGCCGACTGCAACCCGCCCAGCACGTTCCTCCGCCATCAACGGAACACAGAAGCCCAGTCCTTCTGCTAAGAATGCCGCAACCCGCCCTCGAGCCCTTTCAACCTCGAAGCCACCCCCCAAAGCTCTGTCGAAGCAAGCTACTGCTCCCACGAGAACCTCATCACGAACTACCCGTCGACGCTCCCCATCGCCACCCCCTCCTCCCACTCGATCCAATCCCCGACTTCGACAAGCATCTCGTCTTGCTGCTGCGAAAGAGCAGAGCACACACCAAGAATCGACCCGCTCGCCCAGAATCAGTCTACGCATCAACCGCTCCTCTGTGATCCCCCTGGTTCATCCAGATCAAGTCCGCAAGCGACCGAGAATATCTGAAACTTTTGAAGACTTCCTTGAACGAGCTGGTACAATCCCAGTAGAGGAGGGAGGTCTCCAGATTTCCGAAGATGGCCCTCCGTTCACAGACGAAATGGCCCGCCAAGAGGCGCGTGTCATCGTGCGGATAGAAGAAGAAACGGAACCTGGAGGTCTTCTTTCCAAGGAGAAATGCTCTCTCTTCGTCCCGGACGCCGTTGAAGAGCCGCCCAGGCAATGGTTTCGACAGGATCATATGACCAAAGCCATGGCCAACTTCCGCAAACTACTCCTGGCCGAACAGCAACGCCACCGAGCTACGGCAAAGCGCCTGGCCGAAGCCTGTCGTGACGAGTGGCTTCGCCGCCAGCCCAAGTCTGCTGAACAATTAGAAGTCGAGGCGCGTGTCTACTGGATTGGCCGGTACAGATTCGTCGTCAAGGCGCTGGCTGGGACGTGGGAGAATGTTCGTATCCAGGTGAATAAGAAGCGTCTGGAGGCATGGGAGGCTGAGGAGCAGAAGCGAGTGAAAGCTGCGCTCAATGAGGCTGTCAACAAGTCCGAGCTACAGCTCCAAGCTCGACGCGGAGGATTAGACTCTGAACAGCTCTCTGATGACGATGGCTTTGACGAGCTGAGCGATGACATGAGCCTAGGTGAGGGTCTTGATACCGGACTCTCTGAGGCATTGATAGCTGGCGGTGAATCGGATAGTGCGAGCGACGGGGAGGGTGACGACGAAGACGAGGACAGCGACATGATGTCTTCTGACGACGACGACGAGGCCGAAGACGCAAAAGATGGCGGAGACGAAACCTTGACACAGGAACAACTTCGTGCCAAATACGCAAACATACCCGACGTGGAGCCCGAGCTCGACGAGAAGCCTGACCCCGACGAGACACTAGCTGTCGAGCAGAACAAACCCGAATCGACCGACGCCGATGCAGCCGCCGAATCGCAGGATACAAGCGATGAGTCGGTTGACATGGATGACGATATGGGATCAAGCGACGAGGACGAAGACAGTGATGAAGGGGATGCCGATGACGAATCTGACGAGGATGAGTCAGAGGAGGAAGCCGGCGGGCTTCTTGGATTCTTCGGCAAATCAGAACTACAGAAGATGAAGGGAGAAGCTGTGGATACGGAAGAGACGCCTGTTGACGAGAGCAAAGACGAGGACATGTTAGACGTCGGTGGCGAGGCTGTGCAGGGTGAAGCGCAATCTGAGAAACTCGACGTTGTCGAGCTTGTGGATGAGGATGAAGTTTCCCTCATTCGTCACCCTGATCCTGATCACGAGGGACTTGCTGATCCTGCCACCCCATCTGTGGGAGTGGCTGAAGCTAAGGACGAGGATACGCCTCGACCAACAGGTGCCCATGACTCTGATGCGATTACCCAGTCGGTCGAGGCAGAAGTCGGAGCTGTGGGAGAGAGGGCAGATGCACAAGAAACTGAGAAACTTCCAAGAGAGGAAGAACTTGTTGCGCCCACAGCGGAAGACACCACAGCAGAGGATGTTCCGATGGCAGATGCTTATAATGAAGCAATGGAAGACAACCAGCCCGCCGTCGCGGTCAACGACAAGCCGCATAGCCCCGAGACAGAACTCGTTACCAATCCCCCAAGCCTAGAACGCAGCCAATCCCCACGCACATCCGAAACGAAGCCATCAGACGTCGACGGATCTCCAACGGCAGAGCTTGCAGTGGCTAAGTCTGCTCCGAGCAGGTCTTCCTCCCCGCATTCCCAGTCGAACCACAAGACGAAGATACCCTTCCTGCTTCGTGGCACTTTACGAGAGTATCAGCACGATGGTCTGGATTGGCTTGCCGGCCTCTACGCCAATAACACCAACGGCATCCTCGCAGACGAAATGGGTCTGGGCAAGACAATCCAGACCATAGCCCTGCTTGCGCATCTGGCCTGTCATCATGAAGTCTGGGGCCCTCACTTGGTCATCGTACCGACCAGTGTCATGCTCAACTGGGAAATGGAGTTCAAGAAATGGTGCCCTGGCTTTAAGATTCTTGCATATTATGGCTCTCAGGAGGAACGTAAGCGCAAGCGTCAAGGGTGGAACAACGATGACATCTGGAACGTGTGCATCACGTCGTACCAGCTTGTGCTTCAAGATCAGCAGGTCTTCAAGCGACGAAGATGGCACTACATGATTCTGGACGAAGCGCACAACATCAAGAACTTCAAATCACAGCGATGGCAGACGCTCCTGGGTTTCAACACGCACTCCCGCCTGCTTCTTACTGGTACCCCGCTTCAAAACAATCTCACGGAGCTCTGGTCTTTGCTTTTCTTCCTGATGCCAGCTGAGAATGGGGTCGGCGGATTTGCCGACTTGCAGGAATTCCACGAATGGTTCCAGAAACCCGAATCGCAGATTCTGGAGAATGGCAGGGAACAGATGGACGACGAGGCGCGAGCCATTATTTCCAAGCTTCACAAAGTCCTTCGACCCTACCTCCTCCGTCGCTTGAAGGCCGATGTGGAGAAGCAGATGCCTGCCAAGTATGAACACGTTGAGTTCTGCCGATTATCAAAACGCCAGCGCGAGCTGTACGATGGGTTCCTATCGCGAGCCGACACAAAGCAGACACTGGCAGGGGGCAACTACTTGTCCATCATCAACTGCCTCATGCAGTTGCGCAAAGTCTGCAATCACCCTGACCTCTTCGTTGACCGCCCCATCATGACATCGTTCCGGATGAGACAGTCAGTCGGCGCGGACTATGAGGCTCAAGAGCAAACGGTTCGACGGGTTCTCTTGGCACAGAAACCTATGACCACAGCTAATCTCGGATTCCTCAATCTAATACCTACCAGCTATGAGCATATATCGAGCGTCGTGGCAGATCGCATCGCTCAGCTCAGCTCACACAGGGCCCTCAGCGAGCTCAAGGACACTCAAAGGTGCCGCGCGCAGGCCGCCATAACTGGCCTCGATCCGACTACGGTGGAATCTAACATCGCCTATCTTGAAAGCGCTGCTCGCTGGGGGCGCTTCGAGGAACTACAGCACTGTGTCTACCTCAACGCACTCCGTCGTCAGCAGCGGCCAGTGTACGGGAAGAATGTCATCGAGCTGCTTACCCTCGGCACCGATAAGAGGCCGTACAAGCCTCGGCCCAAGATCCCCCAGAAGATCATGGCATGGTTTGAAGACGACTCGACGTTTGTTCGCGCAATGACACCATCCCTCGATCAGCGTGCAGACAGCTTCAAGACAACAATTGAGAAATTCTCTTGCGTCACTCCAGCTGTGGTAACGCGCGACCTGCCGCAACTGCTGCTGGGAAGGAGGGGAGTCGAGGCCTTCACGGACGAAGATCTCAAGCTGTCGGCGCCGGTACGCTGGGCTCCGTTCATGCCAAAGGCACCTCCATTGGACCCTTGGCACGGGGCTCGCATGCGACTCACGATTCAGTTCCCCGACAAAAGACTTCTGCAGTACGATTGTGGAAAGCTCCAGGCGCTTGACAAGCTATTGCGAAAGCTGCAAGCCGGCGGGCACAGAGCACTCATCTTCACGCAGATGACCAAGGTGCTTGACATCCTGGAACAGTTCCTCAACATTCATGGCCATAAGTACCTCAGACTAGACGGTGCTACTAAGGTTGAGCAGCGCCAGATCCTGACGGATCGCTTCAACCATGACCCTCGAATCCTGTGCTTCATTTTGTCCACCCGATCTGGTGGACTGGGTATCAACTTGACGGGCGCTGATACCGTCATCTTCTACGACCAAGACTGGAATCCTGCCATGGACAAACAATGTCAGGATCGATGCCATCGTATCGGCCAGACGCGCGACGTGCACATTTACCGTCTTGTAAGCGAGCATACGATCGAAGCCAACATTCTGCGCAAGGCGTCTCAGAAACAGATGCTCGATGATGTGGTGATTCAAGAGGGTGAATTCACCACCGACCACTTCAACAAGGCATCAGTTCGGGATGTCCTTGGCGACAAGCTCGACATGATGAGCGAGGGCGTCTCAGCTGCCGACGCTGCCTTGGATAGAGTTCTCGGCAGACCGGAGAGCAGCAACGACCAGCGCACCGTTGGACGCGTACTTGAACAAGCCGAAGACAAGGAGGATGTAGCGGCAGCGCGTGTTGCAGAGAAGGAGATTCTCGCCGATGATGCAGATTTTATCGAGAAGCCAAGTCACCCAGCCTCTGGCACGTCGACAGCCCGCCAAGGCACGCCCGCCAGTAAATCGGCCCTCGAGGCTTCCCTGTATGGCAACGAAGGGGAGCAGGGTGACGAGGAAGTGGAATACAACGCGTGGGGTGACAAGATTCGTACCGTTGACGACTACATGCTCGATTCAATGGCAGACCAGCTCAAGCATACGAAGCTAGAGATACCAAAGGACAAGAAGAAGGGGAAGAAGAAGGGCAAAGACACGCGGAAGCGATAATTTGGCACACCGCCCGGATCATCATTACAGACGGAATGAGGGAACCACACAGCCCGTCGATTCCTGTTGATTTGTCTATCCTCTTTTGGCATAACGCATAATTGTACACTAGATACCTGCTTGGGCACCTGAGCACGGTCGACATCACAAAAGGATTGAAAAGAGGGCAATGGGTGGAACAAAACAGAGCTTGGAACTGGTCAAAGACTTGTAGAATACGGCATTGTTTGGGTCCAAGTGGGATTATTATAGCATCTGGCGTTCCGGCGAGCATTGTACTGAACCATGGATAATTCGGTGTGTCTGATTAAGTCACAAGCATTCATTTGGCAGTGTGTGGCACCTCTTCGCAGAGCAGTAGTTCATGTCAGTGACTGGGGCCTGTCTCATGTTCTACAGGGTTTGATTATCGTCCAATCTGCGCATCATCATCCAGCACCTAAGCACCATAGTGACCATACTGAGAGATAAGCCCAGCTGGGGCCGCCACACTTCATCATTTCTTCTGATATGTCCAGGCAGCAACAGTATCGGTTCCCTCCGAGTACTCCCTCTCAAGGCGGAAGAAGTTGGTTCTCATGAAGGCGACGAAATGGGACTGTTGATCGAGGTTCCAGTTTGGCCCAATCCCGATGTTGATGACGAAGTCCTCATCCATGCCGTCAAGCCTCAGGGTCTGGTCGTCTCCGTAGCCAGCCAGCCATCCCTGGAGAGCCGGCCGGAAGAAGTGGTAGTTGCTCTCCTCGAGACATTTGATCCGAATGATGGTGTGGAGGGTTCCGCCGCTAGAACCGCTTTCGTGTGCCATCTTACTGAGTGACTACAATTATCGAGAGTTTTCCGGCTGCCTGATGGCGTTGAGCGTCGTTTCCGTGTTGGGTGTTGTCAGGAAGGTTTGGATCGTGATTATTTCTTGCTGCCAAAGGACATTAACCAAAAGGTATTATATCTTGGCTTTCCTCTAATTTGAGCAGGAGGCGCAATCGAATGTCTGATGAAGAGAAAGGGGGAAGTAATAGGCAGTATCGAGCAGTTGGGCTGGTCTTATATAGATGCTGGAGGAGATCCAGATGACAGTCATGTCTGGGTCTATCCGCGAGCATCCAACCACGCATAAAGGCAGCGACAAGAGTACGTGAACAGCCTGGTTTCTTGCTGCGTACGTACGTTGCTCGTCACTGTGCGGGTGCCCTTGGTTTTGGTGGGACAGTAGATGGGTGAATGATAACAAAAGCAGTGTCCTGCTCTTTGTGTCATGTCGTACCGGCAAGTCCTGGGTGTACGTGAACTTGGGAATACTGTAAGTACATGATGGCTTCAGATGTGGCAAATGTGAGCTGGGTGAAGAATGCATGGGAATATGGCTGCCATTTGACATCTACTCACACCCTGAACAGCATTCACCTTGGACATCGAAGTATGAAAACTACTTCCTAAGGCGCTGATTTACAGCATTTAGTTCCTGCAGCGATGGCTCTTGACATCTCTGACAGCAAACCCACAGATATGGTGTAGCCCATCATATCGTGGCTTAGCTACAAGCTGCTCCCTTCGATGTTATAGCTTCTAGACAGTGATAGCAAAATTAACCATGAGCACAACAGCATGGTTCGGCAAAACAAGGTCTGCTCAGGTCCTTACGCCCCCTCCTGACATCAGCAACACTTTCAAAGCGACAGGCTGCCGATGGCCACTTGTATTTCCTGTACCCCATTTCCAAATGGCTTCCTGAATACTTGGATTCTTTCGCCAATAAAGCTTGTCTGTGTGAATCCCGATCTTATCAGAACAGACAAGAGGGCACTGAATTCCGAAGGTTCACAGACATTCCAGCGGATCTCTATTGCGACAAAGGTTGGGGTCTGGCTCTGAATATAGTAAAAGGACCCATTGCCCCCCGATCTGGCGATTACTTTGTGTAGTTCTGGGAGCAGTTCTGTGAGGGCTGTTGGGTCCGCACATACGGCAACGACCTTGTTCGGGCGGGACGACATTTGTGTGATTTCTCCTCTTGCGGGGGGTTTTGGGCGAGATATAGGCAGCGGTGATTCCGATCAAGTGAAAACTGGTTTGACTGATACTAATACCGCATTTTTGCAAGGGTAGAGAGGTAAATATGTAAGGAGGTCGGCTGCTCGCTTGGAAGGTCCATCACTATATGGCTGGGACACATGGCTGGGATGTGTCGGGTTACACCCTTGTTGTGCACATGGTACGAGGCTTCGAGGTGATCAACAGTGATTCTGTGTGTGTAACATGAAGACGAATTATAGATCCTGCCGTCCGAATGTATGATTTAGCCAGCAGACTTTGCAACGAATTCACAGGGAGGGTGCTGTTAAAATTGCCGTTGACTCTGGCCTAGTAGACGACATTTTGCTACACTTTCTGTCATTTATGTCTACTTCCCGGCAAAGAGACATGGTCAGGCCGTAGACTTCGAGGTAGGGGATGAAGAGGATGCCACTTTAGGTATTGGTTGAAGTGGTTGAAGTTTAGCAAAGTATAGGGTAGGCTATCTGCCAGACATTCTGACTTGGTGCTTGGTAAGTAAAGGTAATCAAGGGTAGCTCCACCGCCACACTCCCTTCTCCACCGCCACAGCAACGAAACGGACTGTGCCGCCCCCCAAACACCCAAACAGGGCCCATTGCCTAAGCCTAATTAGGCGGTTCTTGGATATTCTGGATCCCGTCCAAGCTCGTTAATCCAATCCCATCCATCTTCCATCCCGTCCATGACCAGACCCCCGACGAATCAATCCCAAGCAGCAAAGTAGCAGAAGCAGAAAAGGCACACGGCAAAAGCTTCCCTCCGCCTTCTGCACGCCGACCCGCTGCTGCAGCCTCGCCCGCCTTGCTCCAAGGTTGCCGTTGTCCTCAAGTCTTGTTTCATCTTTCTTCTTCTTCTTGTTCCGCTTTGACCTCGACTCGAACCCTCCGGTTTTCTCTTCATCCAAGCGCGTTTGTTCTGCCTGCTCAATCTATCGGCTGCCGAGATTGTCCCTCAGCCAGAGCTCGGCTTGCGAGAAGGAGAGAGGCTTACTGCTCCCTCGTCCGGCCGACCAATTGCGAATCTCCGACACAACAACGAGTGCACAACCTTGTCCCCTCCGCCGCGGGAGCTGTCTTCTCTTCCACGCCCTTGTTCCGCATCGCGTGTACTCGACGCACGCATGATTCCATCGCCATCCTCTTGCTAAACGTCCCTCGCTTCCTAATTCTCGCTGTCGAATGTGTAGCTGCTCGAATTACTGCGCCGTCGCGCCCCACGGATCCCCTCAACATCCGCCTCCATCCCTCTCCTAGCGTTGTCGCCCGGCTGATAATCTCGACGCTGTGCAGCACCGCCGTTCTCTTCTGTACATTACAAACCATCATACATCTTGTCGTCGAGTCTTGATATTGTGCGCCGACGTGTCTGCACGCCGACCTGGGAGGCATGCACATGGCAAAAGGAAGGACAGAAGTGCTGGGACGAAAGGCCAAGGTGATTACGGAAAACTGCGCAGCAAGGACCTCATACTGACAGGTGCCAGCTTGCTCTCTCGTACCAAGCGTTACTAGAGTATGACCCGACCCTAACCCCCCTCCCGCTCTTCATGCTAATCATGCCGCCTGGGTAGTGAATTCTCCGACAAGGAGCTCAAGTCGGTCGGCAACTACACTCTCGGTCGCCTAATCGGCAAAGGCTCTTTCGGCAAGGTCTACCTTGCCTCGCACAAGCTTACCAATGGCTCCAAGGTACGCCTTCAAGATGCTGCTCTGATGTTCATAACCCTCATGCTGACTTGGGCAGGTGGTATTGAAATCTGCCAACAAGACCGACTCCAACCTTGCGCGCGAGATACATCACCACCGACAATTCGTCCACCCCCATATCGCGCGACTCTATGAAGTGATCGTGACCGAAACACTTGTGTGGCTTGTCCTCGAATACTGCTCTGGTAGGTCCAACGACTACGCAACCCTCTGCTACATCGGTATTGACGTGCAACTACCCAGGCGATGAGCTCTACAACTACCTCCTTCAGCATGGCCCCCTGCCTCCCCCCAAGGTCCAGCGGATCTTCACTCAACTCGTTGGCGCCGTATCCTATGTGCATAAGCAATCATGCGTGCACCGCGACCTCAAGCTCGAGAACATCCTCCTCGACAAGCACGAAAACGTAAAGCTCGTCGATTTCGGTTTCACGAGAGAATACGAAGGCCGCACGAACCACCTGCAAACTTTCTGCGGAACCATATGCTACGCTGCACCCGAGATGCTCAAAGGAGAGAAATATGCCGGCGAGAAAGTCGACGTCTGGAGTCTTGGCATTATATTGTACGCCCTCCTCTGCGGAGAGCTCCCGTTTGATGATGACGACGACAACGTCACCCGCACCAAGATCTTGTCCGAGGAGCCACCGTACCCAGACACCCTACCTGCTGAAGCCCTGGCGCTCATCAAATCGTTGCTATCGAAAAGACCCTTGCATCGACCGTCACTGCCAGATATTCTCGCCCACCCATTCCTTGCCGATCATGCTCCTGCGCAGCAAGCAATTCTCGACATTGAACGCCCGCCGCCATTCTCAACTTTGCTGGAGAAGGACTGCCTTCACCGCATGCGCAGCGCGGGTGTGGACACGGAATCTGTTATCGACAGCGTGCAGGCCCAGAAATGCGATGCGCTCTCCGGCTGGTGGACGCTGCTCCTTGAAAAGGAGGAGCGAAAGCACCAGCGAAGAGAGAGAAAACGACGAGAGCGGGAGGGCGACAGCAGAAGCCTACGGCGTCTCTCTGCCGCATCGAGTCGACTGGAACGAATGGCGCCCATGATACAGGACTTCGAGACCGATTCTGCTAGGCCGAGGTCGTATGTTCACCCATCGAGGAGTCGAGGGAGGAGTGAAAAGAGGAGAAGCTCACATTACTATCCCGAGTACACGATGCCAGATCTTCCGCAGCTTCCCGAGGCTGGTAAGGAAACGCCCGGTGACAGCAATGACGAGATGCCCCCTACGCCAATAGACAAAGACTCAATTCGATCAGTGTCTACCTCTCGGCACCATCGCCCTATACCGCCCCCTAAGGAAGGCATCATACGCAGTGCCCGATCTCGCGGGTCGACGCTTCACCTTGTCACCACCTCAGATGCTCTTGGTGTGAGTAGTGTTGCCAATGGCTCCAGCAACAGTCAGCAGAGCGGGCAAAAGCAGAGGTCGAAGCCCAGCCAAGCCATCATTGCTCATTGGAAGAACTGGACCCATTGGTTCATTGAGAATACTACCAAGAGGCGAAAAGGCCACGTGAGGCGCACCAGCAGGAGCACCCCCAATCTCCACCAAAAGGAAGGCCGGAGAGAGGATGGCGAACCCAGCCCGAGACCTCAGACGAGCAAATACCCCGCATCGGGCTCGCCGGGAATCCAAGCCACAGCTCCCCTGCCCAAGAGCGTTGTCGCTAACGGCCATATGGCCAGGAGCCACGTGCCAGAGGTTCGGCGAGCGAGCGGCAGCCACCTGGGCCATATGGCCAACCAGGGGCAGCTCACACACGGGCAATCTGTTCCGCATCGTATATCTACCTCACAGTCGTACAAGCGCCAGTCCCTTTCACCATCGCCATTGACGCCTCGCTCGACCATGCGTCGTTCGTCAGCGGGCCTCCGTGGACGCAAGTCAACGTCCTCATCTGTGTCATCAATCCGGTCGATACACCACCACCACAGCCACTCGAAAGCATCTTCCACGAGCTCCACAGGGTCTGTATCTACCTCCAAGACACCACTGGCCCGCGGCCAGTCACCTCATCACTCAGTCAAGGTGCTTCCTGCGACGCCCACGGCACCACTCCCAAGCAACGTTCGTCTGGTTCGGATGTCGCCTGGCCCTCTAAACCTATACAATGAGGGCATGCCTATTGCAGATCAGCCATTGGGATCGCCGAATCCGTTCGCGTCGGGAGTGGTCTTTGCTAAGCGAAAGAAGAACCTCTTCAAGGGCCCGACGCTTAATTTTGGACCTCCGTCGGGGCATGGGCATGGGCATGGACATCGAAACACGAGCTCCGGATCGCATTCACGCAGTGGTAGCACCTCGGGATTGGGCCGTCGCTCGGGCGAGATCACTATTCAAGAGGAAGATGAAGACGACGACGAGGAGATTGAGGAAGTAGAGACCTTCAGCCCCATTGTCAGAGGACCGGGGGAGAAGATCGAGGAGCAGATTATTGAAGCAGACGAAGACTCGGCGGCCGAACCAGTCACACCAAAGGCCTCTGAGGCGCCGGCTCTGGACAAGAACCGTCTCAACGATGATCTACCCCACACACCCGACACTGATCAAACACCTACCCAGTCCAGGCCTTAGATGAGGGGGATGAGGGGATAGTTGGATAGACTATCAGTGATTCACAAAAGGTGCAACAGCAGCACTTGGCGCAATGGTGCAAGATACCACAGGCAAGCAATCAGCAACGCGATGGTGGGCAAAAGCATAACATATTTTCCACTCCTTTCTCTCTCGTTTCTATACACTCCCAGGCCCCTTTGTCTTTTTCTCCTTGCCTGCTTGGCCCGGGCACTATGTATTTGCCACACTTGATGTGTGCCGAGTTATACACCACTTGGTCTTTGTGTTTTTATCTCTCTTTCGTTTTCTTGGCCGAGGCGATGCCGACTGGCCGCCAATGCATCTGCTGTTCGCCATTGTTGCGCATTAGCGTTTAGCCGGCTGATTGTTTTACGCCATGGATACCTATTTAGATATATATCGAATCGCTTTTACATATACTACGTCGCGTTGCGCGGCCCAAAAGAATTGACTGGGACCGAACATGACCACTGCTGCAACCAAAGCATAGTGATGACCTACTTACATACATACCTACATCAGTGAACGCCATTTTCCTTGCCCGCTTATCCAGAGGATACCCTTGGAACTCCAATAAAACCATCGCTGAATGCCTTATGCATGGGCTCCATGCTCAACCAACCCACAAATGGAGCACATCACCTGTTTATTCCCAGCAACCCTAGCGCCGGCGAGCTTCAGCTTCCTCTCGGGCCTTGAGAATGAGAGGCTCTCTCTCTTCGCGCAGCGTAACCCAAACCCAGAACCACGAGACCATCTCGACGAACAGAAAGGTGAATATGATTCTGTTCTTGAGCGCATCGGTCGGAGATCCCGACGAGGGATTAAACTGAGAGGTACGGCCGCTGCGAGGAGGAACACCGTAGATGGGGGAGGATGGGCCGAACATGTATGTATAAAAGACCATGCCCAAAGAGAAGACGAAGCGAAGAGGGGCTGCATATGTCAGACAGGCTGCAGTCATGTGGAGGGGGTGGCATGGCATACCTTGTGTTCCCCAGTGATAAAGTAGAACAACCTCGTCGGGCATGGAGAGAGAGACTAGATCGCCGAGGCCGAAGAGAGCGAGGACGACGGCGAGAAAGGCTAGAGCAGGGCTGGTTGAATCGAAGCCTCGAACATTGGGCTAGAACTGTGTCAGTAGAGATATTGGGGGGGGGAATCTCGGGACAACACGAACCATGCCCATGCTCTCGCCGAGGATCCAGACGAGAGCCTGATCATCGACGGTCGAGGGGTTGAAGACGAAGAAGTAGGCGAGGGTCAAGTGGAAGAGGGAGATGGAGGTGATGATGGTGCGGGCTGAGATGAGCGCCATGCTGGGCCAGCGATTGGGGGAAGAATACGGGGAAGCGATGTGATCCGAAAAAGAGTGCTCGAAGTCCAGAATGCAGTCGTGGCTCGAGAGGGCGGAATGGGGATGGGGATGTTCGGAGTTGAAGTTGGAATTGCGGTTGCGATTGCGATTGCGTGTCTTTGGCGTTTGGCAACAGGCTGCGCGGCTTATCGATAAGCACCGTGACGGAGCTCCATCTTCAGGGGTCGACAGCTCCAAGAAGCTCCCTTGTCGGGCCTAATAGTGGGCTGTCAGCCATGGTGGGGGAAAAGCCCGGAGGTAAAAGAGTTGGCGATGGTAACAATTATCTTCCTCCTGCATTGCTCAGCATTGCTAATTGACTGCGCTTGTTTTACAATGCATATTCTGCTAGATATATTGAGTACATAAAACCAACGCACAAGTCGCACAAGTCGCACCATGACGGCACCAGACGCCTCCTCGCTGCAGCGCGAGAAGCACATCAAGTATTGGCAGCGCTGCTACACGAGCTTCCTCCCCTCGGCATACACATCCAACGACTCGACGCGCCTCACGTTCGCCTGCTTCATCGTCTCGGCGCTCGACCTGCTCTCCGTGCCGCTGCCCGCGCGCGACCGCGCCGCCATCCGCACATGGGTCCTCAGCCTGCAGCACCCGGACGGAGGGTTCTGCGGCAGCCCGACGCACGCGCTGCCGGGCCAGCGCGCGCACCTGGGGACGGCGAACCTGGCCGCGACCTTCTTCGCGCTCGTGCTGCTGGGCCTCGCGGCGGAGCCCGAGGAGGCGGCGGCCAGGGCGGCCTTTGTGGGCGTGCGCCGCGCCAGGCTGCTCCGGTGGCTGAGGAGGCTGCAGCGCGAGGACGGCAGCTTTGGGCAGAACCTGTGGGATGGCGAGCCCGTGGGTGGGAAGGACATGAGGCACAGCTACTTGGCGAGCTCGATCCGCTGGATGCTCAGGGCGTGGGAGCGGCCGGGCGAGGATGTCGACGTGGATAGCATGGTGGCGTACATTCGCCAGGGCCAGACGTACGACGGCGGGCTCGCCGAGTCATCACTCAATGAATCTCACGGTGCGTAGAACCTCACTGCAGACTAGATCGCGGGGCATGAGAGCTGACGTGGCGAGGGGTCAGCTGGCTACGCATTCTGCGGGGTGGCTACCCTGGCGATGCTGGATCGACAGTCCTCGACGCCAGCAAAGGACCCCGAGTCCGCCGTGAGCCGCGGGATCCCCGATCGGGAGGCGCTCATCAAGTTCCTCGTGTGCCGGCAGTTTGCGTACCTGGCCAAGGAGGAGGAGGACGACGTGGCCAACGACGACAGCAACTTTATCCAGGCCGAGTCTGGTGCTCTGGCTTACACGCACGTTGGGTTCAACGGGCGGTGGAATAAGAAGGCGGATACGTGCTACTTCTGGTGGGTAGGCGGAACGCTCATGGTACGTTGATATACTTTACAATCTCCTTTGTTACGATGGCGAATGCTAATGCATGGATCCAACATAGCTGCTTGACGAAGCTGAGCTCATCAACACTCGCCCCGCGTGCCGCTACGTCCTTGACATCACGCAGCATGCGATCGGCGGCTTCGGCAAGGCCGGCGGATCGCCGCCCGATGTATTCCACTCGTATCTCGGCCTCGCGGCGCTCACGACAATGGGCCAGGAGGACCTCAAGCCGTTTGACGTTGGCATCTGCTGCAGCAAGGAGGTGGCCGACAAGATCCAGATAGCGAGTCAGGGACTGCTGCAACTCATCGAACAGGAGGAGGAACAGTTGGCGGCCGCTGCGCGCTGAGATGGCGTGTAGTCGGGAGGGCCAAGAACTGACCACGATGGGCTCGCCTGGGCATCGCCCCTTGGAGGAAAGATCGTCTTGCACTGGACGCTATCGGACGGCTGGACCTTGGTGATTGGGTTTGAAGAATGACTGTGTATACGATGCGATCGCCAAGCCCGCTACGGCTGCATCCCTCATTAACAGTTCTATAGTGCCAGATATACAAACCTCTCGACTGGCAGCCGTCCTCGCGCTGGATGCTACTGACCACGGCGCGCTTCTTCCTCGCGCACATTCTCGTCCTTTGGATTCATTTCTTTATAGTAGGCTTTTATTAACATGTATCAAGACCGCCACACAACCCCAACCACTCTCATTGGATACCGGTCGCTGGCATATGCTGGGTTTGTCCTGTGCCCAATCACCACTACCATGCCGGCCTCAGGTGTGAGCAGACCGAAGGAACAAGGGGGGAACATCATACGTTGGGGCAACTGCATGGCGAATTAAACAATATGAGTGTCTGGAAAAGGCATGTCATGGAACCGTGGAAATCGGTCGATGGGAGCGTTGGCACTCTGGACAACTAGTACCCACGGAACGGACGCTTCCGTTCTTACACTTGCCACTCTGCTACCACCTTGGGCCTCTCAAGTTGCTGTCTAGGGAATGGCCAAATAAAACCCATAGACAATGCGAATGCAACTGCCGGGTTGGAGAAGTAAGTGATTGAATGAGCGGATGACCAGTTTGCCCAGCGTACAATTATCCACCGAGCTCCCGACTGGCTCTACCGTAAACTCTCCATCCCATCGTAGCCAACCAAGGGTCTAGAATTGAATGCGGGGAAGCCGGGGGCGGGTGAAGGCCCTGTCAAGAATACTTGTCATGGAAATATGCGTCCGTTAATAAAAGGAAAAGGGTGTGTTGGAGCGTCCAATCATGTGCGGCGGTACGAGTTGACAACACATGACAGATGACACAACCGAAATAGCAACAAGGTAGCATTGGACTGTCCTGTAAGTAAGGGCAAGGTGCTGACGCTAAGTGAATGGGGAAGCCATGGCTTGTTACGGCCACCATCTGATGAGGAGGACGAGGGTGTCATGTGGGCGATGGAGGGAAGGGACAAAAGTTCCCGAAAGAAGGCAGCATGAGACGCCAAACATTAGGCGTAGTAGAAGGAGGAGGAGGGAGATCTAGCTTTACCCAAAATAGAAATGTTAATATGTGAGCATAAGCAGCATGGCGTTGTCGAATCTGGTCCAGTTGGCTCGCCAGACTTGCCGCCCCGACGACCCGACGTACATGCCGCAACAGCTTTCAATATATGATCTGCAACTGGACTAAGACCAACAGGCCTGCATGAACTATAGTATGTTGTCCCATAAGTTTGCCGTCCTGGGTTTAACGTTGGCCTTGCCATTGCAGCCATGATGTTCAGGGGTGTATATTCGCACATGAACCCAGACCAATAGAAGCCAACCCGCAACACCATCTCTTCTCCGTTCCACCTCACTCTATGGGTTATTGGCTACATCGAAAACTCAACGGATGGCCAACCGCACGGACGTGGCTCGTCCGTAGATACTGCATTGACCCTTGCTCAGCCCGTCCCTCGGAGCATCGCCATCGTGCCCTGATGGAGGTTGTTGAAGCACGGCACCGCTTGATACGTGCTAGCTAGCAGAGAGACTCTCCCACGCCTGATGGGTTGCTGTTGCATAGAAGTTGTCGGCGACAATCTGGAACAACGGGCCTGGAGTTTTGACAGGACGGACTTAGAGACCCCGTTGGGAAGACGATGTTGGAAGAATCTTGCTCATCTAGTGTATATAACAGATGTGTCTTCTGCTTGGTGTTGAGGTTGTTCCTTCTCTCACCATCGACAACACCCTCTTCTGATAAACCTGCTGCGCTCGCCAAAGCCCCATCATGTACACTCTCGCACTCCTCTCCCTGCTGGCCGTGGCCAGGGCCCAAAAGGCCGGAACACTGCAGTCAGAGACTCACCCCAAGATGTCTTGGTCCCGATGCACCTCTGGCGGCAGCTGCTCGAGCACGCAAGGCGAGGTTGTCATTGACGCCAACTGGCGATGGGTTCACACGAGTACGTCCCCCCCCTTTCCACCCCCCTTGGGCTCCTAGCTGAATGATGTTTCCAGCCGGAACATCGACCAACTGCTACGACGGCAACGAGTGGACCGGCGCCTGCTCGGGCGAGGCGGACTGCAGCGAGAAGTGCGCGCTCGAGGGCGCCGACTACTCGGGCACCTACGGCGCGACGACGAGCGGCAACGCCCTGACGCTCAAGTTCGTCACGGACCACGCCTACGGCAAGAACATCGGCTCGCGTCTCTACCTCATGTCCAGCGCCAGCCAGTACCAGACCTTTACGCTCATGAACAATGAGTTCACCTTTGACGTTGACCTGTCCACCATTGAATGCGGCCTCAATGCCGCGCTGTACTTTGTCGCCATGGACGCCGACGGTGGTATGCGACGCCACCCGGCCAACACGGCTGGTGCCAAGTACGGTACTGGATACTGTGATGCTCAGTGTGCCCGTGATCTCAAGTTTGTTGGTGGCAAGGCGGGTTCCCCCTATTCACTGGATCCGACACGATGAGGGCTAACATCCATTCCTAGGCCAACGTCGATGGCTGGGAGCCCTCTGACAACGATGCCAATGCTGGCGTCGGAAAGTACGGCGGATGCTGCGCCGAGATTGACGTCTGGTAAGCAAGCCTCTCTAACAACGCCCTTCACCATAACTGACAACGCATAGGGAGTCCAACGCCCACTCCTTCGCCTTCACCCCTCACCCGTGCACCACCAACGAGTACCACGTCTGCGAGGACCAGAACTGCGGCGGAACCTACTCCGACGACCGCTTCGCCGGCAAGTGTGATGCCAACGGCTGCGACTACAACCCCTACCGCATGGGCAACACCAACTTCTACGGCAAGGGCAAGACTGTCGACACCACCAAGAAGTTTACGTACGCCGTTCCTCATATTCTCTTATCCACCTATACATTGTATAATGATCTGACTGTGTGTTATAGCGTCGTCAGCCAGTTCGCCGAGAACAAGCTCACGCAGTTCCTCGTCCAGAACGGCAAGAAGTTCGTCATCCCCGGCCCTACCGACACCAGCATCTCCAGCACAAGCGACATCACCCCGGGCTTCTGCGACAAGGTCTTTACCGCCTTCGACGACCGCAACCGCTTCCAGGAAGTCGGCGGATGGACCCAGCTCAACGCCGCCCTCAGGCTCCCCATGGTCCTCGTCATGTCCATCTGGGACGACGTATGTCTTCCCCTCCCTCGTAGTGATTATTCCACAGACTGACAAGCCATTAGCACTACGCCAACATGCTGTGGCTCGACGGCGTCTACCCCCCGAGAAGAAGGGCCAGCCAGGCGCTGCTCGTGGTAGCTGCCCCGATAATTCTGGTGTTCCCTCTGAGGTCGAGTCTCAGTATGCGAACAGGTATGTTTATAGAGCCATCTCGATCTTTTCTTATTTAGCCATGTTGACAAATGAAACAGCAGGGTCGTCTGGTCCAACATCCGCTTCGGCCCCATCGGATCTACCGTCAGGGTGTAAAAGGTTGGTAGCTCAGGGGAGACCGGCAGTACTGTGGAGGAATTCTCGACAGGATATCTTCACAGAAATCACCGATTGCCAGCAACTTCCTATTATCCTTCTTGCAGTCTCCTCACCTGAAAAGACGTTTTATGTTGATCAGCTCGGTCCAAGGGAACGGACTGTCGAACCGTACATACATCAATATATACTTGTCCAGAACTCTGACCATTTCTACCAGAGAAGTAAGGATACAGCAGCGAGATATGAAGTCGCTCGTATTTCAATCATCAACTTATAGCATATCGCAAGTGAAGAGCCCTGATCGAGTTTCGTCACGTATCCACGTCGTAGTCAGAACTTGTCGTGACCTTCTTGCTGTCTTGTTCAAACAGCCCAAGAACATCTGAATTTCCGAAAGCAGCGGCTACATCGAGCGGTGTCTGTTGTCGATGATCCTCAGCCATCACATCTAGCCCCATTTCCATCAAATCCTTGAAAGGATGCAACGATCCTTCGGCCGCAACATGGAGGAGACTCCTACCACGGTTATCCCTCACGAAGAAGTCGGCGCCCAGGTCCGCCAGCATCCGAAGAACTTCATAGCGGCCCTGCAAGTGGAACAATCTCTCAAAGTCAGTGTAACGGTACTTGAGCTCTTTCATCATTCGATAGATTTTGCCCCTGTTGTCCTGTAGGATCTGTTGGAACTTGCCACGCCCTGGTGCCATGATCTCGCGGAGTTTCTTAATGTCGGAGTCAGAGAGCCATTTTTCATCAGCTTGGCTGCCGCGTTTCAACATTGCCTGAATGACTGAGAATAAAGGTGTCTGTCCGTCCACGTTTCGTCCGTTTATATCAGCGCCACGGAGGGCCAGGGCGCGAAACAACTCGCAGTTGGCATACGACGACACGTCTTGACGAACCAAACGCCCAAGGATATGGAGGAGATTATCGCCGTCTTTATTTGCGACTGAAGCATTCGCGCCGGCTGAAAGAAGGAGGCCCGCGGCCTCGGAGCTGCTGTCACGCCGCGGAGCACGGAAAACGGCATGGTGCAATGGCGTATTGCCGTCAGAGTCTATCCCGTCAATGAGATCTGGGGCCGTATCGAGAACCACCGAGAACGACACCTGGTAGCTACGCTTTGCGGGTCTCTGAATCATTGCCATGTAGTGAACGACGTTTCGTCCGCGATTGTCGCAGGCTCGGATATCGGCACCCAACATCAACAGTCTCTGGAAAACAGTAGTGCGATGACGCTCATCTCCCGAACCATATTCGACAATTCGATCTGGTCCGTATTGGCTGTCGCAAACTGCATGCAAGAGGGTACGGCCCAGGGAATCCCTGTGGTTGATGTCCGAGGCAATATGATCCAGGATGCAGTCTAGATGCCCTCCTTTGACGGCCAGAAAATGCACCAATGGCACCTCTCCCTCTCTCTGAGTACGGCGTTTCCAACGCGGTAGTCTATCAACACTGTCTTCGCTTTCGGAAAATGCCGAATCCATATCCACGGCCGAGGCAGACCTATACTGTACCAAACATTTGGCAAGCGGATCTGCGCCATGCTTCAGCAGGAGCCTCACCATGGCATTGGTTGTCTGCAACCTCTGAAGTTTCTCTGCATCGGTCTCTTTCACATCATCGTCCTCTGAATCTGATGACTCCCTGAAAAAGCGAGAGCCAGAGCGAGGGCGAGGCCAGTACTTTTCGGCGGCAGAGTAGAGAAGGTGTCCTGAAGGTGAGTCTGACACGTAGCTCCTGGGACGTCTACGTAGAAACGGCGAGTTTGCATCACCCCCTTTCTCGAGCAATAACTGCAAAAGCTCCACGTTTCGGTACTTAATCGCCGCGAGCATGGCATCGGTTGTCACCTTTGCCCCGCGAGACAGGAGTAACCTCACCATATCCATGTTCGGAAACGCGGATGCCAGACAGCTTGAGAATCCATTATAAGTTTGACGGATAGGAAGAGCTGCATCGACATCCGCGCCTGCATCAATGAGTATTCGGGCCACTTCTTGCCGGTAGATGCCTGCAAGATACGACGAAGTCCCCTGAAGCGCCAGGAGCAGTGGCGTCTGCCCCTGGCTGTTCCGAACAGTGAGATCGACACCTGCACTGAGCAGGTAGGGTAAAGCCTGATACACTTGCCACCACCTTTCGCCGTTGGCAAGTGATAGGACAGCCGAGCTGCCTGGATCGGGAATTTGTTTCCCGTCCGCACCCAGTTGGATCTCGTTGATATCAACATGAAGTTTTTCAACCAGCCAACGCACAGTATTCATGTTGGGAAGAGCTTCTCGAACGGCCTCGCGCAAGTTTGGTGTGCTGGGGTTGCCGGAAACTTGATGCTGCGGCTCTGAAATGCCTCCCCCGGCCTCAATGGCAGCACACCTGTCCGCAATATTTCCAATTTGCGGATCGGCACCGGCCTGGAGTAGCAAGTTGGTCATCTCCCGATCCTCTGCTTGGCAAGCGTAGAACAGCGGCGTAATATCGCCCCTACCAAAGTCTCTGGCAATAGCATTGACCCCAGGAACAGGAGCCGGCAACGATGAGAAGAAGGGAGGCGTCAACACGGGCAAGGAACTAGTGCTTCCTGCTTCTAGTCTTCCAAGTGTGCACAGCAAGAGACCGACGATATTGCCTTGTCCACTGCGCGCCGCCATATGCAGTGGTGTGAGCCCATCGTGATTTGTGACCGTGGGATTAGCACCGGCATCTATCAACTTCTTTGTTTTGACCTCGCATTCTGCCGCGGCGTAATGCAATGAAGTATTCCCCTTGGCATCTTGGTGATCGAAGTGAGCAGTACTCGAAATGAGGACGTCAATATACGTTTCTTTTGCATAGGATTCCCTCTTTGTCGGTGTGCTACAGAGGACATGAAGTGGTGTCTGCCCGGCATGATTTGTCTGCTCCGGGTCCAGGCCGCGTTCGAGGAAGAAGTTCCAGTAATTTACGAAGTCGTCTTTCCTGTAGTTCCATGTGTGTCTTCCGAGCTCATGGAGAGCACCGTTGCCGTGGCTGTCCATGGCTTTGATATCAAGCCCGCTATCCACAAGGAGCTGTAGCTTAGCTGGGAACATGTTGCAGCTGGACAAGGAGGCATGAAGGCAAGTGCGACCGTCGTGGCTACGGATATGCACTGAAGCTCCTTGATCAAGATAGTACTTCAGGATGTCAAGGCTTCCTTGCTGCTTCGGCGATGCCTCCACGACCTGATGGAATAAGAAACTCTCCCCGTTACTGTCCACCGCATTGATATCTGCACCTAGTTCAAGGAGAACCTGTACACGCTCTCTCCCTTTTGCGCAAAGCAAAGGTGAAAGCCCTGCGAGGTTTGGCTTGTTGATGTCAGCACCGTGGGTGATCAAATCGCGCCACAGTTGATCGTGGGCGCCGAAGCGCACAATATGGAACATCCCATTGCCCCCCTTGTCAGTGGCTGCGGGATCGGCTCCATACTCCAATAGCTTGTATACGACATCTGTAAGGACGCGTTGCTCATGCACTGCACACAGAATTGGAGTTCGCCCATCCGACTGCACAGCGTTTATATCTGCATGTCCCTCTTCTACCAGAAGCTGCATGCATTCCATTATTGCCTCTCGCGGGGCGAAGCCATCCGTCAAAAGACAATGCAGCGGTGTAGCACTCCTCATGTCAGTAGCTTTCGCATCCGCACCAGCATCCAGTAGAAGCCGGGTGACCATAGGATGGGCTGAGAAATGCAATGGAGTTCTCTTGTTGTCCATGAGCGCATTGACATTGGCTCCGGCCTTGACAAGGAGGTGGAAAATGGTTGCGATATCCTCTGGCTGTATTGCGGATCTCGAGGACAGGGCGTTGTTTGAGCCCAGTAAGGCTAGGCTGTTCATAGTCTTCGGATCTGCCCCTGCTTGTAACAGGGCTATGATTTGCTCCGAATTGCCTATCCTAAGGGCAGCGTACAGTGGTGTTTCGTCAGTGACCTTTGCGTGAAAATGTCCGGTAACAAGCCGCAGCGTCTCGTCGGTGATTTTGGCGTTGACGTTTACCCCAGGATGCTCAAGAATTCTGGAGACTACCTTTGAACATCTAGATCCTACGGCCCAACCAAGTGCTTCGTTAACACTATTGATATCTTGAACGAAAGGCAGGATGGCTTCTATAATCTGCATGTCACTCCTCTCACAAGCCATCATGAGAGGGGTGTATTCAATCCTAGGCCCAGGCCGTTGTGCTTGAGGGGGATGCGTCTGCTTGGCTACTGGGTTGGCTCCAGCCTCTAATAGCACTCTCACAACGTTGCTATATTCACATTTAACAGCTGTATGTAGGAGCCTTTGTCGGACATCGCTGTAAGGCCCAGGAAGCTCATACTCGGGATTCGCGCCTGCGCCCATGAGCAGACGCAGCGTGGCTGCGTTTCCAGTAGTTACAGCGAGATGTCTGTAAATAATCTATCAGCATCTGTGTCAAGAGAGGAACGCTGGAAGAGATTAAATGCTTACGAGGGTGGTACATTGGAGCCGTCCAAAGTATCCGCATCCATATGCTCGAGGAGCTCTGTTGTAAAGGAGACCAGGCCTAACCTGGCAGCGAAATGCAACGGAGTAGACGTTTCTGTGAAGAAATACCTTGTAGCCAAAGTCATGCAGGCCCGGGCCCGTTTATCGTCCTCTAGAAAGGGCCGGATTTTGGCATTTAGCTCTGCCTGGTCGTACCCTGCGGACTCAGAACTTCTGACGTGATGATGCCAATTTCTGCAGGCGTAATGGGAGAAAGGGAAGGAAAGCCTGGTTTCGCGAAGAATTGAATCCCCCTTATACACGTACCTGCCGTCTATGTTGAAACGCGGAAGTGTAGCTTGCACATAATCGAGGCAAGCTAATGCGAGCCGAGCATGAGAAGGCCCGGCTCCCAAGACAGGGTATCCGCTGCCGTGCCTTGACATGTCTTTGAGGTATTCGGTGAAGGAATGGTGAATGACAGAAACAGTCTCATTGGGCAAGATCTCCAGAAGCGGACCGCAAGCCGTTCTGACAAGGCCTTTTATTGTTTTCAGATCTCGGGTTGCCACCCCGGCCCCAGCACCACAGACTCTGAGCACCTCTGAAAGTTCGAGGAGTCTAAGAGGTCGCGCAGCATGCGTAACGAATCGTAGTATGAGGAGCTGGAACTCTGGAGGGACCCCTGATCTCAAAGCGTGTTCGGTCAGCAAGTCTGTGTAAAGGACATTCAAGTCGACTGGAAGTCTCTCGAGGACGGCGCTGATGTCGGCGCCCGGTTCGAGGAAAGCGTTCATTGCTAATTTGGCATACAGAAACAGGCCATTAGCCCGCCCTGGCACCGCAGATACAATGACTGGCCACTCGCTCTCTGGGATGGTGGAGTGAGACAGAGAATGATGAACATAGGTGGAGATGTCGACATCGACTTTGTCTTCTTCCAGCCTGATTTGAAGAGACGGGCTATTTCGAAGGGGCGCCTCTACATTGGGTACTGGGCGACTGGTGATGAGGACCTTGACTCGCTCGGGATGCCACTGTCCAAGAGATCCGAGCTCGTGAAGAAAATGATCGTGTCCATTGTCCATCTCATCAAGGGCATCGGCGACGCAGAAGACCTTCTGAGATAGACCCAATAGCGCCATTTTGAAGTCCTTCCACAATGTGTCCACGGACAAACTCGTAACAGAGACATTGCTTTCGGCATAGCCAAGGAGCAGCTTTTGCAGAGGCGGGCTGTAGCTCAAGAGCTGATCCATCCAATCGCGCAGGAGTGATTGAGGCTCGTGGTTCGCCTTGATGATCTGGCGGAAGAAGAAGAAAAGGACAGGAGACCCCGGGTTGGACCGCGCCAGCTCCTCTATCAGCATTGCCGCCATGACAGACTTGCCGGAACCTGGGATGCCCTTGATCCACAGCAGCCCTTGGTTCTTGCTCTGCAGCCACTCAAGATAGTTGGCGCTGGACGTGAGCCAGGCTCCTGTTCCGCCGACGCGGGAGACATGGTGTTTGCGGTACTCGCCTCCGGCAACATCGTACGTGGTAGGTTCCAGCCAGGCGCGGATCTTCTTGATGCTTTCCCCAGATTCAGGCAGGATCTGCTCGGGGTTATAGTCGCTAACGTCGTCTCGATCGACCCTTACAGCCGTGTCGTAATCACTGCCGTCGCTCGATACAACGTCATAATCGTAATCAGCCATCTCGAATTGCGCGAGAAGTGGTGAATTTTGTTTGTTGTTGTTTTCACCTTATAGCCCCAGAGGTGGAGGATGTTGTAGATAACGGGATACGGTGAGGAAGCGAGGTTGGTTGCTGCCTAGAATTGCATATTCAATCAGTCCAATGACCCATGAGGATGGCTGTTTGAAATGTGGGACTGCCGAGATCCTTTATCATTGTACGGAGCATTCCGTACATGGCATCTAATCCCAGAAGTAGAGAATAACTGATTACTCGAAAGCTAATACAAAGAGCCTCTCCTCGTTGCTTAATCTGCTTGGCCTTCTCACAAACATTAACCACCAATGATACACTACGCCTGCTGTTTGTATGAAGTCTCAACTGGTGGGTAGGATTTCCTGATCCTGTGCCCCAATGGGATCAGTGACTTCGACAAAGACGACGCTTGGCGTCCAAGAACAGTGTGATGATTCACTTCCCCACCTTAGCCTGGGCTTTGTGAACACCCCCGGCAGCCCGGATCTCCTTGTCCAGCACATCTAATCCCGTCATCTTTTGAAACGTGCCATCCATGGTGCCGATAGGCAGCAGCGTGACAAAGCGTCCTAGCATAGCCTGCTGGCCCCTAGAGATCAGGTAAGACGGCTTGGATTGGCTCAGGTCCCGGACAACCTGTTTCGCCCACTCGCCCGCGTCCGCCTTGCCGCTGTCGGTGGTGTCCCTCCAGGCGCCCTCAATGGCAGATTTGGCGAGGTTGTAGATGGAGTCGGGCGGCAGCTCCGTTCCGCTAAAGTCGGGGTTGCTAGTAAACTTGGACTTGACCCCGCCGGTCAGCAGATTGACCACCCGGATGCCGAGCGGGCCTAGTTCCATGCGGAGGTTCTCCGTCAGACTAGCTGCTGCCGCTTTGGAGGCGGCGTAGGCAGCCTGGAAAGGGAATCCGCACCCAAGCAGCGCCTGGCCTGTGGTGTTGTTGGCGATAAGGGGGCTGCGCGTGGATTGCAGGAGCAGAGGGATGAAGGCCTGGGTGACGGTGACAAGGGAGAAGAAGTTGAGGTCGAACACGTCGCGGGTCATTTGAAGGTCCATGTGCATGACGGGCATGTTGTAGCCGGTTCCAGCGTTGTTGACCAAGGCGTCGAGGGCGCCCCCGGTCAATGTGCGGACCTCGTCGACGGCTTTGGCGATGGACTCTTGGGATTGAACATCGAGCTGTACGCATTCGATGCCGGCGCTTCTCACATCGTGCAGCTTCGCGAGGTTGCGAGCAGAGGCAAAGACGCGCCAACCTCCGGCAGCATGGAAAGCCAGAGCTAGGGCAGAGCCGAGAGTGCCATCAGAGCAGCCCGTAATGAGTACCGTCTTCTTGGTTGTCATTTTGATTGTGTTATTGCTTTATTTGTACGACTGGTCGATCCAGCAGAGGACGAGTCTCAACCTTTAAATACAAGACTAGACTTGGTTACTCCTGAATATGTGTTGTCTTCATCGTCACAAGGACTCAATCCCTTTTGGGTAGGTTTCACGCTGGAACTAAGCACTCTCCATCGGACTCGGTGTAAGACACAGGCAATCTAGTCCTATTCCAGTAGGTTTCGCGCCGCCAAGCATCAGGCGGATATGATGACCAATCATTCAAGGTGATGCCTCACGGGAACCTCTCATCCTCACTCTGACCCTTCACCAACTACATCCATCTCCATCATGCCTCGGAAGAGCCGCGGGTGCTGGAACTGTCGCAAGGCACGCAAGAAGTGTGACCAAGACCAGCCTTCATGCCAATTCTGCCGGCGGAACAACCTCCCCTGCTCCGGACGAGTAGTTGGCCCGATCATCATCGACCAAACCCAACGTGTCGCTTCCCGCTATCAAGCACTCACTCTATCACCCTCTAGTAGAGCCGCCGCTTCTTCCGCTTTCTCATCTCTCTTCTTGTCATTTGTCAGCTCGGCTTCGGCCTCGCCCGTTGTCCCCTCTTGGCTTACACGGCTGGAGGACTTGCCCTTGAGCTTTCGATCAAAGACAGCCTTGGATCTGGCCCTACAAGCCACGGCGACAGTCTATTGCGGCGTCCATGCCAACAACCTAGCCGTTGTAAGAGAGGCTTGCATATTATATGGCCAGGCACTCCCCCTGCACTCGAGGTCTATGGCACAGCCCAATGGACCCCCTACAGCTGCATTGATATGTACTTCGGTCGTCTTATCACTCTTTGAAGCAATCTGGCCATCAAGCCTAGATGGCTACGCTGCACACTTGACGGCCGCGCGCAATTTAACCTCCGACACTCCCGGCTTGGCCCAGACCCAGACCAATACGGCTCAAACTGAGCTCCTGCGACAGGTTCATGTCCACATATTATACCAAAGCGTACGTACTACCCAAACTCTTTCCTCTCTCGATGCTTACCACTGTTATAGATACTCACTGCATTCACCTGCCCCACTGAGTGCCACGACTCGGGAGAGTTCGCAACGAAGAGTCTTTCGGCCATCCTCCCATCGGACCCCTCTTCCGAAAAGTCCCAGCCTCTTGCGGACCGGCTCGTGACCCAGCTGCTCAGGCTAGGAAAGCTCGTCTGCGTCTTAGCATCCGGCTGCGAGGAGGATGCTTTATTTGAACTGCAGGCCATCGAGAACCACTTGAAGATTCTCTGGGACGAACACGTACAAGACAAAGCCAGGCGAAGAGGACCTGACAACCACGGCCGTCCAGAGGAGACGGATATCGATATCGACGCATTCTTTTTAGTCCCGGCATACTTTGCTTCAACAACTATATTGTTGTCGTTTGCCCAATCCAGCACCTCCTCTTGCGACGCCGAAGCTGTCGAAACCCAGCATCAGATAATCCTCGACAGCGCCATCACCCTGTTGACAACACTGGGTGGCATTTCCTCTGCCTATCTTCCTATGTATCTACCAATTGCCCTTGTCGCCCTTCACAGCGCTTCACCAGAGCGTCGAGCGACGGCATCCTCATTGCTTGAGTCGCACCAGCAGCCAATAATTTTCCGAGGGCTCTCCCAGAGGATAGGCGTGTCAATTGTTCAAGGCAGTAGCATTCAGCTAGACTTGAGACAAACGATGAATCAAAGCGGCGTCTATGTCGGCGTCTCTGCTTAACGGCGCTGACGGTCGCTCGGTTTGGCAGTCCGGCGGACTGAACCACTTCAGTCCTCGCAGCAGGTCCAAGGCTCGATGTTCCTTTGCTGGGTAGAACTAGAACCCCAATGAGCAATCTGCGCCCTCAAGTCCGCTGCAGATACCCCTCCCCGCACCTATCCTTATGCACCTAGAGATGCTTGGTAGCCAGCCTGAGGTTGTAGCTGAAGAAGCCATGGCCATCCCACTACTCCTTGAGCCGTATCAGCGCTGGACATGGACACACGCATACGCAAACACAGCTGTAATGGGAGGAGCAAAAGGAGGCAATTCCTTACATAGTCCGTGGCATCTCGCCAGGTCAAGGCCGTCTCTTTCAGGAGACAGTTATGGTCTGTTTGGGAAGAATAATATGTCCAGAGTGCTCTTACGTCTTTCCGGGTGTCCGCGGAAGTACGTCCATCTTGGCAAAGGACGCTTTGTACGTGGCTTCCGAATGACTCTTGGTGTTCATGCTGTAGGGACCGCAGTGCTGGTCCTCCCGGCAGATTTGTTCTTTCAGTCTAATGAAAGGGGTGCCGTAATGTGTGATCAAACGGTTGTACAAATAGAGACCTATGCTCTCCGTAGCAGACCTCTATTCCCTCTTCAATTAACCAAATTCCTACCTTGTCTGCATTGCAACAATGCCTACCCTTGCGTCCTTGTGGACAATCACAGCAAAGAGTTAGAGTGTGCGCGGTACGTAATTCTCTGGCAGGCATCCTATGGGAATTTCTGATCCTGTGTCTTATGGGATAGATCTCAGTGACTGAGAAGTCAATGGTCGAAACGGGCATATCAAACCTGGTCGGAAAACAGCAAAAAGCCAAAATAGTCCTCAACTTGCTAAGCAATAACACGGCTGTCCAAATCACAGTACTATCAGAATGTCCTCTTCATCTGCCCGCTCTCCTCTCAGAATTTCATAGTTCTCTATGCCCTCGGCGGCCATCATCGCATCGATGTCGGTGGTCTTTTCAGTCGTGTCGAACACTGCCCCTTTCGAGTACGTCCTTGCGGTCCATTTCGAATCAAACAATCCCTTGGTGATCTTGCCCAACCTCACCGCCCATACGAAGTCGTTGCTGCTTTCGGAGCTCATGATACTCGCCTCGGCGGGGTTTACGCTGACCTTGCCCACCTCTTTTGCCGTAAGAGGTATATCACTGTTATTGGAGATCTGTTAGCTGCGAAGCGAAGGGAAATCTGGATAGGAGTACGAACAGGCCGACACTGGCCATGACGGAGTGTTCCTTTTCATCTGTTGACTCCCCTTTGAACCCCCCTCTGATGACTTTCAAGCCCGTAACAATAAAGACGGACCATTTTAGGTTGATATTGCGCTTGTGGACATGCTCGGAAATAGACTCCTCCTCCAAACAGCGGCCGATGTAGCTCCTTGTTGGATTTATGGTCATGGTTTCGACGTCCGGAATGTGCACCGAGACCTCGTGCATATTCTTCCGACTAACACCCCCACCGGCCTCGACGGTGATTCCTGCCAGTGCTGCAATAGGAGCTGAGAGCTCGTTGGACAGTTCATAATTTATGCCCTTTTTGCGGTACCAAGTCAGAGCTTCCCGGGTGCGATATATAGGCATATCGAGGGGGAAAGGATTTGGGCCAGATTGATTCAACATGTAGTCCATGGAACCAAGATCTGAGAGAAAATGGCCAAGGCAAATTGGACCTGACTGTTTAACTTGGCCATTCTCCTCGTGGTCGGTTGGAGGACAAATATGGCGTTGCTTTAAGACGAACCAGCACTTGTCCATCTTGACTATCATTCAGTGGTGTAAGAGGTTTAAATAAAATTGCAAAGACGGGATACTGCACAGATGTGCAGGGCAATCCATGGGCCCTTTGAATCTTTTCATTGCAACCCCCTTTTCCGTTTGAGACTGTCTATTTATGCGCGCATCAGGATGGTGCAGAAAATTCAGAAACCCTTTGATTGGCCGAAAGGATTCTGAACTGGCTCGCGATGCAAAGAGGCGGGGAACTTGGAGGGGCCGATCGATATCGACCCCGGCCTGGCGGCTATCTCACCCAAACATTGGCTGATCACGCAATCATCGGTAGAGCTTTGGCGGAACTGAAACCAATCGCTATTTTAGTATCATTGTCGTCAGAGTATCGCCGCAAGCGCATGATTACGGGGGATATACACTAGCTTCTCCACGGGGTCAACCCGGTTGTGTGCGATAATTATTGTATCAGAACTGGAGTCGAGTGCATGGGAAGCTGCTGACATTGCATGCGACATGGAATGTACAGACAGCCATCTGGCATGGGTTCGATTACCACTCACCCTGAGACAAAAACGCAACCCCGCTCCTGTGCGATTGGAAGATCTTCCCCATCCATTGCTACTGTGACATTGTCGAGTCATGCGATTCATCTGGCCGATCTCAGGCCTTCTTGCGGCCGCCTTGGCCTTCCCCGAGGTGCCGGTCGGACGGCCGATACTCGAAAATGTCGGCACATCGGATCTGTTCCCCATGCCCGAGTGTTTCGGCTTCGAGCTCGAGGAGGCGACAATCGACGAAATGCAGCATGCCATGACGCATGATAACTTGACGTCGACCCAATTGGTGACATGTTATTTGCTTAGGAACTACCAGACTGCTCCTTACATTAAGTCTGCAGCCCCAAGTGTCGGGAGTAAGCGCATCATGTTCAAAGAGACTAATGCGATGCAGCTCCATCATGCAAGTCAATGCTGACGTATTCGCCATCGCCGCTGCAAGAGACAGAGAAAGGGCGAATGGGGAAGTTCGCGGGCCGCTTCACGGTATCCCCTTCATTGTTAAGGATAACATAGCCAGCAAAGACTCGATGGAGACGACGGCAGGGAGCTGGGCATTACTCGGTAGCATTGTCCCTCGCGACGCCTTCGTCCTCTCCAAGCTGCGAACGGCTGGTGCCGTGCTGCTCGGCAAGGCATCCCTGAGCGAATGGGCCGACATGCGGAGCAACAACTACTCGGAAGGCTACTCCGCCGTCGCAGGACAGTGCCGCAGTGCGTACAACCTAACGGTCAACCCTGGCGGCAGCAGCACAGGAAGTGGTGTTGCCGTGGGCGCAAACGTAATCCCCTTCGCCCTCGGAACTGAGACTGACGGAAGCGGTGAGTCCAAGACCATTCCGGCGCAGTTCTGCTGCTGCTTGAGTCTCTTCTAACGGCGAACAAGTCATCCATCCCGCCATGAGAAATGCTGTTGTCGGAGTCAAGCCCACGGTTGGTCTTACGTCGAGAGCCGGCGTCGTTCCCGAGAGCGAGCATCAAGATTCTGTCGGCACCTTTGCCCGCACGTTTCGAGACGCCGTCTACGTCCTCGACGCAATCTACGGCGTTGACCCCAACGACAACTACACGTTGGCCCAGGAGGGTCGCACACCCGAAGGAGGTTACGCGCAATTCCTTACCACAAAGTGTGCCCTGAAAGGGGCCGTATTTGGTCTTCCCTGGAACAGCTTCTGGGTATACGCCGACGAAGCCCAGCAACGAGCACTCGTCGAGTTGGTTGGCATGATCGAGGCAGCCGGTGCGACCATCATCAACGAGACGGAAATCACAAACTACGAAACCCTCGTCAGCCCAGACGGCTGGAATTGGGACTGGGGCACAACGCGAGGGTTCCCCAACGAGTCCGAATATACCTACATCAAAGTTGACTTTTACAACAACATCCACAGCTACCTCACCGAGCTCAACAACACCAGTATACGTACGCTCGAGGACATTGTTCGGTACAACTACGACAACGACGGGACCGAGGGCGGCAACCCCTGGCCGTTGGGACACCCAGCATTTTACTCGGGACAGGATGGCTTCCTGGTATCCATGGAGACCAAGGGCATCCAAGATGAAGAATACTGGCAGGCTTTGGAGTTTTGTCAGTCATCGACGCGGAAAGGGATCAACGATGCACTCAACCACAACGGAATGAAGCTCTCTGGGCTTCTCGTACCACCAGATGTCGGCCAGACGTATCAGATTGCCGCACAGGCCGGATACCCGATGATTACACTGCCTGCTGGCATACACGAGGATTCTGGCATGCCGTATGGTCTGGGGATTATGCAGACGGAGTTTGCAGAGGCGGAACTGGTGAAATGGGGCAGTGCAATCGAGCACCTCCAGCGGGCGTCGGATACCAAATACAAGCGCACACTTCCGACCTGGCGAGGGCATCTGGAGAGAAATATTCCTGTTCCGTTTTAGGTAAGGAGAGTACGTATGCTTCGCAACAAATGAACTGCTCTTAGTCGCAGTCAATGATGTTGGTATCAAATGCAGGGTGCTGGGAGAAGATGATGGATTCGACTTTTAATATTGCAATGATGCAATGGGGACACATCTGCATACCATGCGAAGATAGACTTTCTTGTATTTGTATTCACTGACCCCCTTCCAACAATGCTCCATTCTGTATAAGCCAGTGTCGCGTCTCAGCTTTAGCCTTAGCAAGCTCACGCTCGTCCCAGACGTGTGAAGGCATGAACTGATTGGGAAAGTATTGCGCTGTTACTTCCGCCTGTGATGCTTCAAGAGCAGTGCGAAACGCACCACCGGGGACAATTCGATTGATCTGAGCTCCAGAGCTGATCAGGAGCTGGACAGTCGTCAGGGCGCCCCTAAAAGCAGCTGCTATGAGGGGCGTTCGCAAAAGGCCGACACCAGTGGTCACGTCAGCTTGAGCGCCATAATTAAGTAGGATCTTGGCGGTACGGAAAGGGGCGTTGGAAAGAGCCGAGGCAATGAGGGCATTTCCTGGGTAGATATCCAGTTGCCTGTTGGGGTCTGCTCCAGCTTTGAGAAGGGTTTCCATGACCTCGGCTCGTGAGTCTTTACAGTGATATGCTGCTGCAGCCAGTGCACTGCCATATCCGCCTACCTGCAGCTGCTGGTTTGGATCTGCACCAGCTGCAAGAAGTCGGTGTATTGTATATAAATGGCCCCCCAGCGCTGCCGCAGCCAGCGGACTGCCGTATATGCATGCGTGCAGCTGCTGGTTTGGATCTGCCCCGGCTATAAGCAATCGATCAACAGCCTGAATGTGACCACGCGAGGCTGCAACAACTAGTGCACTACCAGACAATTCACCTTCTTGTAGTTGTTGGCTTGGATCTGCACCAGCTGCAAGAAGGCGGTCAATCATAGGTAAATCGTCCCATGAGGCCGCTGCAGCCAGTGCACTGCCAATTCTGCCTACTTTCTGGTTCGGATCTGCACCAGCGGCAAGAAGGCGGTCGACCATAGATAGATTGCCGTTTATCGCCGCTGCAATCAGCGCATTGCCAAATATATCTGCCTGCTGGTTCGGATCCGCGCCAGCTGCAAGAAGGCTGTCAAGAATTTCGAGAGCAACCGAAATCGATCTCGAGGTGTCTATCCTGCTGAAACCAGCAATAGCACTCAGTACAGTAGGGCGCCCATGTGGCCGCTGATGTACGTCTGCCCCTCGACTCAGAAGCAGATTCACCATGGCCATGTCGAGATTCTCCGCCGCAGCCAACAAGAGTGCCCCCATGTTCTCTGCACAAGAATTGACTGGTAAACCTTGGCCTAAAAGAAACTCGCACAAGGCCACGGCCCCAGAGCGCACAGCAAGAGTCAAGAGACACTCATTGTCCGCATTCGTGACCTGCAGGAGTCCGTTGCCGGCATCTTCCCACCAGGCCTTGCCGACCAGGTGCATCAGCCCAAGGCGAGAGGCCCCGATGACTGATGCTTCACAGGGCCACATCTTCTTCTTAGATACCCATTCTGTCGCCATATGAAACCCCCCTACATTGCTCAGGAGCCATGCGCGGTAGTGCGGGCTACTTCGTAGTGGCAGCCCGAGAAACCTTCTGAGAAGGCGGGCAAGCCTGGCCAAAGGCTCCTTGCTTGTATCCACAGAGGGCTGATTCTGCTTTTGCACATGCCTTACCCAGTATTTGGTCGTATACCGATAGTAAAGGCCGTCCTCGGCTAGAAAGTTTCTGTGCGGTGCCAGTTTCTTGCTCGGTGCGCCTACTTGGTCGTCATGCTGTGTAGGGTTTGCGTAATGTTCATCTCCGCCAATCGGGAGCGATAAAAACAGCACCAGCTGTGCGCTTGCCATGAAGCATCCAATATCGCCCAGGACATTCGCCTTCCTAAAAAACTCGACAACGGAAAAATGAGACGCTCGCCAAGTAGGACCTTGCCAGCCATGCATGTCAAGTCTCAATAGGTTAGCACACCACTCGTGCAAGTCTCTTTCGGTCGTGTTATGCGAGCAGGAAAGTGATTCTGCTTCCACATCGATGCACACCGCATCTAGAAGCTGCCGTGTGGTAAGGGGCTCCTCGGCTTCGAATACCCACTTCAAGGCCCGTAGCGTACGCTCTCTTATATGCGAAGGGAATCTCTCAATCCGCTGGTATATTTCTTCATAAGTCTTGTCGAGATCTTCGGGAAGCCTGCCCAGTCGCTCGCGTATTCCCATGGCGTCTCCAAGTTGTCGCAAGCCCTGTATCTGTAACCAGGCCCACTGGAACATGCCCTCGTGGCGTTTGATGAGAGTATTCCTGATCTCATCTTTGAGACTAGGATCACTCTCAAGTGCATCGCTCCAATAGTCTGCGGAGCTCGGATCGCTAGTGTCGAGACTGGTCTCTACCAATTTTGCGACGTCTTCCGAGTTACGGTCGGCCGATATCTCGACGTTGGGCAAATTGATTAGCCGGCGTCGGATATCCCCTTCGGGCCGGCTCGTGATGAAAATCTTCACGCGCCTCTCGGGTTTTGCCAGTAATATGAGTGTGTTGAGCAGTTCACGGCGTTGGTCGTAGGGACACTCATCCAGTGCGTCGAGCACCAGGGTCGTGCGATGGTAGAATCCCACCAGCTTGGTCAACCATTCAACGCACAAGGCAATCGTCCACTGCGACTCTCTTTCAATAGACCGCCTGTGAAGTTCTCGTAGGTCTCGGTGCAAGAAGCCTTGGGCCCCTGCAGGCGCACTTAGTTGACGAACAAAGCTTCGCAGCACCATCAAGCAATCCCCGCGGTCTCTCTCGGCATGACTCGAGTAGAAGAATGCCAACCCCTCATTTGTATGACTCTTGGCAAGGGTGCTCTCCAACTCATCAATGACGCGCGAGGTGCAATATGTTTTGCCGGTACCAGCTACCACCAAATGTGAGTCATGGAACCACATCAACTCGACAGGAAGAGAACATACCGGTTCCTCGTAGCCAGAAAACGGATGATTCCGGGCATCTCTGCCACTCAACAAACTCAGCCGTCTTCAAAACCCAACCCCCAGTCTCCTCGACTCGCCGTGTCCGTATGAGATCATGGTGTTGGCCATACGCCGTGGTCGAAATCCACCTTCGGATGCTTGCCATCTCGCCAGCATTCAGAGTCTCGAGCATCGCCGTGACGTTTTCGTCCGTGCGCAATATCGGTTCTTGCAGATCAAGAAGCGTTAACAGCTTCCTGTTGGTGTTGAACCTGTGACGAGCATCGCAGATGTTCGCCTGCTTATCCAACTCTGCCTCGTTCCAGTCAAGATCCTGAAGCAGCTTCGAACCGTGCTCTGGGTCCAAGATTGCGTCGACAACGGACCCGAGGCGATTCTTTTGCATGAATCTGCCGGTGCTTGCAAGCATTTGCAGAAGCATAGAATAGAGTTCAATCAGTCTCCGCCTGAGGTCGGTAATCAATTCCTTGTCCAGTTCTCCTGTTTCTTCAAGGAACATTATCTCATAAATCCGACAGCGATGAACCAGTCGACTTGCCCTTTCCGCCACTACCAATGATGCCTTCATTCGTTCATCCATGGCTACCGCGCTTTGAAGGATAAACCGGAAGAGCGCCCACGGGAGTGCTGCGTGGGCAGGATCATACTGAACCGCGGTGTCTCCAACGGCTATAAATTTGTTAAGCCAAGTGATGGTGTTGCTAGCCACGTCATTGAGCTTCACTTCCTTTCCAAACACTTTCAAATTTTGCTGCCAGCTTTCTGATTGGCTCTTCTTTATCATGCTGCCCACGAGATCGATGAGTTGGTTGATAGACTCGCCTGCGGGGACGGCAAGCAAGGCGTCGCCGGGGAAGTTGTCCTCGATCCAGGACCAGTCCTTGGTGCAATTTCTTTTCAGCTCCTCCATGGCCTCCTTCCACAGGTCGGGCCCAGGTGTGCCATTGCTGGCAGAACAGTTGCTTGAGGCGGAGAGGTCACCCGGGATTGGGCCTGCATGCGCGTTGGAAACTTCTGTGCTGCCAGAAATTTCATGACCAGCAGATGCGGCACTTGTGCCGGATGATGCATTTGGACTGGCTCTTCCTTGCGATGATGTAGGGTTCCACGTGGCAACGGCGGCTTGCGGTCGTGAGGGCAGATTTGATCGCAAATCGCGAATTTGCTGTCGGATTTTCTTGCGCATCTTAATGTGGAATAGTCGGTTGATGGAGGCAATAGTCACAGACGGGGACAGTGAAACAAGAAGAGAGTACAACCGAGCGACAAAGGCAACAACCAGATGGGACAGAGTCAGGCAAAGACTCAGCCACGCCAGCAAAGGCACATGTGGTGGATAAGGGGTCGACACCCAGACGTCGTCGTGGGGCTGCAGATACGGCCCAATCATTGGGTCTCGACTCCTGGCGGCAGGGATGAGGCGTATAATCTTCCGAAATACACCCGTATCATATTTAGCACCTTATCATCTTCATTGAAGAGCTCTCGGGCTATACAAGCATCTAGCTCTGCCTACCTTACAAAGGTCTACAGCCACAACCTGGCAGGGGGCCCTTCTTACCCCGTCCCTCAGATGCTGGCTGACGCGTCTGGAACATATCGATCTACCTGAAATCATCGCGACTATTCATACTCATCTTTTCATCGGATGATATAGCTGAACGCGCCTAATTGCCTGTCATTCCTGTGGACTGACTTGCACTCAGGCTCGGATCACCTTTGCAATTAATAGGGAGATATCGATAATTATTCTGACTACATGGAATCCTCGTCAGAACCTTGCTTGGCCCAACTGACGTAGCAGGGATACCCGTTGGCAGCATGCATGCCGCTCGTGTCCGTCTGAAAAGCCCTTTCCCCGTTCAGTGTGATTGTGGACTGACCAAATATATATCTCTTTAGTTTGCTCACCATGCCCATCCTCTTCTCGACTTCAGCATCAAATTCCTGGTAGGCATCCCTAATCTCGAGATCTCTGCATGTTAAGATTACTGCAAGCTTTAGTTCATTCCAAACCAGAGTCTGACCAATACAATTCCTGGACCCGTGTTCAAAGGGCCGGAAGGCATCAGGATTTGGGTACAGCTCGTGGCCAGGCTCTACCAAAAAGCGCTCTGGCAAGAATTCGTCAGCTCGAGGCCACACCCGGGAATTGAGATGCAATGCCTGATGCAGAACATTGGCCCCAATATAGTCCACAGGGTACGCATTGCCGTGAAGATCTGTGACCACTGTGCCTGGAAGACTGTCTCGTACTGTCCCGGCTGGCACGTAGAGTCGCAACGTCTCCTTAATAACCGCCACTGTCGCCTTGCAGTTGTTGAGAAGACTAGGGTTCTTCTTAAGCAAAGCTGCCGTTTCGGCCTGGTTGGGACCAAAGACTTCGTCAAATTCTTGGCGTAACCTGTGCAGCCATTGTGGATATTTTTCCAGCACGTGGTAGACATAGACAAGCATCGACGCAGTCGTATCCGTTCCAGCAAGAAGGAAAACTCGAATTTGCCATGTAGCGTATTCAGCGAATCCGTCATCCAAGTGGTTTTGCTGGAGAACTTGGTCTGCACCCTTGTCGGCCGAATATGCTTTCAATGCCAACGCAATAACGGACTTGGGTAGCTTCGGTGTCGCTGCTGCATCTTGTGCGTTTTTTCCTTTCGCTTCTTGGAAATGCTTCTCCAACACTCCCCGGATATACGAAGTCATGATTCGACTGTTGTATGTCTGAACCAAAGGCCGTAGAGGGTTCAAACGTATACGAGGATCCCAGAATGAATGCCAGTCCATGATCCGTCTGAGGGCACTGATGAGGATATGAGGTGATCTCTGGTAATGTGAATCGTCATCACTGTTCAGTCAGTGGTGACGCACTTCCAAGATAGCTCCTGCGAGTGCTTACAGTGTGACCTTCAGAATGACCTCCGTGGTAAGCTGAGTCGCAAATTCGTCCAATGAGAACATTCCTTTCCCGATTCTTTCCACCAGCTTTTCGCGGAATACCAGTACTGAATCGATGATATGTGAAACATTGTCAGCCATTGCTCCGGTACTAAATCCGGGGTTAAATATGGATCTCCAGTATTTCCACTCGTCGCCATTCATTGTAACTAGATCGGGACCACCAGATATTGGCCTCATCATTTTGGAAGCTATATCTGGCTTCGGGAGGTTGTATTTGTTGCATATTTGGTTGCAAATCTCGGGTCCAAACACAACCAGTTGCGGAGGATATATTGGCCAGACATCCAAGAGGAAAGCCTCAGTATCGGGGAATTCTTCTCTGGCAAGCTCGCTCAGAGCAAGCACCACAGAAGCGCCTGTAGGAATGCGATCAAGATACTTCTGCAACACGAGGAGGTGGCCAGTGACCCAGTTCCACTTTGGCATTGGCTGTATCCTGTCAGTTCTGGGCGACGTGCCGAGGCCAGTTGGTAGCTTACCATGCCCTGTTTGCGGAGCTCATTGATCTTACACCGATGGATATATGTGACTCGAATGGCGTAACAAAATACAGTACACAGCAAAGCTCCGGTTGTGGACAACAGGGTAAACCACGCCATATTCGACCATGTGGCTAGCGAAGGATAGAAAAATGATGGTGTAGAAAGAAAGTGGTGAGAGAATTTAGTTGAGGAGTAGCACCAGAAGCGTGCGAGCGTTGGCAACAAAGTCCAACCAACGGGTATGGCGGTGTTGGTTGTCAGCATGTCTTGGCATCGAATCCGTTGGTTTACAAACATACCCTAGAATCAAAGGCCCTTTGACTCGAAACGGGAAGATGGTTGCCTCGTGTGACGATAAGCAGATAAGTACTGCCAATCACATGTCGGTGAAACACCCTTGCTGTTCAAAGACGAGGTGTATGCAAGCAGTCATTTTTGGAAACATATTCGTGCCAACAAGATGCAAGACGAGACGTGATCACGATGCAACGTTGTATCCGTTCTTAGAAGCACCTTAGAGGGGTATGTATTTACATTTCTACCATGGGGTTGGTGACCAACCAGGGTGTCATTGAAAAAGATGTTTACATGGGGACAGAGCCCTGACATGCAGGAATGTGGCGCGAGATTGGAAAGCAATGATGTAGCTTAACCTCTAGCAGGACGTTGGGATGAACAGCTATCTTAATAAACCAGCAAGAAGAAGCTTGATTCTAATAGACTCAAGACGTCTCCCGCCAGGCCTCGGTGTCTCAGACAGAAGCAATGGCAGACTATCTGCGTCGGTCTTGTTGAGCCTCTGCTACTTACTCAGTCGCTATGCCGGCTGGCCAGTGCTTAAGGTCTTCCGCAGCCCCATCGCCAGTCTTGAAACTGTGCGCCTACAAGTCTTCAAATGCCAAGAGCGGCTGCGCAATGTAACGTGCTCTAATAGAATTGTATGAATATGTACATGTTCGAACTTTTTATATGGCTGAATGTGTTATGTACTCCATCCTCTGAATTTGCGCCCTTATATCCGTCTGTCTTGTATCTTGTTCACAATTTGTTGTACACTCGTGTGCCTCGGAACCGAGGCTTCAATTGGTTTAGGAACCTGCTGTAATGAGAGGATCAGATTGAGAATTTACGCCAGCCCGAGAACTGCGATAGGCGGTGTTGCCGTTTTATATCAACTGGCTTGTGTCGGCCGGCAATGGCTTCCACTCGAGACCTCAATTCCGCTTTGCACTGGCCTTATAGCGGTGCCAGACTATGGTGACGAGGATGACAAGCGCGACTGCGTCGTGTTAGCTGATACATTGTCATGATGTGGAATTAACTTACGCAGCCCTCCGAGAATGCCCGCAACCATCACGTCCACACCCGACATGACCACTGTTGCACCGACGGATTCGACACGCTCTGGAGTCTCAACCTCATTCCGTTGAGGGGCCTGTCCCGGCACTGGTAAGAGGACCGCAGCGCTGCTCGTCGCACTTTGTAATGAGCTTGTCCTCGTTTCGAACGATGTTGGGGCAAATATTGGCAGTGCAGAGGTCGCTAATATAGCGGTTGTCGTAGGCAATGCTGGCGGTTGAAGCTCTGAGGAAGGGTTTAGAAATCTAAGAGATCTCGTGGAAACAACTTGTGATGGCTGAGTTGAGGGCGACTCTGTAATAGAGGGCAGAGGTGGTTGTGAGATCGACGGTGAGCCGGTTGTATCGGGGTTGTTAACCTCCTCGGGTTCTTCGGGCTCTTGTTCGGATTCCGAGTCGCTGGAGTCGCTAGAGCTCGAGTCACTATCGCTGGAGCTGGAGCCAGAGCCAGAATCTTCCTCCTCCTCCCCCTCTTCACTTTCTTCCTCTTCACTTTCTTCCTCTTCGCTTCCCTCCTCTTCATTTTCCTCCTCTTCATTTTCCTCCTCTTCCTCCTCACCCTCCCCCTCCTCCTTCTCTTCTTCCTCCTCCACTTCCTCAACTTCCTCTATTTCCTCAACGTCTTCAACGTCACCATCGTTTCCAGTGTCGTCATCGTCAACAAAGGGAAGTATATGCATCATTGTGTCATCGGCGACTTGTGCGGATCGTCGAACATTTCGAATCATCCTGGGCAACGTTGGTCCGTTGGTGCAGGAGGCTGTGGTGGTGTTGGACAAGAGAAATGGGTGATGTTAAGGGCGAGACGGAAGAGCTACGGTCAAAGGTCAAAGAACATTAATCATGCTGTTAAGCCTAATTCAAGATCGGCGCCAAAGTCCAAGCAAATGTTTCAGCTGGGGTTGGGCAGGGATCATAACCGTGGAGTTGTTACAAGTACGCTCGGACCGTCACAATAACGGATAAGGGTAAATTATTACAAATTATCACAGCGACTATTTAGGTGCGTGCGGTTGACGGAGTCTTATCATCTGACAACACAACGGTCTGTAGAGTGTCTAATAGCACATGATACCTGGGCAGAATCCTTATATCAACCATGAGCAGTCCCAACTCAAATTGCAGATGTACTGCCCCAAATGCCGAGGTGGGCTCTGGAACACCGAGCGCTTAAGCTTATCATGGTCTGGGGTGCCGAATAAAGCGTAATTAGTTTCATACAACGCTGAGACAAAAACGGGGCAATAAACCCACCCCCAGGCCGAGGCCATGGCGTATCGAAAGTGTTTCCGGAGGTAACCTTGGCAGCACGATCATCTGCGACCGGCGAATGACCCTGCTCAAGATGGCCATTGCACGTCAAGCCTAAGGCCGCGCAATGCAGATTTAATACCTGCGAGCAGTGCACGTCAAGGCATCTTCAATCTTCGGGTTTGCTATGAAGGCGATAGGATATAGAAGATGACGATTCATACCTTCGGGCACTAGAAGCTCAAAATGAGGAGTCCATCGCCCATGGAGAGATGGCAGCGAGAGACAAGGCAACCGACGAACGAAACTGAAGCTAGCGCAAAGAGACACGCAATGGCTACCTTTGGAACCAGTGCGCCTTCTTGTAAACCTTGCAGGTTAAACTAGACCGATTTTTAGATCCTCGACACCTTGCTTGTGTTAGCAGATCCCAATTCTGCTTCAGTTCTCTCCTCTAGAGCAACACTGCTTGGCATCCCACTGATAGGAGTTCAACTGAGGACCTGCAAAGGGCCGATGGTCTTTCTATGGTATGCTATCAAGAGCAGTGTACATAGATAAGCATCTGCTTCATTGATCAGATAACACTATGAGGAAAGGAGCTATAAATAGCAGAGGGGCCTCGACGATTAGTACAAACGCATGATGTTTCAAGAGACAGGACCTGAAATATCCTTAAAACCCATATAAAGTATATAGTACGGGTTCTATTAATGGAGGGCCTCAAGCATTCCTGAAGCTTATTCTCTGTTGTGAAACTCTGGTATCCGACACTCACGCATCCCAAGCAAACTCGAGAATGCTAAGATTGGAACCCGGGGGATGTGTGAAACTCTTGAACCCGAATCTCTGATCAGCTTGGGTAAAGAGGTCCTTCCACTCATCCAAATCGCGTTCATGAGAGTTGGCAATTGCCAGCATAGTGACATCCAAGGTCCTGTGATGTGTCAGCATAAATATGTCGCTGAGAAAAGCTCTGAGCACCCTACCTCAACTTCCGGTCAAGGTAATTCGGCAGGCTACCGGCGGGTGGCAAGACAAGATCCATGACGATGACCTTTGAGCCAGCCTTTAGGGCTCCAACCAAGGCCTTAAGAATCCTCATACAGTAGCTATCAGGCCAGTTATGTAAGATCCACCGAAAGATGTAGACATCTGCACCCTTCGCTGGCTGCTCGGAAAAGAAGTCATGCTCCATGAACTCTACATTCAGGCCTGACTGTTGATTGGCGCCTGCGATGACCTTGGGTAGATCTTGGACAATCAAGCGGAGATCTGGAAAACTGCGCGCCAGCTCAAAGGCAACATCTCCGTGGGATCCGCCAATGTCAACGACAGTAGCAGCGCCCAGTGATGACCATGGGTATCCCTTGCTGAGGTGCTGTAGAGAATAACCAGGGCCCGTTGTGAAGAAGCTCATTGCGCCACCAAAACGGCGAGCTCGCTCCGGCTCCTTCTCCAGCTCGACGTAGAAAGAGTCCGACGTGTTATTGGCGAGAGAGAAGCCCTAGTTTCTGTCAGTCATGACTTAAAGGATGGTCTTGTGGCGGTGAGTTGTCCGCACCGTCTGGTTGGGCTCTGAAGCCGATGGCCATTTGACCAGAGCATCAGTGGTATGCTGAGCAGCGGGCCACATTTCATTGGCGGAGCAGGTGACCCAGTCAGCGACACGTGAATCTGCGGCGATGAGCTTGGATGCCGCAGAGTGTGAGATGACGCCGGGTCGTAGTTCGTTGAAAATGCGGCGAGTCATTCCTAGTCGGAGGATTCGAGTGAGTGCCGAGCTATCCACGCCCACCTTGGACGCCAGATCGCGAAACGATATCTCTCCATCAAGCGGGACTTCCTTTGCGATGTTGAAGTGCGATATGAACTTCAAGTAAAGAATTTGGTTTTGCTGGTAGATGAGCGTTATTATTGTCCATCGACAGAAGGCGATACCGGCTATTGATACGAACGTCGTGATTGAAGATCAAGTCCCGTGGCCCCTGAAGAAGGTCGTTGAGTTCTTGAGTGGCTTCGATGGCGGCAAGGCGGGACTGCTCCAGTTCGGGAGGCAGGTTAAAGTCGACGGTGCCATTGCCGTCAAAGGACGGCTGCGGCAATCCCTTTTCAGCAAGATAGATATTGATCAGCTGCGTGTGTGTGGCCACGGCCGTTGCAAGCTCCGCGATGCGGCTGCTACTCGATGCCATGGTGTTTTGTTCAGCCCGTCACGTCGATATCAGTAGTTGGAAAGCGGGAATTTTGCACGTAGGCCTGTTTCCAATGGTGACGGCAGACTCGGTCGATGGCAAGATGAGGGGCAGCGGGTAGACATGGCCCTTGCAAGCTACGGCCCAGGAGGCCGTTGCCCGCCGTAGCCGCGGATGTTTATCCGCATCACTGCCAGATACGGTGATAGTGAGTAAGCCACACCTCGATGACGGCCGTTTGCCTGGCTGAGGCACGTCATCCTAGCAGACGAGAGGTAAGCCAGGCAGATGGAAGCAGACAGACGATAGTGGCCAAGTATCGCAGCCCTATCCTTCATTTCGAGCGAACACACCAGAGTGTAAAGAAACCCGGAGCTTCAACACCTGCTTCTTCGGCTTAGCTTGGCTACCTCGACTTGGCATCCAAAGAGCTGCCCCACCAATCCTGCCAAAAGTCCCAGTCATTGTGGTTTGCATCAGCCCATCTCCAAGGTTGCTGCCGACCATCGATATGCTTCGAAGCAGGCTATTGTTGGGACTGACTGTTCATCTGAACTATTTCCATTTAGTCAACAATTGACTTTAGCTATTTTGAGATTCTTGCAACTTGGTCTCACTGTTCGCAAATACAAGCTTCAGCTGATCCTTCGAGTAAAATAGTGCGTCAGCTACAGCCGATCGCTACAGTAGACAGGGCATAACCCCAGCGTTGTCCGGGTGACCGTTGGTGTTGAGACCAACCTATCATAATTGTTCAATCTTTCTCTAGCCAGCGAACGTTCGAGTTGTATTATATCAGCATATGACCGTTGCCTGGCCATGGCCATTTCCTCTCTCTGGGGATATACCATCCCGACACACGGGTTGGCACGTCCTGGACTGTGTTACATTGGCTATTGGCTCAACCCCCAGCGTCCATGCATCGAGGTTACATTTCGGCCGGTGTGCTGCATATCGGCTTATGAGATACCTATCTACCGAGGGCTTTGACCAAACTGAGGTGTCCCACCATGCTTCTTTCTGCAGGGCCTGTCCAGTGAAAGCTAGACGAGCCAATTGCAATTCTCCAGCTTATCGTAGTCCGCGCTGTCGCGTCTGACAGTTCCGACCAACAGTACTCACGTCAGCCGAAATTCAGTTTTTGAGATATATCCAACATCTGGGTTGGCCATTTCTCACACAGATTTTGAGTCATGCCTTGAGAAAATTATTACACAGCATAGAGGACGCTGCCAACAGGATGCTCGGGAGCGCAGCAATACAAGTTGACATGTAAGTGGGCATGCAGCCGGGCATCACGATTGACGATTGTAGACCCAGAGTCCAAAGAAAATTCCGACAATATTCAGTGCACTGAGTGATAAATTATAAGCCCTTACATTTGAGCCTAGTATTCCATGGCAAAAGAGACTTATCCTAGCCTTCATCTAGTCGTACTCCTTAGTGATGGTGTTGACAATAGCGCCTCCTTCAATAAAGGTCGTTTGCGTTCCAATCTGCATGTCCATCTTGCTAAGGTCGATCCAGCCAACCTCGAAAGCGGCAACTTTGTCGGTCCAATCTGGGTCTGTAAGCATGTTCCTCATCTGCTGAGGATCCGTAACCCAATATGTTATGACTGCATCATACGATGCCATTCTTTCATCTCCATCACCCTTGAGCTCGTCGAGATCCGCCTGGAACTTATCCTTGAGGCTTTGCGGGGTAATGTACTGGGGTGTATGTTAACTGCTGACTTCGGTTTGTCGTGGCAATGTGTGTTGGAGGTAGCTTACAAGCTCACAGCGGTGGATGCCGTGTCTCTGGACGATGGGGATGAAGCGAGGGATATGCTCCTCCATGTACCACTTGATCCAAGTCTCTTCATCGCGGGATGGGTCACGATAGTGAAGGACTGAAACCTTCAGCATGGGCATTTCTTGATGTTCAGACATCCTTGTATGGGTAATATCTGGACTTTAGCTGGGCAAAATGGGTGAGAAACGAGGTGTCGAGTCTTTCAAGTGCCGGCTGTTCCTTCACGGCAACATCCCCATCTTATACTTGGCCGACCCTGCCGGAGTAGGTCCTTTCGCGCACATGGATGTTGGCACACGCAACGGACCAACTTCAGCCAACCTGCATTCCGTGCCGCAAAGAAATTGTAGATCAAAGCCCCAAGTCGCGAGTTCCGATGACCTTGTTATCCCGATAAAATGCATTAATACATATCTAAGCCTATCCCCTGATCTGCTGGCTAATTCGTACATCGCCTGCCCTATCACTATTCAAGGGCTTGCTTTCCCCCTCTCCTGCAGGAACACCTCGCTAAACGGATAATCATTGTATCCCTCCTCCTGCATCACCAGATAGAATGTCGAACGGTTGTACTTGTTGAACTCGATGCCGTGCTGGAGTCGGTAGACAAAGTCTGGGTTGGCGAGAAACAAGCGGCCAAAGGCAACCATGACATCCCACTTCTTGTAATGCTCCTCGACGGCCCAGACGGCGCTTTGTGGCTTGTAGCCGCCCGCCACCATGACGGGTGACGTGTTGTCCCAGGCCTCGAGAATGAAGTCGAGCGTCTTGCCCAGGTTGTGCTGCTTGCCGCCAAAGATGAGAGCGCCCGGGTCGCCCGTCGCCTCGACAAGGGAAAGGTAGGCGAACTTGAGGTTCATCTTCTTAAGCTCCTCGATCAGGTACGTGTAGAGCTCTTGCGCATCGCCCTTTTCAGAGCCCTGGAAGCCTGCGAATGGCGAGAAGCGCATGGCGGTCCTCTCCGCGCCAATTGCAGCAGCCACCTGTCGGATGACTTCGAGCGGGAGGCGTGCGCGGTTCTCGATTGAGCCTCCCCACTTGTCTGTTCGCGTGTTGATCTTGTCTGAGAGGAATTGATCCAGCAGGTAACCATGTGCCGAGTGAATCTCGACGCCATCGGCTCCCGCTGCAACGGCTCTCTTGGCAGTGTCTACAAACGCCTGGATCGTGCCCTGGATTTCTTCCTCGGTCATGGCTCGAGGGTTGACGGCGGCCTCACCATCATCCATGGGGACATTGCTGCTGGAACGGTACGGGAACCCTCGTTTGGCGACATAATCAGCCTGGGCAGCCCTCCCGACACCCCAGATCTGCTGGAAGAAGAAGGAGCCTTTGGCGTGGACAGCCTCGATGATTTTTCTCCATGCTTCGGCCTGGGGGTCACTGACGAGGCCAGGGATGTTAGGCTGGCCTTCCTCGTTGTGCGAGATGGCCGTGGCTTCGGAAATGATGAGCGTACCGGGGACACTGGCGCGGTCGCCGTAGTACTTGGCCATGAAGTCGAGAGGTGTGTGCTCTTCGTCGGATCGCATGCGCGTGAGAGGAGCCATGGGAACACGGTTCTGAAGAAGCATGTTCCCAACCTTCAAAGGCTTGAACAAGCGGGACTCGGCCGGAGCGCAGACATCCCGGGCCTTTGCCTGGAAAGGTTCAGGCATCGGGTCGGCAGAAGGCATCCTGAAGGAGAGGATTTGGGTTGAGAATATAAAATCTAGATGTAAAGAGGTTCAAGAAGAACAGTGCTAAGGCTGGAAAGACGGTGGACGTTATTAGAGATGCGGGAAGGATGTGGCTGATGAAGATTGAGGTCGTCGAGATATGGGAGGAAATGAGGATATATAAATTGTCATAGAATATGCACAGGCTAAAACATGGTCTGTTGAATCTCTCTTTTACTAATATCCTTCCGCTTTCTAAACAATCTCGAAGCCGTGCTCAATAAGCCCGGAAACAAGGAGCGGGATCACGGAACGGCGGAATTTGCCGTGGTGTGGATCACCAACATCTCACTCCGTCATTCGACCAGCCTCACGACTCTTGGCACAGTACTCTATCAATAGCAAGTGCATTTGCATTTTGGTCATCACGCGAGGAGTCCCTGCACGAGAAGAGCACCAAATTCTTGAATGGTAACGGGCTAGACGACGAATGAATGAACTCACCGATAATCGTGACTAGACTTTGATCAATAGATCTAAAGAAGAGCGACCGATTGATGGAGCTATCTCGACGCAAAACCAACAAGGTCGGCCAAAGGGCAACGGCCTATACTCCTATCCTCCCTCCAATGCCTTGGGAGAAGCTACGGCATCATGCCGATGACGCGATTCACAAACTCGTAATTTCCCCAGCTCTTGCCTAATTCCAAGCGGACCAGATTTTCGGCGGCCTCCTGAATCTTCTATCCCAGGCATAATGAAGCAGCTCCTCGTAAAAGTGAGTCAGGTCTGAAACACGGACGTACATCCATAGCCTCTCCCCCAGATCATCGGGAGCCTCGATAGGCTGGCCTTCTTCATCAACCCCCTCGAAACCGTTGTCTTCCTCATCATCACTCTGGGGAGGAGGCGACGGCACACCCCTCTCCCTTCGATCCCTTGCAAACTTGGCCATCTGGATCTCCTCAACCACAACCGCTCTGAACACAGGGATGCTGACGCGACTTCTCGATTTAGGATCGTCGGGCTCACGATGGCCATCCTCTTTCCAAGCCTCGGCAAAGCGTTCCAAGGCTTGTAGGTCGACATACATGGCATGACAGTATCGAGGCCACAGACCGAAGTATCTTTTGTGGTGGCCCGCAACGTCAGCACAGTTGTGGGAGCCGTCAGCATTGTGCCAGACGCCTTCTTCGGGCAAGGAGTCGAGCCATCGGACGTGGATATCGCGTATTTCCTCGACCGACTTGCCATCGTATTCGGGGCCTTCTTTCAGGCACAGGTGGAAGTAGCGTCTAATCACACGGCCGAGCTCCAGCAAGCTAGGCACAGGGTTGTTGGCACGCCAGTCGCAGTTATGAGCTCTCATGACCTCGGGGACTCCAGCATCACAGTCAATCTCGTGCAGGACTGACTTGGTGACATAGTCGATGTACTTCTCCCACAGAGCCTGATCCGCGTACGTGGTGCGGTACACGAGAAAGCCCCAGACAGGACATTGGTTGGCCGGTGCGGATGTGGGCATTTGCCCCTTGGTCGATTGGTAGAGATGAGGAAATTCCGAGGTAAACATGATGAAGAGTTTCGTTTGGGTTCGGGTGGGAGCGCGCGTGATTCGTTTTCCACTAGAGCCTGCAAGTGGGTGTGAGCATTGCAAGAAGAGAGGAGAAAAAGATAGGAGGGCGCGCAAGAACGCGAGGAGGAGGAATTTGCTTTGTGACACCTGGCGTCACTTGCCTTTTGGGGGGGCCAAGTGGCAAACCTTTCCGGCACTTTCCACCAAACAAGCCACCCATGCTTCAAACATAGTTGATTGTCATATGGTGCTTTTTGTGTTATCAGAGGATGAATTTTAATGTGAACAAGCCGTGGGGTTTCTGTGCCGTTCTTGAGGTGTTGCTACCATGACACTGCAGTCAGTGATGGGGTGTCGCTGGGTTCTTGTGATTCCCTGCACCCGCAGCATGTGACACTTGTTCAGTTCTATCTGCTCTGCCGTGGCTGGAAATTGCCATTCCTTGCCTGATCTCTTTCAAAATTCTCGCTTAATGCGACACTCCGCAACACTCGAACCTCGGTTGCGGCACCGCCCAAGCCATCCTTGGCCGTCACAAGGCCATCATGAGGTGCAAAGCTGTGCTCTGGGCACCTGACGAAGACGACCTGCTTGTTTTGCTGTTCAATATTCTGATGCGTGAATCAGATTCGCCTTGCTCATAGAGGGAAGATATAAGGCAGACTTCTCCTGCACTCTTTACGCCCCTGGTCCTCTACAATCATCGGCAGCTTCTTCCACACCTTCAGCTACAAAAGCCTCAAGATGCAGATATCTTCGAATGTCTTGCTGGTCCTCTAGCTGGCTTTTATTGTCCTTCTCTTCCTGGGGTGCCCGTTGTGCCCGGAGGCAGACGCAGACTCCTACGATTCAACCTGTCTACCAGAGCGATTGCCGCAACCCTCAAGTGAGTCGTCGAGTTATTAAATGCGAATGACTTTCGGCAACTGAACCGCCTACAGGATCTCGAACCAGGCATGTGGCGAGACGCCCATTGAAGCTTTTGACCAATCACTTTTCACTACGAGCGACAAGTCCAAGAACTGGGCCACGGAGCATGTCATCGAGGCAAGATATACCGCCACATCGGCCATGGTTTCCAAGCGTACTGACCGGGCCCAAGATGCAACATGTCTCGTCTTTTCTGGAGTTTCTGTTCCTTGGGAGATTGCCTGGCGGCCAGGTTCATCCACCCCCATATCTGTTGAGCACTCTCACAGCGAACTGGAACAGTCAATGTTTGCCTGTCGATGTGGCCGTCCCAGGTTCCAGCTACAAGTCTCGCATCCGAATAACATCGTCTTCGAATGCCTTGGGTCCAAGCCCCAACCTATCAGCGCGAGTGTTTTCGCCGAGTGGCTTAATGAGGCGATTGGGGATCCGAGCGGCAAGACAGACGGCGCTCTACATGGAATCCGGAAGGTCAGTCAAAGCCTTCAGGAATACAAGGCCACCCATCTGGGGCCGAGTTCTCTCTGCCTTCTTATCCCCACCGCTTCTGTAACCTTGATCAATGATTTGACTGACTCATGGTCCCTTTACAGATCATCGGCATATGGGCCTATCTGCTGCACGATGAGGTTGTCGCTGCCATCGACGACATTCAAGATTGCCTTTCGACAACCTTCACCACAATCGAGACGCTATGTCCTGCTTTCGCTCCATCAATGGGACGAGGTGGCATTCGGGAATACTGGGTTCTGTTTGACAGGGCGTACTGGGATGCGTCGGTCGAGCATTGCAAGGCTTCTGCAGATAATTACCTTGCGCTGCTTGAGCGGAGGTACACCCAAGAGTATCAGGCAGGCACCCCGGGCATTGCGAATGTTTACGCCAGGGTCATGGACACAGTTGACGACTTAGTTCTCGACCTGGATCTGTTCAAGCGACCCAACACTCCGCCTACCTAGCGGAAGGCGGCATCTCCAGACTGGGTCGCTGGCATCGGGGAAAGGTTGACAGCGTCGTTTTGACAGGATGCTCCATGCACCTCTCGAAACTTCTATGCTGCCTCATACTCCTGGGTGCCCTCCAAACTGTCGCTTTGGCTTTCCCATTTAGTCTTTCCTTTCCCACTTACTTTTTCTCAATTTGTCCCTCTCATTTGTCTTTTATTTTTGCTTTTTATTTTTTAATTTTGGATAGTAGAGGCTTGCGCGTCAAGCCCACGAATAAAACAAAACTGCACCTGAATGTCTGTCTCCACTGTGCATTATTACGCCCATCCACCTGCATAAGGTGCCATTTTAACAACTTTATCCTTCCCCACGTTAATAAACGGTAAAATTGACATCACTCCCGGGTAGGCCCCATTTGTCAGCAGCGAAATCTTTTGCACAAGGCGACATATTGCCTTGACCCTCCGCAATTCCGCCATGACGTCCCACCCACCAACCTCTTCCCTCCGTTACGGATACCAACACTGTACGTTCCAAGCCTGTCATCTTATCACCTTCTCCAAGACCGCCCGCGAGGCCGGAATTCCCTGCGGACCCATCATCAGACCCCCTCAGACAAACCCAGCACATCCCTCTGCCACGCCGTCCTCCGGAACCGCGGGACAAGGAAGGGCCCTGCGACTTCATCACTCGGATCGCCTGACCACCATGAGCGCTGCTGCTGCTGCGAATGTGCCCACGGGACGCAGCCGCAAGTACGTCTCGAGAGCCTGCGACTGGTGCCGCGTGAGGCGCATCAAGTGCGACAATGGACAGCCCTGCAAGGCATGCCTGCACCGAGGCGAGGAATGCACCACCAAGGGCTTTGATGAGCCCAGAACGCTGCCCCAGGCCTTGAGGTAAGACATCCCCCCCATCCTCCCTCTTCCGCCTTGCTTGGCAGCTGACCAGTGTCGGACAGAGAGATAGATAGGCTGAAGCAGCGCGTAAAGACCCTCGAGGCCGAGCTCATCACCTACAAGAGCCGCACCTCGGCCCATCTGCCCAGCCCCCAATCTCTTCAAGCTCCCAGCACGCCGAGCGTGTCGCCGAGCTCTGTCGTCCCCCAGCACACGCCGTCGCTGTCCTCGCCGCCAAAGCCGCAATGGCAGGGCATCCTGGTCGCGACCGCCCGCACCGAGCAGCCGGCCTACTACGGCCCGACGTCGTCCTTCTTCTTCGTCAGCCGCCTCGCCAACTACCTGGCCAACTCGCTGCAGCAGCCGCTCCCGCTGGCCCACCGGAACATGCAGCTGAGAGCCAGCAAGAACATGCACGTAACCGACTCGATGGATGTCGAGGCCGCCGTCAGTGGGGACAGCTCGCCACGATGCAACGGTGAGACATCGCGGCCCCTCACCCGCAAGCAAGAGGAGAGCCTCATCAAGATCTACTGGGAGAGCTACCACTGCTTCCTCCCCATCATCGACGAGTTCGAGTTCCTCAACCACTACGCCTCGCTGTGGGAGCCGTCCCGGGAACAGCGCAGGCAATCCCCTCTGGCCGACATGATCCTCGCGCTATGCCTGCAGTACGGATACGGCTACATCCCCCGCGAAGTCACCCACCCGTGCGACCGGGACCCATCGTACGGTGATGCGGCGGTAGCGGGCCGATGGTACTACCGACGGGCGCAGCACTTCCTGACGGCTGACCTCGAGAGCCCGTCCCTCACGACTGTCCAATGCTACATCCTCATGACCGTCTACCTCTGCTGCGCGTCCTTCCAAAACATGTGCCAGATCACGACGGGCCAGGCCATACGCACCGCACACGTCATCGGCCTCCACCTCGAGCCGCCAGCCCACCTCCCCCACGGCCAGCAGGAGCTGCGCAGGCGCGTATGGTGGACGCTGTGGACAATCGACACCAAGATCTCCTGCAAGCTCGGCCGTCCCTTCATAGTCGACCTGGCCCAGGTCACGGTCCGCGAGCCCTCGGCCGACCTCATCACCGCGTCCTACAACAGCGTCACGCTGGGCTCCTACGGCCCAGACGTCACCTGGCTCAGCTTCTCGCAGCAGTGCAACAAGCTCTACATGGTCGTCGCCAGCATCTACGAGCCCTTCGTCTCCAAGTGCGGCGAGGTCGTCGAGAAGCTCAAGCTCTCCTCCCTCTACGCCGACCCGGACGCCCTCGAGAGCTGCGCCGAGGTCCTCGACGCCCACTTCCCGGCCTTCAAGGCCTGGGTCGCCAACGTCCCCGACCACCTCAAGATGCGCCGCTGCAACGACGGCGAGGTCTTCTCCACCGACCACTCCGCCGCCGAGTTCCAGATGCTGGCCCCGACGTGGCTCAAGCGCCAGCGCCTCTGCCTCGAGCTCATCTACCACATCCAGGCGCACAACCTCTCCCGCCCCCTCGTCACCTTCAGCACCCAGCAGCACCAAAACACCCCGCTCACCGACCGCTACACGGGCGTCTGCATCGACCACGCCGTCGCCTACACCATCCTCATGCACCAGGCCGTCACCGAGTCGGACCTCATGTCCGGCTGGTGCGAGTACTTTAGCCTGCAGTGGAACGCCGCCATCACGCTGCTGGGCTTCGTCCTCGCCAAGCCCCACCACCCGCACACCGTCAAGGCCCGCATGGCCCTGGACAAGGCCCTCGTCGTCTTCGACACCTTTGCCCCCAACTTTGTCGTCAGCGCCGACGCCGCTAGGATTGTGCGCACTCTGCTCGCCAATGTCAATCAGCCTGCACCCAGCAATGGCGGTGGCGTCAGCGGCGGCGGCGGCAGCGGCGGCGGCGGCAACAGTAGCGGTAGCAGCCATGTCCCCCAATTCGGCGTCGAAAATGGCCCTGCGGAAATGGCCATGAGCAACCTCCCTAGTGTGGTAAGCCAGCCGGACCAGATGGGCTGGCTCGACCCCAACCAGCAGATTGGCGATGATTACTACTGGCAGGTCATGAACTGGGGGCTGCTCGTCGATTCCTACAACAGCTTCGACAACTTCTTTGACATTTCGAAATGATAACGCATGTATGATACAAGGGCGCAGAAAAGGACAATCCCGGACACTACGCATGGAAAAGTAGGCATCTTTTAACTACTGAGTTACGCTACTCGCTGTATTTTACTCAAAAGACAAAGTCAAAACGCTTTGGGCGATTCGCGACCCATGTCATTCCACCAACAGAGTCGAAAGGCGTAGCCCTAGGTTGTTACCACGAGTAAGGGGTATGTGTTCAGGCGTAAGGTGCCCGTCTAGCGCGAGAGACGATGTATTTCCTGATGCCCTTGTCGGCGAGGAATCCCGCGCAATAGCCCAGCCCGATAAGTGACACTTGCCAGCCAGTGATCCATTCAATGCCGGAGCAGATGACATAGACGGCGTGAACTCTGGACCAACCGGCAGCTCTCTCTCGCCTGGCAACCCAGTCCTGATATGTGTTGGTTAGAATGCAGAGGTATGCCGTGCTCTTTAGGTAGGGCATTAGGTTCATGGGCTTGTTCTTGAATACACCGTTCTGGAGTATAGTGAGACCAAGTCCGAGACCACCATTGAGGCTGGCAAAGAGGCGGAGGCGACGTGGCGACGTGAATGCAACGAAGGATCCTAGCAACAAGAGCCTCCTGAGTGATGGCAAATGAAAGATGGTCCCATTGACGTGGACAGTGGACAAGTACCAATTTGACAAGAAGCTCAGAGCCTTTCCCGGTATCTCACCTAGGGTTGACCGACAGAGGCCATCAAGGACATTGCCGACAGGTTGATTAGGCGACGCCATGGCCAACAATAACAAACCTGCCGCACAGATTCGACGCCCAGGAGACATGCGAAGCTTGCTTGCAGCTGTTGCCATTTGTTCAAGCAGGTGATCGACATCACTATCAAGCAGCCGCATTTGTTGCCTGAGGTCAATTAACGTTTCCAAGAGGTCATCGTATTTCTTTTCGAGGGATACTTCGGCATCGCGAACGTGGAAAAAGCGGGGGTCCACTTGCATATCGTAGTGATATCCCAAGTCGTCCACATGATGGTCAATCCTGCCGCTGAACTCTAAGACGCAGCCAATGGGGTGGCTCATCTGGGAAATGGCATGCTTTATGAGCTGGGAAAGGTACTGGAGATATGCTTCCTTGCTTCGGCTCGGGGCTTGCGCGAGATGCTGCTTTGCATGAGTGTCAGTTGACGGCTCGAGGCAACGTGGTTAGTATCAATATCCGAGTCTTACCATTCTCTGAAACTGCTCTTCAAAAGAAACAACGAATTCCTGCGTGTCTCGGACTAAAAGATCAACTACCCAGCTGAGAGATATGCACAGGTCTGTCGTCGCTGTATACCGATAAAGCAGCGGATCAACGGGGTGATCCCAGGTAAATTGGTAAAAGTTTGCGCGCTCTGCGACGAAATGTTGGTGGCCTCGAGCAGTCATGAAGCCAAGGGTGAGAACTTGCAACTCTTCCCCCTGACAGTTGCTCATGATGCTGATGGAAACGTGCTCTTGGGGTGTAAAGTCCCAGTTGTTGTTGTGCCAAAACTCTGCAGCAATATCATTTGTGAAGCGAGGGACCTTTCTCCACCATGAGAACTCGAAACTGTCGAGCTCTCCGTTGGACTGTAGAGGGGGCTGTGGCCGAGTCCATGGCGCATTGTAGAGACGAGACTGGGGGAAGGAATACGGGAGCGGGTTGTAATCTTCACCAGGTGCGAACGAAGTGTGGAGGTAGTCGGCGTAGCCCACTGTTCGCTTGTTGAGCATGAGCATGATGAGACGGGCTGGAGAAAGGGCAGCATCCCATAGACGGTTCGTCAGGCACGAAATGACAAAGTGTCGAAAGCCAAAGGTGCGCCAGACATCGATCAGGCGAGGAGCTCGGACAAACGTGCTGCTCTTGTTCAGCATGCGACTTTCCAACCGAATAGATTGTATCGGGGTGAACCTACAGCACATCCAAGCCACCAAGCATCGGCCAGCCAAAGTACTAGTCGACAGCGCGCAACCATTCCTCGATGGTATTATGCTTGGCAATAAAGACGGGCCGGGAATGTATCGGAAAGTCGCCGTCGGAGCCTGCGGTGCGGGTAGACCAGTAGGAAAAGACATTTTCGATGGAAGCAGTAGCCTCGAGGGGAGGCTTCTTCTGGATGGGCCTGTCTCGAAGCCAGGTGTAGTCGAACTTGAAGTTCTCGAGGCCCAGCGTGGTGATGGTGACGTCGGACTTGTCGTCGAGGACACGCTGGATCTCGGCATCGAGCATCCAATGGATGAGATCGAACTTGGGAAGGGCTGGTTGAAGGCCTGGAATGCGGGCGCCGATTCTTTGCAGAGAGCGGAATGGGTAGAAGGACCATTTTGCTTCTTGTCTGCGGTCATCGATTACGTCCATGGTGTGGAGGTGATGGGCAAGAAAGCGAGGAAAGGTGTTGGGTAAGATGCTTGGCGATGATGCTTTGAGAGGCGAGTGCTTGAGCGAAGGATAGTTTGTGGCTTCTTAGGCGTGCAATCGTGATATCGGTTTGATGTGGGTGCTGCCTGAGGGCTCAATCTGGTGCTCTTTCCCTAAGGAGGAGCTGCTTGACGTACCTGCCCTGAGCATAGTGCCGCTGCTTGTTCCCTGTCAGTGTTGGGAATTGCCTCGCCGACCGAGATACTGCCTATCTAGCATGGGGCGTACAGATGGAGCACAGTCGCCGATGCGAGTAATTTGCCGTGGAGAAAAAGAGAAGAAGAAGAAAAAAGCGTGGGACGGACAGGAGTAAAAATAGCACAGCAGAAATAACCAAATACAGAAATGCCATAGGCATATGGTGTGCTGACGGCGAGGTAAGATCGATAATCACTTAATGCAAGAGAAAGCTTCACTACCAACCGTCATCGACTTGCCAAGCGTGTACTCTGTAGACATGTGGTGGATTCGCCCGAATGCATGTCAGCAGAGCTGATGGTGCGGGCGGATGATTTCAGCCAGCGATATGCAGTGTCACCCAAGGGTGGTCAAGGGTGATGGCTGTCGATTCCTGCCAGCTCCGGCAGCTGTGAAAGAGCATGAGGAAATCCCTCTCCCGGTATGTACCTGTATATCCTTCTAATGAGGGCAGTTGTATGACAAAATTATCCCGTCATTACAGTAAAAAAAAAATGAACAGACCTGCCGATGACAGTCACGCACCACAGAACGCCAGCACTCACCATGTCTCACTGACACAAACGCACGAGCTGCCACCCAATCTTCAGCGCCGTTGATCACTGCGAGGCGACGTTCAGCTCGAGGCATGCACCCCGGTCCAGCCAAGCCCAGGTCGCGGCGGGCGCAACCTCGTTATCGTGTGTGGTGCGTTGCCGTCCCGCCTCTTTGATCCCACCGATGGACACTTTCGAGCCATGCCATTGGTAGCCTGACCGGCCGTTGATGCGATAAACAGGGAACTCTGGTGTATTCGCGGATAGGATTGGCGGTGTCGTGCCGTGTCTGGGATTGCCCATGCGGGGAACAGCTGCATTTTTGATATGGATATGAGAAGGACGGGAGGGTGTGGCAATACCACCCATCCAAAGGGCTGGCTGGCATGGGCAGACACGCTGTCGATGCTGCGTACAGCGAAGACATGTTTCTCTCTTATCCACCTGCCTTGCCACAGGCCATTCCGCTGCGCGAGGCCACGGCCGGCCACAGAGACAGAGACAGCTCCGTCCCATAAGAAGCCACAGGGCGCCCGGCACCTACATACCAAAATACACACGCAGTATTGCCTGCCCATGGTTGCTGGCCTCTCCCCGCAATCGCCGCCCCTTCGAAGCACAACATGGACGACCTCCGGGAGGACCTCCCCATGTCCATGACCATGGCGGCCTTTACGGGCATCTCGTGGTACATTGGCGTCGAGGTCAACGTCTCGCTCTTCATGCTGTTCCAGCGGCGCCGGGGCCTGTACTTCTGGTCGTGCGCGCTGGCCTCCTGGGGCGTCATCTTGCAGTCCCTCTTCATCATCCTGGCCGACTTTGGCGTGTGGCGCAACCTGCGAGGCGCCATCACCATGATCTACCTGACCTGGCTCATCATGGTCGTGCCGCAGAGCTGGATCCTCTACTCGCGGCTTCACTTGATCATGCAGAAGAAGCAGCTCCTGCGGCCTATTCGATTTGTTCTGCTTTTCACTTCGGTGGTTTTCTCCGTCCCGACTGTCGTAATTGGCATCCTCTCTGTTTGTCCCCCCACGAGTTAATTAATTGGGTACAACGGCTGACATTCTCGTGCAGCAAGCGACAAACGTGAATCCCAACCTTCGCAGCTTCAATATCACCTGGGATCGGATACAGCTCACCGTCTTCTTTGTCCAAGAAGCGATCCTGAGCCTGCTGTACATTTACGAAACGCGCAAATACCTGCACTCGCACTCCTTCCTCCGTAGGGCATCAGCCTCGACTACATCACCAGCTCTCCCACATGCCGCCCGGAACGGTGTGCTTCTACAGCTTTTGTACGCCAACGTCCTCATCATCGCTCTTGACATCGCGCTCGTCGGCATCCAGTACGGTGACTCAAGCCTGTTCTACCTACAAGGCGCCTTCAAACCCTGTGTATACGGCATCAAACTCAAGATTGAGTTCATCGTCCTCAATCGCCTCATCAAGAGCGTCAAACGGTCCGCGACCGACTTGCAGCTCAGACAGTATCCGCAGACGGGCAGCTCGGGTCCGACGCTGCTCTCGGGGCAAGCGAGGTCTCGCGGGCTCTCGACGGATTTACACAAGCCCAAGGGCGCTCGACAGCCAATCCCTCGGCAAATGAGTATAGACGATATGGAGCAAGGAAAATTCTTTGACGTAACAAAGAGTAGAGAAGCGGACCAGGCTCCTGCTTCGAGGGCGTCTGAGGGCAGCGGCGCACCGGAAGGTCAGCCTGACCGGTGGGAGGCGATCCCAAACACATCTTGGCTCCATTAAGCAGGGTACATCACGCAGCAACCATGACTGTTTTCATAGGCTAATAACCCCTTGCATTATTCTTTTGTCCTTCCCGTGTGCACCTGTTCTATCACCAAGTAGATACCCTCAGCCGTATAATCCACAGGCCCCATCTCCGCCAACGCCATTAAGAAGACGAAGGAGAAGAAATTTAGAATAGCATCCATACACTTTTCCACTGCCCCTCTGGGCATTTTATACTACTCGCACATCCTTGACCTGCTTTGTTCTGTCCGAGTCGGTTTGGTCGCCCGTGTTGACTGTAGACTCGTGCTCGATCATCATGATGGTAGCATTCTCGCCCACTGGCCGGTGACGGAGTCCCTTTGGAACCACAAAAACGTCACCGAGGTTCAGGATGACGGGATCTCTATCCTCGAGTTCCATGGTGACTTTTCCGGCGAGGATGTAGAAGAGCTCATCTGAGTTGGGGTGTGCGTGCCAGATAAACTCGCCGTCGATTTTTGCGACCTTGACGTGATGGTCGTTGACGGCGGCGACAAGCTGAGGCGACCAAGTCTCGGTGAAGGAGTCGAGCAATTTGGGCATGGAGTTGGCCATGATGGTGATAGTAAATCAGGTATATGGGTTTGGGGATTGTGGCGTTGCTTATACAAGGCTGAAGTGAAGTATCACGGATATTTATCACCTCCTCGGTACTTGCCTTATCGGCTACCATCTGTCACGGCAAAGGCGCGCGAAAGGCGTCATGGCAATCCACAAGCAACCCACATAGATACGCCTTTTCGGACAAGCAGCCCACAGCTCCACGTGCATCTCGGCCGCTCGGACGCTCCAAAGTTTATTTAATGGACGGGCTAGAACGTGGAAGCACATGTATGTCAAGGCTGCAGCACGAGGCATGGCTTTGTGTTGCAGCGACACGCCATGTGATGTGATGGCATGTGGAACAGATGCTATGACAGGTCCATGACATGGTCTGTATGGTATGTATGGTATGGATAGTAGGAGAGTTGGGCTGGTCCCAAGACATAGGTCTCGGCAGTTGTGTTGGGTGCAAGTGAGTCGGCCTGCGACAGTCTGTCCGTCACCTTCCCCCTTTGCTCGTCTGTCAAGACACAAAACAAGAAAGGGAGCGAGGGAGGAGGAGAGAGAGAAGAAGAAAAAATCTCGTTGCCAGTGTGACTTATTTTTAGGCGCCCGCGTGGACACCGGAGTGACATGTGCCGTGGCTGGTGCCATGATCGACGGGCGGGATTGGGCGACGGTGCATTCGTGCCCAACCTGACCAGGGGGTGCCGCAAGTTTGTGTGCGGCCTGGCCCGACTGGCCGAGAGCGAGCGGTAGCGAAATTTAGGGCTCGTGTCCTCTGCTGTCTCACACTTGTTAGTCACAGCCACACGCACGCACACACGCACGCACAGGCGCAGCACAGGCGCCGCACAGCACTGAGCACCCGCATCAGCACCCGCCACACCACCAGCTGAACCCGTCATAATAATAAACAAATCTCGCTTCCTCGAGGACACGACTCACAAAACCTATCCTTCCACCATCTTCATCTTCCATTGTTTCTTGCTCCCGTTCAGCAAGCAACTCTGCCGCTCCCCCAGCTTCCCACCACCACGCCCGACAAACCCCTCCAGAAATATGCAACGCCCGAGTCTCAACGCATCATCCCGTTCTACTTTGTTTGCCGTTCTGCGACCCGCCGCATCTCCCTCCCAGTCTGACAGAATCTACCACCTCTGCTGTCCCACGGTTGCCTCGGGCACCTGAGTGCTATACTATACTACACTACCACCTCACATCACACGTACGCATCAACTCGACATCAACCCGTCATGCCTCTCCACATCCGAGGTTCGGCTGAGCCGCCTCGCACCGCCGAGCTGCCTCGTCGCAGTCTCAAGAGGCACCCTACGACATCCAACACTACCTCGACATCCGCCTCCTCCACGGCCGAAAGCTCTATGCAATACAGCCGACCTACCTTCCACGTAAACGACATGGAGACCGACTCGAGCCCAGTCCTCTCCGACTCGTCCACCTTGTCCGCCGAAACGGACCAGTACAAGCGGTCTGAACGACCCGTCAAAACCCTCCGCTTCAAGACGCCCACTATTCAGTTCAGGCCCAGGCAGCAGGACCCAACCTCTAGGCGAAAGTCCCCAGAGCCTTTCCAACCCCGCAGCCCCTACGCCATGGAGTCCGACAACGAGTCGCCCTGGAACTCGTCCGACGGCTCCAGCAGCACCCAGATCACTAATAGCGTGCTATCTAATGACGATAGCGGAAGGGAAACTGCCAGCCCCCAGAGGAAGAGACAGCATGCGCACTTGCGCCCAAGCACAAGCACCAACACTGCATCCTCATCTCGGAGACACGTCGAGTACAGCGACGACAGCTCCAAGGAGCAAGGTCGCGTGCTCAACATCTCCGTCAAGTCTAAGCAGCATGCATCGCCCTCGTCCTCTGCTCGCTCCTCCCCTACCCGTCAATCCCCTCCTCGCCAGTCGGCCTTCATCAGCCAAGCCTCCAGCACCACTGACGAGTCTGGTTACACAAGCGACCGCCAGGCTTTGGCTCGCACACGCGGCTACGACTCCGACACATCCACCATGGTCTCTGAGCTTGAGACCCTGAGGCACGAGATCAAGTTGCTCCGCCAGAAGGACTCGCAATCCCAGCATGAGCTCGAAGACATGCGCGGCAGGCTCACTGAGCTCCAAAAAGACAAGGATGATCTCCAGCGAGACAAGGACAACCTCCAGCAGGACAAGGAGGATATCCGATCGGAGAAGACAAAATTGCAGCTGGCCAAGGGGCTGCTTGAACTCGATCTCGAGAAGCAAACCAAGCAGCTCAACAAGGTCCTCGATGAATCCGAGGACATGAGGACAAAGCTCGATAAAATCGAGACTGAACACGAATCTACTCTCAACAAGGCGCAGCAGGAGTACACTGCAGCAACACAAAAGACCCAAAAGGAGCACGCCCAAACCCTGACCAAGATTGAAGTGGAAAACGAAGTGGCCATGAACAAGCTCAAGGAGGACAACGAAGTGGCCATGAACAAGCTCAAAGAGGAGAACGAAGTGATCATGAATAAGCTCAAGGAGGAGCACGGTGTACTGGCTGAAGATAAGAAGACTTTGGAGGAGAAGGTCAAGGAGCTGGAGGAGAGTCTACAACAACAAAAGGACCTCAACGACAGCTTGACCGAGAAGTGCGAGACGACCGAGAAGGAGAGACAAGAGGCTGAGAACGAGAAGCAATTCCTTTCGAGGTTCTACAACCCGGAGCCCGGCCTCAAGGATGTCCTTGCCATGAAGGAAGCGACCGAGACGTCCTACATGACGCAGGTTACGAGGCTCAACATTGCACTAGATGCTCGAGAGCTCAGGATCAAGAACCTCGAGGACGATCTCAGCAAGAAGACCGCCGAGGCACTACTATTGAGCAAGGAGCGCGACATTACCAAGGACAACCTGAAGGAAGAGGAGGCCAAGGTGGCCGCCCTAAAGACCACTGTTGCCAGCCTGGAGAGCGACAAGGCCGAACTGCAGAAGAAGCTCGATGCTGCGAATGGCGACAAGGCTAGCCTCGAGTCGGCCAACGAGAGCACCAAGGAGACCCATGCCAAGGAGCTGGAGGAGAAGAGCGCTGCCATTTCCAAGCTCGAGGCGGAGAACAGCAGCCTCAAGGCGGACCTCGACAAGGCCAAGCAGGAGCACGCCTCGGCCCAGGAAAAGCTCGACGAAGCAACCGCCAAGCGCGACACGACGCAGGCAGAAGTCGACTCCCTCAACACCCAGGTCGCGCAGCTCAAGGCCGAGCAGGGCGCCGCCTCGTCCGAGATCTCGCGCCTCAAGGAGGAGTGCTCCAGCCTGCGCAGCGACAACGTGCTGCTGCGCGAGACGTCGGACACGGGGAACAAGACGGCCAAGGAGACGAGCCAGAAGCTCGAGGCGCGCATCGCGGAGCTGCAGGGCAAGACGATTGCGTACGAGAAGCTGCTGGACAAGGAGAAGAAGGCGCACGAGGCGGCGGACACCAAGGTGGCTGCGCTGCAGCAGCGCGTGACGGAGAAGAAGGCGCTGCTCAACCAGATGCGGTCCAAGGATAAGACCAAGGTGAAGGCGGTCAAGGTGACCAAGTCGTCGGCGCGATGAAGGATGATGATTGACGATCGGGTTTCATTTGTTTGTGCTTTATGTGTTACTGATATGTGTTGTCACGATTCATGTGTGTGGCGGATGGAAAAAAGCATAGAACCTGTACTTCTCGACCTTTTGTCTTTAGACTAGAATGGCCGCAAGCTCTGTATCCTGTTAGATAGATTTTCTTTTGTTTACAATATCCATTATTTCTTCATCTCTAAAACACTGTCTGTCACTTTGCAAGCCCTCCCTTTCCAAGACACGTCAGCAACGGGCACCCTCAAGTGGCAAGTCAAGCTTCATTCGACTTCTTCGTGCCACCATCAAGCAAACGCTATAACGACAAACATTTTTAGGCCAGGCCAAGAGCCACCAGAATGTCGGTAACTCCAAGAGCATCCTCAAGCGATGTGATAGCGCCTCCGGTGGTCTCATCGAGGAACTCGTTTACAGCAGTCACACCTGCTCCGTCAAGGATCATCGCAATGCCTTCTCCAATGGCCTGGATTGTGCCAGGGCTGGCACCCTCATCCAGAAGACCAAGAGCCCATTCGGCGAAGGTCACACCGAGGGCATCTTCCAGCTGCAGGACCGTCAGCATTGACTCAAACACGTAAGCCGTAGGGCCAGCGGCACCACATGCAGCATCACATCCATTTGGCAAAACAGAAGAACTAGAAAGATGTCTCTGAGGGGCACACGTACCTTTGTCAGTGAGTTGCCCAAAAGCGCGTCGAGCTTGGCTTCGACCGCTGTAACACCAAGACCCTCCTGAAGTTCGGCCAGGGCATTTCCAACGCCAGTGATGAGTGAACGAGGAGCTTGATCTGCAAACTTGATGTGAGCGCCAACTTCGTAAAAGCCATAGCAAACAAACACTTACGCGGGACGGCAGCAACCGCAGTGCTCGCAGCGAGCGCGAAAACAACAGATGTCCAGCTGAAACGCATATTGCAAGTTGGATTGGCTGTGGTCGTACAGAAGAGTGTGAGAGAGAGTATGAGGATGTTTTTGGTATCATAGCTGAGGAGGTGCTGGAACTTCGCTACACTTTATACATTTCAAGGCATGCAATACCAGAACTCAAACCAAACCGATACAGTTTATTGACTGTTAATATCATTACGTACTCTCCCCGTGAAACGCTTGAACGTCAGCTCGTGTGGGATCTGATAAGTGAAGCAGATTGTATCGAGTCATCCCGCTCACGAAAGGATTGACAACTGATTATCCTGAATAGGCGGGACTTTGAAAGGCGTATCCCACTCTGCGCAGACGCGCATTTTGCTTTTTCTTTTGAAGCACTCAATTGCCGATGAGCTGATTCAGGGTAGCTCAGCTGAATCCCGTGAGCTTCTGACCCCATTTTCATGGGTTGTACCAAGAGATTGACTATCTGATCTGCATTCAGTGGACGATCTTGGTCTTAATCGAGGCTACTCATCTCCGGCCAAAGATAACAACTGCTTTTAGTACAAAAGGTTATTACCTATCTATTGATTTACTGTCTCTACCGCCCGAGAGAGCCCCCCACCCTCACGGGGTTATTTTGCTTCGTAGACAACCCCCTTAATCGGGATTTAAGTGTGGGCCTTGGCCTGTCCAGACCTGAGGCGTTGGCAGCACCTCTCTTCTACTTCTTCTACTTCTTTCTATTTGAGCTGTATCAATGTTATACTTGCTACGCTATTTTAAGCATACCAGTGGTTGATTGAACGATAGTCTCATGAAGGAAAAGGAGCCAGAAGGATGTTAGCAGCAGCGGTAGTGCTGTGCTACCCCAGTGTATTAAATACTTTCCTCTCTTCCCTGAACACTTGATCATGGCAGTCATTTTTCCCGCTGTGGTTGAGTAATGGTAGTAGTCACCAGATTGTCTACATACCAACATCGGCAGTATATTGATTGGTGTCGTCCACCATTAGCATTCAGTATATATAATCAGCCTCCTGGTAGTCCCAAAAGATCTGAGCTTCCACCAGCTCGCCTGCATGACTCGGCTATATGCGCCCATGAGATCCTCGCCGGATAAGAGCTTTGTGACCAAGACGTAGCAGACCAGGTTGAATGGGGGATGTAGCAGAGCGGGGTTCTGCTTACCAACAATGAATGGTAAAACGGTATCGAAATTACTAGGGTTAAGAGATTGTTTCTGCCAGGTTCCTACCGTTCGCTTGGGTAATCGAGAGAAAGAAAATAAAGGCAAGGGGCTATTGTCATGTTATATTAATCCAGTAAAACATCGAAGAAGAATCATAACCTATCCTACAAAGCAATCGCTAGCAATACACCAAAATGGCTAAAGCCAAGGGTCTAACAACCCCTAAAGCCAAAATATAGAAATGGCCATGGAGATTACACTGGCAAATGCTACCTTACTGGGGCTCAGTAAGGAAGCGCTGCTCTCATCACCCAGCTGATCACCTACTAGCCTCCCGTCGTTTGCACTAAGAGTCTTCAAACAGGTCATATGACTTTCTGGACTCGTGATGATGGTCGAATTTCGCGGGAAAAAGACAGTGAGAATAGGATGAATGCCGAAAAGCTTGTCGTGAATCGTGTCGACAAAGGAATCGCCCTGGTATTTCTAAGTCAGCTATTGCACAAAGCTCCCATGTTTGAAGGGATATTCACTTCTTCCCGGAAGGATTCGACGAATATGAGTTCATGAGACTTGGGAACAACGGGCCAACAGTTGGACGTTGAGTTCTGTTCAGCACTGATGGGCTCCAAGTCACGTTGTCCAGCAATCGCTTTCTTATGTTAGCAGGAGAAAGATTTCGCAAATGCAGATTCATGCATACCTGTAACGCTTATCTCGCTCCAGTTGCCATTGACGGCGAACTCCTCGCATTCATCATCAAAATTTTGCAAGAAATGTCTCCCCAGGCTTGAGCATGCATCATCAACAGAAGTAAAGTCGTACTCGAAGTCAAGAGCACGTCTGTTTAATGCTGAGATGCAGCTCTGTGACAGCGCATCCTCACAGACGCCCTGTGTTTCCTCGGTAATGTTGGGATTTCCGGTTCGGAAAAAGACATTGTCGCTCGTGCGTCGAAAGAAAAGTGCGCAAGCACCAAGCCCACCGAGTGAAAGGGTTGGGGGTGCTCCGAGGTAGAATCGCGTATCGTAGATGGGACCTTCGTCTCCATCTTCGAACTCAACACCTTCAGTCCAGCTCAGCCCGTCTAGAGGCGACTCTGATCTGAAGGGAATCCTTGCGATTCCTACGTTGACAAAGGTTTCATTGACCACCTGACAGTTTGCGAGAACGCTGTCGTCGCTCAGAGGACAGTCTACCACATCACAGCCAACAATGGTGTTGTTGCCAAATGATTGGGCAGAAGACTTCCCGTTGAGGATGTTGAAGATCGCAAGGCCAAGAAATGGAACACTGTATCGGGGCGACATGTCTCCTATATGGTAGCAACCCGACACTGGATGAATTGAGACTGCCGGTGGAGAGATGAGTGGCGTTAGGAGAATCAGAAGAGTAAGCAACGGCGATTTTGCACATTCGATGAAATGGGGGTGGCATCTTATATTGTCATAACAACTTCTGCACATGCTCCATAAGAATATAAATAGCAGAACATACGACATGTGATTCATGTTGATGTAAATTGGGGGCGCTTGATGTGTTGTTTGATCGTCTGTATGTAAATAGGAATTCATGCATTAGAATTGACCAACATGACCCCATGCGGAAACTGTGCCAAATAGAACTAACGCGCGAATCCTTCGACCCCAACTCGCACTGCCCGTTGCTGACATGTCCGTGCCGGAGCCTTGTACAGCCCAATTCTCCTACACTTCCACCTTCCTACTTGAGCAGGTAGACCAAGACATACGCGCCTAATAGCCGCATTTGTATCCAGGCTCTCGTAGTTCAGACAAGTCTCATCAAAACCTTCTTTGGAAAGCAGGTCCTGCGGTGATCGGATCATCCGAGATGGTGTGGATAGCTGAGAAAGCCAAGCTCACCATACACAACGCAATACATTCTACACCGAATTTCATCATACGAGACAAGCGTAGCAACAGAACTGTGACGTACGGCGATTCCCCCCAGGCTTGCAAGTTGATATAAATCCTCCCTCCCCTCCGCTCTATGTCGCTTCCTCCATAAACTCAGCAGTTCATCACTCTCCACTCATTCGCTTTTCATTCTCTTTCCTCCAGTCACTCATTGTCTCCAATCAGGATCATTACAATCTTTAACATTACACTTGCATCCATTCCTTGCTCACCAAACTCATCGACTGAGTCCCATTACAATCTGCTTTGCTTATATCCAACCTGTTTCACTCATTCCTATTCATAAACAGTCACCATGGCCGGCGTTGCGTTTCTCAATGTTCTAGGTGCTGTGTCCGGTGCCCTCGGCATTATTCAATTTGGGCTGGACAATTTTCCCGAGCCTGAAACCACCGGCTCTTCGATTAGAATCGCGGTCGGTTTGGACTTCGAGGGTGGGCTTACCAATGCTGGAGGAGATGCGCCTGATATTCGCCTCTGGAACGAGGCTGGCGAGTTCCTTGGCATTCGCGCCGATCCCGGTAAAGTCAACCATGGAGGGTTCATCGACTTCAAGGTCGACCATAAGAGGGACAGCAGCCAGCAGGCAACATATGCTGTGGTTGCAGGCAACAACAATGCTGTTTGTATTGCCTATATGTCTATCACCTGGCCTGATGGGGAGAAATACTCTTGGACAGGAGACTGGGCAGAGCTTTGTGAGCCATACCTCGAGGAGAGAGCTCCTTGGTATAACTCCAATGTCCTTATCGGCGGAACCAAGCACAAGCCTCGCTGCATGTGGGTTGATAAGGACGGCAATCAGCCCACGACCGGCTTTCAGGTGCACTTTCCTGAGTTTGTCGAGCAGACCGACCGCACATCATTTACGGATGAGGAGAAGGAAGATATTGTCCGCTATACGTGCTCAAATGGTGTTCCCTTCCGAACCTTCCAAGAACCCGATCCCCGCACCGTCACTTACAGAGTCCTCAACCCCCTGCTTAAGCGCGACGAGCAAGCAGTGACTGTGGCCCAGTCTACGGCGCCGGCCAAGAGAAAGACTTGGACTCCTCGTGGAACATCATTTTCCACACGCCAGGAAACCAGCCCCATCAAGACGATGCAGTTTAACCAGCTGGTCGTCGATGACAGCCCTGATAACTCTGCTTTCCGTTTGTGCAACAGTGCATCTTCACTGGGCCCTGACTTTGTTAGCATCCCCGAGGGGATGTTCTGCCGTATGAGCGATAAATCTCTCTGGCCTCTTTGCACCGAGGGACTGATCGACGCGTGTTTCAACATGGATGTGAAACAGCTCATTATTGGAGGTGTGGCTGCTCGAGCTTCATACGATGAGGTTATGGACTGGGGAAGCGGCAACTAGATGGGTCTGGAACGCAAGTATCAGTCTTGCGATCCGGACAAGATCGAAGCACAAGTGAGAACGGAGATTAAGCTTACGGCAAAGAGGATGGGTGGATGGGTAGCTGGAGTTTTATGGCTGCTGACTGTAAACTGGTAAGTGTATGAATAGACAGGAAGGATCGGATTTGGTTGCTATGATGTTGGTTTCAGGCTGGTTCCTGAACTTGTATGTAATTTGATTTGCGATAGACCTGCCTTTTTAGATGTTTGGAAATTTGTTCTTGTTTGCTTGACCTTTACTCGGGGCGGCACGGCTGCCGGTGATAATCCCTTTATCTTCCTGGCGGTAAGTGTGGTACCTGCCTTCATTGAGTCTCAATTCATGGACTCTCATTAGCACCGCCCGCTGTCTTCTTGCCTGCTCACATTTCCAACATCGCCACCAGGTGGCATTGTGCAAGAACTCGATTCGTGTGACAGTTGTTACGAATGGTCGTGCGCTGCTGGTTCGGCTCGACATTGCGCCGTGTGCTTATTCGAGAAGTGAAAGATGTCTACCTACCTACTCGAGACCAGGGCTGCGGCCACGGCCAGCCTCCTATCCAGGGTTGATTGGTCGTGATGTACCAGCACTGACCGAGGGAGGCCGCCCTGAAAGGAAGAACAAGGACCAACAAGAACCAATTAGGAAATAGACGGAATGGGTAGGTGTTGCGGACATGTTTGACCGGCGAAACATGCCGCCGGTCCCCTCCAATAGGAAGCCACATGCGCACGATATCTGGACGCGCTTATTTATGTTGGCATCTTGGCATCTTGGAGCTCTGGGGGTCATGTCCAATCCATTGGCTCCCAAACGTGTACCTCTTCTTGACCTGGGTAGTCTGCCTCACCTATGTAGTCTGCCTTGCCTGCTAACCGCTTAACCTTGCTTGCAGCTGAGAAGTCAATCCCGTTTGTCTCCGCTGCGGCTGAGAACTCAACAGTCAGCCCTGTAAGAATATCTGCGAATGTTAGAGAAGGGCCGACTGATTGTGCAGATCCATTTACACCGGAGTCTCCGACATGGACGATCTGCCATGATCTTGCCCAGTTGAGCGGCCTTGGCCGTCAAAAACCCAGCTCGTACAGCCCCAACATGATGCTCTTCTCAGGCGAGTTCTTACGAGGCCTCCGTTCATTTGTTGTCTTAGAATGGGTTTCATGGCTTGACGCATGGAGGGCTTATCTATGCGGCACGGTGTATAATGCCCTTCGTAGTCGATGTGGGATAAATAACGGTCATTTCCCCCGTTTCTCGTCAACAGGGTGGTCATTAGGTCTCCTCTATTAGCCAACATTGCCAACATAACCAACATGTCCTATCTTCCTCCCGCTGAGAAGCTTCCGCTCGCTGTGCGCAAGAATGGTAAGTTGCAGTTGCTACAAAAGCTGTGCCTGTGAATTCCTCGTGTTAGTAACATTCACATAGTCCGAGATGCCTGGGACCAGAAGAAGGAGTCTCTAGAGAAAGACTTGTCGGAAGTCTGTGAAGTCGCTTGGACTGTTGATATCGACCCTCTCGCTATCTACCCTTATGCCGAGTCTGGGTCCTATGCCGAGAAGTCGTTGGGTTCCGCTCTTAAGCAGTGAGTCTTCTTTGTAAAGGTCACCACGAGGCACGTCAACTCAGAGAGTCACAGATATGTCAGCGGAGCCATCTATGAGCTCAAGCGCTTCAAATACAATAATGGCAGTGCCGGCATAGCAGATATGAACACCATCTGCTATGCGAGGGTCTTGACCCTGGACGCTGAGGTCACGGGACGGCTGGAGTACAACGGCGTCGATGTGATCGATGGCCGGCTGCGCTTGCTGTTTAATCCCCAGAAAATCAACAACAACATCGATGACTGTCTGGGATCTACGAAGCTGGAGGATGCATTGAACCAAGCACCTCTCCCTGAAGCGTGGGGTTCTCCGCTCTCCTTCAAGGCCAAGAGTGGTATCCAAACGGCTTACAACAAGAAGATTGACAAAATCAAGAGTGACATCGGGTCAATTCTTCAGAGCGACAACACGAAGTTGACGCCGAATTTTGAAGAGAATTTTGTCAAGCTCAAGGAAGCCAAGGAGAAGGGGATTGAGCTGGTTTATGATGACTGGGAGAAATACCTGGGCCCATTTACATCAGGTTATTTTGCGGCTGTTGGGAGTAGCCTCAGGCACCAAGGGTTCGCTGGCGACGAGATGCTACGGGAGGGATTTGCTGAAGCAGTACCCACTGGCGAAATCGTTTTCCAAATCGTCGACGAGCTCAAGAACGATGACGTCTCGAGCGAGTCCGTGATCAAAGACGGGGTGTTCTACCTTCAGGTAAGTTCAAGAAAACAAGGGCCGTTACTCTCTCACATCTAACATGGTGCTCAAGACTACTCCCCAAAAATGGGGTCGCAATATCGACTCGGCCGCCGCCAAACTGATTGATCTTCTGTAGTGTTGTGCTCACAATGGCGTTGCCATCTGTTGTAGGAAGGACTGGAGATGTTGTTTTCCCCACCAGGGTCGTTGGAAGCTGGGCAGCTATGGCAATAAGTGTCAATATATTTCTGAAAAGGTTTCTTGTTACTAGAAATGCCAAAACTCTCAGATCACTTCGCTATAGGTCCTTGTCCTACCCCTGTACCTAGCACTCGCAGAGGCAGATGCTCAGATAGCCTTAAATGGATTGATGATTTCGTCCAAATGTTCATCTCGCTGAGCACGATGGTTGCAGCTAGCTGAACCTGAATTCCGATTTACGCCAATCGGGTGCCCCAGTCCATAACGCAACGATAGCTGATATGGGCAGGCGGGTGGACGAGCCAGGCTTGTCTGTACCGCTTGGCACAGATCAAGCAGGGCCAAATCAGCATCGCGAACAATCGCACAGCATTGGACCAAGACCTACAAGGGCATTTTGGCGCAAGGACTTGAGGTGTTTGATAAGCTGGCTTCCATGTTCGGTCTGCTACTGTGGTTCCCACGACGTAACGTCACGGAAACAGGTAACTTAAAATAAAAAAAATAAAAACAATAAAAAACAATAAATACTACTTTCTTTCACTTCGTTATGGGGATCTATTTTGTTCCAAATCGCACAAGAGAGTGTTCAGTCACGCAGCCGATACGGAGCCGCCGTACTTTTGGCTGAGACAGGTAGTCACCTAATATGCATTTATCCATTCCGCACTTCCTTTCGGCATTCTGCCGCTCGTATTCGCTTTCCCGACCCCAGATGTTCTAGTACGCCCTTGTCAGCATCTGTCTTGGTACACACCCAAGAGAGAAAACGTGTCTTCCTGTATTTCAACGCTCAATGTCTGAGTGCTGACGCGCATTATTCGTGCTTTTGGATTCGTCTTTATAATGGACTTCAAGTATATCTTGCCGTGCGTCGCAATACTCCTGTTGGTGAGATGTGCTCTCGGGCAGGACACGGTAGTTTCTGGCAGCGCCGCTCCCATCAGCCTTGAGCACTGCACCGCACAGGATGTCATCGACAAAATGGGTCTGATCCCCAATATCGAAGGCGGCTATTATGCAGAGTCATTCCGAGATGAGGCGCAGTACGATAACCGCTCCGTGAGCTCGGCAATCTACTACCTGCTTGAGGGCTCAGCGGGCCGGTCGCGCTGGCACCGACTCGACGCAGCCGAGGTATGGCATTACTACGCCGGAGCGCCTCTCAGCCTGTTCCTGTCATTCGACAATGGAACGCCGACTAGGGAGAAGGTTCTCGGGTCCGATGTCTTCTATGACAAGACGCCGCAGGTGGTGGTTGAGCCGTTTGAGTGGCAGCAAGCGCAGAGTCATGGGGAATGGACGCTGGTTGGGACAACTGGTAAGTGTGATTCTTGCGTATGCATGCTTTGAGGCTGACGAGATTGCTTTCCAGTCGCGCCAGCTTTCACTGAGGAAGGTTTTGAGCTCGCGGAGCCGGGTTGGGAGCCGAATACTTGAAGGAGAATGCCTCTACTGGTTCTTTCGGTTTTCGGGTCAACAGTCACTTGGGGATAGCTACTCTTGTGTATTATCGACTTGGATCATGTGCCATTGCAGGAAAAATTGATGGAGCCCTTTGCTCAATGGATTCCCATCGTACGGTTAGGAACAGCGAGCCCATGATAGCTTCAAATTAGGCTTGGGTGGCCTTATACCGGTGAACTTGTTTTGGCAATGCCAGCATCTGACTCACATTCCACTTATGTCGCTCAGAAACCCACGTGTTAATTAGAGTTCGTCGTCGTTGCTTGAATAAAGCTTACGTGGCAACCTTATTAGCCTGTGGTTATAAAGTGCATCAAGCCCATCAAGATCTCAGCCATGAACTTGGTCTCGTCAACACTGCATTCATAGGAGCATTCACTATTCAGCTTCCTGATAAGTATTCGAGCCCGAAGCCTCCCATCCACGATCAAATTACAGCAGTTAAGTTCATTGCCAACGAAAATTTGACTGAGATCCCGCCCAGCATAAAGTTCACCACCTCCCGGCCAGTCACAATCAAAACGAAAGGGAAGCAACTTACCGAGATGGATCTATTCGAGACACTGCCCCCAGAGATCCGCTTGCAGATTTTGGTTCTGTTCAGGTCTGCGCGCCATATTTGGCAGCTAATCCAAGCATCGCCAGCTATGCTTCGCCAGTACAATGCATCGAAAGTTTACATCCACCGCAGAACTCTAGAACTCGACGAGAACATGGTGCAGGATGCTGTGGCCATCATTAAGTTTCCGTCTTGGAACTCTTCCGGTTCCTATACATCTCTGGTCCAAGACCATATGGCGCTGTGGGCGGACCAACAGTTCCCCAATCCTTTCAAACTCCCATGTGAGGACAATAAGCTTCTCTACCAAATATGCAAAGTACATGGCCGACTTCTATTATTCATCGAAGATTACCTTACCAAGGCTACTGCAGAATTCCCACCGCGGGAGTACCTCTGTATCTCTCCATTACTACCCACTGACCAAGGACATGATTTATGGTTCAAGGGCCAGAAAGTCTGCTCCAGATTCGACTCAGATTCCCTTACAAGAAGCGAACGAGAGCGGCTTCTGCGAGCTTTTCTGCGATACGAGCTCATCTGCAAGGAAGTCTGTGCCAGAGGGTTAGAGGATCCTACCCCAGCTCAGCGCGACTTCCCCTATCTTCCACAAGGTTTATTCCATGACCTTATGGAATCAAAGAGGGAATACTGCAAGGGGAGGTTTATAGAGCAAGAGTCTCTATACTGCGTCAAATGGTATCTCCAGTCTCTCTACGGGTCCATGTTCGCCCAGTGGAGCGACGCCTGGCTACCGGATACTCCGACTGGCCCATTTAATTCGGTTCCAAAAGGCCTGATCTATCCGGACAACCTCTACATCAACGCCCAAAATTATGCTTCGGAACTGGGAATAAAAGGCACTATCTTTCATCTCACAATGCTTGGCTTTGACCCTGTCGCCAAGTTTCTCCGGTCTACTGCCCCTGAGCGACCCAAGCTGGTCTATTTAGAGGATTGGCTGAGAGACTTGGAAGGCGTAGGTTATGCTCGTAGTCCATATTATATGGGACACACAATTGACTCAGGTTCGAGTCGCCATATCCGCTGTCAACGGGCGTGGGTATTTTTTGACGACTCGCGATTCTACCCATCGTCTAGAGCAGAACCACATATACCATCTTCGGATGAGGATAGGGAATACTACCGGACGACAGTGTATGATATCGATTGGTTCAACTTTCCCACCCAAACCAGGAAGCTTCGTCGTTCACAGAAATGGCACAACAAGAATTGGCTGGAGGCATTGAGGGAAGGATACACTGAAACTGAACCAGAAACACATGTCGGATCTCCGTTACCTTTTCAACTTGAAGGAGGGTTTCCAGTCAATATGGCTCGGTTCTGGGAGTAATGACGGGGGATTTTTTGCTGGGTGCTCCGTCGCACGAGGTGTGCGATGCCTGCTAGAAGGGATGTAGTAAGAATGAAACACAATGTAATCGGCTGGTGGTTTTGACGTTTCCCCAACCCAGAATATATATCCCTTAATAATCCGTCGAGCTTCCAACTTGTCAAGCTCGAGACGGACTTTCTGCTACACAAGACTCCCAAGACCCAAGCTTCACCCCACATTCAAGCGAGCGGGGAAACAAGAAAGAGTCCGTGACAGAGATAAGATGCGGGGCAGAACGAGGCTTGTATCTGTCAACATACTATGAAGACTTGTAAATATTTACGACAAACGCCAAACAGTGTTTCACTTGATCAAGTCCTATAACCCCGCTGGCTTAGACTTGGCATATACCGCGCATGACAGGCCGGGGTGAGTTGGAGATGGTCATCACCTCCGACATCGCACAATACGCAATACGGGTGTCGCTTGCTGGGCAAACGCAGGAGGATGGAGGGCTCGGCTTGAAGCCCGTGGAAACAATTGTCTGGCCCAAGAGATAATAATGGGCAGATGCGAGCCCTAACACCAAACCTATCGCCATTATTGTATCCTTTGTATCCACGCATTCCTACAAACAGCCCTGCACGCCTCATGATTGGAGCTGCTTTATCAAGGTGGATGCACAGGCTGCAGGTCTGCATGTCCGAGCCAACCGTTTGCCGCCAGATATCCAACACATGATAAGCTAATGGTCAAAGGTGCCTTTGTCGCACGGCGACCATGCCGTTCTCGCCGTAGCCCTAGCTCGCTAGCGACACCCGTCCTTCTTGTTCTGGTGGCTGCGCGTAGCGTCCGCCTCCACACCACACCTTTATTGGCTGGCAGGTGAGGAGACAAGGTGGGGAGAGAGATACGGAGATAGACATGGGAGAGTTGTTATCCGGCGTTGGATCGCCATCATGGTCCTCCCATCCACCTGCCCAACGCCGTCTTCTTGGGCAGCGGGCCATCAACGACCGAGGCGTTGCCTATGAAAGTCTCCTTACATCTTGTTTCTTGGTCACGAAGTCTTGAACACATATTACCACAACAATTTTTATTCACAATGGTCATAGCTGGACTTTCAGTCCGCCTATCTGGAGCGAGCCATGTTCGGCCGACGCGAACCGCCGCAGACATCCTGAGATGGACAACAAATGAACAACGCCGCGCTCTGCACAAAGCCCATCGGTCAACGCTGGCGAAGCCGATAGAAACGCCATTAGTCGAAGGCAGCCCGGCAACACCCACACTGGGCAAAACTCGCACAGCTCTGCCGGGTTTTCCGTTTTCAGTCATGCCAACGGGCATGCTGCTGCGCTCACTTCTCGTCTCCACCATCTCCTCAAACCGCTTCCTCCTCATCCCGACGCTTTCCTTCTTATCATTCCTTTCCAAACCAGGGAGGAGCTTCCTCCTCAACGTGGACCGCAATCCTATTCTGCATGCGATCCTGAGGAAAGGGTTCTACGACCAGTTCTGCGCCGGCGAGTCGGAGCGGGAGACAAAGGCATGTGTGCAGAGGTTCAAGGATCTCGGCTTCCGGGGCTTCATCCTCACCTATGCAAAGGAAACCTTGTTTGACCACTATGCCAAGGCGATGGAGAAGAAGAACCAGGATGGTGTCGCGCAGGGTGTAGCAGCTGTAGAGGTGAAGGATGCTTTCGACCAAGACGTCGAAAACTGGAAGAAGGGAACGCTTGCGACAGGCAGCATGGTCGGGGAGGGGGATATCCTTGCCATCAAGTATGGAATGACCACCCTTGCGTAACTCGGCAAAACTGACTTGTTTACAGGCTCACAGGCGCCGGCATCGGCGTATCAACAGCCCTTGCGGCCCGAGAAGAACTGCCGAAACGAATGAAGGACGCCCTGAATGAGATCCTGGAATCCTGCGCAAACCGAAATGTCAGAGTCATCATCGATGCAGAGTCGCAATATTTTCAGAAGGGCATCGATGATGTCGCCATTGAGATGATGAGCAAGTTCAACCGCAATGGAACCGCCGTCATCTACAACACGTACCAGGCATATTTGAAGAACACCACAAACAATATCCTTGGGCACATGGAGCGGGCCAGCAAGGAGGGCTTCACACTTGGATTGAAACTCGTGAGGGGCGCGTATATCCTCTCCGAGACGAGAAGCCTCATTCATGATACGAAGGAGGATACAGACAATGCCTACAACGCCATCTCCCAGAGTGCTTTACGTCAAGAGTTGGGCGAATTCGGTAGCAAGGCTGCTGGCGCTCGACCTTTCCCCTCTCTGAACCTCCTTCTAGCGACACACAACCGAGCCAGCGTCATTGCCGCACAGCGTTTGCATTTCCAACGAACGGTTGACGGCCTCCCCACTGTTCCTGTTGCGTATGCACAGCTCCACGGGATGTCGGACGAGGTTAGCTTCTCCCTCCTACAGGAGAAGAAGCCGGAAGATGATGGCCCAGAAGTCTACAAGTGCTCGACGTGGGGAACCCTGGGTGAATGCTTGGCTTATCTTCTCCGGAGAGCAGTTGAGAATAGAGATGCGGTTCTGAGGACTAAGGACGAGCATAGGGCGGTCAAGGCGGAGTGCTGGAGAAGATTCAAGGGTGTATTTACCGCATAGGCTGCTCGGGTAGATGCGGTATGGTTTGAGGTATGCAATTTACACCCTCTCATGATTTTCACGTTATCCTTGTCCTGAGGGCATGAGAAGGGTTCTGGAGCCGCTTAACCCAACACACATAATATCAGACAATCGATCTCGCCCATATTTTTGGCTCCATAATGACACTGGCTCGCAAGTGTTATGCTGATTACGAATATACAATGCTGCCCAGCCAGGAGACGTTGGAGCATCACCAGCAGATAATGAAACATATATATGACACTATCAACTGGTCGCTTCTTAAGCTTGTCTGGGTCCATGAAATATGATCTCTTCAACTAGCGGTCATACAGATATCATGCGTGTGTACGCTTAGCATGTCGACGATAGCGACGATGAAGACGATGAAGACGACGAAGACGACAAAGATCTCCCGCTACGACTCGCCGGCGCAGAACTGGTCGTAGAACCCTTTCCTCAGGATCAAGACTCTGGTATCCGCTCATCCTCTTTGTTGGATTCACTTATGCTACGTAGCATTGCACTAGCACTCTACGCCCTCGCTCTTCGCTCGTTTAAATTGTGGATAGGGAATAAAATCAAGTCTATGTATGGATCATGGATCCATTGAAATGGAGCTAAGTAAATTGGAGGATCTTGAATAGCGGCACGTCGACTTGGCCAGACAATGAGGAACTAAATGCCAATCACAATCCCCACCGCGGCAAGTTCCCCAGAACGCCTTGCTGCCATGGCCCTAGGATTCCACCAAACCGACGGAAACTCCGAGCGTGTCGACGCATTATCTTCATGGGTGTTCCTTGGTTCATTCTCTATTCAGCAATGGAAGGACAAGGACCCATGTCGTTGCTTTGCGGTGGGCCTTGAGAGGAATGAAGAATATTCCTTTGCAATCCCCCTAGTCCGCGAGCTGTGCGCTGATTCGCTGTATTACGATTCGCGGAGAGTAATAAAAAAAGAATGATGGAGAGACGAGCACGACGTATTTCTTCGTATATGTAAGTATTGACTAGCATCCAATTACACATCTGAGTACTTATAGAAGCCATGCCATGTCCAAAGACGCTGAACATTCCCCAGAGAAGGTCTGTTTCCTACTCACTCCAATCCACACAGTGATACGGAAGCCGCCAACATGTACGTCTCCCAAGCCGTCTCGACCGCCCTCGCTGCCGGCGTCGCCTGTGGCCATACCTTCTCGGAGACATTCGAGGGTTTCGACTTCGTCAAGTCTGGTCCCACGGATCTCCAGCCCAAGATCAACTACGAATGGTACGGTGCTCAGCAGGCTCTCGCTGCGTTCCGCAACAACCTGAGCCCCGATGACATGCTCAGCCTGTTGTCCGACGAGATTGCCGCAGCCGATGCCTACTGGCACGATGTCATCGATAGGTCCACGGGCTCTTGGGTCCCTACGGACGGCAATGCCATCGCCTTCCTGCCAAACCTCACGGCGGCGGCCTATGCCTACTGGATGAGGACTCCTCTGTGGGACGCAGCCAACGCGCTTGCCAACCCTGAGCACTACTTCAAGCGGACCATCGAGGTCTCTCCTGGAGTGCTCGAGGCCGAGATCCTCGAAGGTTGGGGCGGTGTCATCACACTGTTCGACGTGCCTGGCCTTGGTCTTCCCGACTACGAGAAGTTTCCTTTCATCCGCCGACTGCCCGACTTTCCCTTCCAGGTCGCAGGGCCCAAGGTGCTGAAGGATGGAACGACGTTTGGTGTGCTGCACATCGCAGCTCGCGATGTTCCTGGCGAGGAGTACGGCCAAGAGCACGACGGAATCGAGGTGCGGGCCACGGTATGGTACGGGGACGGCGTGGAGGACTCACACATCGAGATTGAAAGGCAGCACATCACGACCGAGATTATCAACAACGCTCTACAGGCTCGCAAGGATCTCATCAATGGCGCTTTTGTCTTCCCCCCTCGCCAATAGTTCATTTGCTGTATTCTCGTTGTCTTTGGAAAGGGAAAAAGAATTATGCAAACAAAAGCGCCACTGGGCCACATGAAAGTTTGCCAAAAAGTGAGACAGATGTATTACCAGTAGATTTTCTAACATCAAGTGCTTGAAAAACAGCAGCTCCGGTTTTCGTTATAGTCTGTAATTCGTGCAAACCGAGATCTAGTATCTTGATACTACATACACACCTCCTAGTACCTCCCCTCACCATCCCCCGAGGCTGTGCACCATCAGCCGCAGCCTGAGGGCTACCCGTTCTGCACTGCAATCCTGGATCTTGGCAAAACACCCTGGCTGCATGCTAGAATCTGACACCCGGATCTATTTGGCCTCATCGAGCTTGCAGATGATCTCGGTACAGATAAGTAGTCTCCACCCATCGTCTGCGTCGATGAATCTCTGCATGTTTTGTCTCAGGACCTCCACTTGCTCGTCCGTGTATCCAAACTTTGCCGTTGCCACCCGGTACCCCGACTTCTCATCCGCCAGCATATCCAGCATGGAGCCCGCGTACACCTGCCTCTCCGGTGCCGTGATGTTGGTCAAGACGCTGGCCGAGGCGGTAATCTGGTCCCGGCGGAAGCCCACCTCGAGCGCCTTGCCCACGAGCTTCCGACCCGTCTGCGTATCTAGCCCGTTCATGTTGTAGATGCGCTCCTGGAGCTCTGCGTTCTCCGGGCACGCGGGCCAGAGGACCTGTGAGTTTGTGTCGGAGTCTCGGCATGCTACAATGCCGCCCGGCTTGGCCAGATGTTTCATCTGCTTGAGCACAGCTGTGTTGTTGGGTATGCAGATGAGGGTCGTATGCTCGTGAACGACGTCAAATGACCCAATCTCCTCGGGCGTGAGGAAAGTCTCAGGTTCTAGAATGTTGCCTGCGCGGAATTCGACCCTGGTCCCCGGGGCCAGGTCATCGATGCATTCTCGATTACGCTCAATCACGCCGCTATCCTGGTCCATTCCGATGATCTTGGCCTGGGGGAAGTGTCGAGCCAGGTCCATGGTAATGCTACCCGGGCCGCAGCCGACATCCAGCAAGGTAAAGTTAGGTGGCAGGGCCTTCAGGGTTGGCAGCAGGTACTGAAGGCACGTCGTCACATTGCGCAGCTCAAACAGCTTGATAGTCTCCTTTTTGAACCCAATGTGGTACTTGATCTCCTCCTTTGACGTAGTCGAGGCCATTATGGCGAGCTGGCTGTTTATGATTGCTCAATCGTCTATCGGTACGTTGGTCCGACCTCCTGTGAAAGTCCTTTTGTGGTGTAGTGCAGATGTCGCTACCCAGGACCGCTTTTAGGTCTGTTTGAGCTCTTATCTATAGTGTGGTGGAAACTAGGTGCCACTGGGTAATTGTCCTGCCGAAGATGCCTCTGTGTCCAGATACCGGATCGGGCAGCGCACATTTGAGCGAGTTTCCTCCAGGAACCCTTCCGCGACTACGTATTTGGCATAGTTCTGATACCGCTTCAAACCCCGCAGACAGCTCAGTCTTGGCTTTGTACCGGCTGTTGTTGCACGGGTCAGTATGACAATTCACCCCACGTTGGGATGCTGGGCTGTTACGCGGCCTTCGTGGTCGTGGAACATGTTGATCCGTGGTCAAGTCATCCATTTATGCTTGATTTGTGTAGGGAGATCTGACAGGGGTCCAAACATCCCACACAAATCCACTACTTCTATTTCGTCAACGATCGTAAAGTCATTGTCTCCTAAACTCCTCAGGTGGTGACCTTGCCAGCTAGCCAGTTCAGCTTCACTGCAGACATTTCGCAATCGCCTCAGCGACATATGCGACATTAGAGTCATTCAATCCAGCAACCGAGATTCGGGAGTTCTCCGACATGTAAATATGATGCTTTTCTGCCGGGAGTCAGTCTTGCTACGAGTAAAAGGATAAAACTAACCTTTGAGTTCTTGGACGACGCTCGGCGACAGACCTAGAAATCCAAACATTCCTGACTGGCGCGTCACATGGTCCCAAGTCCCAGGGGCGTCTATTATCTTGTCAGCATTCATGTTAATAATAAATTTACTCGAGCCTACCTTGTTTGATCAAATTGTCGTACAGGGCCTGCCTCATCTCCTTAATTCGAGAGCTCATTGTCACCAGATCTTGGTCCCACGATTTCCGTAGCTCGGGGCTGTTCAGGATTGTGCTGGCAATCTTGGCTCCATAAGCCGGAGGATTGGAAATCTCAGACCGTTGTAGCTGCTCCAAGTTTGAGGCAGTATTTGCCGCAACCTCGGCCGACGATGTGTGCACAACCAAGCATCCAACTCGCTCGCCTATACCTGTGTCAGTCAACTCACGCATTGGCGTGCAACCATCAATTGCGCACCATAAAGCCCCATGTTCTTCGCATACGAGATGCAAACTGCTGCTTCCAGGTTCAATTCATTGATGAAATATCTGATGGCAAAAGCATCCTTGTCGATAGATCCCGAGTTGAAGCCAAGATATGCTGAGTCAAAGATGGGGAAAAGACGTTTGTCGCGAATGATCTGGGCTAGGTGGTGCCAGTCTTCCTCAGATGGATCGCATCCTGTTGGGTTATGGGCACAAGTATGCAGAATGAGGACCGAGCCTTCTTCTGCCGACTTCAGAGCCTGGATGTACGACTGCATGTCCAGCGTTTTGCTTTCCGAGTCGTAGTAACGGAATCCCTGACAGACAAAGCCAAGGGAGCCGAAGACCTGGAAATGATTTGACCATGTCGGCTCTGGGATGAGAACCTTGGGCTTTTGTGGATGACATCGTGCTATCAGCTGAGCGATGGCATGCAGGGAGCCGGTGCCGGAGATGCTCTGACATGTCACAAGCTATGGAGGATTTTCAGCGATGTATTCGAGACACATCTCACACAAAAGCCACTCACCTTTTCTGCCTTTCCCCCGTATGCTTCACTTCCGACGACAAGCTTAGCAGTGGCGTCTCGAAATTCCTTGAGCCCCGATATGGGGAGATACTCGTGAAGAACCCCCTCCTTCTCCATCTCTTGGCGGGCCTTTGCCACGGTAGGCAATACCCAAGGCTTCCCATGCTCGTCTCTGTAGGCGCCTTGTCCCAGGTTGACCTTGTTGGACGATTCATCTCCGAGGTATGCGGCGGTCAAAGCGAAGATTGCATCTGGCGGGATTCGAGCCGCCGTGCCGAAGAAAGAGGCGGCCATTTTCGTTGCCAAGCGCAATTTGAAGGCGGCAGATGAGGGGGAAATGAACACCAATGGAGACTGTAGGAACGTAGCCGACTGAAGAGAAGAGATTTGCTATGCAAGTGGGCATGAGCCCCTATTTGTATGTACATCTATGCGGTCCCACATTCCAACAAGTGGCAGAATAACCATTCCAAGATGACCCGGCTATTGGGAAACCGGTTTTATAGCAGTCACTGAAACATACAGAGCTGTATTTGCCATTCAAGTCATGTCAGGATGGGGCCGGCTATGTTCCGACTTCGGTATCTACCCCAAGACACGGTAACCAACCGATGCCCCATATTCGGCATTTTGCCGACGCCAGTCACGCTATCGCGCTTCCTCCGACACTAGGAGATGAGAAGATGGATGAGCTATTGTGGGCAGCTGTAAATAACCTTAACATGAACATATAAAGATGTAAATCATCAACCTCGACATGAGTACCTCCTAGCCCCATTTCGATGTTTACAAAGCCGACTTGACCTTGAAGATATACGCATCACCCCGGTCCAGGTAGACAACCCGATCATTCCACCCAGCTTTGTCTATCTCCTTCTTGAAATCGTCAAGCGGTGAGAGAAACACGCTGTAGTCGTCGTAGTGAATGGGGATGGTCACGTCCGGGTCAATCAGCCGCATCAACTGGATACCCTGTTTCGCATCCATGGTAACCATGAGCAATGGGAGAGACGCTCCTGGAATAGTTGTGCCGCCCAGATGGACGAGCATCAGGTCGACATGATGATTGTTCAGGTACTTTGGAATATCGTTGAGCTCGTCGACCATGAGGGTGTCTCCTGAGATGTAGATGCGGTAGCCCACGTCAAGACCTTTGCCGTCAACCGTCACAGTTTCACCATCGGGGTAATAGCCTAGCTCGAGCAGCCAGCCATTGGTGGGGGTATAGCTTTAAGCACATTATTGACGGCGGATAACGGGCCTGGGGGGACGTGCTTGCCCGGCATGCCTGTGACCTTGATTGCGGGGAGCTTGCCGTCCTCTGTTGTTGGCCTTACAATGTTCAAAAGGGCACTGTCGAAGAAGTGGAGGCTGGTAACTGCTGTGAAAGCCTCGCTTGCTGGTTTGGAAGTCGACAGGCATTGCTTGGCATGGGGCGTGGTGATGATGGGAAAGCCACGGTTCAGTGAGTCTTCCACGAGCCGGTCAAAGTGGTCTTCGTGGTAGTGCGACAGCAGGATACAGTCGATAGGAGGAAGGTCGCCGAGGTTGACCGCTGGGTTTGTGAGACGCTCCGCGGTAACGCCTGGGCCGAGATGCACGTGGTCACCGGCGTGAAGAAAGTTGGGATCCGTCATGATGCGGATGCCCTCCCATTCGAGGAGAGTAGTTGCTGTCCCGACAAAATACAGGCTCGCATTTTCGACGCCAGAGTGGGCTTTTGGATGAGAATGTACGGCTGTGATGGGGACGACTGTGCTTTCATCTGGCACATCCTTGCCCTTCAGAAGGGGGACTCTAGCCTGTGGGTTCAAATTCAGTCGTTGCATTGCAGGCAATTGGATTATACTGAGAGAATGTAGGAACGGACAAGGCTTGTGATCAAAGAGCGCGGGGTTCTATTGATGAGGAAGTTGCAATAAACAATTGTCTAATTCGTCATCATGATGCACAACTACGTGGTTTCACAAGCGTCCGCCTTTGCTGCCGGTAACGCTCATCAATTATCAACGTCATCTTGCTTCAATGAGTACGTGTGAACGCTGGCTCTTCCGCAAGTGATTGGGGGACTGGCGAGTAGCAGCAGTTTGCACTGATACGTGGCAGATATTGGCCGGAACTCGTCAATAGTGCAGCAGCGGTGTGTGATTATTAAGGAGTACCTGTCGACACTTACCTGTTAACGAAGGTGGAAGGTTCGCATCAAAGTACATGTACTTGGTGCCTTCCAGATTGAGCTTTATTATTGGCCTAAGGCCCTCAAAAACGTTCCTTCTGATGATATTGTAGACTTGTCATTAGGCCTGGATCCTGACCTTCTTCTACAGCCAGAGCTCGAGACCTCCGTCATCACCAGCGATCCTGACCCTCGCCCTCAGCCCTGATTCTGACCCTTTCCACGACTAGGACTCGAGACATGCGTCAACGGCAGCGATCCTGACCTTCGCCGGCGGCAGCAGCAGCCTTCTTCCACAGCTAGGGCTCAAGGCCTTCACCAGCGGCAGTCACAGGCTTCGCGTCGACATCATCAAGTGTAATTTTCGGGCAGATTTGTCTTACAGCATTGCTGAAGAAACTCTCTCAATACGCTACATACATTGACAATGTCTTTGGCAGACGATAACCACCTCAACGCGATGGGACTTCCGCCCTCGCATTTACCGGCTCCTAGCCGCCCTACGATTGCTGATCGCGCCAATGCGCTGGTAGAACCGACACTGGCAGCAGCCGATTATAATACAATGCATGAAGAAAGGGCAGATGGATGGGCCACAGCTACAGGCCGAGACATTAGCAACTATCGCCCTACATTCCAGGGGCGATGCGCCCATTATAGGCGCCAATGTGAGCGGTTCATTGCTGTACGCGACCATTTTGGCGCAATAATTCGCTCTTTATTTCCGGGCGTACAATGGGAAACCCTGTCACACATTGTGTGGCTAAGGCGGCAGCTCGCTGCTGGCACCATCGAGAAGCCGAAGATAACTGAGCTTCTAGGGCTTGCATACGATGCAGCTCATATCTTGGTGCTTGTGCAGCAGGAAGACTTGCCCCTTCTGCCGCGTTCGTCGTTATTGTCGTCGTCGTCCTCGGCATTGTCGTTGTCTTCGTCGCCTTCGCTGTCCTCGCCGTCTTCGTCGTCGTTGTTGTCGCTATCGTCGTCGTCCTCGTCGTCGTCATTGCCGCGTTGTCGTGTTGTTCATCTTAAGGTTAGATGATGGAATAAGGATGATGAATTGTTCTCTCAGACAAATGGGTCAAGCGTTTTTTGTATCTGTGGTCAGGTCAAGATTTTCTCTATCGGAAGCCTGGGGCGATGGTAACCCTTCAATCCGGGTATCATTAGAGAAGCCGTTGCCAGTGGCATTTGTCTATTCCTTGTTTTCAGTCTCAATAAAGGGTTACATGCTGCTGGCTGTTCCTCAGAGCTTGGAAATCTTGAAGCCACTAGGCGACCTTCTCTGAAACACCCCAGTGGGATCATACTTCTGTGCGACCTTGCGAATAAACTCAACATTCTCCTGCCCGTAAGACGCAAGAGGGTTCTGCGTCTGATGGGCGCAATCTCTAGCTCGGGATTAAAGCTCGTGATAGGTGCCAGGCGGGTGGTGTTGGCCACCTGCGGGACAGATAGCAGTCGGTCCAGCGATGAGGAGACGTGGCCACGGGTATTATGCATGCCCGATAAGATGGTCGTCTCGTGGAACATTACCGGGTCGTGCCACCACATCAAGAAGGCTGTGCTGTACGGGTCCTGCTCAATGTTTTCCGCAAATCCGACCATGGCGTGAATCATCTCCTCCGTGTGGGTTCGGTTCCAAAGGACTAGGCCACCAAACATGTCCCCAACCTCGAAAGCCTCCATTTCGTAGCGCGTGACGATGCCAAAGTTGGAGGAGCCGCCCTTCAACGCCTTGAATAGGCCTGCGTTGCTGTCTCGGCTGGCAATGACTATCTCGCCATCTGCCAGGACGACCTCAAACTCCTCCACCGTGTCGCACACGAAGCCCTTGCGAGCAGAAAAGAAGGACATGCCGCCGCCGATGACCAGGCCGCCTACGCCCACCGTGCCGGTACGACCGCCCTTGACAGCCACTCCGTCCTCTCCTAGCTTGGCGTAGACGTCAACCCACCTTGATCCGGGTGACACGGTGGCCGTTCCCTTTTCTGGGTGGTACCTTGTGGTCGTCATACGGCCCAGGTCGATAGTGACACCATCCTCGATGTTGTTGGCGCCCTCCCACAGCGTGTGGCCTCCAGAGCGTACAGCAAACGTGCAAGACTCATCCGCCACGAGTGCTTTGACGGCCTGTGAAACCTCCGAGGACGTCTCCGGTTGGACAAAGCAGTATGGCGTTAGGCGGGTGTCGATTGAGAAGAACGAATCAACCCTTCCCTGGTACGAAGCTGAGCCAGGATAAAGGATCCTCTCACCCAACCCTGCTGCCTCCAGAGCTACACACTACTCTTCCTGTCAGTTTGTATGAACCAGGCTGGGCTCGCCAACTTACACAGGACTTGGCGGCTTGTCGCTTGTCTGCCACGGGACCTGCTTCTACGAAGGCCGCAAAGGACAGCATGCCTGCCCAGGAGGCGAAAGTCCACATGGTCTGCAATACCATTTTTCGCTCTGGATACCGAGGATTCGTTTGGTCGAAATCGGCGCAGATGGTGTACCTCACAAAAAGTCCGGAGCCCAATGGCCTTTTATAACCATTGGCAATCGTTCCAAGTATGGAACCATCAGGCAGGCTCAAATAAAGGTATGGATCCAGAGGAAGAACTTCCAGGGACCGACAAGGCAGGGGTCGTCCACCTATCTGTCACCCCTGGGCTCGCGATCTCTTACCGTCGGAAGGTTTAGCGAATCTCCAGAGTCCGTCCCATGGCGAACTATGGAGCGCATGGTTGTGGGTTCAGTGTGAAACAATTGGACAGGACCCGAGACAAGTTTGTCCCTATTACAAGGAGGAGGTTCAAGGAGGCTTGGCAACGAACATTCGGTCAAGACTGCGAGATTGACAGAAATAGATCCTATTAATGTATCCTTTTATAATAGCCAGGAATGTGGCGCTGGCTTGTGACGGAGTCGCAGCCACTCCCACCCTGCTGACGATAGCCTCGTTGTTTTTTCTTCATTCAATACTTCCAACACCATGGCCAGAGTATATGTGGGTATTTTGTTTCTGGCGCACTGTTCGCTCTATATACATTTCCATTGCGCTGACTTTCGGTTGTCATTATCATTCTCGTACTTCGTCACTATCATTACAGCCTCCCCGTCACGGTGATTGGGATAAGTCGGACGACGAGGACGTGAACCTCAGTGATGGCAACTGAGGGGCTGATGAGCCAGAAATAGTTCGTGTTGCGCGTGAAGTTGAACTCCCTCGACGGCTCATGACTGAAAACATCTCCGTGATCTCAGCAGGACGGAACCCACGCAGCCCTTCTGCAGCCGTCCTCCCATCACAGTCTGTTATCGTTGGGTCAGCTCCGTGAGCGATCAGAGCCATGACTACTCTCTTCTTCTCGTTCGGTCGAAACTTGTTACTGTGGCAGGCGCTTAACAACGGAGTCTTCTCGTTGTGACCAAGCAGGTTCACATTTGCGCCGTATTCGAGGAGAACATTGACTATCGCGCGATAACCCCTCGCACACGCGTAATGTAGAGGTGTATCTCCCACCAGGTTGCCGGTATCAATCGTCACGAGCAAAGACCTTTTTCCCGCCGTGTCGTCTGAGGGTGAGATGGCATGAGCGGATATGCTGCTTGGCCGCCGCCTGTTCAACTTGTGCAGGAGAAATTTGAGGATGTCGGCATCCTCGCAAAAGTGAAGAATTGTGTTTCCGAGATCTTGTTCGGGGGTGCAAATATGAAGATTTGCACCCTCTTCGACGAGCACCTCCACGGCTCTTTTCTGAGACTTGCGTACAGCAAGCATCAAAGGGGTAAAGCCATAGTCGTTTGGCGCATCCAGGCTGTCTCGGTCCTTGGCCAGATATCGTAGGACACTCTCATCGATTTCTTCATCTTGCACCGCCTTATGTATTGCCATGTTGCCGAGGCGATCGCGGAAATTCGGTGTTGCTACCGTCGGGTCTTCGGATTCGATGGGGATTCCGTGGTCGCAACACCACTTTCTCGTTGCTTCAACCTCACGAGAGTCCGCAAGCGGATCAAGCCCGACAGTTTCCATTATTACCCGTCGAAACGCTTCCCATCCCGCGTAGTCATTGGCATCGCTTTTGAGAAAAGTGTCGCGGATGCTTCTGCAGATTCTTTTGATGTCGTCTTGCCTGTCACCATGGCGCTCCAGATAGTAATCCAGAGCTTTGCGCAAGTGCCTATTGGCAGGCTCCCACAAACTGAGCCTGAGATGCAGGCTTCCGACATCTTCCCAAGCTCTTGCATGGAAAGCCTTCTCAGCTTCTGAGGCCGGCGGGGATCGATCAATGCGATCAGCCAGCTTTTCGAGCAGCTGCTTGCCCTCTTCAACCCTCTCGCTCTCAAGGCACGACAAAAGAATAGTGACGTAAGAAGACTCTGTCTGAAACCATTCTCCAAAATCATCTTGCATCGCCTCGTCTGTTATGAGTTCGTCGCGCGCACGGATGGCTCGATATTGGTAATCGGCTGCAATATCAGGGAAGCCCTGGGCAAGTGCATGAGCTGCCATGTCTCGAGTAACATTGTAGAGTTTGAGCGTCTCGGTCGGTGGGAGATTTTCGTGGTGATCAAGCGAGTTGATAAGCTGAGGACACATGTCTTCGTCAGGGGCAGTGGCGACACTCTGTGATGATGTGGGTGTGGCCAGCCTTTTTTTACCAACGCTGTGCAGGACTGCGAGTGACGACGACTGGAACATAAGTGATATGTCTTCGTCCTGCCATGGCATGGCTTCTAGGGGGAGGAGGCTTCGTGCTATGAGCGTCTTATCACCTATTTTGCCGCCCGCCAGCTGTTTTAAGGTCGATCGAAGGTCATCCAAATCGATATGTACGGGCTGACATCGTTCGAAACTCCACCTATTAGTCATTAGCATATGCTTGAGAGTGTTACATATAGGCGCGTATGATGTGTCACTCACTGGGTAGTGATGTTGAAATGCAACATCATCATGATTCTATTAATCCTCTCCCGTGCTGCTGGATCCATGAAGGTCAGCTTTGCAGTCCGCCGAAGTATGTTAAAAAGCCGGAAACGGCCATCATTTGCAGACTGAATGACACGCTCTAGGTCTTCGAGCTCCGCTTCCAGGCTGGTGACAAGTGTGTAAATGGTCTGAATATCGAGTTTCTGGGACTCTGGGTCCGCATAGGATCTTCTCTGCTTTTCTTTAACGATATCAGGAAGTTGGGCCAAAGTATTGGTCCACCACAGGCTGATAAGCTTAAAGTGTTGGATCTCTCGAGGCGCGTGTCGAAACTCGTCGGTGATACGGTGCACCAGCTTCGAACATCCCTTTGCTGCTGCGATGATGGCAAGAACGAGGCCAGCTACCTCCACACCGGAAGCCATGTTGGCGCCTGTCAGGCTGAAGCGGGATTCAGCACTCGGTTATGTGATAAAGCTTGTGCCGAGCCGAATGCTACGCAAGATCGACGGGGCCCAGAATGCGGTGGCTCAAGTATGTCTGGGGGAAGTTGGGGAAGAAGTTCTGGGGCTGCACAAGGGCAAGGCGGAATTGCATCCTATGGCGATATGACGCACGCCTCCGAGCCAGCCGCGGAGAAGGCTTTCTTGGTGTAACGCCGGTTGCCTTTATTCGAGTACACCAAAAGCAACCACCCTATCATTTCCCTTCTCCAGTATCCTCCGGGCCCCCCAACCACTACCGCACGCTGCAACCCTCTTGGTGGCGGAGAATCCCTGCTGAGCTGACCACCTACCTAAGCTAGAAGAGGAGAAGGACAGTTCAGCCTGATGAGGCAGTGATCATAACCTTGGTGGGAAAAAGCAAACCGTGACAAGAAGGGAGAAGAGCGAGTTCTCAGTGCGTCTCAGGGTGCGTCATTCCGCATGAGCCCGGAGACTTACCCCGTCAAAAGCAGTCTATGGGAGCAGGCAACCATAGAGCCCAGTTCGCAAAGGCAACCCAATGCTCCTGTCCTTGGGCCTAGACCTCCATTATGACAAATATGTCGCCGTATGGTGGTACTAAATGCATCCTTCCATCTCCCAGCGCGCATCAAAGTGACACATCCCTCTTCTATCGGGCACGATGGAGGCTGGCGGACGCACTATTCGAGGCGCACGGGTATACCATCCGTGTAACCAGGCCTTCAAGCTGTGCCGCCCTGGCAGGGCGTTCATTGGTAGCCTGATCTGGGCAATATGATCGGCGCACGCCACGGCTTGGCTGGCTACCTGGGCAACTGGGAGCCTAAATGTCCCCCTCCCCGGCCCCTTAGAGCTCTGGTGTAGTCGTTCTCGGAAACAGTTCGTTGACATTTGTCCTCGACATCCTTCGAAACATTGGTTCCGCCCCCTGACTGGCTCGTGATCGACCACACGAAAGGCACCGCCGACATGGCCTCGATATCACAAATGCAAAGGCGATGGACTGAGGTCAAGAAGCGCCACATCAACGACAGAGACGGCATACCTCTCCAGCTACGTAAGCATACAGTACCATGGGCCCTAGTAATGCCAGTGCTGATCATGGTCTGTGGAACAGGGGATGTACCGACCGCCGCGATACAGAACGATATCGACAGTATTATTACATCCATCTCGGGTGTTGATCCCTCAGAGTGGAAGAAGGCCATCTTCGTAGCCAGAGTAGGCTCTCGACACATAATAAACCGACAGCAAGACCATGCCGAGCTGGGCCTGACGGCTGAGGAGAGCGAAAGTCTCGTGAACGAGCGCGAGAAGCTCACCTCGCAGAAGGGCATCGTTGCGGTGATTATCACTGTGGCGATGGCGGCATTCCTCCAAGGCCATGTGCAATCTTCTATCAACGCTGGCAGTCTCTTCGCTCACCAATTACACATTCTGCCCCCGGAGATGCGCACCGCTCCCATAAACACGCATGTCCGGGAGGAAGACTACCGGCTTGGGATAATGAACGCCAGTCCCTTCTTCACAGCAGCGTTGGTCGGTGCTCCTCTGTCTCTGCCCATCAACTATTACATTGGGCGTCGAGGTGCTTTGATCGTCTCTGCGGTGCTTATTATAGCCAGCTCCCTTGGATCATCCTTCTCCCGCGACTGGGTTCAGCTACTGGGCGTGAGAATAATTGGCGGCGTTGGTACGTTTGACCCCCAGGACGGTGCTTGATGATTCTGACAAAGAAAGGGATGGGCATGAAGGCCATTAGCGCTCCCATCCTCGCTTCCGAGTCCGCTATTGGCTTTTGGAGAGGTTCTATTCTAATTACATGGCAATTATGGTGAGCAGTGATCCTCATGAGTCGCAATGGTGGATGCTGATATTTCCCAGGGTTGCGTTTGGCATCATGGCCGGTTTCGTCGTCAATCTTGTCATTGCCCAGATCGTAGGAGCTCTCGCCATCCCCCTGTACGATACGGATCCGGAGAACCAAGGAGCCCAGCACCTGGCGATGCAGCTAATTCTAGGTGCGCCCGTTGTGCCAAGTCTTGCGCTATTTGTAGCCGTCTATTTCTGCTACGAAAGCCCTCACTTCTACCTTCGAGAAGACTCGCCAAACTTCAACCCCGATCGAGCACTGGCAACACTGATGGCGATCCGCCCAACGAGGGTGAGCTATACACAGAACAATATTGCTACGCAGAGACTGATCCCTGTGCCGCTCTAGCTGCAAGCATTGCGCGACTTTGTCCTCATCAGGTGGTCGACGAAGTCCAACGACCATGCCGGATCCGAGCTGCCAAGCAGGAAGCAAGGCCTCACGTACGCGTCGTCGCTGCGAATCGTTATGTCTCTTTCTCTAAAGCAGTACAATACTCTCTTCACCACCACTCGACTGCGTAATGCTGTCTGGAGTACATGCACTGTCGCCCTTGCTCAGCAGCTCTGTGGAAGTCAGTCAAGCCAAGAGGAAGAAGTCTGCCGATGCTAACATGCTACATCAAAGTAAATGTATTTGCATTTTACTCAAGTGAGCCTCCTCATCCTTTATTGTCAAGTGCGGCCCTTCTGATGCTAGACAGATTCCGTGTTCGTGGATCCCGAGAACGATCGCGCCGTTCAACTAGCCATGCTGTACAGCTTCGGATACGGTGAGTTCTGTTGGACCGTCTAGATAGCAGAATGTTATTAACCGCCTTGATAGGAGCCGTCAATTTTGTGTTCGGCCTCGGAGCTATGCGGTATGGTGTCTCGTCCCTGGCCGATTGACTCCCCTTTACTCATGTTTCTCTGCAGAACCATCGATATCTCTGCAGAACCATCGATACTGCAGGACGTAGAGCATGGCTACTCGCTACCCTGCCGGTAATGTGTCTGTTCCTTCTCGCTGCATCCATTGCGTTTGCTGGTAGGGTGAATATAGAGTCCTCGAGGACAGTGGTGGGGATTTTATTCGTCTTCCGTACGTTGAGTGCGCGTTTCTCAGATCGAAACCTGACGATAAGACAGTATTCACTGCTGCCTATGCGCCTGGTCTAGGTAAGTATGCATGACACACCCACGGCTTGGAGCCATCTCTTACTGCATCCTCCTTACTATCCACGATGCATACGACCGAGCTGTGTTAACTTGAGATAGGGCCTATTCCATTCACACTGGCAGCTGAGAGGTAAGTGAAGCGTCCTGGGTCAATTATTAGGGCTAACAGTTCAGCTTCCCTCTTTCCCATCGAGAGGCTGTAAGATACTTGGCCAACTTCAAACCCAGAAACTAATTGTATTAGGGAGCATCCGTCGCCATCAGTATCAACCTCTTCTTCGCTGGCGTACTAACCATCGTCTTGCCCGCTCTTCGTACGAGCTTGAGTACCGCTGGTACAGTGGGCTTCTTCTCCGGGATGAACGTTGTCGCGTTCATCTTGGTATTCTTCCTTGTTGAGGAAACGCGACAGCTGAGTCTTGAGGATTTGGACGTGGTATATGGACGGCCCAAGATTACGTTTATCAAGTACCAGCTGCAGGTACTTCTTCCGTATATTGTGAAGAGATATATATTCTTCCGCAGCAATATCGCAAAGCCACCGGACTTTGATCGCTATGTGGCAGAAGAAGAAGAGGACGACGCATCCATGGATCAGATGTGATGGTCAGGCTGGACTATGATAGCATGGGGCATGTGACGTGTCAGTGATTTCTGGCTACAATTGTGTCTCATTAAAGTGCGATGAACCTATACCACTAAAAAAATATAATGGCATGACGATGAAAGGAGATATGCCAGATGGAAGACTGACTGGCTGCGACTACGCAAGCCTTGACTGACCGCAGCCACGCAAGGTCAGATATCGGTACTGGGGCACATGTGGCTCTTCTCCGAGCTGGGTCATTTACACCGCGCTGGATATCCTTGCATCCGCTCGAGCGGCAGAGTACGGCTCAGCTCTTATTTTGAGTTACGAGGGCGACATGACGCCCGCTGCGGAGACGCTGTTTATGAACCTCGGCTGCGCAGGATGACGCTTGGGCGTTGAAGTGTTGATAGCGGATGAAGATAAGCTGTCACGCAGAGAGATTCATGGAGGAGAAGTTGGAGGTTCTTCTTAAGGGATATCATACTTTCGGAGGTCGGCATTGTGCAGATCCCCGTGGAAAGGCGTTGCTTGACCGTGGCCCGATTAGTATATTGGTCTTCCATGTCGACTTCGCCTCGCTCTGCCCAAGGCACAAGAAGGTCAAGGCTTGCTTTCTTCCCTCGAGCCGCCAACGGCCTGGTCCCCGGACACGAGATCTCGCCCCAAGCCCTTGGGCCCGTATCAACGGTAGAGATGTCCTTGAGCAGGAATTGTACAAACAAGGGGAGGACCAGGAGCCATTGTCCAATTCACTGATGACCATCTATCACCTCATGTTTGTGAAGGTGACACGTACTGTGGGACAAACATTTGCGTATATTGTACAGGTGCGTTCTGGGTGCATTCTTCATATTTGGTGTATTTGTCAGGTCCAGACCTGCTGCGCTTCTTGGCCATGGCCACTCGTGGCTACGCCGAGGCTCTCTCTCGCGATGCTGTCTGGATTGAGCAGCATCTCCGATGCCCATAGCTATCTCTGGGTCTTCTTTTTCGCCATCATGCTCTTTGCGCCCTGGTTCTTACGATTCTAGAGGCTCATAGACCACGAAATACCAGCCATGCATCGTTTGTTGTGCCCTTTCAGCGGCGGAGGTGTCGGCAGCTGGCGGCGCTAGTCCGCGACGATTGCCATTTTTGGGTCTCAATAAAGGCTTGATTCAAGCCTCAATAAGGCTGCCCGGGTAAGACGCCTCGCCCCTCTTCTCCTTTGAGGGGCAATTGGGACGAATAGACGAGGCGGCGTGATTGGTCCCGGCAGTTGCTTGTCTAGTCTCCGAGATGACAATGGGCCTTGGCTGTGCGCCACGGGGTCTTGATCGCCGACCGATGCAGCGTGGGTTGGTATCGCCGTTGCCCTGCTAGAGGCGGGATGATTGGAATCCCGAGAAGCTTAGCTAGCTTGGCAGCTGTAGCGGCTCGTGATGGCTGATTGACGTATGCCGCGAGGGTCGTCTCGAATACCCTCAATCATGACCCTTCCTAACGCCGTCTCCCCCCTCATCTCGATGAGTCCGTCCCATGAACACATCTTAGGACGAGAATGACAAGGAATGCATCGTATTAGTGCTCCATCCAATCAGCGGCCTTGCCAACAACCCCGGAGTCCGTGTTGCGGTGCGGGCGGTGCGAACACTCGCATGGAGCATCCTTATTGACGAGACGGGCATCAATAAGACCTGCCACGCCTCAACAGCATCAATTACCAACATGCCCTCCCACCTTTTCGGAATCATGAAAGAGACATCGGAATGCGAGCGAACCGTGCTTGGGCGCACGATTCAGCAGTCTATAAAGACGTCCTTGCCGACACCCTCATCTCGGTCCTTTTGTTTCACCAACATCCTTATATCCTCTCGACTACACCATCATCAATCATCGTTTCCGGCTCTCTGCGAGTCAGACCATATCAACACCTTTTGACAGAAAACATCATCATCTCGAACAAACCTCACAAACTTCAACATGAAGTTCATCCTCGTCGCGCTCGCCGCTACTCTGGCGGCTGCTGCCCCAGAGGCTACACCATGGTGCATGCGTCCCGGCCAAAGCTGCTGGAAAGTCAAGCGCGCCGCCGAGGCGTTTGCAGATGCCATCCACGCCACGGATCTTGAGGCGCGCTCCCCCGAAGCCGAGGCCAGCGTCATCAGCGTCTCCGGCGAGGCCTCCCGCGCCGCCCGACGCTCCGTCGTCGAACTCGCCAACCTCATAGCCCTGGCCGAGGCGGAACCCTACCTCTTCTATGAAGGCCTCGACCTCGACACCAAGTTTCCCACCCCGCCAGACGCTCCCGCCGACGACAAGGTCAAGCGCGAGGCCACGCCCGAAGCCGTTGAGGAGGACAAGCGTTGGTGCATGAGGCCCGGCCAGTCGTGCTGGAAGGCCAAGCGCGCGGCTGAGGCGGTCGTGGAGGCCATCGAGCAGGACAAGCGCTGGTGCATGCGGCCCGGACAGAGCTGCTGGAAGCGAGATGCCGAGCCCGAGGCCGAGGCTGAAGGCGAGGAGAAGCGCTGGTGCATGCGACCGGGACAAAGCTGCTGGAAGCGCGAGGAAGACAAGCGCTGGTGCATGCGTCCTGGCCAGAGCTGCTGGAAGGCCAAGCGCGACCTTCACGCCATGCACGCCGCTGCGCGCGACGTCATTCAATCGCTCGAATAAGTATCCAATGTGAGCACACTCTACCTGCCACCACCGATAGGTTCCATGTACTGACAAACTGCCACAGACGTGAACCACGGGCTGGGGTCGAGCAGGGAGGACGTGGCTGGCTTCTTTTCTCCTTCCCTTGTACAAAATTTGCAATCGAAATATGGACCTTGACATGAGGCGGATGTGTGTTTCTCTTCGTCGGTCGTGACGCGATACGATGGCTCTTATTTTTACCATGGCGGAATGCAATACGATTCCGTTCTTATTTACCCGGCTGGTGATGGACAATATGGGCCTGTTGGAAATAGCTCAGTAATGAATATGACTGCTCATGACTTGCTTTGGCAACAATCTACTGCATACGGAGTAGTGATACAGAGATGTGACGTGAAGGTTGGCGCAGAATGGTTGGATGAAGCCTTCAGCTGGCTGTTCTCGGGAGCCTGGGATCGACAGCCAGGGAGACGCAATTACGGAGCATACAGAGTACACTCTTACTCTTGCCTGGAGGGAGAGGCATGGCGGCACGTATTACGAGCGGTAGGTGATGGAATGTCGGATCAATCATTGCGATCCTCCCCATGGAGAAGGGAAGCACCGCACCCAAGACTGTCACTTTCTTCTCCGTTTTGTTCCTCAAGTATCAATGGTCCTGGATGCAGCCCGAAGGCGCACCTCGCAGCAATGTCGGGAGAAACTTGAACGTGATTTTTGCGTTGTTCAATAATTTGGAGAAGAAAGGAAAAGGAAGAAATTTGCGACGCTGAAATTTCTTCAAGTACTGTTCCGTGGGTGGGGTTCGTGCCTAGTTATGGCCTGGATTCTGAGGCAGAAACTTTGGTGCCAAACAATCAGAGAGGAAGGAAGTCGGCTGAGGGCAGCTTCCAGACTCTGCTTTTCTGCTTTTCTGCTTTTCCTAGTAGTATTTGTATAGAAATTAATCCTGACCTTCTTCATGGCTCGAATTCGAAACCTTCCAATCTTTGATGCAGCTACCGACGGTCTTCTTCCACAGCCATGCCCGAAACCTTCAGTGGCAACGGCACCTGCAGCAGCCTTCTCCAACACCGAGGACGAAACCTGTAAGCCTGACCTTCACCGACAGCCCTGATCTTCGTCCCTTCGTCAGCAGCAGCGATAGCCATTATCCAGAACAAAGCACCACCTTCTTATGGCTTGACGGAAAATGTGCCGGCCAAGTCTGCTACAGGGTGGCACTGCGAAGGGAAAATATGGGCCTGGATTTTTCTTCATCGTCGGTGATTGTCATGGATGCTGTTATCTTATCGCCAAGCAGTCGCTCTTCCTGGAAAACACAATCAAACAGGGAAACGTCCTTGGCGTCACGGTTCCGGCAGCCGCCTGGGCATTCGTTCACCAAACTCCACACGCAGATGGAACGGCTCACTTGCGTCAGCGCTCCCAACATGGTCCAAGTGCAAGTGGGAGTTGGATCTCAGCCCCAGCTGCCAGCCTTTACCCCATCCCCACTTGAAACGACAGCACGTCAGCAATCGCATCCGTCCATCTCCCCGTTTGCGTTTGTCTCACCATCCCACCATCTCCCAGCAAACCAAACCCCATCACCATGTCGTTTCTCAAAGACAAGATCGCAGGCCTCTTCTCCAGCAGCGACGGCGACGATGACAACGGAGAGGAAATCACCCCCGATGGCAGCGGCCTCGAGTCCTACCACACCACCTTGCCCAAGGACCAGCTGAGAGTCAGCCCCATCATCAGAGCCTTCCTTGCCTATGAGAGGGTTCTGTCTCTAGAAGATGCCAACATCAACGGGAGTGAGCCCTCCGATGCCCTCCGCGCGCTGCTCAACAAGCCCCACGCCGAGATCCCAAGCGAGCTGTTGGACCTGTCGCATCCGCTGCCTGAGTACTACATGAGCTCTAGTCACAACACTTACCTCCTCGCTCATCAGCTCTACGGCGAGTCGAATGCTTCCGGCTACGAGCTTGCACTCAGGACGGGCTCGCGATGTGTCGAGATTGATGCTTGGGACAACGACCAGAATGAAGATGAGCCCAAGGTCACCCACGGGTACACCTTGGTGTCAAATGTTCCCTTCCGCCTCGTCTGCGAGACAATCGCTCGCGAATTTGATCGCGAGGCAGAGTTTGCTGCAGCCAATCCCGGCACCTACCACTCGCCCATTTTCCTGTCTCTGGAGAACCACTGCAACCCCCGCGGCCAGCTGCGACTCGCTGAGATCATGAAGGAGGTATTCGGCCCCCGTCTCCTCAGCAAAGCGGTACGCGACGAGGGAACCGGAGAGCAGGCCGGTACTGGCGAACATGTTACTATGAATGAACTCGCTGCCTGTATTGCCGTCATCGTCGAGTACCATCTGCCTGAGGAGGCAGAAGACTCGCTCAGCTCCTCCGATGAGGATGACAGCTCCGACGACGAGGTCAAGGAAGCGCGCAAGTCGTACAAGAATAAGAAGAAGGCCGAGGCTCCCCAGGGAATCATCCCCGAGCTGGCCGAGCTGGGTGTCTACGCTCAATCCGTCAAGCCGCGAGATAACTCGTGGTTCGAGTCTGAAGCGCTGCTTGACGGCCCCCATCACCATCTCATCAACGTCTCCGAGTCGGGGCTGGCGGCGCACATGCCGGACATGAACGAGAAGATTGCACGGCACAACGCGTCTCACCTCATGCGTGTTTTCCCCAAGGGACTGCGCATTTCTTCCTCAAACCTCCTGCCGGTGCGATATTGGGGCGTCGGAGCCCAGATCTGCGCGCTCAACTGGCAAAATTTTGGCATTAGCATGCAGCTCAACGAGGCGCTCTTCCACGGATCCCACGGGTTCGTGCTGAAGCCTGCGGGCCTTCGCAAAGGCGGCGATGGAAAGGTTGGATCGGATCGCAAGAAGAGACTGCGCCTTCACGTGGCGGGCGTGACGGATATCCCTCTCCACGAAGACGCAGAGATGGATGGCATCCGCCCCTACCTGACCTGCACCCTTCATCAACCGACGGAGCCCGGGAGTGGGCAGAAGCAAAAGACGTCGCCGTACAAATTGAAGAAGCCACATTTCCTGTACGACGGCGAGCTGTCGGCCACAAGCCCTCTGTGGAACGAAATCCTCGAGTGGGAGTACGAAGACAATGAGCTCACCTTCCTCCGCATGCTGGTAAAGAGCGACGAGAGCTTCTCCAGGAACCCCAAGTTTGCTGTGGCGGCGGTCCGGCTGCAGTACGTAACACCCGGGTGGAGCTTCGTGCGGCTGTTGGACCTCAAGGGAAGGGAAACAGCCAGCACGTTGCTACTCAAGTTTGACATTGACGATGCGTGAGGGAACGGTTCACGGAAAGGCACGGGTGGATTCTAGTCGCTTGATGATCAAATTCGAATTGGTATTGAAATCATTGTTTCATGAAAATACATCTAAACCCATGTCTATATGAGCTGTTGCACGCTACGCTAAATTTACCACATACGTTCCCAGCATCGCCTGGCAAAGGTCATCTCGGCGAGGGACTTCCTGTAGTTCTCCTCGATACCACCCTCCTCCCAGATGCTGCACTCGGCGTCCACCTCGGCCTTTCCGCTGACGAGATCGGCGTGCTTGGGGTCGACAAACTTGGTGCCCTTGATGAACTTCCAGCCGAGGAACAGGATGGCGGTGTAGGGCAGGCAGAAGTAGCTGGTGATGAAGGCCTGGGTGCGGAAGGGCTCAAAGACGTCGAAGCCGATGAAGAAGAGGGCCAGGCAGCCGAGGAGGGTGGCGAAGTAGGCGGCGTAGGGGTTGAGAGGAGCGACGTAGTAGAGGGAGGAGACGGGGAGGCCCTGGGCGGTGCGGGCGCGGTACCAGCCGATGAAGGTGAAGAGCATCATGGTGTAGGTGGCGATGAGGCCGGTGGTGGTCAGGTCGATGAACCAGAAGAAGACGGTGACGGCCGAGTTGGAGGTGACGAGGAAGGTGATGCAGCTGATGAGACTGACGACACCGACGCAGAAGATGGGGACACCGGACTTGGTGCACTTGAGCAGGAAAGCGGGAGCCTGGCCATCTCGTGCCAGTCCGTAGAGGGTTCGGCTGGAGGAGTAGAGGTAGGCGTTGCCGCAAGACCAGGCCGAGAGCATGATGACGGCTTGGATGAGGTCAGGGAGACCAGTGATGCCGAGGTTCTCGATGCCAATGACCCAGGGGGAGGCAGCGGAGCCGGAGTGGCCGGCGGCGAGAGCCTCCTGGAGCCTCTCGTCGGTGGAGCTGCAGATGATGCCGACGCACAGGACACCGACGACGTAGAAGCCGACGAGACGGTAGAAGATGAGCTTGGCGACGCGGGGGATGGTTCGGCGGGGGTTGACAATCTCACCGGCCGACAGGGCGATCATGTCGGGGCCGGCAATGGTGAAACCGGCGTAGAGGACGACCTTCCACCAGCCGAGGAAGTTTCCGGTGGCGCCGGTGGCGAGGTAGGGGTGGATGTAGTTGCCGTTGCTCCAGTGGCGGAAGCCGTAGGCGTCGTTCCTGGGGTTGCCGCCGCACATGGTGATGATGGTGATGAGGATGAGGCCGAAGAGGAGGAGGATCTTGGTCGAGGCCATGATGAATTCGGATTCACCAAACCACCTGAGGCGGAGCGTTAGAAACTGATGGGGGCATGAAAGATGGGGGCACCTACTTGACGGCGACGACGTTGAGGAGAATGCAGACAACCATGGCCATGACGATCCAGGCACCGGGATTGACGCCGGGGACCCATGTTTCCATGAGGCCGGCTACAGCGCTGTATTCGACACATACCAACATGACACCGGCGTAGAAGTAGGTCCAGCCCATGGCGAAACCCATGGCGGGATCGACGAAGCGGCTGGCGAGCTCAAAGATGGAGCCACGGATGGGGAGGTAGGCGAGCATCTCGGCGACGGACAGGTTGCAGGGCCAGATGAAGAGCAGGCCCCAGAAGGTGAAGGCGAGGAAGAGGGAGAGGGGCCCGGAGCGGACGAGGCTCTGGCCGATACCGACGAAAAGGCCGGTGCCGATGGAGCCGCCGATGGCCATGAGCTGGACGTGGCGGGGGGAGAGGGCGCGCTGGGTGCGTCCGTACTTGGAGTCGATGACGGCCGTCTCGGAGAGCATGACGCCCTTGCTGTGGTCCTCGGCCGAGGCGGAGGAGACGATGGGGTCGCCGCCGCCGGGCTTCTCGATGTCTTCGGCACTCATGATGGGAGGGGTAGGAGAGTGTGTGTGTGTCTCAAAGCAGACAAGAGAGATGGAGGAAAGGGCGCGAGTGACAAGGGAAGGGGAGGGAATCGATGGAGGGATGCAAGACGGCGGGAGGTTTTTATGTATAGGCGCAACTCCAGATTGCGATGCATGCAGGACGCTGCAGATGTCAACGCTAACGGGACGCCCGTGCTGCTGATCCCGGGGAGTTCTGGTTCCCTGGATGGGGGGTTATCAGAGATAGCAGGGGGGCTAACGGTTCGATATCGGAGATGCCTATCTGTCACTGTCTGTCTGTATACCGAGAGAATGGGGATTGTCCTTGTTTAGACCGAGCGCCATGTTTCCACTAGCAAGCGTCGACCAAGTTGCTGGAACACATACACATACACATATACATACACAATTGGCGGCGTCAAGCTCATCAAGCCGTACGCTTGCATTCTTTGTTTCCTGCTCTTCTGGGTTTCTTTGACTGAAGCTCTCTGCCCTTGCTACGTAATCTAATAACTCAAACCCGCGATAACAAGCCACCGATGCGCGCCCCCCTCCCATTCCCGTCTTGGCCCTCCCCCGCTCTCCCCGGGCCCTTCTCCAATTTTACAAGAGGTTCATGGGATGGCTATCTGGCGCAGGGTGTCGATTGGACAGGAGCAGGGATGCCTCGTTCTCGTTTGTGCGCCGCTGATAGCCCACAAATTCTCTTGGAGAGAGAGAGATAGGAGCTACTTCGATCAAATTCACAAAACGACAGCCGACGCTTGGCCGGAAAGGGGAAACAAGAGAGAGGGACGGACGTGGCTTGGGGTTGGTGTGGCGAAAAGTGTCAAAGTTTTGCTGTGCCTCTGTTTGCCGCATCGACGCCAAGGATCGAGCCGCAAGTGAGACGCCACGAGGTCATTTCCTGTTCTTTTCAGTCAAGGTTATTTCTTTCCTTCCGACAAGATCATCACGACAGTGAGGCATAGCGATTGCCCTCGTCGAGCCCCATCTTCCACGCCCATTGCCTCTTCCTTATCTACATAATGAATTGCAAATTAAACCCAACGAAAAAATGTCCATGCATAGCCGGCCCATTCCGTGAATAATTCTACTTAATCATGGCGCGCCATGACTCGATGACGGGCCTCCGAGACCAACCCCAAAGAGGTGCAAGACCAGCAAATGGGGCGCGCCAGTTCCCGGTCCGGCCCCGGTCCTGAGAGAAGCAAATCTAGACCCTGGTAAGCACCGGGCCTCGATTTCTAGAAGAGCCCGTGGAAGGAATCATAGAGCTGAGGAGGGTGAGGCTGTTGGCGCGGCTTGCCTGGGGCTGCAAGAGCTTGTTTCAACTCATCACATTGGCTGCCTCGACATGTATGTATGCATGTCTGTCTGATGGTTGTCTGCATGTCTTGCAGTTTGCAGGCGTCGGCCCAAAGATGAACCAGCCAATCTATCCACTCTCTGTATATTTCTTCCACCAGTCACGTCCCCCAATGCAAAGCCGTAGAATCACCACATAAGAAGTCGTCGTCCCTTGCAGCAGTCCATCGCCATCCATCAAGAACCTTAAATCCCACGCAACCCGCCTGAGATAACCGGAGATAAAAATGGCGCTCCAAGACGTCAAGGCCTCCCTGGAAAAGGCCAAGCTCGCTCCCGGCTCCGCTGCCAGCCTCATCCCGGACGGCTTCGAGCCCACCGTCGAGCTTCGCGTCGAGTACGCCGGCGACAAGCCCGTCAGCCTGGGAAACCTCCTCCGCGTCGCCGACGTCAAGCTTTCCCCAGCCGTGTCCTTTTCCCCAGAGGTGAGCCGGCAGACGTTCCATTTTACCCCAGACCCAGAGAGCCATTTCGTCGCTTTTCATTACGACATGATTTGCTAACGGAAACCTCTTCATGGGCTCGTCGCGACAGCCCGGCGCATCATCCAGCGCATCCTACATGCTTCTCCTCGTGGATCCCGATGCCCCGACCCCAGAGGACCCCAAGTTTGCCTTTTGGCGCCATTGGGTTCTCCCTGGCCTGCAGCCCCTCTCAGGCACGCCGGCCAGCACCGACACCGGCACCGGCACCGGCCCGGTCGTGGCACAGACGAAGCCCGCCCTGACCCAATATCTCGCACCCGGTCCCAAGGATGAGTGAGTCCATCTTCATTATCGCCGGATGGTTATGCCCAATGCATGCATGCGTCAGGAGATGCTCACCAGATACCCGCGTCACTTCTAGGTCCACGCCACACCGTTATCTATTCCTCCTATTCAGGGAGCCCAATGGTCTCGATCTGACCAAGGACCAGGTCGGTGGCGAGGAGTTTGTCCAGCGCCGCTCCTTCCAGGCCGCCGAGTTCATCGCCAAGCACAACCTTGTCCTGGTCGGCGTCAACTGGATGCTCGGTGCCGGCAACGGGTGGAAGGAGACTTGAACATCACCGGCTAGATACGAGTTGGCATGCTTCATACGAACCGGAGGAGACCCGGCCTGGCTGGCTAATCAATTTTGCTTGCTCAACTCCCGAGTAGTTACAGTCTCTCTCCAGTCATGACATAATCCGACAGAGCTCTCGTCCTAGCATTCTTCTCAAACCGAATCGTGTCTTGGTCCAGCAGCGCCAGCGTACCGTTGGAGAACTGGATGTCGACCAGGTACACGAGCGGCAGCGTCCACGACCCGCGCTGCGCCTGTATGTTGCCAATCCTGAAGCGCACCGCCTCGTTGCTTGCCACCGGCCCCTCGTACTGCGCGATGAAGTTGCGCAGCTCGCACGTCTCGACCGCCTCGTCCGTCACGTCCCGCAGCTTGCCCAGGCGGCCCGTCGCGCATCCCACCTTGCCCACCGATACCGTCGAGTTGGCGCATATAATGGCGTCGCCGTCTGCGCTATGCAGCGCTTGGAGGCGCACGTAGTCCCAGGCGCCCAGGCGACCGGGGACCTCAATGTCGGCCGTGAAGAGCTCCGTGCCATCAAACGGAGATCGCGTCTGGCCCTCGTATATGGCGGTGCGGTCAACGGCTGTGTAATAGATGGGCGCCTCGATAACGCCATCCGCCGTAGGGAATTGCAAGATGTACGTCCCGAGTTTCATCTGGGCGGCGTACTCGGGGTTCAGCCGGCAAAACACCCAGAACTCGCCCTTCATGTTGCGGTGGGTGGACACCCAGTCGCCGAATTCAATGGTAAACACCCTCCTCTGGCTGTCAAATGAAGTCATGCCGACATAGGCGCTCAAGGCCTGGACGTAGTATCCATCAGCCATCTCCACAATCTCATCGGGGACGCCAAAGCTGAGAACAGAGCCTCCGGGGACAGGGTTGGGCATGGAAATCTCCACGTGCAGCTCCATCCATCCGTCCACGTCGTAGAAGAATGACGACTCCTCCCTCACCCGCTGAAGCCGGAGGGAACTGAAGCCGGCGATTCCCGTGGGCGTAGCGCTGGCCGTCAAGGTCGTCGTGGTGCCCGGGACCGACACAGGGCCCGTGGTAGTCGGAGCGGCCGTCGTCGTCACGGCTGCTGAAGTACTCGTAGGTGTAGGGACCGCCGTCGACGTGAACCCAGGAATGGGGTCGTCGCGGAGCTGCACGTTAAAAGCATCCGACAGGAAGAGCTGCCAGTCGTCGGGGTTCCGCGCGTCGCCAAACATGCGCAGCGCGCGCGAGAAGACGCGGTAGCGACCCGAGGGGATCTCGGTGCCGTTGGCGAGATGCCGGAACGTAGTGAAGCGGCCGCTGTTAAACCTCGTCACGTCGCGCATGGGGAAGTCCAGGTAGCCGCCCCCGGGAATCGCCTGCTGCCGAAGAGGCCCAAGCCAGGCATCAGAGCCAACGCCGTACTCGGGCGGCGGGTACGAGAACTTGTCAGTGGTCCAGTCCTCGCCGACGAGGTCCAGCGAGAACTCGTAGGTGCCGTAGCGGAACGCAAACCACGTCTCGGGGCTCTCGCCCTCCGCAGGGCGGTAAATGTGGTTTTCGAAGTCGACGGGCTTGTTGTATCCGTCCGATCGGTCAAAGTAGTATGACTCTGGCCCGTGGTGCAGCGGCGTCCAGTTGTAGATGGATGCCTCGAATCCGATATAAGGCACGCTCAGCATCTCGTTGTTTGAACCGAAGAACTGGACCCTTCCGCTCCACAAAGCGCCGCTTTCGGGCTCCAGATCAGGGCCAGTCAGACGAATCTCAATGTCCTGCGTCTCGCCAGCACCAATGGTGACGGTCTCGGGAGCTTCCAACACACCAGTGGCATTCAGATGGGGAGGGTAGTAAGGGTTGGTGTACAGAATGGAGTTTCGCGTGTCCACCGTTGCTGCAGCCTCGTGGGTGATGTTGAAGGTGACGGCTTCGCTGCCCCTGTTCTGGATGCGGATTGTGTGGCTCTCGACTCGGTTATCGGTGTCATTGAGGGAGAGGGTAGGCGCTGAGAGCAAGACGCACTCCTGGTCAAAGATCTTGACGGCGTCCACCATTCCACTGCCCTGCTGCGCCAGAGGAGCGACATCGTGGAGGACCTTGCCGCTTCCTGCATCAAAAGCCGGGAGCGTTACGGCACCCGACGTCAGGCGTCGGATGAACTCGGCGCTGTCCTTCTTGCCCTGCGAGTACCACAGCGCGGCAACACCGGAAAGGTAGGGCGTTGCGAACGAGGTGCCCGAGGCGACGGCGTACGTGCTGCCAGGGAATGCGCCGTACACCCAGCCGCCGGGAGCTGAGATGATGGGGCTGAAGTCTTGCTCAAAGGTCGGGCCCCAGGAGGAGAAGCTGGGCATTTGGCCAGCGGTAGGGACATTGCCCGGAAAGGTTGCCGGGTCGGCATCGGCCTCGATGCGCAGTCGCAGCGTGTGGCCGTCCTCGACCTGCTGTCTAGCCCATTCGCCGACAGAGGCATCGGTGAGAGCAAAGAGGCGGAGGTGCGACCAGAACGGGTCAATGCTGTTCTGGTAGAAGACGCCCTGGTTGTAAGAGTCAAAGCTGATGCTGTAGCCATAACCCGACGAGCCAATGACGTTGTACGATATCGTCTGGTAACAGACGCCGCGCTTGGTGAGCACTGCCCTGTCCTCGCTTCCAGAATCCCATTCGACGTTGCACGAGTCGGCCGTGTTGAAGTCCATGACCACGTCGATTGCCTCCTCCAGTTTGCTGCCGTCGGCGGTCACGTATGGGAAGTCCAGACTTTCGCCGCTCGAGGAAACAATCGTCGCCGGCCAGGCCATAATCTGCGCCGCGTCGACGGAGCCGACGGAGACGACGCCACGCCCCGAGGCGGGCGTACTGGCGAAGTAAGGACCCATCTCACCGGCGTTTCCGGCGGCGATGACAAAAAGTCTATCCTGCGCAATTTCGCTGGCTACACGGGACAGAAGCGAGTTGCTGTATCCGTTGTCGGCGCCGACGGACAACGATATGATGTCGCAGTCATCAGCGTCGGCGGCGAGAATTCCCTTGAGGAGAATGTCGTTGCCGGTGCTGCCCTCACAGTCGAAGATCTTGTACATGAAGACCTCTGCATCCGGGGCAGAGCCTCGAAAGTCCTTGTGCATAGCGACAATATTGGACGAGACAAAAGTTCCGTGCCCGTTGCAATCGGTGATGTCGTCGCTGTCATCAAACATGTTCCTGCCGCCGACAATGCGTCCGGCGAGCGCCGGGTGATCGGCTTGAGCGCCGCTGTCGATGACGCAGACCCTTTGGCCTGCACCCGTGATGTTGCGCTTGTGAATCTCGTCGACGCGCGTGGGCACATGCGGGTTCCAGTCCGGCGAGGCGTCGGCAGGCTTGAACGTCGCATTCAGTGCAATCGTGCGGACGGGCCAGACGTCGGCGACGCCCGGGACACGCTTGATGTCGTCCATGATGGCGTCCTCGTCGCTGGATCCGCGGGAGCTGGAGGTAACCTCCACAGACGCACCCTGGAAGCGGCTGGAGACGGATGTGAAGTCATCCTGGACGCGGGCATCGTAGCCGATATCCTTGATCCCATCCACAATAGAGGCGACAGGATCATCGTCTCTCTTTGCTTTCTTGGTGGCCGAAGGGTCTAGCTCAATGATGAAGCGACCAGTAGCGACGTCGGGGAGGGAAAGCTGTCCAGATGCGCGGTCTCCAGCGAAGCCATCCTGCGCGATGACCGAGGCGGCCAGCGCGAGGGTTGCGAGTCCTTTTCGCAGAGGGTTGAGGCCGCGAGCCATGGCGGGAGGAGGTTGGATGCAGAGCCCAGAGTCTGGTGGGAAGCCCTCGCAGTTAAATACAACCCCGAGGAGGGCGTCGTAGCCTTATCTACAACCTGTACGCGATATCTTCCAGCAACCATGGGCCCAGGGCAATATATGCAAGCAATCCTCTAGACCCTCTGTCCCACCGGCCTAACCATAGCCGATGCCATCTCTGGATTGCCCCAGTGGCTGGAACAGGCAGGTCATTTTGCAACACGAGCCTTGATATTGGAGCCGGTGAGGATGCGCGAGATATCGCCAGGAGGAAGCCGGGGAACGATCCAGCAGGGACCTCGGGGTTACCACATCGGAGCAGCTCGGCTGTATCGTAGACGACTGTTTAGAACTTTAGGCCATGTGGCTCCTGGTGCAGCGCGCTCGGTGTTGAGCTGAAGCTGGGAATGGAGTGATTGTGGAGAGAGCAGCGCCAAGGAACCAGGCGATTGGAGACAGCCGATGCTAGCTTGCATCTGGCTTCGAGAAGTCTGATGGCATGCCGCGCCTGCGGATCATATTTGAGCGTTTTATTGAAGACCCGTTGCCTCGACCGTGGGTTTCCCTTTGTCTGATGGCTGCCAAACACCAGTCGGCATCCTTCCGCGATAAGGCTGGGCTGTTAGTCTCAATGTATTCGGTTTCGTGGGACGAATCTCAAAAGATCCTGGGACCACTGAATATGGAAATAGCCTATTTCGAATTAGTGGCCCGTTGTGGAGAGAAGGGGTCTAGTGGCAGCTCATGACAGCTGTCATACTGTAGACCTCGTAGACCTGCAGGTCAACTTGGGTACGGCAAGTAGCGAAGCAAATTAATTTCTTGTGCGAAATAATCGTTCTCCTGCCCGGCTCCCCCCAATAGCCTTTATAGCCCTTACTGACCTGAGCCTCACAACTTGAATACATGAAGTGGTTCAGCGCAGGCAGGCGTACGAGGTTCTGTGAGGACAGGAAACCATTACAAGCCGCAGAACAGCAAAGATAAGTCCGGAATGGATAAATGCATATCATGTAACCGCTATCAGACAACATTCACGGTCAGAGGCACCAGCTGGCATGACACACGTGATCTATGCTACGTTTCCAATTGTCATTGGTCTATATTTTGAGGCTGACAACTACCCCTCCGCATCTATATATCGGATGCCTCTCTGTCTTCTGTCTTTCTGTGTAAACTTGTCTTTTTCTTGTTCTACAGCCTTACACGCGAAGCATCCATCCCAAGACCAAAATGAGGCTCCTCAACACTGAAACTCTTGAGCTGAAAGAGTTCTTCAGGGACATCCCTCCCTATGCAATAGTATCTCACCGATGGGAAGAAGAAGAGGTCTCATTTCAACAGTTAACCAAACCCGAGGCGAAAGCAATGAAGGGCTACGCAAAAATCCAACAAGCTTGCGCCCAAGCTCGGAAGCATGAACCCAAACTCGACTATGCGTGGATCGACACATGCTGCATCGATAAGACAGATAGCACAGAGCTTGCCGAAGCCATCAACTCCATGTTCAAGTGGTATGAAGAGGCGGCTATATGCTACGCATTTCTCTCGGACGTACCACCAGGCGAAGACCCCCAAGAGCCCGACTCTTCTATCCACAAGTCTAAGTGGTTTACTAGAGGCTGGACGCTTCAAGAACTTCTAGCTCCGAAAGGCATGCTCTTCTATGCATCCGACTGGACTTGCATTGCCGACCGCGGTACATTAGCCCAAACCATTTCATCTATTACGGGGATTGGCTTTAAATACTTGGAGGGAGAGATCATGTCATCTCATCATCCGAACACTTTACGTCGCAACCTTTTGTTCACTGCCAGTGTGGCGGAGCGAATGAGCTGGGCCTCTGCAAGGCAGACAGTAAGAGCCGAAGACAGAGCATACTCGCTGCTGGGCTTATTCGGTGTCAATATGCCACTTCTCTATGGAGAGGGAGAAAACGCATTTTTACGGTTGCAGGAGGAAATTATCCGTTCGTGCTTTGACCCGTCACTGCTCGCCTGGAATGTCAGCGTCAACAACATACCATTACCCAGGACGATCTCAGCACGGCCTTCGACTATGCAAATGGTCATGGGCATGGTAACTGGGAGGCGTCACCCATGGTACCACGTCAACACATCAGAAGGAGACCATGTCCCATATTTGAGACCCGCATCAAGTGCGTTAGCTGCAAGCCCAGACGACTTTCAAGGCTGTTCCAACATTGTCACGGAGCATGTCCCCGTAGAATGGTCTCTGACAAGCATGGGTCTGAAGATAAAGCTACCGAAATCACACAACAGGGACCCCTTTATAGTTCTCCCTTGTAGGACAAAGGAAGATCACGATGCGTTGTTGGCGTTACCTTTGAAAAGAATCGGAAATACCTCCTTTGGGCGCCGTAGGTTGGCAGTGCACCTGTTTGATCATAGGATGTGGTGGCAGTGGCAACAAGAGGAGATCCTCCTCGCTACTAAACCAGTCCCCGAAAGACCACTGTCACATGCGCTTGGCACTGGCTTCTGGCTGCGGAGTATGCCAGATTCCGTACGATTATTAAGAGTCTCACATTGTGGCGAACGCCTTGTGGTTCGTGGGGGACAAGAGCCGCCTCTTTTCAGACAGTATCCGCCGCTTCATACTCGAGCTATCTTCTTGCTACACACTGAAGAAGTTGGCTATTTCGCTCTGATTATTGGTCGGTACAGAGATCAGCCTAGTGGGTTCATCCGCCTGCCATCCGCACTTGACCTGGATGACATCATGACTCGGGTCGAGGCTTGCTCTACGCTTTTGGGGTATTTGATCCTCGAAAACAATAACACAATAGAATGGAGCTGTTACTATAGACACTGGATTGATGAAAATGAGCTTTCAGTCCTCGATATTCGAACAAGAAGCAGCCGACCTATTATAGGCTACCGATGCATTCAGTTTCTAAGAGGCTTGAGGAACAGTCGAACCAGACAACCAGCACCCACTCGCTTTAATTCGATACTCATTTTCTTCGTCTTTACGGCGCTCTTATCACAGAGTGGATTATTCCAAGGCCTGGATTCTCTCTGTTACATCTATGGGACAGATGAACAAGCATATTCTTCCATTGGAAGAGCTCTTTGTCCTTCCGTTAAAAATGTTTGGCTTTCGTTTCTACTCTTCTTATTGATTTATTATTTTGCTCCTTTATTCTCCTTTATGTTTCCTCGGGACTCACAACATCTTAGGCAATTCCGGGCTATTTATGCCATAGGCATAACTATTGTCCTATGCCAAGTCCTAGGCATGCGTGATTCAGCAATTTCGACACTTGTGCATTTCTCAACTGTATTCGGAAACTTGGTCTTCTTACATATCCATCTCGAAAATATGATAGTAATGCACCGGATGGAGGAAATGGGTAGTATTAACCGCTTACTATATATAATTATGATATTTGTGCCCTTATTTCCAAGGCAAGAGTAGTCTCTGGAATCAGATAGTAATATGTAACCAATGGAGAGTATTATATAATAGAGTTCCTCCTTAATATCATGTTTGCTTTTGTATTACAGCACCCACAGGCAACAGGTCACAGAACGTATCAAGCCTGAATCGTCTACCCGCTAGACAACAGCGGCTTTCCACAATGAAGGCATTTTACATTCTTTCAGCTAGCATGTTGTTGTAGTCGTATATCGTGGGCGAGCACATAGCACTCTCGAAACGCGATGCTATTGCAGTATGACCTAGTGCGGCCGGCACCGTTATCTTGAATGGAGTAGGTTCCGCAAACTGTATCTTGAGCTCGACAGTACACCATACATGTCATCGGCGGTAATGAAAGATCCAGCTGGCTGGACGCCATGGACCTCAAGTCCACATCCTGAGTCCTAGGGGCGAGTTGCTATCAGGCCCCCCTACCTCAGCCCTAGTCATCTAGTATTGAACTGCTTAGGAGACTGCTGCTATAGTCACTATTAAAAAAGAGAAAGACATGGTACTAGGTGACGTAATAAATTTTATAATAATGAAAAGAGTGTATAGTGTAAGGTAGAAGCAGTAGAAAGCAAATAAATAGTAGGGGTAGTGCCTAGCGCCCTAGTAACCAATGCAGTCGTAAACAATAGAGAAAAACAATAACGAGGTTATCGTCAGGTTGCCCGTACCGGGTAGCCGACTGGCCGAATGGCCGAGCCACAGGTGGCTGCGGGCACCGTCACAACCCATGCCCATGCGCAGGCATGTGATGCCAGGGGATACCGAGCTGGCCTCATGTACACGTACGGAGGGCTGAGGCGGGGTTGGTGCCCGGCTGGGATGCTTCGGTTTACTCATCGAACAAGGTTGCGCTGCAGAAGCCTGCCTGTGACTGTGCCCAGATGGAGTAGTAAATTTTATAGAACGAGGAGAAGTTTAGTAGCGAGTATCAATCTCAACTTGTGAAAGACCAACTGTCATGTAATGGATAAGTTCAATAGCTAGTATATAACGTACAGTATGTGCATGTTGCTAGGCTGATCCGCCTTAAACTCCGTTGTAAACCTTTTGTAAACCCTCTATTTGCGCCTTGGAGGTGATTTGCCAACCCGAATGCCCCGTTTGAATCATTAAATCAACGAAGCATTGTAATAGCCATAAGAGCCTGTCACGTAGAAGAGACACGGTATTCCTGTGTGACATAAATGCCGTTCCCCTCTTCCGTCTGCTTCCCCCGGAGGTGTCGGTACTCTGGCCCCAGGATCTCCTCATCGCTGCTGTTGGGCTCCTTGGCGGCTCGGGCTAATGCGTACGTCTTGGATGAACTGCCGAGCTTGTGTGTGCTGTTTGCGATGTTGTAGCCAGGACCGGAGGCTTCTTCAGGGAGGCGATGCATTGTGCTGCCACCAAAGGTACGGAGAGGCATGTCGTGACTCGGTGGGTTGTCATGGCCCTTACTTCCTCCCGTCGATGTCAACTTGTCGATGTACTTCTTATAGAGCGGTCGGCAGACGGGGATGCTGATGCAGATCATTGTGACGGCAATTTCGGCCGCCGACCAGACGATGAGGCCAACCGTGTCCCCTGAATAAAGCAGTTAGAAACCCTTTCGTGAGTCAATGTAGACACGTGGTTCAACTTACTCAGATAATCCGGGCTTGACAACTGAGGCACCTCGAGCGTTCGCCAGATGCCGCATGCACCGGCACTTGAAGGAGAATGCAGTTAGCTCCTTCGTACTCTCTTCAGAAGCGAAAGTACCACGATACTTACAGCACACCCAGACTCATGCTAACTAGAATAACAACCTTCTCTCGCTGGTTCATCTGCAGACCCCAGATGAAAATCCAGGGGAACAAGGCGAAGAAGAAGTCGGCAACGACGCAAGAGACTGGTGCAAATGTGTGTCAGTCATCAAGAACAAAAACAAATTGGAGCTAGGGGAATTAGAGAGACGACTAACTGCAAAGGAGGAAGGATACTGGGGTCGAGTCGATGTGGCAGAACCCGCCCGGAATTCTGCGATCCCAGAGGTATGCCGGCGGGGTGCATTGCAACATGAAGACGAAGCAGACCGAGATGGACGCGCCCATGAGGGTCGTCATGACACCCCAGATGATGACCTTGTGCCAGGTTAATGTGACAATACGAAGGAGGAAAAGCCCCAGCGACCACTTGGCTACAGCCATGCCGGTAACGGCAAAGAGTTGGCCAATAGCCTCGAAAAATACTGCGTTGACCATGTCTTGGGGGTCCTCAATGTTGGCCATGCTCTGACCGAAGCCGTAGGTTGCCGATATCGTGATGAAGATGGTATACATTAGCAATAGCAGCTGGGTAAACAGTCAGCACAGTTTTCTTCCCACAGCAGTCCCATTCGCCCCTATCGCGGACTTGATCGTGTGGTGTGGGTGAGAGGGTCGACTGACAAAGGCAAAGTTGTAGACGTGGTCGTCGATGCCGATAGAGTGGATGTAGAAGTATCGCGTATACATCCTGAGGAGGACAAATATGAGCGTGACAGTCGTCAGCGACCACATGGCCGCGACGGACGATGGCCCTGCTCCTCCAATCGGCATTTTTGGCGCTATGCTTCTCTTGATGTTGGCTGTCCTCGCTGTCTAAGCATCAGTCGAGTCGTTGTCGAACGGCGCACGAGTCGTCTTTAGTAGGACGTGGGACTGAAAGAAGAAAAGGGTGTCGAAGAAATCAGCAGGACTCAACCCCAGCAGATGCTTGTGCGGCGGCGCAAGGATCTCCCCAAACAGCATTTGGGCAGAGACCTGGACGAAGTGCAGGGCCAAGTTTTCAAGCACTGTCCGCGAAAAGCAATTCCTGTCTATCTTGGAAGGCAAGCAAATCGTCCAACGGGATGTCTTCATCAGAGATTTTCAGTCTCCTGACAGGGAGAGGTCGTGGCCGTTTGGACATGGGGATCAAGTCCCGCCTGGGACAGAGGCAAAGAGGCAAGGATATGACTCGGGCGAGAAAAGCAACAACAGCCAGCTCCTCTCTCCCCTCCCCCAACACGGTGCCCACAAGTGCGAGGGGGAAAACCTGTCAACCATCCAGGGTCCTAGACCCGCTACTCGACACCGCCCTTGCCAGGTGTCTTGGGACCCTTCCGTCGGACAAATTCTGTGTCCTCCTTCGTCTCATCTCCGGGTTGATGCTCGAGTACCGCTTAGTCGGAAAGCGAGCACCCAGAAGTATGGGCTAAAGCCAGGGCTGAAATGCGGCTGAACAAGTGTGTGTTACCAGACGCCACTGCCATGCAAGCCGACTCCTTTGATGCCTCGAGTTTTTGCTTCACCCCGCCAAGGGAGCCGTCGAGTCCCACATCAAATCATCCCTGACCTGCATATCGGTACCCTCTTGAAAGACGTCAAACCAAGCTCGCCACAGACTGCCTAGCGGACGTTTAGACTAAGCCAGCCGTTGCCGTTGACCCACGACGGGATGAAATGATCGGTCCCAATTCCCCTTCAACGCACGGGCTGTATGTGCGTACATACATACGCACATACGTCTGTCCAGAGTAGAAAAAGCCCAGAAACGTTGAAGGTGGTGACCCGGGCAGCGCGAGTCAGACCTCTCTTTGCTTTTTTGGCAAGAAGACGATATCGAGGTTCGCTTAATTGCAACTCTCCCACAGACATTCCAACCAAAGCAATTTCGCCTATCTCAAGCCATCGACAGGCAAAGTTTAGACTTGTTCATTAGTGGACCATGAACTTCAACAGAAGCAGGTCATCTTCATTAAAGGAGAAGGTTTGGGTCATGGAGCTGAAGGCGACGATGCCTGCAATGCTTGGTGATCATTACTGATTGAGATATGGCGCACATTGACGATGGCCTGATGATACATACTTTGCTTTTTGCATATTGGACCTTTCGACTTTTTCTCAATGTGGTTGGAAATGCCAAGGTAAACCCCCAGCCCGGGTCCATCTTCCGGCTCTAGCGCTCTCATAAAACGTACTAACTACTCCGTTCAGGGCAATGGGACAAGGATTGGATTTCCTCGGCACCCTACGGGATGGCCCGCGAGCACCGAGATTTGTTCGCTTAGGCTCTGGAGGTGGCAGCCAGTCAACCAGTGTGTGTGGGAGTCAGTCCTGCTGATCAGATACCCCGGCATCACTGCCAAACTGAGCGATGGGAGGAGGGATACTGAATCATGTACATAGCTGCAGCATCTTTTTGCTCTTTCAATTCCAAGTCTTGCAAGATGTGCAGAAGAGGGGTGCATGTGATATGCATCCACTAGTTTCCTCAACGAAGATATTGCTGCGGGTTCTACACTCACCCCTGGCATATAACGGTCCAGTAGGTATACCTTGGCTTTGTTCGTTATCCATGGTGTAGACCCTCTCCTTTCCTTGGCCTGCGAAAAAGCCCGTCAGGTCCCCCGTTGCCCAGGCCGATAAGGAGAGATGGGAGAGGGAGTTGATTCATAAGTTGAACAACTGGTAATACTGAACATGGATCCTCGGCTTCATTATGCTGGGCGTCGATTGCCCAGCTTCTTTGCCACTCCTTTCATCTTGATCCTTTCCTAGAAAGCATAACGATCGACCTCTTCACATCTCTCACTTCCATGTCGTAGAATTAGGCGAGGAGGAACCCCCGGTTCGTGACTACCTCCAGGCTAAGACGTTTGCATTGGGCCCTGGGCTCCAGAGAGAAGAGAAAATAGAGCCTGAAGGATTTCTTTGCCTCGCCTGTCTCGCCTCGCGCGCCTAGCCACATACTGTGTAGCGCTCCCCCCCCCTTGCCCCAGACTATTGCCATGACAGTTCCACTCCTCTAACCATCCATGGGGTGGATATGCTGCTCCCAAATGCACGGCACTTGACGCAGCCCTCAGGGATGAGAAGGAGAGGGTGCTGGCAGCGTCGTCTCAAATGGGTCGCTTTCTGCCCCCATGCGAAGAGAACAACGACACAACCTGTTTCTGTACAAAATTCTGTAGGTATTGATCTCCATCCCCTGGGTTGCACTGCATTGGATCAGTTTCTGGTCCTGAATCATTTTCGAGCAAAAGCCACACAATTCCAAAACCGAGATGGGTGCTGTGACATCCAAGATTCTGGACCTGGACGTCCAGTCACTGGCCGCCCTGGTGGCCGGGGTTCCCGCCGTCACCACTCTCGCTTGGTGGACGGGCTCGTATCTTACCTCGCCTTTGAGGAAGTATCCTGGCCCTTTTCTCGCCGGTATGTCATCAACGCTACGTCCTGCCCGTGGCAACGGCATTTGATGGCCAATGACTCGTCACAGGATGGACCAATCTCTGGAGATTTCTTGCCGTCAGGCGGGGAGATATGCACATCCGGACCAAGAAGCTTCACGAGAAGTATGGGCCCATTGTCAGAATCGGCCCCAACCTGCTTGATCTGGATCTGCCGGAGCTAATCAAGACGGTATACGGCACCGACGGAAAGTGGCGAAAGGTAAATTAATCACATAGCGTACCGTCAGCTAGTCGAAGTCGCTTCGGGGCTTTCGACGAAGCAAGAGAACAAAGGAATAAAGAGTTATGCACTGACAGTTGAACCTTGTAGACCGAGTTCTACCACAACAACAGCGCCATCGTCAATGGCAAGATTACGTACCATCTGTTCAGCACGACGGATCAAGCCGAGCATGCACGGATGAAACGCCCCATCGTCAAGTACTACTCCATGTCGAGTGTTCTGGCACTCGAGCCCCTCATGGAGAAGGTCACCGGGGACTTTCTGCACCAGCTCGACACCCGATTCGCAACCAAGGGCGCGGAGAAGCAATGCGACCTCGGAGAGTGGATCGCCTTTTGTAAGTCAAAGCGCCTTCCCGTCTGGTGACGTGGCGTATGCATCCTCTTCGAGAAAGGCAAGGCTGACGACATATGGAATAGATTCCTGGGATGTCAACGGCGTCGCAACCTACAGCGAGCGGTTCGGATACCTCGACCGTGGCCATGACTTCGACCACAGCATCGAGTTTGCCGACAAGTCGCTCGACTAGTACGTTGCGTGTCATCATGCTTATTATCATCCAGCGTAGCTGACCACTGTTCCCTCCAACAGCTTCGCCGCTGTCGGCCAGATGCCCTTCCTCGACTTCCTGCTCGACAAGAACCCCGTGAAGCGTATCGGCCCTCCCAACCTGGCCAATGTCGCCGGCATTGCGGTTCAGCACTTGATGGCTCGTCTCCAGGGCAAGGACGAGAACTACGACCCCAACGTTCCCGACTTCCTCCAGCACTTCATCGACTCCAAGACAGAGCACCCCGAGCTCGTCCACGATGGCGTTATCATGGGATACCTCCTGGTCAACCTTCTCGCAGGTGCCGATACCACTGCCATCACCCTGCGAGCCATCTTCTACTACGTCCTCAAGAACCGATTCATTTATACCAAGCTGGTCGAAGAGATCCAGTCTTGCCCAGATCTGGAGGACGTGGCCAAGTACAGTGTGGCTCGAGCACTTCCTTGTAAGATGATCTAAATAGCGTTTCCGCAAACACTTGCAAAACTAACTATCCTCCCTATCCAGACCTCGAGGCCGTCATCCGTGAGGCCATGCGTATGCACCCTGGTGTGTGCTTGATGATGGAGCGCTACGTGCCCGAGTCTGGATTGACTCTTCCCGACGGCAGCTACATACCTGCCGGATACGCCGTGGGCATGAACCCCTACATCGTCAACCGCAACAAGACTGTCTACGGCGACGATGCCGATATCTTCCGCCCAGAGCGTTGGCTGCAGGCTGATGGCGAGACAGCTGAGGCCTACACCGAGCGCATGCGCCTCTACAACGCCGCGGATCTCACGTTTGGCGGTGGTTCTCGTATCTGCATCGGCAGACATTTTGCCACTCTCGAGATCTACAAGCTCGTGCCTACCCTCCTGAAGCGCTACGACATTGAGCTTGTCAACCCCAAGGCCGAGTGGGACGTCACAGGAAGCTGGTTCCCTCGCCAGAAGGGCATCATCTGCAACATGAAGCTGCGCAACTAGTAGACGACTAGGCAGGCTTCTTGGAAGTCTCCATTCCTGTACGATGTTGTAGCTCGTATGAGTTTGGCGTATCCCTGTTCATTTTCTTATTAACGAAACGGGGAAGGAGAAGGGGAACATTTGTAATGACTGCTATCTTCTAATCCTCAAGTCTCCTTAGCCTTATAGGCTCTTTTATGGCCAATACCCTGAGACATCTGAATCGATCTTGTGAGCTCACTGATGCATGTTGTCTTCGATCCGTCGGCTGCCTCATCACCACTAACTTCCATGGAAGACATCATCGCTTTCTAGCAGTCAGGTTTGTCAGGGTTTCTTCTCAACTCTCTCAGGGCGCCATTCTACAGATGTATTAGTAAATGAAAGCAAGATTGAACAAATTTTATCACTTACTATATTTTGAACAGCCTGACGCGCTCCTGGCCAGGCCCTTCTGCTACACCCAGGGATCTGCTGAGGGTTGGTCTCAAAGATCCTCCAGGCATGACTGGTTGGTGGTCCCTGTGATAGCCAGTGGTGTAATTCTCGATCTTGCCACCATAGGCGCCAACCACGAGTAGAAAGGACATGATCCAGGTGCTCGTACATGCCGGTGCCCGCTGCACCATGGAGAAACCTAAACCACGTGTGGCCTCTGACGAATCCATGCCGGATAGAAGGCTCTATCTCCCACGCCTTTCTCCACCATTCGTGATGAGCGTCCACTTGCCGTTCCATCTCCTTCAAGATGGGGAAAGAGGCTGGTTTGCTTTGACTTGTTGGTGGAGAGGGCGTCTGTTGCGACTTTGCCGTCTCTCCCGCCCAGAGCTGGGCGACGGCCATTGCTTCAAGCTCCGATACTGACCAAGCACTGTCTTGCGGCTCAGACCAGCTGAGAAATGCAATCGACGTCGCAAACTTTGGTGGGAAGATCATCTGAAAGAGCCGGGGGAGGTAAGGCTTCGTGCTAATGGTATTGTGTATGGCGTGTCGTGGAAGAGTGTTGGCGTTCGTCAGTGGCAGACCCGCGGCACCATCCATTTCAAGCTCGGGCATTATGCCGAAATCAAGTATGTATCCTGTGCAAAAAATGACAGCGTCCACTTCAATAACACTTTCGTCCTCAAGAATGACCATGCCGCCATACCCAAACTCCTTGAAGCCCCTTTGAGGTATGATTGAGCCGTCACGGAGGGAGTTCGTAAAGTGCTCCTGGGCTGCAGGGAGAGAGTAGGCCATGCTGAGCCCTGTTGACAACCTCCATTCCCTGATGTTATGCTCCGCTTGTTTGAGCCGATATTTTCTGGAAAGGTGAGCGGGTCCATGCCGAGAAGCATCGTTTATCATCTTCTTCATCAAGAAGTCATTGACTATTACAGCAGATAGCCGGGGGAAATAGTAGTCGAGGAGATACTTGAGTGCCAAGAACTGCCACGAGAGGGTGCAATCACTTGGAGTTCCATCATCCTCATAGCGCGAGACTACTACCCGACCCCGTCTGTAGGCCTGGAAAATTGTTGAGGCATGTCCTTTTAAGCCAAGGGCAATATCACACGCAGTGTTTCCAATTCCCACAACAAGCACTCTCTTCCCTTCGAACGCCTCAGGACTAGCACACTGTCAATATGGTGTTACTTCGTACTCTGAGACTCTCAAATACCTCTTGTAGTTCTGGGCATGGAGGACGATACCGGTGAAATTACTTCTGCCTGGCATTTCGGGCCAACGTGGTAATGCCTCGCAGCCAGTAGCGAAGACCACCTTGTCAAAGGTCAAAGAAACAGTACGACAAGAGTCCGTGGCATGAACTATCCACTTATCACCAGAATCGGCTCGAACCACGTGATTGACGGCGATGCCGAATCTGATGTGCTCCAACAGATTGAAATGCTCGGCGTATGATCTGAAATATGACTGAGCCTGTGATCGGTTCAAAAACAAGGGTTGGTCTACACATCGTCAGTACCACGAACTCAGCAAAACCAGGTTTATTTATTTGCGCACCTCGGGGTATCGGGAAGTCCGAGAAGGCAGACTTGTTGACAAGTTTAGTCATAGCAACTCGAGGAGACCGGTACAGGTAACTCACAACGTATTTGCTCAGGTTGGACAAGGTGTCTTCCAACGCAGACGTGCATTCAGTGTCATCGCTGAGTGACCAGAGGCCTCCAAGAGCATTTCTCCTGTCTAGACCGACGGCGTCGAACCCTTCCTCACGAAGGTTCTTGAGTGCTGCCAACCCGGCTGGTCCTAATTCTCATGGCATTAATCAAACTGCTTAACACTGGATATGCTGTGATTCGAACCTAGACCAATCACGGCGATTCGTATTTCATCCATATTTCGACGTATGGGGTTGATCATTCAAGATATCAAGACGGAAGATGGAAGATGGTCGAAGCCTGGTTAGAAGCATGATTTTCTTGTCACGCTGGCCGTATTTAAGTTGGGGGCGAGCGGAGTGTAGGACAGATTGATCGCCGTCCTTTATTAATCGATTGTAAGGCTGCGGCTTCTGGATGGTTAACATCCGAGATCCTCCGCATTACCGCTCGACGAAGTCATGTGCCAAAATCGACAAGTTTTGTTTCTTGCCTAGAGCGTGCGCTGCCCCCCAAGTCTGGCAGGCAGGAATAGCTTGGAACGCTATGTTGGGAGCTGGAGCATCTGCATTACATTCAAGTGCTGACGTGGTCTGCAAGCTCGAATCTTCACATCCTCCACGTTTCTCCATTCTGTGCCCACAAGCCAACAAATGGACGTCCAGTGGTCACAGTTTCTCCCGCCAATCCGTCCTTCGGCGATGAAGGCATAGAGTCTCAGGCTCCAACAGTATTCCTCATCACAGGGGGCTATTCTGGTCTTTGACTCAAGCTCACAAGGATTCGCTACCGGAAGAAGGGGCGAGTTTACATCGACGGCCGATCGGAGGAGCAGGGCCGTCGAGCGATCGAGAGCATCAAGAGCACTGAGCCTGAAGGAGGCAGTCTTGAGTTCTTGCACCTTGACCTTGGAGATCTGCGCACAATTCCAGCTACGGTTGAGGCCTTCATACAAAGAATCGAAGCTCGACGTGCTTTGGAACAATGCCGGTGTATTACAACCACCTCTCAGCAGCCTCTCTGCTCAAGACATTGAGCTACAGCTAGCAGTGAACTGCTTGGGACTATTTCCCTTGACACAGCTCCTTATGCCTCTTCTTGAAGCAGCTGCAAGCTCTGCTGCTCTCGGGTCAACTTGCATCGTTTGGAGCAGCAGCCAGATAGCTGAGCTCTCTGCGTCCTAGCACGGAGTAGGCATGGCTGATGTTGAGAATCCTCTGCCTGACAAGACCAAGAGCTATGCCCTCTCCAAGGCGGGCAATATGTTATTGTTGTCGGAATTTGCACAGAGGCTCCAAAATCGCCGCATCACCAGTGTGGCGAACAATCCAGGAGCATGCAAGACAAATCTATTTCGGCATACTCCCTAGGTCCCGTACCTTGCGTGTCCCCTTATGCATATCCTAAGCTTGGTGCTCTGACACTACTATACTCCGGCTTGTCTCATGATATCAATATGGAGAAGAATAGGTGCTATGTCATACCATGGGGAAGAATCTCTCCTGCATTGCGAAATGATCTGGTCAAGCCAGTCGAAGAGGGCGGCGTAGGAAGAGCCAAAGAGTTTTGGGGGTTTTGCTTCATCAAGACACATAATTACATGGATCCTGCTGAGGAACGGATCACCAGTGTCACGAGTCTTCCTCAGTAACAGATGGAGGTAGTCCAATCTTAATGGGGGTTATGATGTATCAGTATCAACAATCAAGAGCTTGCAGATGTCAGTAGATAGCATCGTACAGTAATAGACCTTCCACCAGCCACCGCAAGGCATTTTTGCAAAGTGGTTCATGTTCGAAAGGCTCGAGCATGTCAGCATTCCAGGGGGGAGGTCAGGTATGACCTTGTTAAGACTGATTCAAAACGGGCGACTCCGAGTCTCGGGAATAGGGAGCGAGACTCTGTCCCAAGGAAGGTGACTTGGGCTTATCAGCTAGAGTCTCAGTTAGGGCGACTAGATTCTATGTGAAATGTTCTTCCGCGGGCCTGCTGATCTGTTTCGGGCAACCTCGTGCACGCCGGGATCTGCGTCGAAGAAGCCACATTGAGAACCGCTGGTGAGGCGTGACCACATATCATCTGAAAGGATGGCTGTAGTAAAGTATATAACAGCGGGCATAGAAGGTTGGGGATGGACGGATATCTTGGCCAAGATCAAGTCATCCTAGCCTCAATTCCTTCTCCAACCTTCACCATGTCCCCCCTTAGTCTTTCTTTGCTGGCCTACATTGCGCTTGCACAGAATGTTGCAGCCCTCTTCGTTCCCCCAGTCCCACCGCCCATGGTCCAAAACGTGCATCCCCTGGGCTTCAACTCATCGCTGATTCATCCGCTGGGTGTCAATGATACGGTTCCTGATATTACAGTCTGGAATGCCACCGAGCATCTGAGCAACGTTACCTCCATTCTGCCATCCCTTCCTCGCCGTGGGCAGCGAAACGACGACAAGCGCCTCATTGTTGGCAGTGATGACCGGACCTACAACGCAGAAACCACATATCCATACGCGGCTGTTGGCAAATTGACGTGGTCCAACGGCGTCTGGTGCTCCGGCGCCATGGTAGGAGCCCGCCATGTGCTCACTGCCCGCCATTGTCTTCCCACACAAGACGACGTCTCGGGCACATTCACCCCTGGCTTCAATAACGGAGCGCCCTTTGGAAGCGGACAAGTAGAGCTCGCCGTGATCGGCGCGAGCGGCCAAGGTGCCTGCGAGACCAAGGCCGATTGGGCCGTGTTGCTCATCAACCAGCGCCTCGGCGAACGTGTTGGTTCTTTTGGGCTCGCGTATCCGTCGAGATCCTCGTTTGACCAGCCTCGCATGATTCATCAAGCATACCCAGGAGATCGCGACGACGGCCAACGCCCGCAGCGCCACTTGAACACAACCGTCTATTCTCGGAACTCTCTCGATTGCGACTCAACTGGTCCAATCTACAGCGACACTGACACTGCTGGTGGTCAGTCTGGCGGTCCAATCTGGGAAATGAGATCGAATGGCCCGTTCATCTGGGGCGCTCTCTCCATCTCGGTATCGTCGCAAATGTACGTATATGCGGGATGGGCTTCGGGGAACGACATGGTTGACGCGACCATGTGGCTTCGTAGCGAGTATCCTTGATGGTCAAATTAATTGGGATCTAGCTTCTGAATTGGTTCAATAGATAAGTCTTTCGTTCTGCCTATGGCATGTGCCACTAGTTATAGTTAGATTCAATAATATTATAGAATAGATGTGTGCAGTGTAGATGGAATAACAATAGTGTATGCGAACAATGATAGTTGCCTATAGGACCAAACGACAGAGTCAGACAATGAAGTGATCGTCAGACTACTAACATCACGCACTGGCCAGAGCCATAGAACAATGAGGTGGCAGGAAAAGCATGCTTATGTAGTTAGGGAACCCATGGTTAGTAGACTTGATGTGCGTATGTACTGTTGTTGGCTCGGGCCTTTATGAGTGTTCTGACAAGGCTGGCTGTGTGGACGAGACTGACTCACTATGTGACGACTGTGGCTGCGTTTGGCCAGAAATTCGTGATCGCGAGACCTAGCCCTGAATAGAGTTCGACGAACGGGTACAAGAAGGTCTCCCCTCTCTCTGTTGTGTGCCTCTCTCTTTCTCTTCCTTCCATCAGCACTGCCATGTTGACTCGAACGCCAAAGGAACCACAATGGACACAACGAACAACGACCTCGGCGAATCGCTTTCGGAGGTCACCTTCGAGGCCAGCCTCGTCAGAACACACATCGACTCTGCTAACCGCAGGTACCCCTGACTATATACGCTTGTATGTGGTTGCTCCCCCTGCCGCTGCTGCAGCCCTCTTATTGTTCTCTGGCTCCGGCTAACGGGTGATGTTAGCTACAGTCTGACGATCCCTTCATCCTTTGACTCCGTTCTATAGTCCTGCGGGTAGCAAGGCCACCATTGTTCATATCACTATCGTTCCTTTTTCCTCAGTGCAAGCACCTACTCCATCATAAACAGGAAATCCCACATAGGCCTAGGCATATATTATAGGTAATATATACACAATTGGTTCCATGATACCCGATGCTTCCTAATGCACTTAGATGAACCCAACCCATGAGCTCCGGGTAGTCTGGATCTGTACAATGTTAAATAGGAACTAGTAAGCAGAAGAAAGGGACAAGGCAATGATGATGAAAGGAGTCGCATAGCACAACATCAGGTCCAGCCATACATACCCAAGAAGTATTCAACGCCTTAATATCGGCCAAACCAAGATTAGATGCATCGCGAGACAGCTCATTCCTGAGAAGCTGGATGGCACGTTGGACACCTTCGACGCCGTAAATATTGGCGTACATAAACGGGCGGGCGAGGCCAACAGCCCGTACACCAAAGGCCATAAGCTTCAAAATGTCGGACCCGTAGCGCACACCGCCGTCGGCATAAACCTCGATCTGCTTATAAATATCGGGTGCATTGACGTAGATATCGTGGGCCACTTCGAGGGCCGAAGGACTGGTTTCAAGCTGGCGGCCCCCATGGTTGGACAAGTAGATAGCAGCAACCCCATTATCGACTGCTGCCTGGGCGTCCCGTACGTTTTGGATCCCTTTTAGCACAATAGGGAGACTCGTCATGTTGCGAAGGGTGTGGTAGTATTCCCACTGTGGCAAAGGAAGTTAGGTGGTTGCAGCGACGAAGGAGTGTGGACTGGTAGTTATGATCTTACGGTGACGTTGCGGTAACCGCGGTTCTCGCTGTTCGTTTCAGTATTAGCAGTTTACTATACCTTGTGGAGTAAATCAGTCTTACGTTCTATCAAAACCATAACGCAGGCCGCGCTGCCTGGAACCGTAAGAATTGGTATCGACGGTTAGTATAACGGCCTTGGCGCCAACTGCAGCGATGCTATCAAGATTCGCTTGGTCTTCCTCGAGTGTGGGAGCACGATAAAACTTCCAACGGCCGCATTAGCGTACAGTGTGGGGGAATCTTGAGCAAATATGGACTACTCAGGGCAGTTTTACCTGCTGGAAAAGAACTTGACCGGGAGCCTTGAGAGCATGGACCTCATTGATAGAGAGCGTGGCGAACTGGGATCTCTGAAACTAGGGTCAGCACCTCACCACTTCATACTCGATTGGATTGAGTAATGGAAGGGAGCTTACGGCATATAAGATTCCTTCACGGCCTGCGGCCTCCACGAGACCGGCCTCGGCCTTCGGGTGCCCATAGGCTGCGCGAGAGGCTGGTGCGATGAAAAATGGTAGACTGAAGTTATAACCCAGAATAGTCGTTCTAAAGGCCAGGGTTAGATAACTCGAGAATGACCATATTTACCTCAAGACGCACGGCAAGGTAGAGTTCAGCGCAGTGACATCCTGCATCTGCCTGGGGAGGAAGCGATAGTTTCCAAATATTTCAAGATTATTTCGGTACGAGCCTTCGCCACCGGCAGCCTGTCGATCTTGAAACATGTCGTCATCAGCAACAAGGTCATATTCCACCAGCGAGACAAGTAAGACGGGGGGTTGCCTGGGCTCACAGTATGTATAGTTCAAAGCCGGCAAATAGTTGCGCGCAGCAAAGTCGAAGTCAGGCAGCGAAACCATGTCTGTGAGATCCGGCAGGATGCCGACTCCAATGTCACCAACTGTGCGGTCAATGCCCGTGTCCGGCTCGTTCAAAAAGGCACGGGCCGCCAGAGCGGGTTTCAAGAAAGTTGCAAGAATTACCAACGGCAACATGTCTATCGGTTGGTTTGGGGATCAAACTATATCAACTGAAACACGCTGAGGATTTAATATCAGACTAATGGTGTGAGAGTCGGTGAACATGGGGCAAACACCGTCCTGAATGGAAGCGGGCAGTTTACACTTATATGTCAGATATCGGCTAAGGCGGCTATGTGCAATGATGGTGATTGCCACCGAGAAAACTCCGTATTTGATTGGATCGGCTCCAAGTACAATGCTGTTCACTTCCTCACAAGTTAGTGTATATAATCATTTGTGGATTGGGTCCCTCTTCATGTACAGGAATGGGGCAGCCGAGGCTTGTCCGTGGGCTTCGGCTTTCGGCGTTTATGCCTCTCCTGCATTGTCCCGAGGAGAATAGGAAGTTCGTAAAGAGCAATATGGCTCGGTACCTAAATAAATCAGCCACGGATTCCACCTTCTGTCTCTTCTCCGCGAAGAAGTTATTCCCGTCCTAGTAGCGCATCTCGCGGACGCATATTTCCTCATCAAAACGTGCTCGCACATTATTAACATGGCTGACTAAAATGGCGTCCAAGTCACGTTGGAAGACAGCACCTCTGTCACGAATGGCATTGTAATAGGCGCAGACGGCGCGCACGGAAAGATTCGCAATAAGGCAGAAATAGTCCACAGAGAGAGCAAGTTGCCGGGTTGCTATTATATCTGGACAATCCCAATCCCATCATCACCAGCTTCCACGGCACCTCTAGCCGGGCGTCGCACACGCAGCTGAAAATCGATCGGCATGTAGCATTCTAGTCCTCAGGATCCACAAGCATTGACTCATCCTAGCAATACATACATGTTAAAGACATCATGGGTACATGTCTGTGATAGCCCAATCCCATATTTAGCCAGACAAAGAATCGATATCAATCTCAGGTTGCCGCGCTCTGAGCAAGATATGAGACTGAGGGTCTGATTGGATCATGATGGCGGCCTTCCGATGTGTAGATACATACCCTTCTGGCAGCATGATATTGTATTTCATGATGATGTGATAAAGCAGAACCTTGAGCTCGTTGGCAGCAAAGAAGCGCCCCGGACAGGCATGTTTCCCGTGCCCAAAGGCTATGTGGTGGGGACTTGTGCTAATAAGATGAGCCATGTTCTCTTTGCTGGGCTCCTCATGTAGGCGGATGAAACGATAGGGATCAAACTTGTCTGGATCGTTATAGAAGGTAGGATCTGACATTCCCGCAGTGCTAATAAATGTCCGCTTGCCTTTGTGAATGACAGTGCCATCAGGGAGCTTGACGTTGCCCGTGGCCATTCTCATCATTGCGGCTGGAGGCCAGACTGGTTAGCTGACCCTTGCACCTCTGGGAACAGAGCATTATAGGTTTGTTTGACTTATAAGGGTGGCGTTTGAGTCTCTGGCTCTCCTTGAGGCAGGCGTTGAGCAGCTTCATGTTGAAGAGACTGCTCTTCTTCCACCCATCTGTGCTAAGAACTTGGATCATCTCTTGGCGAAGCTCACTGATTAGTTTGGGCCTCTGAGCGAGATGAATAAGAGTCTCGTTCGCTAGATCGCTGGAGGTATGGATGGCGGCGATTGAGAGAATCATTTGGTAGATGACGGGGTTGTAGGGGCGCCCTGCAGCTGCCTTCTTGAACCAGTTGATGGTATCTGTATTGGTAGGGGTGTATTTGCCCTGCTTTGCGAGAGCCCGTCGCTCCTCTATGACCGGCCTGACAATCTCCCTCCCCTGGTTGAGGGTATCTAGAAGTTTTCTGCAGCTTGGTAAAACCCGTTGTATTATTCCATGAAGCTAGATGGGATATAGCTGCAGTTCCTCTGTAGCAAGGAATAAATCGATTGTGTAGGTCTTGGTGATATGCAGCCAGGCCTCATTTTGATAGATCTTGGTACCAAGGAATACGCAGGACGACAGGCGAGCAATCAAGTTAAGCAAGGTGTCCTTTAGCTGGAACTCTTTCCATTCTTGTACTGTGTCAGCATCTGTGAACAAGATAAAGGGGGGCTTTTAAGGGCCGTACCGGTAGGGGCCCTGTACGTTAGGTCCAAAGCGAGTTTTGTCTCGGCTGATAGAGGCAGGGTGATCTTGTCTTGTGAAGATTAGATGGTGGGCAACCAAAGCTTGGTATACATAACATACTGAGATATTTGGTCAGTTGGGTCCGCACGACAGACTGCAGAAGCCTGTCGTCGCGCGAGCCAGCGGCAAATGGCTTAAAAGCAGGATAGTCGGCATGGAAATCCTGATGGATTGCCTTCATAAAATGAAGATTGGGCTTGTTTTGTATGTTATGTGCCCAGCTGGGTGGGAGTATGGTGGCTTTGCTGAAGTTGGTCGTGAGCCTGAATGGTTTCCCTGGAAAGAGGCGGTTCCCCTTCTTGACATAAAGGAAGCCATTGCGTTGGAAGTCCTCTCGGAAAGTGTTTCCAGTTATATCAAACGACTGGGGAGGGTTGACGACGGGGTACTTTTTGCTGTCTCTGTTGCTATTTGTAGTCTTCAGCAGGTAGGCGACTACAGTGGCTGCGCATAGAGTTAGACCCAGGACTTGAGACGTATCAAGCCCCTGGGTCAAGATGGTAGTGCCTGCCGTGGGCTTTGGCAAAGCTGACTGCAAAGCAGACTGCCATGATGTAGTATCCATCTTGTGTAGTACTTGGTGGTTGAGCCTTGTGTCGATGAAGTTCAAGGTTGGGATTCTGGCCGAGAATTTGGGGTAGTGATAGTCAAGAACTCTAACTCTTATATACCTACTTTCTACAAGCCAACACGGGCTTTCGACCATGCTGTACTCCGGGTAGCACACCCGCTCAGGAGAGTCGGGAGTGGAGATATTGTCTCGTATATGCATGGCAACTGGACGGTTCAGACACGGGCGGGCCGCACCCGCACCACGCCAGGAACCATTGGACGGAATTGGAACCCGAGATGAATCCCGATGGATTTGGATTGCCGGGAGCTGCCGAGGCCAGCATTTCATTTGCCGGCGCTAGGCACTGCTTTAGCCGGTAGCACCACACGCCATCAGGTCCAGCCACATTATTCCCTGTTTCATAGGACAGGCTCCGTCATGGTGAGGAGACGCCATTTCGCAAATGGGATTCGGGCTTAACATTTCATCAAGTTCCGATTGGGAGTCGACGTATCGTATAGCCTGCGGCTGCGGCTTTGGGCAACAATATCCCGTCTCCTCCTCGTGATACACACGGTTGCCCTCTCAATCTCCACCTCGACTGGTTTCATCAAGTAATGCTCAGTGCATACTGTGTAGCATCGGACTTTGACGAGGACCCGAACCCCAACATGCAAACGAGAAATACATCCATGATCCCTGGATTCAACACGTTGTTTGGCCGTATGGCAGATGCCTTTGGCCTAGACAACGCCCACAGCCCATGCTCCTCGGAGTTTCGGAGTATTGGCAATTCTAGGATAGAAAGTTGCTAGTTTCTCGAATAGGTCGGCGATCAAGAATGGGAGCAGTCTTCTAAGTACGGCTAGCCTGAATGCTCATCAATCATCGAGGCCCCGATCTTCAACAGAAAAGAAGAAAGCATATTCTCAGTCCTGAGTACAGGTCGCCTAATGTATACCAGCGAGGGATAGGAAAGGATCTCTCTTTATGTTGCCTATTGGCCAAGGGTTCCTCGCCTGCGTCTCTCGCCGAAGCCTTCCCGCAGAAGCCTTCTCGTATGTTCAGGCGCCTGACGCCACGGCGGCATCACGACGGAAGTTCCTGACCAATTGCAGTGGCCTGGCATTAGCCGCAGCCACAAGCGTCAAGCTTTTCTCAATCGAATTCTCTAACCGATTGTCATCTGTTGGTCTAATATTGTCTTTATCATCAGAGGGGCCTCCTCGAAGTCACTGGTCTATATCCCATTGGGGCACACAAACGAGAAATCCCACGTTCATACTGCCTGAAAGTCCTACAATATAAATTAAAAGGATATATCTAGGAATATTGTCTTTATCTATGGTTCACGACTGATTTTGGTTGCCACGGCACTGACACTATGTACATTGGCTATTTTAGGTCGTATCCTTTCAGAAATTTCCTAACCATTTCCAAATCCTTCCCAAATTTCGTATTCAAATTCTTTGAGGCCATATCAAGATGTTCGGATGGGCGGGAAGCGTCACGACTTCCCTCAGGAGAGGTGACGTCAGTCTCATCCACACTAGGCCCTCCATTCTTCGCCCTTGTTGGTGTCCCATTCTGCATAGCACTTTGCGCAGCAGTACGCTTACTTCGCCTACTACCACTGCCTGGAGCTGAGGTTTGAAAAGTTGATACATCATTGAGATTCGTTCTTCGAGGTGGCGTTTCTTGGTAATCCTTGTCATGAGGATCATCATTGTCAACAAACGTTGATTGTCGCGATGGAGCTGTGAAGACTTCCGTGTACGCTGTTGCCATCCTGTCAGGCACAACAGCAGCACTTGCCACAGCAGATGCAGTTCGTTGAAGCGCCAGTGCATTCATTCTGTCCTTCACGATCCGGTCTATATCTCCAAGGAGGCTTTGTCTCTCGGTCGTGCATATCTGCTGCATGATCAGACCCGCCATCAGTGGTGTCAGGGTTTTGCTGTCGTTTATCTCAAGAGCTGAAAACTGATCCAGAACATTCTTGACTACGGACCCAACTGCCTGATGGCGATTCATAGTCTCTTGCTGGCGGAGGAGTTGGGAAGCTGGCCCGCCTGCTTCGGGTTGAGAATGGACGAACCTCCATTGGTTAATGTGTGACGATATCAATGGCTTGTACGTTCTCATGGCCCATGTGTGCGTATTCTCGAGGATCAGACGAAGCATAATGACGTCGTTAAGCTTCATCATATCTCCTTCCCAGATAGCTCGCATGATCTGTGGCACACCGTTAATAAACATATTGCGAGTAGAGGGAACTCAGAGTCGTGGGGGTTTGACGTACGAAGCCTTGTTTGCACTTGCTCTGTTGAAAGGACAACGGAGCAGAAAAGTCTCTGGCAAAGTGCGTGATCCAAATCTTTACCCGCGACCCAACAGTCGTCATTACTGGAGTCGGGGGAACTTGTGCATCATTGGCTAGCTCAACAGCATACTTAGAAGCGATCTTGTTTAGCTGAACGGCACATGCACTGGCATTGAGTGCTTGACAACAGACAACCTCTTCGGGTCGGGAGTTTCTATCATAAATGCTCTTCTTGTGCTCCACGATAAACCAGGGGTAGCACTTGAGCATCGCTTCCGTAGGCTGGTGCCTGAATGGTCGAAACGGGGTAGGTTTTAAGCCGTGTTCCGACAGCGCCTTAAGGACTGACCAAGAAAATGGCTCGACAAGCGAGGTATTAGGAGATTCGTGCCATTGCCAAGTGTCGTTACCAGATAGAGGATTCCTCGGTGCTGAATCCAGGTTGTACATAGGCAAATAGAAGGCACAGTCAGGCTTGGGGGTCTTTTCGCTATTGAAGGCTTCCGAATGCACAAGATCGTGGTCGGTGCCATTGAATATTGTCCACAGCTCATTTGTATGTCTAAGTCAAACAGTTGAGCATTGTATGAGCGGCACAAGCATTTGCTGGACTTACTGGCGGAACGAATCATAGTAGTAGTTGCAACGAGAGACCCTAGCAGTGTCACCGTTAGAGGCAGTCGATATTCAAGCGAGAGATGGTGTTTTTACCTCCGGGAATCTTGCTTGGATACCGTGGTACAGCGGACCAACGGATCGAAGAATTGATGCTGAAAGAACCTGACCCATGAGTCCTCGGGATAATGCCCCTTGACTAGGCGATCAGCTTCCTTCTGTACGTCTTGTACGTCCTTCAAGAAGAGATCATCATGTTGGTCATGTTTTATCGAGTTAGTTAAGTCGAGTTCGAGGTCGTTTGAGTCGCAGCGATGATCCCGGTAGTCCAAAACTGGGCAAGAAAAATCTAGCATAGCACTTCGCAAAGCCTCCACGTGCGGTGGATACGGTTCGGATGACAGCCTATGGCGAACGACCTCATTATAAAAGAAGCCAATCTTGGCCAGTTCAGATCGGTCCCAGGTCATAGCGTACAATGTGTCGAGATAGTTCCATCAAAAGATGCCAAGTAAAGGTACAAAGTCTGGCGGAGAACGTGGCCAAGTGAGGAGGGATGCTTCTTATATCTCGGTGAATCTCCTGATTCCAACCCCTCAGCTAAGATTGCCCACCTGCCTTTTTCGTATTTCCTACCTACCAACTGCATAATGCCCCTGCTCTCGGCCAGACGGCAAGAGATACGCTACCACTAAGACGAGGGCGACTATCCGCCTCTGTAATTAATAATATGCTGGAATTATGGCAGTAGGAGAGCTACATAGGTTGCTGCACACTGTTCCTGCTTCATTGTGCTGGTCTTGCATCACATTTCCGGTCCTATGAGGGTCGGTGAGGCTCCTACACACTCGACACCTACAACCGCCTCGGAGAATGGGACCCTATAAATTACATGCAGCAGCGTCTCAACAGAACAGTCTGCATGCAGCGATTCCTAGAGCCTCCGAGAAAGAACGAAGGCCCTCTGGCGGTAGTGGCTAGCAACGCCACCTCATCTGTCAACGATGGCTGGTCGCTGCTGCATGCTGCCTTGGCTCGTCTCAAAGCGTGTTCCTCGTGCAGACACAAGGGTTCGACACGGCCGAAGAACCTAAAAGACTGCCATCCTTTGACCAGAGCGAGCGCGGTCGGCTACAGTATTTTTTGGCGAGCTGCTGGCCATCACGTTTGGCGGGCCGATGGTCCTGATGCTGCTCATCAACTCGTTTGTGCGGCGACACGGCGACGCTCTGTTTGAACTCATCAGAGCTGGCATGAACAGTGCGTCAATTCGCGCTCTTTGCCAGCGACCCGAACAAGACACGGATGCAATATATTGCCGAAAGATACATCGCGAAAGGCGTCCAAAGCCAAGACGATTGAAACTCAAAATGACAAAGGCACACCAGCGGCTAGATTTCCTTATAAGGCAGGGAACTTGTGCGGGCAGGTCAAGTACCATGCCTTTTTAAACATGGCAAGGGGGATATTTCGGGGTATTTTTCTTGGTATTTGCGGTAAATCTTATAACTGAGATGCCAATTGCCTGCCTTGTTTTTAGATCTGAGCAGCTTGCTTGATTGCCATAAGGATAGAGACTCCCAGCGCAATTTACGACACGCTCCTAAAGAAGGAGTAAATCTCCCCAGGGACATATGACCGAGCACCGCTCTCACCGCCGCCGTCAACAGCACCAGGCCAGTGCCCACCATCGAAAGCCAGCCAAGTGACGGGGTAACCCGACCTGCAACCGCTATACTGCGTCTTGACGTGCTGTCCACTTCCGGCGCTTGGCTCCTGGGGGTTGATGCGCGTGCAGCCGTTGTTGGCAACAAAGCGGTCGCGGAGCGAGCGCCCACCGCTGATGCCGAGGACATTGTCGCTGACGCCGTGGATTCCCAGGTAAGCGACCGGGCTGGTGCCTCCGGAGCAGCCGCTGAGCTGGCCGCCCGACATGACGGCGACGCCACGGAAGACGTTGGGGCGTGAGCAGGCCAGGGAGTAGCTCATGGCGCCTCCGTAGGAGAAGCCCATGGCGAAGCGGGCTTGCTGGTTGACGCAGAGGGCATCCTCAATCTGGGCAATCATGGCGTCAACAAAGGCAACATCTTCTCCACCGTTGTTTGCCCAGCCGCCGCCCAAGCCGTTGGGAGCCACGAGGATAGCAGTCTCCTCAGCCACACGCTGCTGTCCATAGTAGGACCACAGCGCGCCATCAGTGCCGCCACTGGCAACATCGTTCATGCTGCCTCCTCTCCAGTGGAAGGCGAAGAACAACCTATAGGGTCGATTGCGGTCGTAGTTGTTGGGCACGCGGATAATGTAGTCTCTGTTGCGGCCGTTGACGTTGATGGACTTTTGGCCCGAGGACAATGGCGCCTTTCCACAGCCTGCTGAGGCGTTTGGTACGGCGGTAGGGCCGGGCGTCGTTGAACTCCTGGTGGAGGATGGCTGGGTGGGTGGGCTGCAGTTACCTTGGACGCACTGGGAGTACCACTCGTTCTGGACCTGGCAGCAGGCCCCTGACACGCAGGTTGTGCCCCCAGTCCACCCTTGACCGCCGCCTTAGGACTAGTTAGAAGGAGTTGTTGAGACTAGTTTGGTGGGAAGACAAACATTGAGCCCAGAGGGGCTGTTGGCCCAGCACACTCTGCACACCGAGAGCGAGAATAGCTCCAAGGAAGACCTTGGAAGAAACCATTGAAGCTGCTTTCCGGGACTTCTTATGTCGATGAGAACTCAGGGGAAATAATCTGGGGAAACAAGAAGTTAAGGTGAATATATACATAACGGCCTTGCTAGGATCGACCTTGGCACAAGCATCGTTTCTCTCTAAAAGCCCGTCCATGGTCTGAGCCGGATATTTTCCCCACTAATCACAATAGACTCTGCAATAGTAAAAAGTGCTTTTGGGGATGGTTTTCGGAGCATCAGGTCGGAAAGAGGAATCGGAGGCTAGGCTGCCGAAACTGTTGATAGTTTCTCCAAGGCTATCACATATTAACTGGGATCTTTTTCAACTATGCCAACTCTGTTCATATGATGGAAGGAATATCGCCACGGGTGCGGGTTGGTCCCGGTGAAACGTGGAGAAATATCCGTCGTGGAATTCCTTATTTGCCGAAGCCTTGACTTGCTCCATTCTTAAGTCTCGTATTGGCAGCAAATCCCAAGCTACTGGTCGGAAGGTAAGGTATGGGTAATTCTGTAAATGAATGGTTCATCCTGGATCGAGTTTACAACAGCCCCTCGTCCCCCATACAAGAAACACAGCAGTCAGTAGTCTTGAAATGGCTTGACCTTGGACACTCATTTCTCCCACATCTTCATGTCCCCAAGCCGTTCCCGCCACTATCACTGCTACCGAGCGCCCTTGCCCGTCCTAGCTTGGGACAACTGTCATGCTCGCATTGCGGAGCGGAGGCATGCCTATTGGAGGAGCAATTCAAGGCCTGTGACAGCCAACTCCACCTCCAATGTTCAGTATGTTCCTCCGGAACCATCGACGCATCCCTGCTCGCGGCCGATCATTCACCATTGCCGCCTGTCAAATAGTCTCGGGAACCTGTTCGGGTCCAGTGCTCACTTAAAGACGTAGCTCTGTTCTCCATCAAGGGCCCATTGTTTAGACTAAAGAATCCCCAAGCGTCCTCCACAACCACAATAGCCTTCCCTCCAGCATGGCAATAAGACTGCTGCTCGGTCCAGTCTCACTGCCGCAATTAGAGCTCGAAGCTGTCGTCGGAAGTGGTCTCACTATCTGCTTTGTAGGATGACGTATCGTCTGCTTCGTCGAATGTCGTTTCTTCTGCTTCCCAGGCCGCCTGCCTGCTTGCTTCCATCCTCTTCCGCCAAGAGGGGCCCCGAGAACTACGCGTCCTCGCCCAGTACCGAGTAATTTCACGTCTCAACTCAGCCATTTCCTTCGAGAGCTCAAGGTCTTCAGACGCTATTGATGAGCCTGGGAGCGTGCTTATATTTGTCACAGGCTCCACCCCTTCTTCCAACAGACAATGGCATCGGCCAAGTATGTCGTCAAACGAGAAAGGCGATGGCCGCGTTGCCTGGGGTAAGTTGCTTCGGTTCCTTCCCCGTTCTAATGCCATGTTGAGGGAGTATCCAACTATGATGTTCTGCATCTCTTTGCTCAGAGTTGCGACTTTTTCGACAGCATTCAACGCCACCCCGGCAAGTTGCCCGAGAAAGACCCCCAGCAGCTCAGCCGTATCGCTTCTATATGCAGCCAAGCGCTTCGCTCCAACAAGTACCCAAGCATATCGATTCCACGGCCCACAGTATCGATTCCGCAGGATCTCCCAGACTATGACTTCTCTTAAGGCACCTTGGTAACACCTGGGGATATCAAGCACGGGAGAAAGAAGCCGTGCACTGCGCTTCCAGAACCAAAGCTCCTCAACGTCGCTAAAGGTGAATGTCTGCTTGATGACGGTCCAAGATGGAGGGCCACCGTCACCCTGGGGTAAGGTGTTGAGTATCCTATCCAAGCTTGACATGCTCCCAGGCAGAAACAAAACGATTCCATCAGAGCATGCATGGTGGTAGACAAAGCCATACTTCGCAACATCTGCTGATACAACGAGAATATCGTACGGCGAATTAAGCTTGTTCCATAATCGATTGGCCTCCTGACATTGCTCATAGGTGTGAATCTCACGCATCTCCAAGACTCGATATCTTGCTGCTTGACACCATCCAAGTACATCACTATGCGAATTGTGCGTCAGTACTGGTATCTGAATGCTGAATTGGGGGGTTTTTATCTTCTGTTTTATTTTTTTTTAGAATTCTTTTTTTTCTTCAGACTCACATTTGAACAGCCTCGTCCGCAACCCAAATTAGGATTCTGCGACCAGCTTTCACCGTAGACCGAATGAGTTTGAGAGCAGCTTGAGCGACTCCTGACTCCTTCGTTCGCCATTGCAGTTCGGATTTTATCAGCTCCGGAGATGGAGCTTCTTGGAGTGACTGGATACCTTCGTGCATTCTGTAGAAGAGAAGACCAAGCATATTGCCACTCGCTCGACTAACACTCTCCCAGTAGGGCTCCGGTTGGTCTGATTGCCCGGACGATTGGAGGTTCTCGGCCGGACGACTTGCCTGTGGTACGATCTTGGCAAGCTCGAAAGAGTGGTCGGTGCAGAAAGCGTCCAGCTCCACGTCGTCCTTGGTGTCGTAGAGCTTCAGGAGTCTTGGATCAAAAGCAGCGCGTCTTAGATAGATGAACCAACCGCGATTCGCTCGTCGCCCTGCATTCTCCCTCTTGAAAATTTCATCGATGGTTTCGTCCTGGAGCTTCGTGTCAGCTCTTGCGCATTGTCCAGGCTCAACCCAGGTTATGTTGAAGACAACTGGCAGAGTCAAATTAAAATCAACACTTCCATCTCGCGTGAGGAAAGGCGCTTGCGTAGATGGCATGCTGATAAAAGGCAGCTGAAGAAGGGATCGGATGCACTCCTCCCTTCTGGTCGGGCCTATTCTGTCCGGGCAGAGAAGATGCGGCAGCAACATCCAAAGCCTAAGTGATGGTTCCATGCGCCAGACGGCTTCGCAGTGGCGGATGGTAGATTCTACTTTCAATATCTTGTCGACTGGTTGGAATTTTCGTTCTATGTCCATAGCGTGCTGGTTGAAGATTCCTCGAACCCTGAAAGTAGGACGATTACTGTATTTTGCTGGCTGCCATCTTGTAATAGTAGGATCGTATTCCTTGTCATAGATGAACTCCGTCCATGGACTTAAAGATAGTAAGTTAACGGAAGCATCGATATCCATGGCGGCACACATGTATGCCATGAGCTGTTGTATGCCAGCGTAGGTGCTTGTGATCCTGGACTGGGCAAGCATGTACGTTGCAGCAGGTCGAACTTTGCATACAAATCGATACAAGAGGTCATCCCACGGTGAATCCGGATTCTCTACCGGCAACTTGAGGTAATTTTCCTCGATGACAAGGTCAACGTCGTCCAGGACAAGTGTGAGCCTTGGAATAGACGGCAAGGCGGCGAGATCTTCCAGGTCCTCATAACTGGCCAGAATTACCTAACAAGCAAGGTTAGATGGCGAGTTCAAGATCTTTCCATGGTAGTAGATTATACCTCAGGCGCGTCTCCTCGGTACCCCGCGGTCGATTTCATCACCAATGCCTCAATGTTGACAGAATGCTCATAACCCATTGTGTCCTGTCCGTAGACAACTGGCCTGAGAATATCTGACCAGTTCTCTGTGATTTCATCGTAGACGGCTCGTGTCTTATGAGCAGGTGTCAGAACCAGGGCTGAGATCGAATGTCCTCGATCGCACGACTCCACCAGCGCCTCCAGATAGGACTCAGCTTTGTCGCGCCCAAGATTGCCATGCATAAACCGGACCTTGGCAAGCGAGCGGTGGTTGTCGGCGGTAAGAAACTTGGCATCTACGAAAGTTAGTTGATTCGGATTCATAAGGGTGAGATTATATCGACGATTCAACTCACTACAGGCGTCCTGGAACCACCAAACATTGTCAGACGGTGAAAAGGGAATTTCGGAGCCTGGGTGGATAGAATTGACTTCGGGGTGATCGTGAAGCATCCGGTCTAGCTCCTCCACATTCCATATGTCGTCAATACCTTCCGACAAAAAGTGTAGGCCTGTAAGAGATGCATTCGTTGTCGAGGTTGCGATACCGGGGTATGTGACCATGGCTTTATCTATGAGAGAGCGTTCAATATGGACAGATTTTTGGTACTCGGTGCTGTATGGGGGTATGTCGATATCGGTAGGATCAGCTAGTGGTGTCCACGAGGCTTGAAATGCGTCGAGAGGTGCGATTCCGTTCATACTCGATGGACGCAGCAGCCAAACCCTGACCTCAGCTCGTTGATCGGGCGTTAGTTGGTTCCGAGGGTATTTTCTCGACAAGCCCAATGTACTCAGATGGCGCTTGTAGGCATAGTAGCGGATGAGAAGCCGGTCCCAATGCTCGAGCACCGAAGCAGACATGATGGGAGGTTGGTGCTTGTCGAGCAGTGTCGAGTGGAAGATTGGGTCAGAAAATTCTGGCAGACATGGCAAGCGCACGTTTTAGTGGTTGTCGAAGGAAATTTAGAATTTATATGGATAAACAAAAAGAAGAAAGGTGTTTGTTATTTGATCTAATTTTGCCATACTAACGAAGTCATGAGGTGGCAGCTGTAACTGACTGCAAACAGCTGCACATTGACAAGGTTGTCTCTTTTATGTACTCCTAGGTGTTTGACAGAAAGATAACATCCTTGTCAAAGGTGAAGTGAAAGAGGAGCACTAGCTAAGCCTGTTAACTAAGCAGCGGATAAGAACAACAGCATTTAGCAAACACCAGACGTGGTTTCAGTTAACCGATCACAGTCAGAGTTGAACTAAGAACTCGCCCAACTATTTCGCCAGCTTCCATTGGTACTATATAGCAAGCAATTTGATTAGAATCGTGCTTGATCGGAAAGTGAAGTGCATGAGGAACACATGTTAGACGTGTTCTATGGGTAGTGAACAAGAATGTGAAAGTCACCGATATAGTGGCCCATTGAGATAGAGATCAATGATTTCGAGGAGACCCCACTTAGGACAAACAGATCAAATCAATCGATGACATTTGGGATAAAGGCCATAACACTTCTGGTTGTGCAGTGAATTTCGAATGACAACACAGTCAAGCACATAGCACACATGGGATTGGTTAAGTGATCATAGCTAGGCCAAGGACTTTCTTGAATGATTTTATCAATTTCTACTATTTTGTGGCAATAACTTGATTGGAGTAATGCTTCAATATCCCCTGTGACAAGACAGGAACAACAAGTACCAACAAACTCATCCCCCAAACATCCCGATACCGCTCACACCTAGATGCACTGCGAGTACCATTGGTTTGACACGGTGCAGGTGGAGCCGGCCTCGCAGCAAGTGGCACCAGTCCAGCCCTGACCACCACACTGTCCCCATCGGGGAGCACAGTTGCCAGGAGGAGGGCTCGTGTTGGTAGGCTGAGGCCCGGTGGTGGTGGTGGAGGGCGGGGGGTTGGTACCGCCACCGGTGCTGGGGAGCCTCTGGAAGAAGGCCCATGTCTCGGTGGCGAAGTAGTTGACGCCGTTCTGCGAGGCGTCGCCGACGTGGCCGCCGCCATGGGCGATCCAGGTGACGGGGTAGCCGGCGCGGCAGCTGTACTCGGTCTTGATGAACTGGGAGGAGCCGCCTGGGGGCTCAGGGGCGTTGCGAGAGGCACAGCCGTTGAGGCCGAGGTAGCGGTCGCGGAGCTGTCGGCCGCTTGCGATGGGCAGCACGTTGTCGGTGACGCCGTGGATGCCGAGGTACGGGACGGGCGAGTTGCCGCCGGAGCAGCCGCTCAGCTGGGCACCACCGTAGATGGCAACAGCACGGAAGATGTCTTCCAGGACGTCAGGACGAACACGCACCACTTATACGGAGGTGGAGGAGGGGAGGAGGGGAGCTTACTAGAACGGGCGCAGGACAGAGCATAGGACATGCCACCACCGTAGCTAAAGCCGGCAGCAAAGCGCTGAGAAGTGTCGACGCACAGCTGGCTCTCGACCTGGGAAAGAATCTGGTCCACAAAGGCGATGTCGGCATCGCCGCTGTTGGCCCAGCCGGCATTGAGGCCGTTGGGGGCGACAAAGATGGCCGTCTCGCCGGCGAGGGAGCGCAGACCGTAGTAACCAGGGGCAACGTTGGTCATGCTACCACTCAACCAGTGGAAGCCGAAGATGAGCTTGTACCGCGTGTTGGGGTTGTAGTTGTTGGGCACCTGGAGGATGTACTGGCGGTTGCCGATGCTCTTGGTGCCGCTCGTGGGAGGGCTTCGGCCGCAGCCCGTCGTCTGGGCGAAAGCCAAGTCGACGGTGGCTGCAAGCAGCACTGTCAGTAGCGAGGAGAAGGAGACCATCTTCAATGGACACGAGGGGGCTGTAGAAGGAGGGAGAGCGATGCTAAGCAGCGATCTACAATGCAAGGGCCAGACGACGATCGTTGGCCCATTTATAACTTCTAGACATCACTTTCATGTCGAACGCGATGCGGTGCGCCTCGACTCCCGAAGACGACTGCCGCCCTCTGTGCGCATAGTCAGAGCCGGGCAGGCACGGAGGCACGTCTCCGACGTCTTGACGCCATTCCCAATCTACCCAAGGGCCTTGGCTTCTGTCTTTGCCCCTCGCCCGGCGGCGCTCTCAGTGGTGGCATCTCGCGTGGGACCCCCGACGAGCCATGTCAAGTAACCCCAATTTGGGTTCCATCGGTAGATGATTTCCGCTACGGACTACCGGGACCAAGGGGAAAAAGGGGAGACTTGTCAGGGGGGGGAGCCATCCAGGGCAGATGGACGTAACTAAGAGAAACAAGAACGAGCCACGGAGGATCTCTGATATGTCGCCCGGGGCAGGGTTTTCTAACCAGGCTTTACCCCGGAGCTTTTCTAGCCTGGAACCATGGTAGGGCGAGGCTTGGCAATAACCTTTGCGGACAGCCGGAGGAATGATCTGGGGAAGAATGGCAGTTTTGGGTTGGTGGTGACGCCAAGCCGGAAAAGTGTCGTGAGGCAAGCTGATTCGCAGAGCCTGGAAGTGTGATATGGACGGAAAATATTGCTCGAGGGACGAAATTCATCACGCGTCTCGGCGGCTCGCCTGCCACAATTCAGGCTGAGGTCCTGTTGCGTGTTGTGGCGGCAGCACATGGTTCCCCGCGTTTTGACAGCCCTCTCTGTCCGGGGTATATCTGAAAATAGAGAAATAGCCGTCGCAGATAAGAAATGAAATGGGCGAGGACAAGACAGCAGGCCGTCTTACATTTGTGTATTTCTTGGCATGGAAAACAGGCAAAAATAAAAAGGCGCTACAATTTGAGGCTATTCCCGGGTCTTGTCCTGCGGCTCGTCGCCTCGTCAATCTAAGGTTGAATTGGCAGCACACCATTATGCCAAGCACACGACGAGACAGTCCCGCTCGGGTATTATCCACACGTGGACCGCCGCGGGCTCCGAGACGCCAGAGGTTGCCATCAACACAAAAGAAGGTTTTAACCTTTAAGCATATCGTGTTGCCTGGCCTATCGCGTCTTTCGATGACACTGCATGCCATGACAAGTTAGCTGTTGACATCTTCAACAGTAAACCAGCAATGAGACATGCAACACAACTCCACACTCTGTCTCCTGGGTAAGGTATTGATAATCATTCCGTCAACTCCAGCTGCTCCCCACATCAACCCCATTGCCTCGGCCCTGTTTAATAATCGCCCTTCGCTAACGATTGCAACTTTTATCTTTCCCGCCCGCTCAAACGAAGCGGATGTTCGGCATCCCTAGACTGCATGGATGGTGCAGGGTTCCCTGAGGCTACTAGAGCGGAAATCGGGGCTATGTCAAGAACTTTTGGATGTCAGCATCCCATCGTCAATACAGCTGCTGCTTTGAGCCAAGGCCATTGGTTAATTATTGGACGGCTGTCGCTGTGACCAGGGGACTTATGTCTTCTATCGCCCCTCTTGTACTTCAATGTAAGCGAACCTCGGGATAAGGTGGCCATGTCAGCTTTAAAGAAGCTGCGAATTCCGGCCTGTCGTGGTGGAATTGCTCAATTCAAGTCGACCTCACCGCCATCATGATGCCTTCGACACGCCTCTCCTTTGTCACCGGCCTCGCGCTCTTCTTGAGCCAACTCGCCAGCGGCGAGCCACTGCCGCCTCCTTCAGGCCAATACAACGTCGGCGCCCGTCGCGAGGTCATCCCCTTCATCAATCCAGACAATGTATCGCCCAACAACGTCTCGACAGAGTACCTCGCCACTTTCTACTACCCTACTCTCGACAGTGCACCATGCGCCCCCAAGCCCTACCTCGAGCCCGAGCTTGCCGAGATGTACTACGACCTGTACACGTGGAACATTTCGCATCTGACATCCACCGTGCGATGGAACGCCTCCTACCTGGACGAAGCTGTCGGGCCGACAGTAATCTTTGGACCTGGCGGCTGGGGACCCCCTACCGATGCGTACACGATTATTTTCTCCGAACTGGCTTCGCTGGGCTACGTTGTCGCCGCGCTGGACCATCCCTATGAACAGCCCTTTGTGCGCTACCCCAACGGCACGGGCGTTTACGGTCTGGCCATCGACTTCTCTGGCACACTGCCCTTTGTCGAAGAACTAGCAGAGGTCCGCAGCCGCGAAATGCTGCACTTTATTGACACCCTCCCCTCGCTGGCCGCATCGATGGGCGCGCCGTTCGAGACAGACAACCTCGGCACCTTCGGCCACTCTCTCGGCGGCGCAACAGCCCTGAGCGCCGCGCTGTCGAGTCCCGCTGTCGCTGCCGCCATCAACCAAGACGGAACCATGTACACCGTCTTCCACACGCCCGCCTCTGACATCCGCAAACCGACGATGCTGCTCGGCATGGAGATTCACATTCCCGAGAACGACCTGTCGTGGCGCGAGTTTATGGAGTTTCAGACGGGATGGTGGCTGTACGTGACGGTGACGGGCGTGATGCATCTTGACTGGAGCGACTTGACGTGGTGGAAAAAGTATGGCGGCCGGGCCCTCGGCACCATTGATAGCCAGAGGATGGTGGATTTGACCAACACCTACATCACGGCGTTTTTCGACAGGCATCTCAAGGGCGTTCCCTCGGATGTGCTGGAGGGGCAGACGGGAGCGTGGCCTGAGGTGAACTACATTGGCGTTCATGAGGCAGAGGAGCAACCGTAGAATATGTACAGAGTTGACTAGGTCAGATAGGAACATAAGTCTTTTTTAGAGACCAAATTAAAGCTTAACCAATTTCAGTGGAGGTTATTGGGCGATTTGCTCTCATCTTATGAGTCGTTTGAGATTCAAGCATGCCACGAGGGGTGTTAGTGGGAGTGCAAAGAGACGATGATGAAAATGAGATAATGATACACGACCACTGCTACCGCGAAGTGAGCCCGTGGGAATCATATTCTTGCTGGCTTGGGCTACAGAAGAAGATATCTGCCGCGGGGGAGGTGGGTTTGTTCATAAAGATACTCGTGAGCCAGCCAGATGCTGCTCGCTACGCCGTTAACAAAGATGGCATTGATGAATGCTGTGATCTATGGCGAGGACCAGGCGACTCGCAACTACTCTGATAAGACAATGATTACATAGCATGGACATGGTATTGAATAGACAAGAGAGGCATCATTTAGAGTTTAAAGGACTCCTATGTTATCAACTCCGAAATATTCAGAAAGAACCGCCATCCAAAAGAAAGCCACTAACCATCCGCAGTCAACCCGTTTATGGAGCAGACCTCATGCTGCTATCATGAAGTGAACCGAATACCACAGCATACTAATTCTTTTGAGAAGCCCAGACATACTCGCCATTCCTCTCCTTATGGTACCAGTTCGCATACTTAGCCGAATACGTCCAGTATCCATCACCAGATTTCTGACCATCGCGATATGCAGCGCCGCCTCCATTACTCGACCCGGCACCAGAAGTCACCTGCTTCCCAGAAGTCACCTGCTTCCCAGAAGTCGCCTGCCTCCCAGAACTTGCCTGCCTCCCAGAACTCGCCTGCCTCTCAGAAGCCCATGTATAACTGCCATCTGAGTGGGCGTGATACCAGTCTTTGTGGCGAGCGCTGTATGTCCATTGTCCATCCTGGGACATTGCACCGTCTTTGGGTTCCCCTCCGCCATGACTGCCTCCCTGGCTGTTGTTGCCTGAGGGTGGCCCTGCGGCACTTTTGTTTTGGGGTGAGCTTGTGCGATCGAGATTAAGCGCCCACCTAATGATCGGTTCCTGAGCATATCCTTGCTGTTGCACTCTCTCCAAGAAGCCGAGCCTCCAGCTTTCGTTGATGGTGGCGGACGTGGCTCTCACTCGACGGTTCACCGTCTGGTTAGTGCATAGATACACCAAATCAATGTAGTCGTTCAAACTTTCTCGCTCATGATAAGCTTTGAGCTTGCTCTTGACGAGTGGCTCAATCGCGAGCAGATAGCACTCGAATGATTCTGAACCTGAACTGGCCGTGGTTCTCTCCACGGATTCCCTTAGGTTTTGAGGAATGGATGCAATTCCTTCACGACCCTTACGCATTATATCAAATTGCACATAGACATCGTCAATTTTGACAAAAACTCTGGCTACGCCACTGCCCCATTGCATTCGGTTTTCAGGGCGGTAGATACTACCACCAATTCTTGTCAGCAACAATCAATAGCAAGGAAGCCACATCAAACTTAGTGCTTACTCGGGATGATCATTGAAGAGATCCAAAACGTCCTTCATTTGAGGGGGGTTGTCAATGGCCATGTCAACGTCTTGGGTGGTGCGATTTGAGCCACGGATAAAGAGGTTCATTCCTCCGAGGATACCGTAGGTGATGCGATTCCGTTCCAGAATACGCGAAATAATACGGATAGCGTGGAATTGCTGATTTGGGTCGGGAGATTCGGCTAATTCCTCGAAATAATCTTGATTTTCGATGCGGTACGAAGGCATGTTGTAGATAGAAGGATGGTATGAAGTAATGAGAAGGGGAGGAAATAAGATGAGAAAGACAGTGAATGTTAAGGTGAGGGAAGATGACACGCTGGTCTTCAACGAATATATCAGTACAAGCAATAGAAAGGAACATGACTTCAGGCCAGATCATAGAGATGGGTTGACCTTTATACCCCATTCCATGGCCCTCCGAAAGTTGCTCCAGGTGATTTTTGTTGGAAGATATTGTCCATGGGTTGTTTTTCCTAGACCAGGAGCCAACTCGCCTATTCCTAGCGTGTGATTGGCTCGTTATTGTGTTGGTAGCAGAGGTGTACCAGATTGAGCCGGTCGCTCCACCCGATCATTTTCTGGACAATTACAGGTAGCCAATCGTTCAGTTAGCCGCTCAGCCCTGCCTTGCTCTGCGCGTACATGGTACCAAAATAAGGTAAGGTGCGTCACACTGGCATCGCAAATCGATGCCTAGCCATGTAACTAAATACGGTGATTATGGATTCATTGGCTACAGCTCGCTGGAAAGGGCCGAAACTGGTCCAATTTACGGCCGGCGATTCGAGACGTTTCAGGCTTTTTATGTCAGATGACCTACCTGAAGGTGTTATTTTGATCGTTGGTGACGACAACGAGACGCATCACCAACCAACAGACTAGGTTGCTAAATCTCAACTGTCAGGCCACCAGAGTTTTCAGCCAGCTTCATAATAATCATCGCTGTTTATCTTATCTGGCTATTTCTTAGCGGCAAAGGTACCAAGACTCCTACAGACTTGGGGATGGTTGGGGCAGGTTGGTATGCAGCAGATGACGGGGATGACGGATGATGAGGATGATAATAATTCAGGTTTTTACATGCTCTCGGGTCCTTGGGTCCCTATCATTCTTGATACGTCGCCACCTAGTCTTATATCTGCCCTGTTTCATCGGCTCGATACGCCTGGCTTTTGTCTCAACAATTTCGATCCACCTCTGGCGATAGTCAACCACGCTGTACTGGTTCAGGTTAAACTTGCGCAGTTCGGCATTGTAAAGATCGGTGAATTCACGGCCTTTGACCTGTAAATCGGCAAAGTCGATATTCTCGTCGCCCCATTTCTCATCTAGGTCCATGCCGTCGATGAAATCGGCCAGGTCTGCCCAGCATTGCATGACCAACAATGATCGACCGAACGGCGCCATCTGAGGGTACGGGATGCCATTCATGCTGAGCTCACAGAATTCAGGCCGTGGGTCGACAAAACATTGCGAGGATGGTCTGAGGACAAAGAAAAACCCTGTCCCAACCCTAACAAAGGTTGGATTCACATGCCGGAGTGACATGACGTTTGGACAGCAAGGCTTTGCTGGCTCATACTGGCTGCTATCTTCGAGTATTCGCACTGCTTTCCTTACAGATGAAGATGGAATGCAGACATCCCACTCCTAAGTTTGCAAGGTTAGAGCATGCCATCGTTAGGCTGCGGTTGCAGCTTGCGGGAGCCTCACCTGTGCGACTCTTGCAGCTCCATAGTATTTCAAGGCACGAACGTCGATCATGCAGCAAGGGATTTCCAATGCAGAAAAAAACTGGACTAGGTCTTGTGCATCCTCGATGGTTCCTCCGCGGCCTTGGTAGGCTCGAATGCCCGGCATGGGTATGGCCTCATCCTGCCTAGGCGTGTATTCGTGGCGCGCATTCTCTGAAATTTGAGCTGCTTTGTTTCCTGCCCCCACTAGCGAAATGCCTCCAATATTCGGTGATGGAGTGCTCATCGTTGGTGTTTGACGGAGTTGAGTTTCTCACAAATATGAAAGGAGGAAAGTAAGCGTTAAGAGTACGCAAGGCGGGGTACTGTCCTGTTGGTATTGGGCTACCCGGGACTCGAGTGTTTCTCAGCGCGTTTACGATATGAAATTCAATAGCTGACACCTGACAGAAGTCTGTGACGCTTGTGGCTGTGACAATGGCGACGTGAAGATTTTCCCAGTCACCTGTATACCGTAGTCGGTCGGAAGCTTCGATGGGATGCCACCATGCTGTCGGGCTTCCCCGACTGGCTACATCAGCATGTTATGTCATGTTATCCCTTTGAGTGTGCGAAGGCAGCAAGCTGGTCACTAACAGGGATATTAGCCAACAACCAGCAGAAGAGAGAGTGATACCTTTTCTTCTCCCTATAACTAACCCTAGTACTAAGTATCCCTAGGTACTAGCTCGGTACCTCTTTAATGCCCTAGCTAGGCTGGCAAGACTGTAGCTTCTGTGTATGTGGGGGCTGATTCAGCAGATATGGGGAATACAAGCTTGCTGCCTTCGCACACTTAAAGGGATAGGAGGATTGCCTTAATAAACTAACAAATCCAACCATCCCCAACACCCTTCAAACTTCCAGCGCTCACCGCCATTGACATCATATTCCACTTTATGGCAGTGGGTAACGCAGGTGCTCTGGCCCTCTCGTCTGTCTGACGTATTTCCAGCGACACGGAGTGTTTGTTCAGCGTGTGACGTCTGGTTCACGCAATGCTGCCAACATCTTGGCCAAGATAAATGTAAAGCCCATCCCGTGGATGATTGCATCCGAAATACGTCCTGTCCGTATATCTATCCCTTGAGTTTTCTATATTACATGCAAACTGCAAACTCTCACGCCCTTTTGCCATGATTCCCAGCCAATATCGACCCCGTCTTCAATGGTTCCATTCCGCGTCCAGCGCATGGCCTGTAGGCCCGCTGACCGCATAGTCGGTCGACACAAACGCCCGGTCGACTTCGGGCAGCGCCTCGGCGCAGTACTGCAGCGTCTCGGCAATGTCGTGCGAGCGGTACAGCTTCGTGTCCCCGTCTAGCAGCAGGTCAAACTCAGCCCAGACGCCGTCGCCGGCGTGGTACGCAGTGATGCTCTTGATGCCCTTGACGACGGGCGAGAACCGGTAGGCGAGGTACGACAGCTTCCTCAGGACGTCCTCGTCGACGGCCTCGCCGGAGAGGCGGGTGACGTTCTCGAATACCGTGTGGCTCCAGTCGTAAATGATGTACAATGACAGCAGTCCCGCACCAACAGGATCCAGCCACCAGATGTTCGCCTTGTGCCCGATAAAGGGAAACAGCAGGGACGCCGTGTTGAAGATGACGTCGGTACGGCAATCCTGCACAAGCGCCTGAACCTGCGTCGTCTTGATCGGGCGGCAGCCAATGCCAATCAGCCCCTTGAGGATAATCGTCGCCAGCATCGACGCAATGGCCGTCGCGCCCAGCTCCTCGGGCTCCCCGTGCGGCCCCATGAGCCTCGACACCGACTCCTGCAGGATCTGCAGAAAGGAGATGACCATGATGACGGAGAAGACGAGGATGCCCAGCGGCTCGAGGCGCCGCTTGCCGACGGGGAAGCGCTTCTGCAGGGCGTTGAGCCGCCACAGCACGAGCCGGTTCGTCGTCCACACGATGAGCGTGCACAGCAGGTCCAGCGCCGAGTCTACCAGCGACGCCAGCAGCGAGAGCGACCCCGTGGTGAAGACGGCGAAGCCCTTGCCCACGAGGAGCAGCACGTTGGCGATGACGTTGATGGTTATGGCCCAGCTGGCCTTTTTCGCCGCCCTGCGTCGCCGTTCTTTCTCTTCGTCTGGGAGGAGTTCGCCAATCTCGCCAGCTACGCGCTGCAAGCCACCGCTGCGCTACAAATAACCTGTTAGATGATACTCCAATATTACAAAAACAGACAAAGCTTGCGAGGAAAAAAGAAAAAAGAAACCCACCTCCTGATCTCCATCGTGGTCCGGGTCCGGGTTCATCGACTCGAGCACATCGTCCGCAATGGCCGTGACGACAGCGTCCACCTCGAGCCAGTCATTCAGCCGATGATTCTGGGCGTCGTAGAACTCGCGGACTTTCTTGTTGGGGATCTCCTTGAGGTCGGCCTTGGACTTGCGGAACCGCTCGAGGCTGTGGCGGTCGATGCCGTGCAGCAGCTGCTTCTTGAGCTCCTCGCGGCGCACGTCGGCCAGCGCCGTGTTGGCCAGGTCGCGGAACCGGAAGATGCGCGGCCGCGGCCTCCCCCCGTTGTTGGCGTATCGATGGCGCGGGCCGCCGCCGCCGCCGTGGCCGCTCTCGACGTCGTTGGGCCTCGAGGGGAAGCTGATTTCCTCCTCGTCAAAGGGCGTGCTGGCGGTTTGCTCGCGGTGGTTGAGGGTACGTTTTCCGACCATGGCGACAATCTGCCGTGCACAGAAGGAGTTGGTAGCGTCGAGAGGAATTAAAGAACCTGGAATTGTTGGTCAAATCATCCCATGGTCAATCAAGGGTTTACTTGACAATCAATGGTTTGCAGCTGATAGAGCTCGACCGCCTGACGTCACCAAAGCAGGGCTACCCTGAGTGATCCGCCTTTAGGCCGCCCATCACATTCGCAGCAGCGTCATTGGCTTATTCGTCTGCCAATTTAGTAGCCAAGTCGAGGTAAGCAAAGTCAAGATTTCTAGCGACCGCCTTGGCTAAAGCTTTGCCGACTTGCCGAGCAAAGCTTCGTTGTCACACAATCGCCGATGCTACGGGCCGACACTTTGTCAAACATGTGGGCATTTATCGTGGATTGCTGGAGGAGGCATTACATCACGGCGTGCACAGACTTGGTTGAGATGATTCAATTTAGTGAAGCCATTAAAATGTCTACAAGAAATAGAAAAAATAATAATAAAAAACCGTCACATCGTCACCCGCTAACCCCTAATACAATCAAAACAAACAAGCCAACCCATCAATCTAATCCCGCCCGCTCAGCCTGTGCTGCATGGCCGACGCAAGCCTCTGCCTCGCGCTCTCCTTGGTCCGCCCGCTCTGCTGCGACTCGCTGCGCGGCGGCGTCGCGTCGTAGTAGCGGTCCCCGTCGTCGAACCCGACCTTTTGCGGGCGCGGCGGCGGCGGCGGCACGTTCTGCGGCGGCGGGATGTGCTGCTGCGACGACGCTGACGTGTAGTACGCGTGGTCCCATTCGCGCGGCGAGTCCTGCGTCGTGTACGGGTTGCTGGGCGCGTACGCCTCCTGCGTGTGCGAGCGCGAGTCGGTGCTCACAGACGGCCGCGACCGCTCATCCCGCGTGGACCGCCGTGTCGAGTCCTGTGGGCGCAGGGGGACCTGCTGTTGCTGTTGCTGTTGCTGCTGCGGCTGCGCTTGCGCCTGCGTCGAGACGGGTCGTCGCGATTGCGGTGCGCGCTGAGGACTCTCATCGTCGGTGCTGACTTCATCCTCTGGCTCGTCCTCATACGACCGCAGCTCGCTCCTCATGGCCAAGCTGGCGCAGAGGCTGCGGGCCTCCTCGATGGCCGTCTTCTGCGCCTTGAGGGCCTTGCGCCTGTCGCGCGTCTCCTTGTTCTCCGCGGCGATGCCCTCGACCGTCGAGTCGGGCATGCGCAGAATCTCGACAGGGTTGAAGAGGCGCAGCATCCCCAGCAAGAGATGGCGCTCCACGACCTGCGTAATGACGTTGCGCGTGAAGATGCGGAACGTGAGATCGTAGTAGATCAGCGCCTTCTCCAGGCACTCCTCCGCCTCGGTGTACGTGCCGCCGTTCTCGGTCGCCTCGGCGCGCCACCTCCGCAGACGCTCCTCGTACTCCACGTCAAACGGCTGGATCTCGAGTTCCAGGTCGTCGGTGAGCTTGCCGAGCTCCTTGTCCGCATTCTCCATGAGCTCCCGCATCTTGAGCTCGAGGAAGTGGAAGCGCAGAGGGTCGCGCATGCGCAGCGGCCATACGTAGTCAATGACATCAGCCAGAAACTCGTTGCAGATGACGCCGAGGTTGTCCTTGTACTCGCGCGCCAGCGTGGGCCAGTTGCGGGAGAAGTCTTGGAACAGGATGTAAGGGGCGCGAGGGTTCGAGTCGAGGGGCAGCTCGTTACCGCGGATCTGTCGCAGCAGCGGTTCCACCTCGTTGAGCGCAAACTCCTTCTTGGAGCGATCGCCCACGACGCCCGGCGTAGGGAGTGCAGTGCTGGATCCCGTCGAAGCAAAGTTGACCTTGCGGCCGTACTGGTTAAATCGTCGAACAAACCGCTCGCTCTCCTCGCGGACACGAGCCCTGAGCTTCTGCGAGGGGGTACCCTTGGGGCTGAACTGCCTGTCGAAGAAGCGCTCGCCAAAGGGGTTCTTGTAGTTACCATTCGCAGCGGGCGTGACGAGGTTGTTGGACGCAGTGAATAGCTCGCCCATCTCGAACCTCATCTCTTCAATCGTTTCTCGTCCCGCACCCATTGCCTTGAGCTGGGCTTCGCACCCGTCAAGCGCCTCCTGGATTTGCCGGCGGAGTGTCTTGATATGCTTGCCAATGTGTCGTTGCAGCTGCGTGCTCAGCTTCTGTCGAAGGGCGCCGATTCCCCACATGTGCGGCGGGAGAGCCGACCATTTGCCCCGTGTGAAGAACTCTGCCTCGCGCTGGGCCCGGACTTCGGCAGTTGGCCATTGCTCGCCCGGGCCGGGGTTAAGCAGGACGTACCAGCCGAGCTTGAAGTTGTTCTCCTGGTCCTTGTTGGTGATGAGCTCAATAAACTTGTCTTCGAGACCGATGCCCTCCGTCATGTCGGGCTTGGTCAGGACACCAATCGTCCGCGATCCCGACGGATCAAAGTGACGGGCCTTCTTCAAGATGGGCGCCTGAACGTAGTCGTTGTTGCCGCCGATGACGGCGAGGATGATGGTGCGCGAACTCTTCATGTACCGGTCGGACAGCGCCTCGATGGTCTGGATGTCGGCCTCGGACTGGTCTCGGTTGGCGACTCGCACCAGACCGGGCAGGTCAACGAGGGTGAGAAGGGGCATTTCCGGGCCGCTCTTCTCCACGACGAGGATATCGCGAGCGGCAAAACGACCGGGGATGCTTCGGGGCGCAATGAGCTCCGTCGCCTCTCGCATCATGGTGTCAAAGGGCAAATCGCCCGTGACGTCGCCGCCATACTGGAGAAGGCGAGCCTGTTCATTGTAGGGGCGGGTCTTGTCGGGGATGATGGATACCCTGAGCCTCGTATCTTTGGCACGCCTCAGGCGGATCTCGGTAGCGAATCGCGTGCATGCGCCCGCATCTCTGGGGAAGGGAGTGCCGGAGAGGGCCTCGAGGACGGAGCTCTTGCCAGCAGACTGGTCGCCGACGACGACAATCTGCGGGAGCTTGATGTTGTCGAGCTGGGCAAACTGGAGCTTGTCGATGAGATCCAGCAGTCCGCGCTGCTCGCTGGCCAGACCGTTGGTCTCGAGTGACGAGTCGATGGATTGTTGTGTGTTGCGCATGTTCATGCTGGGGCTGATGATGGACGTCTCAACAGCGATAGCTCCCAAGCAGGTGAGAGAGGTAGGTTTCAAGAAGAAAAAGAGAAAGGGCGAGAATAGGCAACAAAGAAGTATGGAGAGACGTCTTTTATGTCATGGCTCGTCCAACACGAACAGGGCTTCCCAGACTTGCGCGGCTGCCAAGGCCGTTGGACAAGCTCGACGAGGCGAATCGGGGACGGCGTCGCCCCGTAATTGGCCGGCTGCGCCACCGTAGGCCAAGCTCCAGGCACACCCCAAGCCGGATGGCCCACGGCTTGGCGAATCATTCACTCTGAAAGGCTCCAGTTTCACGGCCGGGTGTGCCAACTTGCCATCGTTGGTGAGTGGCGAACTCTACTTAATGACGGAAGAGTTGTGGCACATGGGCTGTGGCGGTGCACCAGAACCATCCAGAACCAAGCCAATCCTTATCTATGTAGGTACAGCCTACAGTCTACAGCCTCGACACCTCTTTTGTTGGGGTCAAGTGGTGGTGATCTGAAGGGGTACATTGCCCATCCCCTTTGAAAAATATCTGTCCCATTTCCAGGATCCAGGGATTAAGGAAAAAAAGAAGAAGAAAAAAAAACAGCTGCCTAAAGCTAGCGCATAAGGATACACGCGTATGACGAGCCACAATTCACCCTAGGTTGATGCCCAAGGGAACTAGCAAAATTACAAAGTAAAATATCCCCCATCATCACGTCCTCCCATCATTTGCCGCGCGTTGCAGACGTGGCTCTCACAAGCACAGCTCCCAGTCTTGCCGTCTTAATCGAAATACGCAACAATAGTACGTGGCAAATGTCTCTGATTCTTCCCCCACATTCACAAGCAAATTGTTGGCGCACCTCCATACGTCAGCTAAGATCCCATCAGCCACACTCTCCCCACATTTCCCTACCACACCAAAGGACCCATCATGACCAGTTCATTGATTCCCCAATGCTTCCATGCGTAAAATAAACTCTTCCTGCAGACGCCGCAAATATCCCGGTAATGAGGCCTCGCTACCCGAGTCTCTGGCCTGTCTCAGCGAGTCGTACAGGGTGAGAATCAGGCTGCGTCGCACCATCAGCTTTCGCGATTCTGAATTTTGCTGCTTCGCCTTTCGCCCCTCTCGCAACGCCTTGGCAACCTCCTCTGCCCGACTGATGAAGCTGGCAGGAAGTCCCATCGCCCGGGCCAGATCGATACCGTAGTGTTGGTCATCGTTGATACTTCTGGCTGCCACTTTGTATAGCATCGTAATATGTGGCAGTCCATCCTGAGTGGTCGACGTCGTGGACGCTAGGTGTAAATTCAGCACCCCGGGTCTACCGTCGAGGACCCGCGCAAGTTCGAGAAAATGGGTTGCAAACCAAACCGATGCTTGGGTCTGAATGAGCGCTTCCGACATGGCTATCGCAATCGCCAGGCCGTCTCTCGTGCTTGTCCCACGGCCCAACTCGTCGATGATCACCATGCTCTTCTTGTCCACATTTCTCAAGATGAAAGCCATCTCGCGCATCTCAACCGAGAACGTTGAGAGATTGGCCTCGATATTGTCGTCCAAAGACACCCGTGCGAATATGCTGTGAACCACAGAGAAGGAAGCGTACTGGGCTGGGACGAAACACCCAATCTGGGCCATAATCTGCAGCAAGGCTGCCGTGCGTATGTACGTGCTTTTCCCACTCATGTTGCAGCCCGTGATGATGTTGTAGCAGTACCGCTCTGTGGAATAGTAGTCGTTGGGAACAAAACTCGTTGCCATTGTCTATCATTGTCAGCTCTTGGCACTTTCAACAACAGCGGTCGTACCTTGTCTAGTATCGGATGTCGTGCGGCCTGAATAGCCAAGGTGCCAGTGATCTCAGGTCGGACATAGTCGCGTGTAGAGGTGAGCTGGGCAAACGACGCAATCATGTCGAGCAAGCCCACAGACTCACACACCACGAAAAGACGAGGGGCTTCTGCTCGCAAGGCTGCTGTGAGATCCTGGATGACATTGTCGCTGCGGATCACGACCTCATTGTAAGCATCCGATAATCGCATATTCAATTTAACCAGATCGAGGGTTTGGCATTCGATATTGTCCTTCTTCTTAATCACGTTGATGAACACGGCTGGCAAATGCTCATCACTGAGGTTGCCCGATTTGATCCGCAGCCAGTATTTCCGCCCGTTGTCAAACTTGAGGCTGGCACCCAATCCATGAGCACCTAACACAGTGTAAGCGACAGCTTTTGAAGTCGGTTGGGTTCCCAAACCATTGATGTCGTCTACGTGCTGATGCACCTCCTCTGTCAGCTCTTTGTATGTTTGGCGAGCTATATCCAGAATGCTGCTGACGCCGGCTCTGACTGCAAAGGTTCTTTGGTTGCGTAGATCAAGTGGCGACCTCATGTACGTGACATCGGGCTCTATGTTACGTCCAATGGTATGCAGAATGGGTTCAGTAATATCGGGTCGGCAATGATCTCGAATCTTGTCGAGTAATTTGCTCTCTGCAGGTCCCAATGCACCATATAGATCCGGAACCGTCTCCAGAAAACTCTTGATCATGAGAATCTGGCTGATTTGTTCTTCGACATGTCCCACATCGGTGCCGGATGAAATAATTATTAGCTAGCAATGGTCAGATGTAGCAGCAAATCAAATAAAGAGATAGACCTTTGTGAGCAACTTCTCGACATCATGGAATAGCTTCAGCGCTAGAAGCAGTCAGTGACTTGAAATAACACAGGTGGGCCAATCTCACCCTTTCGAACCTGCATAAACATCTCTTCATTTGAAGTCAGCTCTCCCACGGCATCATAACGACGTTCCATGAACGAATCCTTTATAGTAGACGGCTGAAGCATGTTGCTCCGTAGCATTCGAGACCCCATCGGCGTCAGTGTGTGATTCAGCAAGCCAAATAAGGAGTCCTTGGACTTGGGGTTGTGCAAATTCTGCATAATCTCGAGGGACTGAATGGCCGAGATGTCAATCATCATGGTGTCTTCCGATGGCTGATAGCGGATGCGTAGCGAGTGAGGGGCGAACCTGATGCCGTAGTGGTGGTCGATGTACTTCATGACCTGGGATTGTTAGTGTCGGGGCATTGGATCGGGAGATGCTTACCGCTGCGAAAGAACTGGTCGCGTAAAACTTGCCACTGATGGCAACTTTGATGGACTCGATATCATTTTCAAAGGCATGGTCCTGGATGTACTCGAGCCCAGCCGTCTCGGACCACGCAGAACGATCAAAGGCCAGCACTTGCGCAGTCTCAACCATGTCATTGACGAGGGTATAGAGAACGCTGGGCCGGTGAGGCGGACATGCCGTGGCCATGAAGATGATTCGTGAGGGGCAGGCAATCTGTATCTTGTGAATAGTTTTGATGTATGACTGCGTATCGCAAATTTGGCTGAGAACGACATCACCATGAGACACATCTACAAACGCGACGCCGACAGAAGGAGACACGCCGCGAGCCTCACTGACGGCGCAGACGACATTCTGAGCATCGCTGATTCCTAGCACAGAAGAAGCCGTGGTGGCTCGCGACTTGCGACCAGAGGCCGTTCCGGGCCTCGTTCCTGGACGTGACGTGGGCGGACGAGGAGGGCCAACGCTGGTGCGGGTGGACGAGGATAAGGAGGTGTAGGGCCGGGAATCGTCCGAAGAAATACGTTCAGAGGATGGCAGAGGCGTGCTCGATGCTTGGTCATTCTGGAAGTAGACGGATGAAGCCCGACTCATGGTCCGAGAGGGGACTGAGCTTCCTGTCCGATGCATGATGGCTTTCAGAGGCAGTCACCGAGCGACGGAAGTGTCAGATGAGGGACCAGTCAAGGGGGGAGATGATGATTGAGTGAAACTTTTCCATTGTGCTAGATTAAAAAGGCCCATGTTTTTGCACCTGGCTGTCTGGAAGGTAAGAGGGAAGGTGCGTCTGATGGAAGTGGAAGCCAGCACCACAAGCCCCCAATTTGCACCAAGTCAACCGCCTATTGAGAGCATGGCGCTAACGGCGGCGTGAAAATCCACTATGGGGACCTGAGAGTCCAGCACCAGGCAGTGCCAGTTGAGGAGGTATAACTCACGACGCGAATTTAATAGAGACAGCTGCATCATATTCAAAACTAGTTGAATTCTTTTCAGAGAGTATAGATACTCTCGTTGTGGTACATAATTTCCAGTATCCCTCGTCGGCGTCTTAAGCGTGCAGGCCGCTTATCCACCCGGAAATCAGCCGCCGCACCAAACTCCAACCAAATCGGAAACTTCGCACCACGCCGCAGACCAGATTCGCACGCAAACGCGCCCTCACCCATCAACCACCTCATCACATGCCACCCCCCAGCCAGCCACCGACACCATGTTCGGCATCCTCCAGGCCATCAACGTGCCGCCCGTCAAGTTCACGCCCCAGCCGGGCCTGTACGAGAGCTACGACGAGCTGATCGCCGAGCTGTCGGGCCGCATGGAGAAGGACGGCTACAAGGTGGTCAAGAACCGGTCGCACCGCGCCGTCGTCCCCGGCATCAGCGACAACGACAAGATGCTCATCCGCTGCGACCTCGTCTGCGACCGCGGCGGCGCCCCCTACAAATGCCAGGCCAAGAAGCTCAAGACGTCCACCAAGAAGACGAACTGCCCCTGGAGCGCCAGGGCCCAGTACCGCAAGCAGGTCAACGGCTGGACCCTGGCCATCATCTGCGACCAGCACAACCACGAGCCTGGGACCCCCGAGCCGCCGACGCTCAGCGAGAAGGGCGACGACGAGGACGAGGACGAGGTGCCCCCCGAGGTCGAGGGCCAGCAGGACGGGCCCCGAACGGATCCCGAGACGGCCGGCGCTCTCCAGCTCGCCGGCGTCCAAGACACGTCGATCCGCCTCAGCGGCGAGACGTTCCAGCAGTTCAAGAACGAGTACCGCAAGATGTACCACGCCGACCGGTACAGCATCCTGTCCCAGCTGCAGCTGCGCATCGCCGCCATCTACGCCGTCCAGAACGAGGAGCTCCAGCGCGAGCGCCGCCGCGAGGCCCAGTCGAAGCGCCACCGCGACATTGAAGAGAGCAGGCAGCGCCTAGCCAGCCAGCCGACCAAGCGCGCGCGCACCACCACCAGCAACAACCCCCGGCAGAGCGACCAGCCGTCGCCGAGCACGCACACGCCGTCGCAGCCATCCTCGGAGCAGCAGACACCCCAGCAGATGCTACAGCCGCGAAGCCAGAACCAGCGGCAGATGCGCGCCCCGCCAAATACAGAGTTCATGTTCCCGGTCCCTGGGTTCGATGTCGATGAGATGCCCATGGCGCCGGTATACCCCGGTCCTCCCCGGAGGATTCGCGGCAGACCCTCCCAAAATGCTGATTCGGCATCTGGATAGGATCCATATCCCGCCCAGGCTATAACCCAATCCGCGACTAAACTACTTCCCTTGATCAACAACAAAGTCAGCGACTACACAAGAGCTCACGAAGCCATTCAAACTGTCTTCCAGAGATTATCAGCTCTGCCAAGTCTCTAGGCAACCTCCGAAGGCTAACTCGAGTACTATGCAACATTCTTACCAGCCCAATATGCCTGATAAGGCACATTACTTCCAGACTTGGGGTCGTCCCCGTGGGTATAGCGGCAGGCCGTCATCAGGCCAAACGCAGAGGTCACGGAGTGGGGATATCCTCCAATAATGATTAATGACCCATTGCTCATGATATGAGTTGTAAAGATTTTAGGTTCAGCAATATCCTAGTCGAAAAGGTCCAAAATATGATACCCCAAGGGGAATACCACCCTTGACACACAAAGAAACGCATCAACTTTTTTGTCATTGTGAAAGCTGCATTCATCAACGTGACGAGACATCATTTTATTTTATTTTCCCCCCCATTCGTTTCATTTTAGTCCATCTGCCCAACCGCCAGCGGCGTCTCCCCTCCCGACCCCGGCGCACCCTCGACCTGCCCATGCGCCGCCGTAACCTCGAACCGCCAGCCGAGCTTATCCTCCAGCTTGCCGAGCTGGATGCCCTTGAGGTGCGACAGCAGCTTGAGGCAGATGTCGCCGGCCTCCTCCCGCTCGGCGGGCAGGTACGTGACCGTCTCGGCGTCAGCGTCGGCCGCCACGCGCGCACCGGCCGGCAGCGCGCTCGTGCCGCGGCGCGTGATGGAGCGGATCGGCACGAGGGCGGCCGCCGTGCCCGCCGCAATCACCTCGCTGAAGATGGGCAGCTCCGTGTACTTGACGGCGCGCTTCTCCACGGCCCAGCCGAAGCTGCGGCCCAGCTCCTGCACGCTGTCGCTCGTGACGCTCTCGATGACGCAGCGCGAGTCGGGCACCACGAGCGTCACGTCGTCCTCGCCCCTGACCACGGCGCCGATGAAGCCGCTCGTGCTGAACTCGTCAATGTCCTCGTGCCGCGCGCTGTCGAGGTGCAGCGTGATGCCGAACCCCTCGTCGCGCGCCTTGTCGCTCCACCGCAGCACGGGCGCGTAGTTGCCGCCCAGCTTGGCGCTGCCCGTGCCGTTGGGCGCCGACCGGTCAAACTCCTCCAGCACGAGCGCCTTGACCGGGTGCGAGCCGTGGTACGTCCCCGTCGGCACGACGAAGACGCAGAACATGTACTCCTCGGGCGGGCTGAGCCCCAGCTGCGCGCTCGACCCGTAGATCTGCGGCCGGATGTACATGGCGGCGCCCGTCTCGTGCGGCGGCACAAACTCGGCGTTGAGGGCGACGGCCGCGCGGCACGCCGCCACGAAGAGGTCCTCGGGCACGGGGGGCATGGATCCTACGCGCGCAGAGTGCTGCATGCGCACGGCGTTGCGGTCCGGCCGGAAGATGGTGATGCCCTTGTCGCCGGGCGTGCGGAACGCCTTGAGCCCCTCGAAGGCCTGCTGCCCGTAGTTGAGAGCCGGCGACATGCCGTGGATGCGCATGTAGGGGTCCGCCACGAATCGGAGGGGGCTCCATTGGCCCGTTGCCTTGGAGAAGTGTGACTCGATGTGGCCGTTGACTATGAGACGCAGAACGGTTGTGTTAGGCTATCCAAAACTCTTCCGGGGGGAGCGGGGGAGCAGTGGTTGACGAACCTTCACGGATCTTGAAGCCCACGTTGGCCCAGTCAATAGCCGTGGTCGGCGGCGGCGGGAAAGCAGCAGCCATGATTATGTAGCAGGTCGTGGGTCGAATTGGGTGTCGGTGGTGATGGAGGATGGAGGAGGAGGTTGCAGGGAGAGCTCAGCAGACAGCCTTCAAGGTGTCAGATGTATGTCAGATGTAGGTGGAGAGGCGAGAGCTGTTAGTCACAAGCTCCGAGCTATCGGGACCTCTAGCTTCGCCGAGCTGCTTCGTATTTTAGTGTGCTGCTTGGTGGGAGTGATGGATTATTTTTGGCGGTGCGCCGACATCGCTGCTGGGCTATTTTTCATATGTGCGCCGGTTGATTCGGCGTGCTGTCTGGCATGGAGGGGCCAGTGGAGTCATGGGAGAACCCTGCATGTCCAATTGTTGGAATCCACAACGTCGGAGCCTCACGGGGATCCTCCGGCCACGATTGGCGCCAGATTGGGAAAATGAGCAACGACAATATTCCTCCGTTGCAATTGAGACTAAAACTACATACGCTGCGGAGCACGACATGCTACCCCACGCTTGACTACCTTTTGATATCATACAGTTCACGCTGTGATAGCAATGCAAGACGACTGGCTGTGTTGAGCCCGCGGCTTACTCTCGCGAGTAATAGCTACCTATAAGTAACAAGGAAAAGAAGAAGGAGAGGACGGAAAGGAAAGCCGGCGTGCCAAGTCAAAGCCACCAGAGTAGAGCCCATGCCTTCTTGGTAGAAGGGCGAGAGAAGACGAAAGGAGAAAAAGAAAAGGAGATTATGTATCCCAAAAATACCCCAGCGCTCTATGCCCCCAATGGCAGTTCCGTCATCCAAGTCGTATGCCATGATCGGCCCGGGGCTCCTCAATTCTGAAGCAGGGGGAGGATGGTGGGAGGGGACGACAAACGAAACCATGCTGCTGCGTCTTGTGTTTTTTTGCAAATGCCATCTTGAATCATGTCCCTGTGATATCTCTTGTCTTTCATAGAACGCCTTGCAACCAATGACAGAATGAAATAAGAAAATGAAGCAAGTGAAAAGAGGCGAAAGGAGAAATAAATAGCATGATATGCTGAAGAGGGGAGAGGGGGGAGGGGAGAGGATCGGGTGGATGTGGGGTTGCTGCTTAGGTGAGGGCAGCCAGGCGCTGCAGTACGTTCAGAACGCCTAGGATGTATTAGTCAAGGTCATGTCGATATTCGATTTCAGGTTCGACTTACCGCTCACACCCTGAGTAAGGGTGGCCGTGGCTTCGGTGCTGCGGTTGCCAAGGCTCACAGTTACCACTTTCTGGACGATGCCTTCGTCGCCGAGCGCGTTGGCCCACTTGAAGACCTTTTCGTCATCGCGCCCGTCGCCAATGACCATCATCATGTCGACGGGGGTCTCGTTGACGTCGTCGCCGGCCTTGGTCTCCTGCAGCGTCTCAAACACCTTCTTAGCTGCTGTAGACTTGGTCCAGTCGATAGGCTCCACGACGATGTATCCGTCAAGTGTGACGGCGTGCACACGCTGTGCCTCACAGGCGTCGTTGACGTGGCTAGCGCAGTCGGATGCCTGGCGCGAGGCCGACTCCTGGTCTTCTGCGTTGTTGTAGTGGAAGATGAGACTGCAACGTCTCTCCTCAATCTCGGCGCCGGGCGTACGCTCCAGGTAATACGTCATGATAGGACGGACCGAGTCCTTCCAGTCCCTGATCTTGAGCGTATCGGCAATCTCGGTCCACTTATCGCTGCCGGTGTGCTTGATGAAGCAGCCGTTCTCCGCGATGAGGCCAAGGTTGGACACGCGGCGGAAGAGACGGTCGAGCTCCTCGGGGCGTCGGCCGGACATGACATAGACCGTGTTGCGCTCGTCGAGAAGGAGATCGTTGAGCACATCCACGGTGCGCTGGGGGCTGACGGTGATGATCTGATTGACGGGGCCCCAGCTCACAAGCGTACCCTCGTAGTCGAGGATGAAGACGCGGCGCTTCGAGTTGATGTACTGGTTGGAGACGGACTGTATCGACAGGCGTGGCACCGAGGTCTGGTCACGCTTGTGCTGCTCCTCGTACACCTCGTCGAGGCGGGTAAGGAACTCGGAGAACCAGTGAGTGCCCGTGTGGTGGGTGACGGCCTTGTAGAGCTGCTCCCAGCGACGGGCCTTCTCGTCTGGGTCCATCTCGAGCGCCTGCTTGATGGCCTCAGCGCACTGGCGGTAGTCCCAGGGGTTGACAGAGAGCTCGCTGCCTTCGAAGAGAGAGGCGGAGCCTGTGAACTCGGACAAGATGAGGGAGCCGTGCTGCATGTCAGGGAAGACCTTGCCGTCCTGGCAGAAGATATACTCGTGCGACGTGAGGTTCATGCCTTCGCGCTGGCTTGTGATCATGAGGGCATCGGCAATAGTCAAAAGAGCAAGGTACTGGGCATAGTCAATATCCTGCTTCAGGTAGACGACAGGCTGGTACGCGAGGTTGGCCCAAGACGAGTTGACGCGGGTGACAATGTCGGAAACGGTCGCATCGAGGTCGCTCTTCTCGCTAGAAGAAAGAGCAACCTGAATCAGAACCGTGTTCTCGCGCCACTGCGGGTTCTTGTTAAGAAACAGCTCGTATGAGAGCAGCTTCTGGCGCACACCTCGGACGTGGTCAAGCTTATCGCGAGCGACAATGAGCTTCTTGCCCTTGTAACGCTCCTGCATCGTCTTGATCCACTTGGTAACGTCGGTGTCAGCACGATGCTTGGTCAGGCTAACTGGGTCGATACCAATGGCCAGGTTGACGACATCGACAAACCGGTCCTCGAGCTGGACACCTTCGGGAGATGCCTCGACGTTGAGGAGACGACTGCAAGTCTGGAGGAAGTGGCGGGTGTACTCATGGATCTGGAATCCGATGAGGTTGGCGCCGAGCATGCCCTCGAGAAGCTCCTTGCGAACAGCCAGGCAGCGGAAGACCTCAGAGGAGGGGAAGGCGACGTGGAGGAAGAAGCCGATCTTGGCCTCGGGCAGCTTCTTGCGGACCATGCCGGGGACGAGGAGCAGGTGGTAGTCGTGGATCCAGATGACATCGCCGCGCTTCCAGTTCTGGACAATCTTGTCGGCAAAGGCCTGGTTGACGTTGACGTAGTACTTCCAGGAATGGTCCTCGTAGGCCTTGCTCTTGGGGTTGTCGGGAATCTGGTAGTGGAAGACGGGCCAGAGGATCTGCTTGCAGAAGTGGGTGTAGTGGCCATCAAAGTCCTTGTCGGAGCAGAAGACGGTGACCATGTCATGCTCGGTGGCAAGAGTATCCTCGATGTCCTGCTTCTGCTGGGTTCCCTCGAGGGCGTCGGTAGGCATGCCCAGGGTTCCAACCCAGGTGTACTCGCCCAGCTTGCCGTCGCGGGCAGCAGCGGCGGCGGCGTTGCGAAGGCCTCCGTTGCCCTGGTCGGCATCGACAACCTTCCAGTCGGCGTAGGCAAAGACTCGATCGTGGCTCTCGCTGCGGACAAGAGGCCTGGGCTGGATGACGCCTTGGCGACCTAGCTCGCGAGCTTTTTGCAAGGTACGACCGTGCTCCGAGATGTTGGCCGGGGGAGGCGAGTTGGCGCGCGACATGGGCTGGTTGGCGCGGCCGCCCCAGGTGGAAGCGCTCCGGTCGTTGGGGGAGCCATTCTCGTGGGGGAACTGGATGCGAAAGCCGTCCTCGTTAAGGAAAGGATCAGGCGAAGCAGGCTCGTCGGTCGGGGTATGGGGAGGTGTGAGGTCGGGTCGCGGGGTGAAGAGACTTGGCTGGAATTCGGTAGCGACCGGGGTCTTTGGCTGGGTCGCGGGATCGATGGCGGCTTTGTTGAAGCGTCGACTGAGCCTACTGTTGCGACCCTGAGAGGGCGCGCCAGGGAGGTTGAAGTAGATGGTCTTGGGGAGAAACCTAGGAAGCACAGGATTAGACAGTGGTCGAGCGCTGGCGGCCTTGACCGAGGGCAGCGGGCTGGATGGAGGAGGAGGATGGAGGACCAGGGCCTCGCAGGCTTAGCGCACTTACAGGGAGCAGACAAAGACGGTCATGTTGGGCTAATGCACGCAGCGAGGTTGCGTCACGATGCGTATAGAAAAGGTGGGGAGACGAGAGGAGAAGAAAAGGCAGACAACAAACAAGAGCTGCTGCTGTCGAGTTGGCGACCCAAGATGCGACGTGGATTTCCGGCCAAGTCAATGCTTTGCGAGAAGCCCAAGAGTGGCTGGCCTGGAGTGAATGCTAGCAGATCCCGTCTGACAAGTGCATGTGGAGCGATTTCCGCAAGGATATAAAGTTGAAGAGAAGAAGAGGAGGAAGAAGAAGGAAGCTCAAAGAGGCTGGTGGTTGAGGGAGATATTTGATGGTAGGCGGAGGTCGGTTCCGAATTGTGACGCGTAGAAAATTCGAGACGTAGAGAGAGAATTTGGCCTGGACAAGTTTCGGGCAGGACAAGACGGCCAAATGGAGCTGGAGGAGGCAGGACAAGAAGAACTGGAGACCAGGACTGGAGAATGGAGACTGGAGACTGGGACCGGAGCTGGGGACGGGATGGAGAGTGTGAGCGGAGCCCGGTGGAATTCTAGCCTTGGCTTGTTGGAAGCGCGATGCGATGTGATGCGATGCGCAACGTAGCAGTAGTAGTAGAGGGTGGGTGGTGCTAGGACAGCGTGGTGATGATAGAATGAGACGAGTATGAAAAGATCTGGGACGCGTGTGAGTTGAATACGTTCATATGACTGAAGCTGGTCATACGACAAAAAAAGAAGAAGAACGTCAAGTAAGGAAGGGACGTAGGACGAAGAAGGAGGATGGGAAGAAGAGGAAGGAGCTTATAGCCGCTCTCAATCCACAAGGCATGTACGGGATATGAGGTACACAAATAATGCCACACGCGGCACAGCGCAGCGTACACGGCGGAAGGGAAAAAAATTAAGATGATCAAACAAGGGAGGACGGAAGAGATCGGGTTCGGCGTCTTACTGACCAAGAGGAAAAATTTTCCCTTTCCCTTTTTTTCCTCTCCTGTGATGGGATGGGACTCCCTGACACACTTCCCGGCACAACGGTCAGCCAGCCGTCCGTGGCCTCTGCGAGTGGTGTGTGTATGATGAGTGAGGAAAACACACAGACCCCAATGGCGATAGGCAACAAATCGGGATACTACTTACAGGCGAAACGGGCGCGGCCCAGCCCAGGGGGGAATGCTAACAAGGGCTGAAAGCAGAGTCGAGGAGCCGGGGTGCTGGAGGCCCTCTGACGTAATGCTGATATCCCTTGTCGGGTTTCTTTTTCTGATTTCCTCTCGTTTTCTTCCTGTCCTTTACGGGGTGGATGGCTTTGCTTCTGATGCGAATGTCTTGCTGCTAGCTGCTGTGATGTCCCGGAATAGACGAACCGAGCGCAGACGCGGCCAGGGTGGTAATATGCGATGCGATGCGATGCGATGCGTCTATGATGTAGGCAGATATGCACGTCCAAGGCCAATAAGCAAGGCAGTGGCCGGCTAGCTGCAGACGACTGCAGCAGCAGCAGCAGCGCGCGGGCGACTAGGCAGGGCGAGACGAGGCGAGGCGATGCGAGGGGTGGTGGTAAGCGGCCTTACCAGCTACTAGGGTTTGGGGGGGTGGCGTAGCGTTAGGCCGGCCAACGTGTGCTGGGGAGACACAGAAGCCCTGGGGACTGGTTTACAAGGCAGCTGCGTCTTTGTCTGACTCTGTCTCTGGTGCGCGCGATCGATGCGATGCAAAGGCTCCACGTCGGACGGGACGGGGCTGCCACTGGGCGAGAGGCCAGGAGGGTTTGGTCCGGGGCGGTACGTGATAGCGGGCGAGGCAGAGGCACCGTGGGAAGGGACGGGAGGGGAAATAGTCAGGATTATATGGATGTCGTAGCGGTGGACGATTGCATCCCAACCCTCTGGGTCTGGGGACGGGCGAGGGATTGGCAGTGTGGAGGAAGAGGAGGGGTCGGTCGAAAACAACGCAAATAGGGATGGAGGTATGAATGGATAAGTATTCTTCAGCTGTGTCGCATAAGATGTTTTTTTGCCGCAAAGATACGGAGTACAAGGGAGCGGGATAGAGGTCGATTATGTAGGAGCTCCGGCAAGTGATTATCGTCGCAGCATTCATGCATTCATACACGGTAGGGCACGTATCAGGCCCAGATGGCATGGCACAAAAAAAGAAGAACAAGAGACACCCCCTCCTTCTCACGCACCTACAGGAACGGGCCTGCGCGTTGCCACACAGCGTGGCAGACGACGGCACGTTCCCTTGCCTTGGAGGGCGACCAAGAGGGGAGCGGGTTAGCAAGAAAGCATAATGTGACAGCAGGTGCAGCACCAAGCCCAGCTGGTGGTATGTAGTGGAGGAGGAGGAGGGGAGGGGCCGAGGATAGCTCTTGGTAGTGGGCTTGTTGGCTGCATGATTGGTTGGGCTGTGGGAGGGAGGGTTTAGGTACGGATACAGCCAAGTCCATCAGGGAGGCCCAGCTTCCATGGCTCTTCTTGGGCTCTCCTACTTCTCACTTACATAGGTATGTACTGATATTTTTATCTTGTGTCTGATATGGGTATCTTGTATCTCTCCGGCTCCTCGTTTCTCATTTACATAAATAGTAAATCCTACATTCCAACATACTGTAAATATACAAAAGAGAGAAAAGAAGAGGCACTGCCGCAGCTCCACACGGGTTCCGCCGGGTGGACTGGCTCCGCTGGCCTTTTGTCTTTTCCCTTTTCTTTCTTTTTTTTTTCCTTCCCTCACTAACAACAACCGCTGTCACAGAAACAGCACGCACACGCCCCCTGTCGCGGATAATAGGGCAGTCAGACTTTGGGGCTAGTCATAGTTTCGTCGCAATCCATGGGCGAGAACAGGACAGACACGATCATGGCTTACCAAGATCTTCTTCCCATCGTCTCCCAAACTCAGTTTCATCAAACAAGACATCTGCCCATCGTCCATCGTCCTTTTGTCTCCCCACCGAGCGCCGGGCCATAATGACCGGATCGTCCTCTCTTCTCCTCCAACCATCGCCCTACCCGGCGCCCGTCTCCACCACCCAACCCCAAGCTCCTCCTATAGGTTCCTCCTGTAGGTAATGAATACGTGCTGGTGTTGGATAGCTTCATAGTTGTATTTCCATCTGCTTCGAAGCCACGCGTTCGATCCTAGCTCCCCCTCGTCAGCTGACCATGGTGCGGGCCATCGATCGCGATGGCTTCGCTCTCCCACCCCGCTATTCCTTGCAGCTTGCTGTCTCCGTTGTGCTTCTGTACCTGTGGTTCAGTCACTGTGACCTCATTGTTATACGCACCAACCAAACGCCCTCCGCCCTATTTTCCGATCCCCATCTCTTCATCTCCAACGGCATGATGACCATCCTGTTCGGTAGCATCTGATTAGCCACGCCTGCAGCATCAAGGTTACATGAGCGGCGTTGCATTCTAGCGCAACAACTTCCCGCGCCTGTTTTCTTGTCTCTCTCACCACCATATTGCTTTCCGCCACCTGACCGTCCTGTCCCTCCTCCTGTCTTTGCCTAATACCACCACCCTCTACCTTGCTTATCCTCTCACCTGGCTGCCCTCGATGGAAACAACCAGCCTGCGTAACGTGCCTGGTTTCTGTCCAGCTGACCGTGACAAGCTTTGGCCCGGGCACCATGTCCAAGTTGCCGTTGTCGCACCTAGCTTGCGCCATTGCGTGGCGCATCATCTGACAATGTCCAGATTGGCAGTTTCACTAAGGTATGTAGATAAACCTTCTGCTCCAGCCAAACGTCACCGTGGCGCAGAGCTTCCTTTGCCACCAAACAACACCACCTGCGGAGCCTGATGCCTGATGCTGTCGCAAGGCAGTTCATGATGCGCCTCATCGTCGTGGTTGCCAAACCGTTACATCAGGGCTGGCATGTCGTGCTTCATCCATTCACATGGCACTTTCTCGGTAATACAGCATCCATCATCACCTTAGCACCAGATGGCAATCCGCGTCGGCAAATCACGCCCGCCTCAACACTACCCAGGCAGGTCAATCAATGCAAGCAACCCGTCCCCATCATGCATATTCACATGCCACGTCCCATGCATGCAGCAGATATAATGTAATGATTATCATATTTCCTGCGCCCGCCAGTGGCTGACTGGTCCGTTGCGCTGATCCGGTGGTCTGGACCGAACCCTTGTGCGGCCAATCATGTCCCTGCCGCGATTGGTGGCGGGAGCGAGTCCTTCTCCGTTGCCAGAACTGTCCTTGATTCCGCCAACTTCATCTCGTCTTGTCCTCCTCCTTTGCCGTGCATGCATGCATACATAATAATAATAATAGTATCGCGCTTCGTTTCTATGAGTCAATTCTCAACCCATGTGTCCTGGTGCAGCAACCCCTCCCCTACCAGCCTGCTACTCTTGTCCATCCATCCCGGCTGCGACAGCAGATGCAGCCTCCATTATGCCCTCGGTTCCAGCCTGCGGCCTGCTCCATCCATCCGCCCGCAACCCCAGACCGGCTTCTATCAAACTCGCGGCGCTTGATTCTGTTGTTTTTATATCACGCAATCCTCTTTTGCGACTCGGGCCCATCGGTTGGGCCGCATCGTCACGATCCTACCTCGGGCTTCCTTTTGCATTTTTTGTCCACTCATGTCCCTCGCTTCTGCCCCGTGGTCCGTCCCATTCACCCGAGTAGCCGCCGAGATGGCATATGTTTATGTATCTTGTGCCGTGGTTCATTATTATGCGGGAGGAGAGACAGGTTGCCCGGCTCCTTGCTGCCTCGTGCATGCCCGACTTGACCCGAAACAGAGAGGCCCCTGTGCCAACCTGCAGCGTAGGAACCATTTCAGTTCAGCGGCACTGGCGCAGGCGCAGGCGCAGGCACAGGCGCAGGCGCAGGCACAGGCGCAGGCACAGGATGCAGACACACACACACACACACACACACACACACACACTCACTCTCACTCTCACTCTCACTCTCACTCTCAGACACTCACGGGACGAGATCCCTCAATCCCACCCACACCTGTAGCCTGCTCAAGGTACCTGCACATGGCTGCATGTCTCCCATGTGCTTTTGCTGCGTACAACCTCGTTAGCCGTGGATACATCCCCTCCATGTGCCTCTACCTCTTGTCTCGGCACCTTCTCCAACTTGTCTGCCCCGCAACACCATCAACCACATCTCACGATGCTTCCTGTCCACTGACACGACACTAGTCCCTGTCTGCCACCGTCAGCTTGCCCTCCTATCCTCCTATCCTATCCCGCACTTATCCGCCCCCTCTCACCACTTGTCTTTGAGGTGAGGATTTTCTCCCCCCCTCTAATTTATCACTTTCCTTCTTCTCCCTTCACGGCCCCCTCATTCAACATACATCTGGGTACTTGCAGCGCCATTTTGTCATGGCTTAAGCTTTGGAGCGGCCCGGGTCCCGATGGAGCAACCAGGCTAGTTAATTGAACTGTCATCATGGTGTCGTTACTGCCTTGGTTCTTGATCCCCCTAACCGCACCCCGCACCCACGATTCGGACGGACTCGATATGTCGCCAGCCACCCTGCTAAGGTAGCTCATCCCTCCCTCCTCGCAGAGCCCCCCTAAGCCCTTCTCCACCCATCCCGAACCCTATCCGTGTGGCAAACCCTCCCAGCCTCCCCAGCACAATCAACCCATCTAGCCAGAGCTTCCCAACAAGCAATTCGCTCACTCAATCGCCGTATGTAGCCTCTAGCCCGTAGCCGTCCAGTCCGAGACCTCTGCTATTCCTCCGATGCCCATCGTGGCCTTGTGCAGCAGAGTGCCCATATCCATCTCCGCTTCCGGCGGCTGTCCTCGGCGCATGCCAGCTGCCATCCAAACGCGAGCTTACACGTTCGCTGCGCCGTGATCCGTCGAGTTGCGATTGGGCCGTCTTGCCTGCTGAGGAATTGCCGACAGCTGCACTTAAGCCCGTAGCCCGCGCCCGCCAAGCTTCCGTTACAGTCCGAGTGAGGATGGATGTGCATATGCGCTGTCGTCTCACGTCTCAGGTCCAATGGTCAGCAGGGGGCGGCGACTCGTCGAGCGCTTGGGCTTCTAGTTCCGCCAAAGCCGTACGGCCTTGTCCTTGCCCCCGCTGGCCACCTGTTGGCCGTCTGGGCTCCAGTCGCACGCCCACACCTCATCATTTGCCGGTAGGTCGTGTACCAACTTGCCGTTCGACATTGCCCACACCTTCAGGGTCGCATCTTTGGATGCCGTGGTGAGCAGCCTCGAGTCAGCCGAGAATACGGCCATGAAGACGGGCGCGACATGTCCGCGCAACGTATTGATGAATCGGCCATCCCTGGTCACGCATTAGCTCGCTCCGTGAGACGTGGCACCCGTCGATGCCCTTACCTGGCGCTCCAGATCTTGGTGTGGTTGTCCCATCCCGCACTGGCGATAAGACTCCCGTCGGGACTGAATTGCACTGCATTCACCTGCTTCTGATGGCCCGTGAGGCGCGCCACTGGTTTCGTGCCCTCGGATGGGGACCACAGGTACATGCAGCAATCATCACTGGCCGAGACAAGACGCTCTGTAACGCGGCCGTTGAACTTGGCCGCCTTCTCAAATCGCTCCTTGGACTTGGCCCGCTTCTCTTCTTCCGTAGTAGGCGTCGGCGTGTGGTCGAAAAAGCCCGTCCGTAGAGCGAAATCGGTTGATAGCGCGAGGTGGTTGACCCAGTGTGCGTGAGACGACAGTGTGTGCAGGAGAGCACCAGTCTCGGAATTCCACACCTTGACCGTCTTGTCGTGACTGGCAGTGTAAATATTTCCGGTTCCTCCCCATCGAACGCAGCTTACGCTGCTCTTGTGGCCCGACAAAACGTGCTCCGTTCGTCCTGTGTTAACCACCCATACGCGAACCGTAGCATCTTTGCTCGCGCTTGCTAACCGCGGCGTCCCGTCTCGCCAGAGGTGGTACGGCTCCCAGGCGATGCTCGTCACCCACTTGGCGTGGCCTGTGAATGGGCTGCCCATGGGCTTGCCCGTCTCAGGATCCCATATCCGCACCGACTTATCCATGCTTCCCGTCGCCAATCTCGTCGCATCCGGAGACCAGACGACGCAGAGCACCCAGTGGGTGTGGCCAGAGAGAGTGTATTTGGGGGTGCCAGTATCCGTGTCCCATATGCGGGCGGTCTTGTCGCCCGAGCCGGTGGCAAGTCGCCGTGAGCTTGCCGGGCTGAATTGCGCTGTCAGGATGGCTTCACCGTGACCTGGTATCCGATGGGCCATTCGTGTGACGGCCTGGACCTTGAACACTGCTTGGGGCTCGGCGCTGAGGGAAACTGTAGTCTCGAAGGGGTTCTCGACGCCATGGCTACGGAGAAGTTCGAGGAGATCGCTCGGCCATTGGTCGACAATAATGTCCTTGCCAGGAATATGGACGCGGAAACGGTACGGGAGGAAGTTTTCTCTCTCCTGTTGTATGTTTAGCAACCATGTCTTCCAGGAGCGGGGTCGAGTCACCTACCCTCGCAAGCAGCGTATTCAGCAGAAGCGATAGATTTCTCTCAGAGGCGTCGGCGAGGGGGACTTCCACTACGGGGATCTCGGGCTGGTCTTCGTCGCTGTCGAGGAGGAATCGGGCCTTGAAGGAGCCTGCTGGTCCGGCCGAGGCCGAGACATCTTGCTGAACTCGCGATCGCTCGAGCTCCTCTCGCCGTTGGCGTTTCGAGGGGGGCGGCACAATCGTCGCCATATTTTCTATGTCCCAGAGAACAAAACGAAAATGGCAATACAGAGGTGAGCGCGCTGGGTGGTGCAAGAGCAATTCCCATCACCAGAGTGGGCTTGAATTGACGAAACTTTTCGGTGGGGAAACTCTTATCAGATAAGCATCCCACCTTGTTGCCCTCCTTAACCTAGACCAAGCAAGTCAATAACTCGGTCAACCTCTTTTGTGTACCTATTTAGCCTTGCATTAATTCTTCTAATATGCTTAGAGGAGTGATCAAATGAGGTTCGAATACTGTGTCACTTGCATTATATCTGAATAGTCTCAGGCATGCTTGTTAGGGAAAGCTTGATTTACGTATTCCAACTCTAAAGGCAAGGCTTTTACAGAGTCTGACAGGAACAAACACCACCAAAAGCGCAGAACTGTAAAGGAAAATGAGCATCTATAAGCTGTATCGTGTATCTGGCTAAAGATCAAAACATGCAATTATATTCTGTATTCAATCAACCCCGCCGTCGAATCTGCAGACTTTTGGCTGGTAGTCTTTCCAATGCACCCATCTCCTTCACCACGCAACACGCAGCAATAACCTTGAAGCTCTGGAACTTGGCCTCAGTCCGTCCCCACTGCGCCTGCGCCCATCTCTCTTCCTCGCAACCCACCTTGAGACATGTGATACTGGACGACAGAGCTCTCTTGATTTCCTCGACGGTCCGTTCCCGCTGCGACCCGTCCTCGGCGGCCGTATCCTGCAGCCGGCGAATCATGGACTCGGCCCACTGCGCCACGTTGTTAAAGTCGTCTTTGAGACGGACCGACTTGTCGCGTTGGCGGCGCGTCTGAATCCCAGATCGGTTGAACACCGTGCCCGTGAACACCTCGAGCTCGGTAATGGTCATGGTGGCGTAGTCGGAGTACTCCAGCGTGAGGTTCCAGATGGCGTCTTCGTAGCTGCAAGTCAACGTCAGCAGGTGCATCGCCCATCCGATGGCCAGAGACAAACGCAGTGCGGAGCTTTCTGGCTTCATTATAACTTGTAGGCGGGAAAATGCTCTCTAGAATTGGCTTGAACTGCCGCTTGACGACCGTGAGAAGCCTGGTCCAAATGTCAATCGTGTCACTCCTTGCCACCTTGACATTTTCGGCCCAAATCTTCTTCTCGTCGATGGCGCGGAATAGCTTCCCAAGAATCTTATCTGAGCGGTAGTACTTGTAAACTGGCCCTGCGTTGTCATCCTCGTCTCGATTCCCGCCCGGTGGATCGTTGGCTTTATCGTCGAAAGATATCTCGCTTCGGTCATGTATGACGGTTGGCGGAGCCGGCGCAAGGCTATATCGACGGCACGTTAGCACTCGAAAACGTGCACCTTCTGGTCATCATAGGAAGCCGTGCTGGGCGTTGCCGTCTTTGACTTACAAATCAGGGCGGTATAGGCTCATCTTGATCTTTCGAAACTCTCCAATGTCCACGGGTATGCCCGTCTTGGAGTAGTCGACGCCCGCGGAGTGCATCTCGGCAAGCTTCAAACAGTCTACACAACCCTCAGCTGGTGTTTCTCGGGGTCAAGGTCATCTGTGGTACCTGGGTCCCAGGTGCCGGCGTCACGCTGGTCAGCAAGTATCTTGTGCTTGGTGGCGATGCGTCCCAGCTGGTCTGTTTCCATGAATTTGATAAAGAACTCTGTCATATCATCTCGCGTCACCGTGCGGCCAATATCCAAAGGCTTAACACGCGGGTAATCGGCGGGCGCAAAGATGCTCTGACACTGGTCCACGGCACTCGAGTCCCAAATGACTTCGAATTCGTCGCCGTCAAGGTCGCCTCCGCTAAGACAGCTTGGCAAGTCTCGTTCTCCGTGTTGTGAGAAAACCACGCAGTTTCTCAGCTGTCGCAAGGGGTGATGATTTGGAGGCACCATGTTGACTGCTAGCTGAATGTCTCCTGGATGTAGAGCAGGTGACCGTGTGACAATCATTCGCATATTGTCCAGGTTGGTGCTGCAACCGCGGATGAAGGTAGCCTCGTCAAAAGCGATGTATATCTCGCCCTCCTGGAGGTATCCCGTTTCGTCAAGAATTCCAAACAATTTCACACCTTGATGAATCGGGATTCTAGCCTTGTGCTTCAGAAGCCTCAGCTCTCTCAAGATAGTTGCTTCCACAACAGAGGCGAGAAATCCATCGTCTCTGTAGTTAATGCCCAAGGCAAAAAGACTCGTGAGGAACCTGGGAAAGCCGAGGCCATGGCCAATGTCCTGACGTGCCATGAACTTGGCCGTGTTGGCGATACTTTCCGTGACATGTTGTAAGCTCATTATTGCCCGATGCTGATGCTCGAGGAACCATTCGTGGGAGACGCCCATATCCTCCAAGATCTTGATCGTCTTGAGGCGGAAGAGAGTCAGCCTTAGTCAAGTGGCAGCAGGACAAAGAAGAGCACGGATGGCGAGTCAGCTTACCTGTTGATTCAAGAACAACGGTGTTGGCGTGCTGGCCATGTCACAAATCTCCAGATCCGCAATGTCGGAACTTTCAAATTTGATCATGGATGGACGAACGCACATGAGCCTGCCCTTCAGACAAGGGTCCAAGGCAAGCATGCCCTTTGCCGCACCCCAACGGATCTGAAAACAAGTTGGAGCCTTTTGACTTCCGATAATGCTTGACTGCATCGCTTCTATCACGCCTGGTGATATTGTGCCCACTCCGTCGCTGAAGACACGGCTGCCATCCTGTGAGTGAATGTCTGGTATCTCCATGTGCTGGATATCATGCTCGGCTAGTGATAAGGCCATAGGAGTCTCCGAGAATGCCTGGCCAATCCTCGCAGCGCATCGAGCAGGCGAATATATATTGTCGAATTTTCCGAGGTTAGAGATGACGGTAAAGTAGGATTGAAGGCGATCGCTCTCGTAGAATGTGGCCATGAACCAGGCGGAATGGCCCCGGAGGGAAGAATGGGAGAAACCGAGGAAGTTGTAGATGCGGGATGCAATCTCAATTCCCTTTTGGAATACTATTCTGAATCGGTTGTACACCAGTTCGTACGAGATGTCGTTGCTGGGAAACATGTCGCTTCCATCCTCATCGCAGAACTGCACCCGGAGGAAGTAGTCCGTGTGGTCGGGAAAGCGGCGCAGAATCCGGTTCTTGGCTTCGTAGTCGGGGCCATGCAAGGTGATGCTGGTCGGCGTGACGGTCGCCCTGTAGACTGGAACGAGATTCCGGCCCTTTGATTGCTATCATTTCATTAGAAGGCTTACTTGACTAGAAATGTAGGGATTGGAAGGCACCGTTCGGAAGGGTTTGCCGAGATTGCCCCTGATCTCCGCCTCGTTCGCGCCAAGGAGCTGGAAGAGTGCGTCGGGTGAGAATGTCGAGGGGTCGATCTCGCGACTCGGAAATGGGATTTGGGAAAAGAGTTTCCGCACAGCATCGGGCGAGATGTTGTAGTCCTGGTGATGCAGGCAGTGTTAGCAAACCACGAGAAACAGTTGTGGCATTGCGAAGGCCTTACCCGTTCTCCAGATTCATCCTTGTAGCTCTGGAATATCTTCTCTAGCAGGGCTTCGACTGTCCATGGAAGAAGGAAACCATTTCTAACCAGCGCCTCGGCTTGGTAGAGGATGCCAAATGGTACAAGATACCCCCGGACCTTCACAATTTCTTGAATCTTTGCTTTCAGATTAAGCCAACCTTGCTTCAGGTTCAGCTTCCTCTCCGGCGGACCCCGAGGGATAGAGCCTCGGTTAATGGGCAAAAAGTCGCGTTTGATGAGTCTTTGCATCGTCGTCTCAAAGTCTTTCTGCGGCGTAGATATTCGATAAATAAGAGACATGACTGGATCTGCGTAAGCAGTGCGGCGAATGTAAGGCATGACTGGATCCGCGTAAGAATCGCCATCGAGTAACAGTCCAGTCAGTCGCCTGGCCACGGTTGACTCTTGAGGATATAGTGAGGCGTCTGGCATGAGGAAAGACCTGGGAGGCTCCCATAGTGTAAGGGTGATGGTTCCTGGCGAGACCAAGATGGATTCCACGATCCTGTAAGGCATCTCAATTCGAAACTTGCCGGCCGAATTGGGGAAAGTTATGACAAGCTGCCGTTTCGCGAACTTGGCGGATGCCTCCGACACTCGCGGATGCCAGTCGGCATGGCTGTAGTAAGACAGGTCCCTTCCAACATAGTCGAGGTATCCGTACGAGATATGGTCAAAATTCAAAACACACTGCCCATCTTCCGCCTCCTTGGTGTGGCTGGTTTGTGTCAACTTAGCCACCCGAAAGCCGAAGAGGACTTGCAATACTTACTGCGCGGCTTCGGATTGCTCTTCGGCCTCCTTCTTCAGGCTGGCTAGGCGGAAAGTGTCGAGCGGCTCTTTGCTCTTCTGGCAAAGGACCCTGGAGTTTAGAATGCTGAGTCGGTGGGAGCCACGCGCTCCATAAATCTGTAAGAACATCTGCCCATCGCGCTCGTGGAGGAAGGTGACTGTCCCGAAGTCTTTCTTGCGCGGTTTCTGGCATGTCCAATGCTCGACGCCGATGTCTTTGATGTAAGGGTCGAGGTTCTCTCGCAAGCGCTGGTCTGTAAGATGGGGCGGCACGTTTCTCAGAAACACGTCCATGGCGGCCGATTCGATGGTGTGTCGAGATTAGGTTTCAGCTGGATTGGTGCCCAAGAATGGCAACGCACTGGAAGAAAAGCAACAGTCATGTGATTGGCGCTGCAGTCTTCATGGGCTGCGAATGGTGGCTGCAGCCTGCGTGTAACCTGAAGCCTTCCAGGTGACGTATTAGTGCATGGCTGATGAAATCAAGCCAAATCTGGCTTGGACACGGGCCCTTCAGTCATGGAAAGCTCCAAAACGGGCAAAACGAGCTCTTGATACTGGAGAGGGATGACTTCTACCGAATCAATAGTGAGGGCTGCGGAAGAGTAGATAGAGTACAAAGCGGATTGCTTGTCTTGCGCCCAATACGTGTCGCTCAATAGCTTACCATTCTTGGAAACATTATGGCCGATGAAGAAACGCAAACGCTTGGCAAAGGTGGCATTTGTGATAATGCCGGTATTGGGGCTCGACTGCTCTCTATCTCTCTGTGTATGTCCACGTTTGTTACCTTTGTCCGTCAACAAGCTCATTACTGGGAAGGTTTCAATGAGGAGGCAACAAAGTTATCTAAAATTAAACATGCGAGTTCTATTTCATGGGGCACAATTGATGGGGAATTCTTCTCGAATGCAAGGGACAGAGTACAAGCAACTGCATACCTTGATCATCAAGCACCTTCACCTTACGTTGTGTTCCGTTCCCATAGCGACCGCCTTTGCTGGATTTCTCCAGTTTCTGCTCCTCTCGAGAGATTAATGCCTTGAAGAAGTTCGTGATAGACAGCGAGGAATTTTACATAGTGTATCAACGATGAATATGGCAAATCGGCACATGGGCAGCCCTCGCGTTCGTGAACAGTGGCCAGGCAAGGCGCTTCTTCCCTTTACAGAAGGTCGCACTGCAGGCAGAACGAAGCCTACCAAACGGACGAGTGTGACGCTGGAGACTGACGAATGACGTGCCCCAGTACAGACACGGGCTCCAGGGTCTGCATGAATCCTGTGGGCCTCGCCGACCTTGGATACCGAGCGCAAGCTAAGAAAAAAGACTGCAGCGAGACAAGGGACGAGGTGCGTGCGACGCATAAATACACGTGCGCTGAACCCCTATGGCGAAGCAACCACTGTCCGGCTCTGTCTCGCGGCAGTCTGCCCAGTCACTAGGCTTTTGGACAATGGCTATCGTGGCGTCCCTCGTGGCCTTGCTGGCCCTCTCTGTCCAGCTTCGCCTTTCCAAGGCTGAGCCTGTCGAGGTTGTGCTCAACGTCACGGCCGTCACTGGCGGCCAAGTCGAGTCGGATTGGACCGCTCTCTTTTATGGCGACTCGCCGCTGCTTCTCGGCAACAATGGAGGCCCCGACCGCGGAGGCTTCTCTATCTACGACCTGGTGGATGAAGGCCTCCCCGAGATTGCCTCCGTTTACACAGGGCGCACGAAGCTGCTCACGACCGTCTACGGTATCGACGACAAGGACTATCTGGTTACCATTGCTCAGCCCTCCTCTCTGATCCGCGCGTTTGAGCTGCCAAGTCTCCAGGAGGCCGAGGGGCTTTCCTACAAACAGCTGGGCGATTGGTCGGCGCTCTGTGCATGGAAGAGCAAGACCGGTAACCAGTACCTTTACCTCTCTGGCAAAAAGCAAGCCGTACAATACTTGGTGCGGTCGCGAGAGGACAATCTTGAGCTTGTCCAGGTAGGTCCTGCATTCCGTGCAACGGGCCAGTGTTGCTGAGCGATACAGGTCCAAATGTTTGATCTCCCCTGGGAAGTGTCCGGGTGTGCTGCGTCTTCTTCGTTGTCCAAACTATTATTGAGCCTGGATGATATGGAGACCATCTATTCTATCCCTCTCGCCGAATCCACCGGCACTCCTGAGATTTCTACGTTCGGCAAGGCTGGAGATGCCATCACCAGCCTGGGAATTTATGTAGCCGACAACACCGACTACATCCTCGTGAGCTACGAGTCCTCGATTGCGGTATATAGCCAAGAGTTTGAGCTTCTTGGAACCTTGGCTATATCCGGCATCGAAGACATCGAAATCCAAGGACTCAGTGTTTACCAAGCTGCGAATCCTTCGTACCCCGAAGGCGCTATTGTTTTTGCTGGGGAGGGAGATGACTTCCTCGGGTTCGGAGCTGCTTCTCTCGCCGGCGCTCTGACAGATCTCGGCATCGAGCCCGACACAGCGTATGACCCTCGCAAGCTGAGGAGCTGCCCAAAGAAGTCACCGATTTGCGGCGAATGCGGATCGAACGGGTACTGCCGTGATGACGAGGGCGGAACGACATGCGAGTGCTTCGCTGGTTTCGCTGGGGAGAAGTGCGGAGAGACTACTTGCACAGCAGACTGCTCTGGTCATGGGCAGTGCATTGGCCCAAACATCTGTTCTTGCGACGCCGGCTGGGGCGGTTTGCACTGCTCATTCATCCTCGTTGAGCCAGTCACTGAGACGGACGAGAATGGTGGCGACGGCGATGACCCTGCCATCTGGGTCTCTCCCGTTTCACCCGAGCTGTCTCTCGTCATCACTACAGTCAAGTCCGAGGAAGGCGCTGGGCTGGGAGTGTTTGATCTTGCTGGACATCTCGTGTACCACTTTGAAGCGGGCGAGCCAAACAACGTCGACATGATCTACGGCTTCCAGGCCGGCAACCGCACAATCGACCTTGCCTTTGCGGCTTGCCGTGCAGACGACACACTTTGGTGAGTAATCCCGATTGCGGTGAGAGGCAAGCAAGATGGCTGACTTTGAGAAGCCTTTTTGAGATGCAGCCCAACGGCACGCTGGTGGACATAGCCGGCGGCATCCAGCCAGTCGAAGAAGACTACGAAGTCTACGGCTCGTGCGTTTACCGTTCTCCCACTACTGGAAAGCAGTATCTCTTTGTCAACGAGAAGTCGGCTCGCTACCTACAATACGAATTAACCTCCACGGCTGACGGCACGCTTGAGACGACCCTAGTGAGGGACTTTGTTGGTGGCAGCGGTGGACAGGTCGAGGGGTGCGTTACAGACGAAGAGAACGGCTGGCTGTTCCTCGGCGAGGAGCCCTCTGCTCTTTGGAGATATCCCGCCGAGCCTGATTCGACCGAGGAGCGATTCTTGGTCGCTCAAGTCGGCGATGGAGAGATCCACGGTGACGTTGAGGGTGTCACGATTGTTCTTGGTAAAACGCGCGAGGAGGGATTCGTCCTCGTTTCTTGCCAAGGTGTCAGCGGGTACAACATCTACCGCCGCGCAGAGCCTCACGAGTTCATCGGGACATTCACACTTTCCGACTCTGCCGACGGCCAGATCGACCACGTCACCAACACGGATGGCATCACGGCCATCGGGAGGAGCCTTGGCCCTGCTTTCCCTCTTGGCCTCTTTGTCACGCACGATGATGCTAACGAGCGGCCGGACGGCTCGACGAGTAGCCTGGCGAGCTTCAAGTTTGCTCGTCTGGAGGATATTCTTGGGGCTGATGCTATCAAGGAGCTCGGCTTGATGGAGGAGGTGGATGCGGATTGGGATCCCCGAGCATTTCTGCGGTGATGCTCCGGTGCGAAAATTCATAAGATATAACATGTATTAAGCAGGTGATCTTTTGCTTCTAAAAGCCACGCTCTCCCTTCCATGTCCTTGTCTATGGTCACTACCATGGGACCTCGCCGCCAAGATACTTGTTCGGTGAGGGGGAATTCTCAAATCCCGGCACGCGGACGTCCAAGAATTGACCGTTGGACTCCTTGTCCGCCTTGTTAATAATATTCAGACAAGCTTTTACAGAAACGTTGACTTCGAGGTCGGCGATAGAACCACCACCCAGTTCCGTCTTAACCCACTACACATTGTTAGCTAAAATCCACAATGACTGACGACCGTATTGTGCACTCACCCCGGGAGAAATGGAAATAACGGTGAATCCCTCCTTGCCAAGAGACAGGGCATACTGTTTCGTCAACATGTTGAGCGCAGCCTTGGTGATTGTGTACGCCGGAACCGGTACATGGCTGTAGCCAGGGGCCAAGGCGATGGAGCCAACCGTGGATGAACTGTCGAGATGAGCTTTTGGTGGGAAGTATGGAGGGATGGGCTTACACATTGACAACTTTCTTGAGGCTTCCCTTCCGCAACAATGGGAGCATCGCGCTGGTGACGAGGTGCGCGCTCGTCACATTTGTGCGGAATGTAGACTCGAGGACATCGCTTGCAGAATCAGCGCCATCTCTCGTCTCTGGACCCGGTGAAACGCTTACACTTCCATTGTTTCGATGCCATTTAGAGTAAAAGGCTGCGCGCCAACATTATTGATGACGACATCCAATCCTCTGCCACCCAGTGACTCCTCAACCGTCGCGGCAGCCTTCTTGACGCTCTCGGCATCCGTGACATCGGCCTTGACGACTTGTACACGGCCTTGCGAGCTGGCTACCACCTTGTTCAGCTCTTCTGAGTCGGAGCGAACAACAGCAAAGATGATGGAGATGTCAGATGCCGGTCTGGAAACGAGCTCCTTGACCAGGCCCAGACCCAGTCCCGACGGCTTCGAGGTGCCAGTGATGAAGTAGGATGCCATATTTCGCAATCGATGTGAAGCGGCTGTTTGATTAATGAGCCACGAGTTTCGAGGATACACTTGGCATTTAATAGAGGCATGAGTGTATGGATTCTGGCGGAGGGGAGTCTTAAAACCGTTCTGATGTCTTCGTTAATTCCGTTAAGCCCGATGCACATGGTCAGGCTAGTAGAAGATATCATTTCGCCGAGCAGCCCTCTGCCACCCATGCCGTGAGCCACGGCGCGGTTTGTTAGGAATTTACTGTCCGGTGTTGTTGAAACAGTGCTGCATGGCCGACTGCCTCCTCGATGACCACTCATAGCTACCATGTCCTCCATAGATTCTTTCCAAAACCACAGTGGGTCGACGAAAGCAATCACCCTTGCAAGTGAGAAGGCCAGAGACTGCTAACTTCGTCTATCCACTCACTGTATCATCATCTTACTGGCATGGCAAAAGTTCTCAGACCCGCAGACGCCATGTAACCAACCCCATCACATCTATCCCCTGTTTGCAGCTAGCAAGCCGACAATTAGACAACGACGATACATGCAGCTGATACCCCCAGTCATGATCCTGGAGCAGTCGAATTAGGCCATGACAAAAGTTCCGCCCCTTATAAAGTGTCAAGAGATGAGGGATTATCTTCTCTTCACTTCACACAAACACCATCCTCGCAACAATGAAGACGTCTTGGGTCGTGCTGCTGTTCGCAGCCAGAAATGCCCTCGCAGATGTGTTTCCACCACCTCGTGGCCCTTATGCGGTGCAATGGACCAGCTCCGAGCTTGTTGACGAGTCCCGTCTGGATCCGTTCAACGGCACTCATCTGAGACGGATCATGGTTTCTCACTTTACTCCCATTGAGCATGAGCACTGTCAAGCTCAGACAGTTCCATACATGCCAGCTCAAGTTGCAGCACTAGAGGATGCTATTCTTGTAGAATACCTCGGCGGCGTGTACTGGCCAGAAGGAGTGCTAGCCGGCCTCGAGATTCAGACTTGCCGCGCGACTTGCAACACCACATCGAAACAAGACTTCCCGACAATCCTGCTTGGATCTGGCCTCAACACCACCCGGCTCTTCTACTCGGCAACAGCACAGCAGCTGGCAAGTATGGGATATAGGGTTATCACCATGGATCATCCGTATGAGACGGACGTCGTCTTGTTTCCCAATGGCGACATTATCTTCAGCGCGCTGGGCCCTGTAAGCCCAAACAACACAGCTCCTCTAGAATTTGCCTTGGACGTACGCACACAGGACGTGACGTTTGTGCTGGACGCCTTCAACATTTCAAAAACAACCTACCTGGGGCATTCCTTTGGGGGGCATCAGCAGCAGCCGCAATGAGAAACGAAACACGCATCGCTGGAGGCCTTAATCTGGATGGTGGACTCTGGGGAGACGTGCAGTATACAGGAGTAGAGCGGCCGTTCTTGGTGGTCGGGTCAATGGACCATAACAGTACCACGGATGAGAGCTGGTCCAGCTTCTTTGATGCGATGGACGAGAAGCATTCTGAAGTGTGGCTAAAGGAGCTCAGTGTTCGGGGTGCTCTTCATGGTTCCTATTGCGACTTTTCTCTGATAGGAGACGTCACAGGTTTACGGGAGAACCAAGACCTAGAACAGTTCTTCTTTGGAACAATTACTGGCGAACGGGTGATGGAGGTGATGAGGGAGTATATATCAGATTATGTGGACTTTACTCTTGGGGGGAGTGACGAAGGATTCTTAGCTGGGCCATCCTCTGATTTCCCGGAAGTCGAGTTTCTAAGATAGGTCCAGGGCATTCCAGAATGATACTCATTGCTATTCGCCTGTAGTTAGCAGGGGAGCAAGTTTGTAGCCTGATGCCAGTTGCAGGCATGGCTCTCTAATCGTGACAAAGGAATTCATGAAGTATATTATGAAGTAAAGACTGTTGAGATATAAGCTGAGAGTTGTTAAACATGGCTAGATTAGCCCTGGTATCATTGAGTGGTGTACTTATCCTGAAAGTGATGCTTCTTACTGGGCTGTCACGCTCAGAATGGGCTCAAACCCTGGGTCTCCCTTGCTCATTGCCCTCTGGTAGCACTCTCTTTCCCCTACTCTCTTTAGAAAAGCGGCGATGGCCGGGTACTTTTCCAAACTATAAGGGAAGAAGAGCCGCATAGTCGACAAGGAGAAGACAATCATGATGTCTGCGGCCGTAAACTCTTCTCCAGCGAGCCAAGGGTGTTTGGAAAGACGCTCTTCAAGGATGGAAAATCCCTTTTCGAAACTTGCCCTTGCGAACCGCGTGGCAAATGCGTCCTCGGGCACTTCCAGCCGCTTGATGAGCAGGTTCTGCAGCAGCATAGGTTGGAAATATCCGTTGCAAAAGTGCAGATAATAGAGGTAATCGGCGTAGTTATCCGCCGTGGAAGGGATTGAAAGCTTTCCTTGGCCGTATTTGTTGAGGATGTACTCGACAATGGCACCCGACTCTGGCAAGGTTACGTCTCCATCCTGTATGATAGGCGCGGATCCCGCGGGATGGCTGCAGAATTGTCAGGTAAAAGGGAGAGATGAGAGTAGTTATTTTCTTACAGCGCCTTGTACTCTGGCGGGCTCATTTTCGTCACAGGGTCCCGTTGGTATGTCTTGAGTTCATACTCGAGGCCCAGCTCCTCACAGAGCCAGACAATGCGCTCCGACTGCGCACGTTGAAGATGGTGAACGACGAGCATTATTGTAGAGGATGTATTGCAAAGACAAATATGTGTTCATAGACGTTGGGGATACGGAAACTCCAAGTCACGGCTTAAATACTGGCGGCGACCGGACTTAGGAGTTATGGATGGAGTCGTGGGATTCTCGGATGGGGCTTATGTTGCGCAACCTTGGCCAGGAACCCTGACAGGTCGTATCTTTGAGTCACAGTCTCACAGGTCAGACGGAAGGGAAACGCGAATAGCTAGAATGTGAGATGACGTGAGTCAAATTGCTCCTCAAAAGTCATGCAGGTTGCTATCGCATGATGTGCGTTGGAGATTGCTCATGGCAATTGAACAAGGCTAATATCGAATTGATGGTTGGATATTCATCGCAAAATCGTTATTCACTACAACTTAAATGTTGGACGGCTTCCACCCTCCTTCTGCCTCAAAGATCTCTCCCACCGCCTTTGCAACAGCCAGCAAATGCCTATCGTAGTACCGAGGCGCAACAAGCGACAGACCGATGGGCATGCCGTTCTCACCCGCAAAGCCCGGGACATTGACAACGGGAGTATGTAGAGCCTGAAATCTTCGATCAGCAACACAATCTTAGCATCGGGATTGCTCCATGCTTACCGTCCAAATACCGTTGAAAGCCGCGCTTCCCGTGCTTACTAGTCCCTTGGGCGCCTCGTCGGGCACGCTGGGAACGAGGACAGCATCGTACTGACGCAGCATGTCGTCAACTACCGGCCGCGCTGCTGCAATGTCGTCAAAGGCCTTGAGCTGCGCGGCTCTGGAAATCTTGAGCACATTGTCCACCTGGCCAATGAGCTGATCTGAGATTTGGTCCTTGGCTAGCCTGTATTCGGGCAAGAATGCTGTCCGTCCGTCAGACTGAATGACGGTCGCGTGCCATTCTGGTAGGGCCTGCAGAGACTCGGGAAACTCCATCTCCTCCACGGTGGCGCCGTGTGCGCGGAGAAGCTCCGTACCCTTCTCCATGGCTGCCTTGAGGCCCGGGCCGGCCTTGGGCCAGATCATGGTCTTGCATACGGCGATGCGGGCGCCCTTGACGGTGAAGGCTGGGTTGGGGGGCTGGTCGTCTTCAAGCGCAAAGACTTGGCAGAGGAGGTCGAGGTCGGCGGCGCTGCGGGCATAGAGGCCCAGCGTGTCGAGGATGAGCGAGTAAATCTTCTGCCCGTCTCTGGAGATGGCGTTCCAGGTGGGCTTCATGGCGTAGATGCCGTTGTAGGAGCCTGGTCGGATGGTGCTGCCGCCAGTCTGCGTGCCGAGACTGATGGGGGCCTGGAAGTCGCCGACGACGGCGCCGGAGCCGGATGAGGAGCCACCCGGCGTACGCGTGCTGTCGTGAGGGTTAGTTGCTACGCCGCCTGTCGTGGTGGCGGCAAATTCGGTGGTTGTCGTCTTGCCCAGGATGAGGGCGCCGGCTTGGCGGAGGATGATGATGGACGAAGCGTCAACCTTGGGCGCGTCATCCTTGTAGACAGGAGAGCCGTGCTGTGTGGGCATGTCTGTATTATCTGTCAATTACTACTGTTCCCAGAATCATGAATGCAACGTACCCTTTGTGTAGATGATGTCCTTGACAGCGATGGCGACACCATGAAGAGGGCCGCGCTTGTCGGCGGGAACCTGATCGAGCTTCCTGGCCTCTGCCAGAACCAACTCCGGGTTCAGATACTCCCAGCCCTTGACGACGGGGTCGCGCTCTGCGATGCGACCCAGCAGCGACTGGGCATACTGCTCGACGGACAGCTTGCCGCTCTTGATGCTGGCGACGACCTCGGTCGCCGTGAGTCTATAGGGAGGGACTTCCATTTTTCTCTTGTCTTCTGCAGTGGCTGGGTTTGATGATTATTTCCACGAGTTGAAAGAAATAGAGGCGGAATGCATTCATGAGGGCCGGGTAGGAAATAGAGGGCATCTCGGGTGTCCATCTTTGCCGCCATCGGCAATCGGGTTCTAGTGAGCCGATGGAGATGATTGACCCGTTCTCCACGATGGACGATGACTGCGCCGGGACCACTGATAAGCGCAATCGACCCTCTGGACGATAGCAGAGGAGGCACGATTGGCCGGGCCTTAGGTAAAAGTCCGAATCAGTGTGGTGGATCTAGACGGTCCACTAGTTGAAGCATGTTCAAGCATAAATGACCAATTTACGCGGTAGCCAAGTGAAGGCGGATGGGACACACGATATTCATTAAGGGTGTCGAGGGACAGCGTTGGTTGACGGCTTAGAGGAGGGATGGAGATGGTAGGCGAGACATGCACAGGATATGAGGACCACAAAGTTATAGACGGGGTCTCAATTCTATTCAATGTAGCGGGTATATAGTATAATGCCTGGTACCAGGCGCATATTATCATCATTCAGCTATCGGCATCAGTCTCGTCACCTTAGTTGCCGTACTTCTCGTCCTTGGAATCAATGGGAACCTTTTCGCTCTCCTCAGCCTCGATAGGAGGTGTCGCAGACTGGGCGTACAAGGCACCGCCCTCACCCTCATCCTCGTAGAAGCCCTCACGTCCCTCCAGGGCCAGCCACTCGCGCTCCATCGGGGTGGACTCTCGTCCGGCGGGGAAGACCCTCAATTTGAAGATGTGCACACCGATCAAGTACACGACCGAGGCAGTGACAAAAGTCAGAACCCAGCCCATCATGTACATGTAGCGGGCGGCGTCGCTGATGAGCTGCGGCTGGTACTGCCCGATGAGGCCGGGGATACCCATGGTGGTTCCCAACAGCCAAGCGATGGAGCCGATCCAGTTGACGCCGGACCAGAACCAGTACAGGCTACCCTTGGATCCGTCGTAGCACGAGGGGACGTGGATGTTGCCCTTGCGGACGTAGAAGTAGTCGATGATGATGACGGCGCACAGGGGAGCCATGAAGATGTTGTAGCTTCCGAGGAAGGAGAGGAAGGCGGTTGCGCTGGCAATCAGGTGCCAGGGCTGGACAACGACTCCGAGCACGGCGCACAGGATCTGTCCGCGGCGAATGGTGAGGTATCGGGGGAACAGGCCCGTCATGTCGGCGCCAAAGGGGAGCGAGTTGGCGCCGAAGTTGGTGGCAAAGACACCGAGCAGGAAAGCGGTGGCGATGACGAAGACGGCCGCACGGCTACCAGCGGACCAGTAGTGGTCGAGGAAGGCGTTGAGGAGATCCCAGATGTTCCAGTAGGCCTCGCCCCAGACCGCCTGCATGGACGTGGTGGAGGCGAGACCGAGGAAGAAGACGAGGACGCCGGAGAAGAAGACGGTGGCGCCCTGGAGAAGGCCGGCGTCGCGGGGCTTCTTGCAGTATCGGGCCAGGTCGGGCTGGTTGACCAACATGGGGGAGAGGCCACCCATGATGACGTTGATGCCGGACATGATACTCCAGCCGAGGGGGGTCACCGAGGCGGCAGTCTCACCGGCGGTAGAGGCGGAGTCGATGCCGCTGAGACCACCTCCAGCAGCCATGCACCATCCGAAGAGGGCGAAGGTAGCAATGGGCATGGTGATTCCCTTGACGGTGAAGAGGTAGTTGATGTGTCTAGGGTGCACCCACATCTGTCAGGTCGTTAGCATTCATGTTTTTTTCCTTTTCGGCGGGGGTGTGCCAGGACTAGGGACGTACGAAGGGGAACTCGAGGATCCAGACAATGAAAAAGGCCAAGAGCGTCCTGGAGCTGATGACGGTGGTGAGTGCGTTGGGGAAGTTGACCCAGCTGCTGCCAAAGAGGCACCGGAACATGACGGAGAGAATCTGGGCGCCGTAGTAGGTCTGGATGCCGTACCAGATGATGCAGACCATGGCGCGGATGAAGACGAAGAAGTAGGCGCCGTACATGCCCATGCTGGAGCGGGCGAGGACGGGGCTATCACATCATTAGAGGAGGAGGAGGTAGGGGAGTGTTGGGGATGCTTACAATCCGATGTGGTACATGGCGCCGGGTCGAGCCATGAGGACGACAATGACGGCTGCGAGCAAGGATCCGAGAATGCATGATGCAAAGGACTGCTGCCAGGTCTGTAATATTATTAGCACATGTGGTTGATGCTGTGGTGAGGTGGGAGGTCATACGAGACCGGTCGCAATGAGGGCAGAAGCCGTGTTCCAGCCCGTCAAGCTAAACTTGTTGGAGAACCAATACATGGGCATATCGTACCTATGTCAAGATTAGAAGACGATAAAAAAAATATTAAAAAAAAAGTCAATTGCAGCAGTGTACTTACCAATCCCATGTTCGGTGCTCAGGAGGCGTCGGCTCGAGGTCCTTGTTGGACCATCGCGCGTTGCCAACCTGGGTGCGGCCCTCGATTGTCTCGGGGACCTTGACGAAGTTGACAAAGGCTTCCTTGGACTGGAAGGGGGCGACAATGTCGCTGCCGGAGGGGAAGCGAACCATGGCGAAGTCTGGTGGGATGAGGAGAGGATTGTCTGCAGACTGACGACGAGATCCGTGGCGAAGGGGGGGGAAAGAGGATGGACGTCGGGAACGCGCGGTGTGGTATTATATTAAAACAAAGACGCCAATCTCGCTGCGAGCTTGAGCCGTTGCATCCCCGCAATGTCTGATCCGGACAGCTGGGAACAGGCGTGCGCGCGCATCGGTTGCTTTCTGGCCGACCATGATTCGAGATGCATGATCCATGGGCCAAGGGCAGGGTAAGTTGTAGGTTGGAGGCTGGCAGGGCGTCTTGGTTACTGGTCTGGGCCGAGATAAGGAAAGCCCACCCAGGTGCCAGTGGGACCCGACCCCCCCGACCCGTCGCCGCCCGCATCCACAGCAGCCGCTACAGGCCCCCTCCCCTACACCATCCCCTATAGAGCCTGGGATGAGATCGCCTCAAGATAAGGCTATTCAGGACGTCGACCCACCGCTTATCTTTGCTTGGCTTATCTGCCCTTGTCACCAAGCTTCTTCGGGTCCAAAATACCGATCAGCTTGGAGGAGAAGAGGAGATGAGGAGACGAGGAGGCCGCTGCTTTTGGATCAAGAGAGAGAGACATGTCTTCATGACGCACGGTGCTGACGTTGACGCTGAGGTGCATGCGTCCACCCTCACTCGGCAAACTCCATCTCCATCCATCTCCATCTCCATCTGCAGCTCTCCTCTCCTCTCCTCTTCATCGGAACTGCGCAAACCGCCCCTACCGTCGACCCTGGCGACCCTGGCCAGATTGCACCCTCCCCAAGCCAGACCTGCTCGAGTCTGTCGGAACAAACGCATCCTGAGAAGCGGGACGAGTCAGTCGGCAGCCGGCCAGCCATGTCCTCCAACCATGACAGCCCTACGAGCCCCTTGACTCACCCTGCAAGCAACCGCGCCGACGCTGCTGGCAACATGTCGTCCTTCTCCGCTGCGGCGGGACCCCCACGGAAGACTCGCGTGGCCTTGGCCTGCAAACGGTGTAAGCGGAGGAAGCAACGGGTAAGGGCCGCTAGACCAACCATCCAACCGCCCGGCCGGGTCGACATGCGCATGCCATTCGTGGTCTGGATGCTGATCTCACCTTGTGTGTGTGTGTCCTAGTGCGACGGTGCTCATCCCGTGTGTAAATCCTGCGATCGGGCCGGTACTCCTTGCATCTATGAGAGGACCGTCCGGCCACAGTATCCAGGAGGCAAGACTCTGTAAGTGCCGGTACACCACCATGATAGGACATCAGCTAATTGATCATGCCAAGATACATCAATGCCTTGGAAGAGAGGATAGCCTTCCTGGAAGCCAGGCTGCCTGCCTATGCCGAGGACCATTTCGGCGGTGCGCCATCCAGCAGCGTCCCCAGCAGCAATGGCAACTTCAGGCCCCGTCTGGACTCGTCTTCCTCGCATCGAGACTCTGCCTCGGAGGACGTCGACCATGACGATCGAAACTCCATCATCGACGGCGTCGCCTACCTCTCGCTGTGCGCCTCAGGCACGACCGGCAACGCCCCGGAGCCCTACTATCTCGGCTCCAGCTCGGGCGCCGCCATCGCCAGGATGATACAGAGCTCCATCTTCCGCAACCCAGGCCGCCGTGCCATTGCCCACGGCATCCGGTCGGCGCATGCTCGCCAGCCCGACCCCGTGGGCACACACGCCGCCTCCTCCTCCATCTCGACGCACTCGACGCTCGCCCAGGACTCGTCCTTTGAGTTCCCCCACCGCGAGCAGGCCAGGCGCCTCTTTGACGTCTTCTTTGACCGCATGCACACGCGGTGGCCCTTCCTCGACAGGAAGGCCTACTCTGCCCTCTTCGAGGCCCAGTACACCAACCAGGGATCCATGCCCATCACGGAGCGCAGCATCATGCATCTCATCTACGCCATTGCCGCGCGCTTCCTGCAGCTGACGCAGAAGAACTCGGGCGTCGACTCGGAAAAGCACCTGCTCGCCGCCATCGAGCCCATGGACTACATCCTGGAGCAGCACAACCTCGCCACGGTGCAGTTTCTGTTGCTGCTGGCGGTGCACGGTCAGCGGTCGCCCTATGGCGCTGGCGCCTGGAGCCAGGTGAGGTATGCCGTGTCTCTGTGCATAGAGCTGGGGCTGCATCGCGAGCGGAAGGCACATGCAGGGCAGAATGCTCGCGACGTCGAGATACGGCGCAGAGCATTCTGGTCGTGCTATTGCCTCGACCGGGGAACCAGTGTAATACTAGGCAGGGCATTCGCTATTGGTGATCGAGATATTAACGTCTCTGTAAGTCATTTCCCTGCATTTGCATCGATCTGGCACTATCGAGACATCCCTATGCCAGGAACGTGTCGATAGATAGATCCGGCGTTGCTAACATGGACAGCTACCAAACCCGAGCCTCGAGTTCTGGGACCTCACGCACGCCGAGCCCCCTCACACGCACACCAAGCCCTGGTGCAACGTCGAGCCCTTCATCCACATCATCAACCTGGAGCGCATCCTGTCCCGCATCCACCGCACCATGTTCCGCGTTGACAAGGACGTCTTCGCCGGCAGCCCGGAGTCCAAGGCGCGCCTCGTGGACAAGATGACGGAGATGCGCAGCGACCTCGAAACCTGGATACAGACGGTCCCGCAGCTGCCCAAGGGCTTCAACAAGATTACGTGGCTGTACGACCCGGAGAGTGCGAGCCACGACTCGCAAGACTATTTCAACCTGTAAGTCAATGCGTTGTGCATCGTGGGCCCGTTTATTAACCTCGCCGATAGTCAGTACCACAAGTCGATCCTCATGCTCTTCACGGTCCTACTTCCGAGCCTGCCGCCGACGGACCCCCGGTTCATCACGGCGGCGCGCTCGGCTGCCTGCGTCTGCATCGCGTACAAGCGGCTGAACCAGACCAAGACGCTCACCTACACCATGATATCGCTGCACAGCTGCTTCGTGGCGGGGCTGACGCTCGTGTACTGCCTGTGGCGAGACCGCACGCTCTTCAGCTACGACGTGTTTGAGGCAACGCAGGCATGCTCCCAGAGCCTCACCATCTTCGGAGAGAAGTGGTCGGGCGCCGTCAAGTACCGCGACATCTTTGACGCCCTGTCGGCGAGCCTGTTCAAGACGCTCGTCAACCCGATTGGACTTGACAGTGGCGCCGGCTTAGGCTTGGGAGGCAATGGTGCTGGCAGACCGTTGAAGGCCAAGTTTGACAAGGGTCCCAGCCCGACAGCCTCGGCGTCTCCCGAGGGGCTGGTGGGAGATGCGCCAGCCGTGGAGCCCAGCATGAGCGAGTTGGTCTCGGACGCCGTCAAGGAGGCCTTTATGGAGGTGGACGAGGAAGCGCCTGGTGGATGGCAGGGCTGGCGCATGTGGAACGAGATGCTGGGCGACAACTCCAATGCCCCGGAAATGCCCAGATATTCCGACACGCCCTCCTGGCCGGACATGGACAGCTGCGACTTCAAGGACGCGGGCATGATGCAGACGCCTCAGTACAACCCTATGGGTACCAACGACTGGCATTTCGGCAATATGTAGGCGACAATCTAGACAAAATTTTACACGGTTCTTCGTTTTATTTTATTTTTAAATCATTTTCATCATTTTTATTATTATTTATCTGTGTCATAAACTATCTCGTAGTATTTGTTATGCCAGCTTGCCCTTCTTGTAAGGGAACTGCTCGCGGAAGGACTGGGCAATCTCGGTCCTCGTGGCGACCCAGACGCCCTCCTTGGCGGCAATGTACTCGACAAAGTCCTTGAGGGCCTTGTAGCGTCCCGGGCGGCCGATGATGCGGCAGTGCAGGCCAATGGTCATCATCTTGGGCTGGCCGGCCTCGCCCTCCTCGTAGAGGATGTCGAAGGCGTTCTGGAGGTGCTCGTAGAAGCCGCGCGAGTCGCGGAAGCCCGTGACGACGCCAAACTTGAAGTCGTTGCAGTCGTAGCTGTAGGGGACCATGAGGCAGCCCTTGGGCTCGGCCGCGTCGCGCTCCATGGGCAGGTCGGTCCAGTAGGGGACGTCGTCAGCGTACGTGTCGCTGGCCCAGAGCAGCTCCTCGCCCATCTCCTCGTAGACCTTGGGGATGAGGCTGCGCGAGTGCGGCGAGGGGCGGCCGTAGTACCAGCCCTTGGGGGCGTAGCCCGTCAGCTTCTTGAGGCTCTCGATGCCCTTCTTGATGTACTCGCGCTCCTTGTCGACGGACCAGTCGTGGTGGTCGACCCAGCGGTAGGCGTGCGAGGCGACGTCGTGGCCCTCCTCGACGCACCGCGTCGCCACCTCGGGCTGCTGCTCGACGGCCTGCGCGACGGCGTAGAGCGTGAACTTCATCTTGTGGTCGTTGAAGAGCTTGAAGAGGCGCCAGAAGCCCACGCGCGACCCGTACTCGTACTCGGACTCGGCGTTGTAGTTGCGCTCGTTGATGCGCGGGAGCCCGGGGTGCTCGCGGAGGTTGGTCTCGTCAACGCCGTCGCCGCTGAGGACGGAGCGCTCGCCGCCCTGCGCGTTGTCAGTGGGAGAAGGCGGGCATATCGCGTGCAAGACTAACCTCCTCGTAGTTGATGACAAAGGAGACGGCAATCTTGGCGCCGTTGGGCCACTTCAGACCCTCGAGACCCTTCTCTCCATAGCCCTTGAAGTCACGGGCGAAGCCGTAGTCGGGGTGAGGGTGGTATGCTTCAGGCATTGTGATGGCGGGGAATACGATGCAGCTGGGTTGCTAATACCAGTACAGAGACGACCTGCTGGAGCTGTCATTCTGGTTAAATACTGCCCAATTCCCCTCCGCTCGTCGGCAGATTGCGACCCGTCGGCCTCTGGACGCAACGCAGCCGAAACCATCCGGATAAGAGCAGCCAGTTTCGGTAGTCCTGACCCCGATAAGCTCCTCCCCGTCTGACAGAAAGCAACATGTACAACGACACCCCACAGCGTAGCCATGCAAACGGAGTGCGTGCTGGCTGTTATCGCCCCGCCATGGCCATGGTTGGTCAGGGTTCCTCGTTGACATGCCGTGGAGGGGTTGCAAACATGTGGGGTGAGAAGCGAGTTTGCGGGGCGACCCGGTCGACGATAAGCAACGACGAGATGAAGACGGACGAATAGGAGAAAGACGGTCTTTGTGTTGGCGGCCTGGGCGGGCATGGTCATGGCAAGAGAGTTGTGGCGCGTGGGTTTGGCGAGTCATGAGGAGAGGGGGATGGCAGAGTTGCGAAAAGTGTCATGACTTCATTATGTCAATGTATCAAAGCAGCTACAATGACTGGTCCTTCTATGCCCTGCCCACCTACGCCGGTCTATGCAAGAAATGATACATGCAATCTATGCAACCTTCGGACTGGCTTCCGACTCCTTTTCGGCCTCCTTTTCAGTACTCAAGATGCCCTTCTCCACATCGACGGGACCCTCGCTCTTGTTGCCAGAGTCGGAGCTGTCCGTCTCGTCTACCTTTCGGGCCTCGTCCTGCTTCGGCTTGGCCTTGAGGCTCGTGTTGCCGATCCAGATGGTCAGGACCACGCTGAGCCCGGAGCAGGCCGTGTAAAAGGCGAAGATGTAATGCAGGCCCTGCATGTAGACGTGCAGGATGCGCTCCCTGTCTTGCGCCGAGATGTCCATGTTCCCGAGGTCGTAGGTCGAGGACGTCAGCTGGGTAATCATGTCCTGGGTGATGGCACCGGTGCCGGCGAGCCGAGTGCTCAGCGTGTTGGAGAGGATGACGCCCGAGATGACGAGCCCAAAGGCGCCTCCGATGGTTCGTATGTAGTTTCGCAGTCCCGTCGTGACGGCGCGGTCCTCGCTGCGGCTGTTGGCGTACATTCCGACGAGCGTCGGCTGCAGCGTGAAACCAATGCCGCAACCCTCGACAATGAGGGTGCCGATCATGGGACCAAGATGCGTCCCCTGGTCAAAGTCGAGCGTGAGGCCGTTTCCCAGCGTCCACAGGGTGAAGCCAACGAGTACGCAGTGCATGTAGCTGCCAACACGAGCCATGTACTGGCCAGAGAGAATCGAGGTGAAGGACGAGGGGATGATGACGGCCAGGATGAGGGCGCCGGCAACGAGAGCCGAGTAGCCCAGGACGCTCTGGAAATACAGAGGCAGGTAGAAGAAGTTGCCAAAGTAGGCCAGGCCGGTGAGGAAGGACTGCAGGTAGAGGGCCCAGCAGTGCGGCGCGCGGTACAGGCGCAGGGGCATGATGGGCAGCTTGGCCAGCTTCCACTCGTAGAGGACGAAGAGCAGCATGAGGACGGCGCCGACGGCAATGGTGGAGATGAGAAAGGGCGAGGTCCAGGCGTAGGTGACGCCGCCGCCCGACAGGGGGATGAGCAGCAGCAGCGTCGAGGCCATGTTGAGGGCGGTGCCGCCAAAGTCAATCTTCTTGACCTTTCCGACGAGGTCGCCGTGGCGGTGCTTGAGCGGGAGGTATAGCCATATGACGGCCGTGGTCGGGGCCGAGATCATGGGGATCATCCAGAAGACCCATCGCCACGTCGCCGACTGCACAATGGCTCCTCCGAGGAAGGGGCCGATGCCGTTGGCAAGGGCAATGACAGCTCCGAGCATTCCTATACTGTCAGGTCTCGCTCATGCATCCGAAGCTTCGAAGAACTCACCCTGGTAGTGCCCCCGATTCTGCAGCGTCGTAATGTCGCTGACAATGATCATGACAAGACTGTTGATGCCGCCGCCTCCCACGCCGGCAATGGACCGAAAGGCAAACAGCTGCTCGGGCGACTGGGCAAAGCCGCAGGCCAGGTCGCCGACGGACATGAGGGCGAGGCAGATGATGAGCAGATTCTTGCGGCCGAAGATGTCCGACAGGCGGCCGTTGACGAGCTGAAAGGCCGTCGAGGCGATGAGGAAGGAGGCGCCGATCCACGACGTCGAGGTGCCCGTGTCGAGCTCGCCGGCCAGCGCGGGCGTCGCCGTCGACACGCTCGTCTGGTCGATGAAGGAGACGAAGAGGCAGATGGACAGGGCCGTGATGGAGATGAGCATGCGCTTCTTGCCGAGCGTGTCGCGCTGGCCGCCGATGCTCTCGGCGTCACTGTCGTCATTGTCCTGGTTGTTCTCGGCCGCCGTCTTTTCATCCTCGTCCTCTGCGGGCGAGGGCGACGGGACGGGCGTGTGGCTTATGCTATCGTCCGCGTTCCGGGCGGCGGCGGTATTGGTTTCCTCCTTCATCTTGGGACTGTAACGAGTGGAAGAGCGGTAAGTAACCTGTCGTTGGACTGCCGGGACTGCTTCCTCCGGCAATAAGAGCATGTACCGCGAGGATCATCGAGCAAGTACCAAATACAGCTTGCTACAAAAGAGAAGACGAAGCAAAATAAATTGAGGAGAAATAAAAGCTTGCTTTCGGCTCAGCGACGACGGTCCCGGAGGTGAAGCGGCGGCTTTTCCGGACCGATGACGGGCCTCATATTATGCTGCCGACGGGAGGCACGGCCATAGTTACGTGCAAGAAGGATTGATCCATCAAATGGGTCTCCTTTGACGTGTCAAAGACAGGCTGAGAAAAATGGTCGATGCTCGTTCCCCCGTTGGCTTCTATTGGCATCCACCGGAAATCGTCATCCACCCATTCGCTCGGGGTGGCGCTTGCGGAGCTCTAGCTGGCATCGGCATCTTCTGGACCGATGGCGAAAAAATTCTGTCACTATTGGTACGTTATCCAGCGAACAGATACAAAGCCCGTTCCGTTCCGGGCTTAAATCGGGGGATCCATGTGTGTGGGCGGCGCGGCCTTGACATCATGGAGTACCGTAAAATAGGGAAGGAATCGGTACAGAGAAATCTTGGCATGAGCCTCGGGCACCTATTTTTACTGTGGCGCGGCCCTCATGTAGTGAGGTCTAAGGAAAGTGATTGAAGTGAACGGTGTTGATTGAAGCCATCTACGAACTGGAGGTTCCCAACCTTTGTGGGCTACATTGTGTGTGTGCGTGTGTGTGCCTCAGGCATCAGGGCATCAGCCCCATCTACCCTATCCCTTTGAGTGTCGAGGAGCAGCAAGCTTGTCACAGACAGGGTTTTTGACCAATAAAAATACAGAAAAAAATAGTAACTTTAGTTTCCTAAGAAATTAGGCTATAATAGAAGTCCTAGCATTTCTGCTAGATATATAAAGCTACATTATATATATTATAACCCTTCTATATTATTATAGGCTTAATACTATTCCTACTAACCTAACCTAGAGGCATTTAGCTATACTAAGTACTTTATTACTATACCTTATCTATCTAAAGCCCCTAATAGCCTAAATAATAACTGCTTTTCTCTCTATTAATATAATTATACTATAATAGAGTAACTATAGTGTTTTTAGCCTTAAAAAGCTTTTTTATATCTCTAGTTTTTCTATATAAAGTAATAAAGTTATTAATAAAATACTACTACTATAGTCTTTATACTTTATATAGAGACTATAGTAAAGGCCCTAGAGCTTACTACTATAATAAATAGCTATTAATAAAAGCTACTTTAAGTAAAAAGGTCTAGACTATTATCTATTACTCCCTTTTATAGTTCTAGTAGTTAAAACCTTCTATAGTCTATAGTTAATTCCCTATATCTATAGTATTTATTTTTTTATTATAAACAGTTATAGCCTTTAGTATAGAGAGTTCCTTAACTAGATTAAGACTAAATTTATAATAAATAAAGTATAACTATACTATTATTATAAAGAGCTATTAATAAATTTAATAGATAAATTTATTCTCTATAAATACTATTAATAGTACTATTACAAGGGTATTATCTTTTTATATAATTTAGTTAACCTTAAAGGATTAGATAAAGAATTAGTATATATTTTTCTATTAATTATATAATTAAAACTCTTTTTCTTAATATACCTAGCTATTTAGTATAGCTATAGTTTTAATATAGTTAAAAGCCTAGTATTTCCTAGTATAGTCTTACTACTTAGCTATAATAAAAGGCCTATAAATACTATAGTTAACTTAAATAGTATCTATAGTAGCTATTTCTTAATCTCTAAGAGCCTAAAAAAGATATAATAATAAAAAGAGATTATTAAAAAATATATAATAAATAGCTACTAATAGTCTAGATAGTAGAGAAACTACTATAGCTTATATAGGGTTTAGAGCTCTTATTATATTAAGGACAGCTTTATACTTTTTTCTTACTATAAGCCCTACTACTATAAGCCCTACTACTACAAGCCCTATTACTATAAGCCCTACTACTACTATAAGCCCTGCTACTGCTATAAGGCCTACTACTACTATAAGGCCTACTACTATAAGGCCTGCCTTATCTTTTTAATACTAGTAGGCAGAGACCTTAGTATATACCAAATCCACTATAAAAAATAGCCTAGCTAGACTAAAACCTAGACTTTAAAGTCTATAGGCATTAGCTTACTAGAAATAGTTATTTTTTTATAGATATAGCCTTTAAAGCTAACTATATACTTATCTATAGAAATATCTATACCCAGGACCTAAAGTTATAAAGAAATAGTCTATAAGTAGTTAAACTATTTATTATAAAGCTTAAAGGGCCTCTATAGCTACCTTAAAAAGAAAGAAATTTATATATAGTAGAATAGTAGCTAAAATTAATTAAAAGTTATATATTTAATAATAGAATAACTTAAAAAGTATCCCTTAGTCCTAGAGGCCTTCTAATAGTCTTTTAAATAGATTTTTCTATATAGATCTATATAAATCTATATAGCAAACTATAGATAGATCTCTAGCACTAAGGTTAGGCTCTAAGCTTTCTCTTGCTATAAGGGCTACTATATATAGCTACTATTACTATAAAAACCAGATTTAGAACCTTAAACAGACTTAAAAGCCTTATTTATATAGTAAACCTAAACTTCTATAAGAAAAATAAATATAAAAAGCTAGAGAAGGTTAACTAGACTTACTAATAGTATTAATAGAAATAAATAATATTATTTTATCTCTATTAGTATAAAAGCACTACTATACTTATTAATAGACTTAAAATTTAGTCTTTCTATAATATTACTTTTTTACTCTTACTAATAGTAATCTAGCTATATAAAGAGCTTATTATTAGCCTTACTAATGTCCCTAATTACAATTATATTCTCTATTATAGTATTTTAAATATTTATTTAATATAGCTTTTAGTAGGGAAAGAGTTAAAGTTACTTTTTATACTAACCTAAATTGAGGGGTATATGGGTCTAATACAAGCTTGCTACTCCTCGACACTCAAAGGGATATAACACTCATCAACTTAGCCCTCGCAGCCTTGCCGACCTAGATTTTGCAACCTTCATCAATCTAGGCCTCGCAAAGGCTTGCGATACAGTCTTCTGAATAGCAAAGAGGAATGCTACGGAAGGCTGCTACGCACAGTGGCTGGGAATGCCACATTCAAATTTGCTGTCTTAGACCCATGCCAAGATTCCCTGTATTTTACGGACCTCAACATCATAGGAGTCCCTTTATGTACAGGGGGACCCGACGGAAATGAAGGGTTTGATTGGGGAATGCACCTCATCCCCGGGGAGCGAAGAGGAGGGGGGACAAGAGAAAGAGGGGTTGGCACAGACGAGTTGTGAAAAATTCTGGATAGCTTCACGAGAAGCCATCGCATCACCAACACAACACAACACAAAGTAGAAACACAATGACAAGACTCTTTGAGCCTCTTTCTGTCGGGTCAACCGCCCTCGGCCATCGCGTGGCCATGGCGCCCCTGACTCGATGTCGGTGCGACGACTGGGCTCCCACCGCCATGGTTCAAGGTCAGGACTCCATACACTCCATATACTCCGTATATTCCGTATATTCCGCATGGCAGCACGCTAATCCCCCATAACAGAATACTATGAGCAGCGGGCCTGCGTCCCCGGCACTCTCCTCATCACCGAGGCCACCCTCATCTCGGAGCGCAGCATCTCCATCCCCAGCATCCCCGGCATCTGGGCCGACGCCCACGTCGCCGCCTGGCGCCGCGTCACCGATGCCGTCCACGCCAAGGGCTGCCGCATCTTCTGCCAGCTCTGGCACCATGGCCGCGCGGGAAGCGTCGACGTCCTCGAGGCGCACGGCCTCCCCTTGCTGTCCAGCAGCGCGGTGCCCATGACCCCCGGATCCTCCTCCCCTACGCCCCGCGAGATGACCGAGGCCGAGATTGCCCAGGTCATCGAGGACTTTGCCGCCGCGGCCAGAAACGCCATCGCCGCGGGCTTTGACGGCGTCGAGATCCACGGCGCCAACGGCTACCTGCTCGACCAGTTCCTGCAGGACACATGCAACCGGCGCACCGACCGCTGGGGCGGCAGCGTCGAGAACCGCGCGCGCCTGCACGTCGAGGTGGCCAAGGCCGTCGCCGCCGCCGTGGGCGCCGACAGGACCGCCATGCGCCTCAGCCCCTACAGCGACTTCCAGGGCATGCTGATGGACGAGCCCGAGCCGACCTTTGCCCACGTCCTCGAGCAGCTGCGGCCGCTGGGGCTCGCGTACCTGCACCTCGTCGAGGCGCGCATCCGCGGCACCGAGGACGCCGAGTGCGGCGGCCAGCGCTCCGTCCGGTGGATGGTCGAGCAGTGGGCCAACGCGAGCCCCGTGCTGCTCGCGGGCGGCTTCACGGCCGACTCGGCGCGCCAGGCTGTCAACGAGACGTACCGCGACTACGACGTCGTCGTTGTGTTTGGCAGGTATTTCGTGTCCAACCCGGACCTCGTATACAGAGTCAAGGAGGGCGTCGAGCTCCTCAAGTATGACCGCGCGACCTTCTACGTGCCCCTGTCGCCGACCGGCTACATCGACTATGCCTTTAGCAAGGAGTTTGTCTCGAGCGCACCGCAGAGTGTAGAAGCGTAGAATCAGATGCAATTACCACCACCACTCAATTAAAGTCCTTGTAAGCAAGCGAGAGCCGGATTGGTATAAGCTCGGTGCCGAATCGGCGAACCTCCGCCGCCTGACGTAAAGATCTTCACATATCCCGTTACCTTCACGCTTCATCTCGGAGTTATGGCTTAACTTCGTGAATGAAGCTCTCTCAAATGAGAGACGTCAAAGTATTTATTTGCATGGCAGCCAGTGGACGATCCTCATAAAGTTGGCATTGTCTCTCTCACCTCTGTCGCTGCCGTCAACATCGCCACTTGAACCAGAATGCCCAGTTCATCCACCATGGATCCATCTATAAAGAAAATCGAGCCGCCGGCCGATATTCAACATGACCTTCAAGCCGACGAGGATGAAACCAACGATACGCCCCCTCCAGAAGAAACCGAGCAACCCCTCCACTCCATCTTCTCCCACCGGACCAAGCTCTTCGTCGTCCTCATGACCGTCTTCGCCACCCTCTTCTCCCCCTTCTCGGCCTTCCTCTACCTCCCCGCCATAACGCCCATCGCACACGACTACCACCGCTCCATCAGCGATATCAACCTCACCGTCACGCTCTACCAAATCATGCAGGCCATTGCGCCCCTCTTCTTCGGAGACCTCAGCGATCAGATCGGGCGACGCCCCGTCTATATCATCATGTTTACCGTCTACCTCGCCGCCAACATCAGCCTCGCCCTGCAGAACAGCTATCCTGCCCTGATGGCCCTGCGCGCGCTTCAGAGTACCGGCAGCAGCGCCACAGTGGCCATTGGGAGTGCTGTCATTGCCGACATCACGACAAGTGCAGAGAGGGGAGGCTACATCTCTGCTGTGCAAGCCAGCATTCAGTTCGCCCCGGCGTTGGCGCCTGTCGTCGGTGGGATTCTAACACAATTTCTGGGCTGGCGGTCGACCTTTTGGTTCCTCGTCATTTCAGCCGCCGTCTTCCTCCTTATATATATCCCCTTTATGCCCGAGGTAAGATCAACTCATGCCATCTCTCACGGGCTGTAGCTAACAATATAGACTGGCCGAAGCATCGTCGGCAACGGATCTATCCCGCCACCCAAACTCAACACCTCCATCACATCGTGGATACAGTGGCGCCAGAGGATCCGTGACAGGGAACTCGGCACATCCCGAGTTGAAATCCCAGAACCGAAAAAGCTGCCCCGTCGACTCCCTATCCCAAACATCTTTGCCGCTGTCCGTGTCGTATTCGAGAAAGATGTAGGGCCCCTCATGCTCTTCATGTCTCTATTCGTCATGGCCAACTACGCCATGCTCATCCCTCTACAAGACGTCATCCGTCGACAATATCACTTCAACACGCTCCAGGTCGGCTTGTGCTACATTCCCTTCGCCTGCGGCTCGGTCCTGGGATCCGTCATTGTTGGCCGGCTGCTGAATTGGAACTACGCACGAGTGGCGCGGAGCATTGGCGTGGCGGCGGACAGGAAGCGAGGAGATGACCTTCGAACGTTTCCCATCGAAAGGGCGAGACTGGACCTCATGTGGCCTTGGGTTATTCTTGCCGTGGGAACGATTTTGGTCTGGGGCTGGGTGGTCGACTCTGGCGTCAACTTGGCCGTGCCTCTCATCATCCTCTTCCTCTCGGGCTTGGGCCTGGCAGGACCAATGACCATCCTCACGACGCTGCTTGTAGATCTTTATCCGATGAACCCGGGCCGTGTATCATCGTCTTTCAACCTCACCCGAGCTGCCATGAGCGCGCTCGGTAGCGCAGTCATCCAGCAAATTATTGATGCTTGGGGATACGGCTTTACCTACCTCTTCATGGGGTTGGTGGTATTGGCTGCCAGTCCCAGCGTCTACATGGTGAGGAAATGGGGGCCTGGCTGGAGGGAGGAGAGGTATATACGGTTTGAAAAGAAGTGAGTAGAATAACTTTCATGGTGTTATACTAGAATAAGAATATCTTTGTTGGTAGCTACTGTCGAGTATGACATGTAGAGATACAGGGTATGATTCTTTGGTCGTCAATATCCGGTTCCCCATGGCTCTTATAATCACATATAAGTTATTACGCTCTATTTTCCGTCCTAGTATCCAACCCACTTTGGCAGCTCCCTATTTAGGTAAAACCAGATAGACACTGCGAGGACCGTGGTCCAGGGATACTTTAACATACGGATAGCGACTCCATAGTTACCATGTTTCATGAAACGACGGTGTGGAACTTGGAGAGATGGATCGCATTCTCGCCCTTGCTCTTGCTGAGAAATACACACTTCCAAGAGCTGTTGTCAGGGTTGACGGTTGACAGAACCACCAACTCGCAGTTTCGGTCGTATGACTCCCTTCTTTGGTCGCTCTATATCATAAGACGCCTATAGCACGCATGCCTCGCGCTGTGATTCGCGGCATTTGGTCCGTGGAGCGTCCTCATTGAGAAGGTGGGATTCCCACTCCCATCCAACATGGAGAATTGGAGATAGGATCGCGATTTTGCTGATAGGCAAATGCTGCCATCGCTCCCTTCTCCAGTCCGCAAATTTCGACAAGCCCGTTCATTGATGGAAATGAAGATGAGCAAGGGCCATGCTTGTCGTTCCTTTCCCCAGGCCCACTGCGTGGACGGGTCAGAGTGGAACGAAACACCTGCCCCAGAGATGCTACAATGAAAGGAGATAAGGAAGACATCCAGAACTGGGTGGTGCTTCATTTCAACACGTGGGATGGAAACAGCTAGGACTTGACGATGCCCCACGCCGATGGCCATCTTAATTCAAGAAGCGATGGCTCCCGCGCTGTCTGCCGCTCTCTCTCCTCCTCCCCTACCATCCCTCTCGTCCAGACGCCGTCACAATGGGAAGAAGCCAGGTCCTCGTCGCCGCGCTGGCCCTCCTCGGAGGAAGCTCTGCTGCTCCTCTGGAAGCGAGAGCGCCGCCAGCAACCTTCCCCGCGAACCCGGCCATTGGGTACGGCGGCAGCGTCTATCGGGACTCGGCCCATTTCCGAGTCTACGGCCGCAACGACCAGAGAGCCGACACGGCCCTGAGGATGCTCGAGACGGCGTACGACTGCTATGTCAACGCGCTCGGGTACCGATCCACCGGTCTCTCCTTCAACGACGCAACCGACGGTGACGGCCCGTGGACCAAGATCAATGTCTACTCGGTCGCCACCCTCCCCGGGGCGGCCGGGGTCATGCACTCTGATGCTGGCACGGGAATGGCTTGGCTCGAGGTCCAGCAGGACTATCTGACAACGCCCGGCGTCGTCGTCCACGAGTTTGGCCACGGCGTCCACTACCACCAAAAGACCTGGGTCAACCAAGGACGCACCGGAGCATGGTGAGTCGGGGCTCCTACGCCCATACTGTATCTGTCTGCTAACGGCTTCAGGTGGGAGACGTTTGCAAACTGGTTCGCCGACACGTACGCAACGTCCAACCTCTGCGCCACGTCGCGCAACAACAACGGCATCGCCGCCGGTGCCACAATGATCGACCTCCGCAAGACCATCGGCGACTCATTCCAGGTCATTGTCGACGGCACCGCCGGCTCCGGCAACTACTACCAGGCCTGGCCCTTCTTCACCTACCTCACCAACAACCCGGACAACCTGTCCGGGCTGGGCCGCGACACCCTGCGCCTGATGATGACGCGCTACGCAGCCAACAGCAACGAGACGCCCCTTCACACCCTCCAGCGCGTGGCCGGCAGCACGTCGGTCGCCCGCATCGTCGGCCGGTACTGGGCGCGCATGGCCTACGTCGACCTCGCGTACCCCTCGGCACACCAGGCCTGGCTCTCGCAGCGCGGCTCGCTCAACTACGCCAACGTCGACGCCACGGGCAACGGGAGCTACCGCGTCAAGGCGGCCCGGCGCCCGCAGTACATGGGCGCCAACATCGTGCCGCTGCGCGCGACGAGCAGCTCCATCCGCGTCACCATCCAGGCGAGCGGCGCCTACACGGCCACGCTGGCCATCTACCGCGCGGGGCCGTCTACGCGGTACGTCGACGTGGTCAACGGCGCTGCCTCGGCCACGCTGGCGAGCGGTGAGCAGGCGACGCTCGTGGTTGCCAACACGCCGTCGCTGATCCTGTTTGATCCGTTTTCGCTGAGCACCCAGGCGAGGACGGGGCTCGACTACAGCTTCATCCTAACGGGCGCTACCGTGGCATAGCTTGATCCATAGAGTTAGTAGGCGAGAAGTATCCATTCAATAAGACGGGGTAAATTCGGTAGTAAATTCGTCCCGGGCGATCCCAGCGGTGAACATGCGTGCACGAGTGCGATCCGAGATATTGAAGATCCTTCCTAGAGAGGAAATAGAGTAGCGAGTATGCAAGCCAAAGTTTAAAAATAGGCGGCATTTAAGAGCGACGTGGTGGTGCGTCGCCAGCGGTAGCGTCCGAGTCCGAGAAATGCGCGAGATCAAGGCGAAACGAACCCTGTCCACAGACAACAGTTGCGGCGCCTATTCGTGAAATTCACGGGATTATCAATCTCAGCAGACATGTTCTTCATATTTTTGATGTCATCAAACGATCGTTTGATGGAATATATAATATTTCAACGCTTCAAGTTGTGAATCTCCTTTCCACTTACACCACAACACGCAACAACAGATCAACACTCCTCAACACTCCAACAGCTCAATATTCCAACAGCTCAATTGCAACAGCTCAATTCCAACAACATCTCAAATATCTCCCCACCATGTCTCAGACTATCCGCAAAGTCCAGTTCCCCTCTTACGGCGACATCTCCGTCATCCGCATCGTCAAGGCCGAGATCCCGCCCCCCCAGAAGCGCCAGGTCCAGGTCGACATCATGTACTCGGGCTTCTCGGGCGGCGACATCAACCAGCGCAAGGGCGTCTACTTCAACCAGCCTTCGGCCCCCGTCACCCCGGGCTACTGCTTCATCGGCCACGTCGCCACCATCGGCGCCGGCGTCTCCCGGTTCCGCAAGGGCGACCTCGTCACCGCCCTGACCGTCTACGACTCCGAGGCCGACAAGATCAACATTGACGAGAAGTACCTGTTCCTCGTGCCGCAGGCCGTCGACCCGCGACAGGCGCTGGCCCTGACGCTCGACTGGAACACGGCGTACGGCCTCGTCCACCGCGCCGCCAAGGTCTCGAGCGGCCAGCGCGTCTTCATCCACGGCGTCAGCGGCGCCGTCGGCTATGCCACCATGGTCCTCAGCCAGATGCAGGGCGCCACCGTCTACGGCACCGCCTCGAAGCGCAACCACGAAGCCCTCCGCGAGCGCGGCGTGACGCCCTTCGAGTACACCAGCAAGGACTGGATCCGCGAGATGACGGCCCTCGGCGGCGTCGACGTCGTCTTCGACCCCCTCGGCTTCGAGAGCTACGACGAGTCCTGGAGCATCCTCGCCCGCCAGGAGCCCAGCATCCTCGTCGGCTACGGCGGCAACATGAACGTCTTCCAGGAGGGCGGCAAGCCCCGCTCGCAGATCACGGCCATCTCGGCGCTGCTGGCCAAGAACATGTGCCTTTGGACAAAGAGGTCCACCAGCTTCTACTACATCGACCGCGACCGCGCGACCTTTATGACGGACCTGCAGGCCTTGATGGAGATGCTGCAGAAGGGGCAGATTTCGCCCCTCGTCAAGCACACGTGGGATCTGGAGGACATCCAGGAGGCTCACAGAGGATACGGCAAGACGCCCGGCATGGGGTCCTTTTCCATCCGCGTATCGCCCGATGCATATTAACACTGACGCATGACGAAACGGGAGTTTGAAGTGGTCTTTACGAGTGGACATGTACCAGCACTGGAGTTTTATCATGTTGATTCATGTGCTGAGCTCAAACGTTTGTTTGCTTTGTTATGTGCTTTTGGTGGACGAAAAGAAAGCGAAGGGCTGGAATAAAGAGCGAGGGTGTATTAGGCGAGTTCCAGGCTTAATTAATTACATGTGAAGAATAAATTGCAATTAGATTTTCATGTCATGCTTCCCACCACAATTGAATCAGCCAAATCGCCCGGGTGAATCTAGGTAAAAGCCAAGGTGCCTATACCAAATTGTGATGCGCAGTTTCAGCATATCCGTCTTCGTGTGGACGGATTAGTGATGGGCTACCATCTCGTACTTGATCTTTCGTGTTTATTTATGTTGTCTGGATAAACGGCTGCCATGAAACCTGAAACAGCCAGGCCAAAGAAAACCCGGGGGTCATGATCCGTCCGGGAGAGCCGAGTCCATGTGGGCTCCGGACGCATCCTCCGGACATGGAAACAAGCCGGCTGAGAACGACACAAGCCCCTCAAAGCCAAAGCCTCTTTCGATAATACGATGCTGCTCTTTTCAGCCGCTAGAGAACCCGCTTGGCTCATGTCCAGCTGAGCCGCCATGCTGGAATAGCATAGCATCTCGCAAGCGTTGTACATGAGTCAGTCCCGTCCCCCTTCAATTTGACCAACGTTTTTCATGCACTAGAGGCCTCTTGAAACTCTAGCACCGTGCTTCCTTTCAGCCTCCATCCGTACAAGAGTACGAATACCCCCGGGCCGACGGCAAGCCCTATCCGTCATCCTTACGGGCTCGGCTCGCCCAACTTTCTTTCTTACTTTGCCGCAGACTGTCAGTGTTGAGCACTCAGGTCGATTTCGCAGGAGCATTCATTGTTTGGCTTTGCAGGGCAGGCTGGCTATTCTCGTTTCGATCCTACTTTCGTCGCATTTTCTCGTCGCTCCTTCTAGGCCATTCAGGTTCTTGTCTAGCGTTATACCCATTTCCATTCTCGCTCCAAGATACCAGTTTTCATACCCTTCCTTATCTCCGACGAGTGTTCCCGGTTATTACACGCACATTTAATACGCAAAGAGTCAGCAGTCGAGCTGCCGACATTGAATATGGATAAGCCTAGGGGCTTTCGTCACTTCATTTGTGAGTACCTGGACAGGAACCTGCGTCTGATAGTGCCCTGCTCACACGTCCGACAGCAAACCTTCGAGGCATGCCGATCTACTTTCCTGGTGCTCGCTCGCCATCCAACTGACAGCCCGCTCCATACAGGTAGCTGGATATCAGTTTGTGTCTTGTATTTGCTCAGACTTGCCCCAGTGGCATTGTATGGTTGGTCTACCTTCCCTACTTCACGGTGCGCAGCTCACATGACGACAGGCCTGGCTTTGGCTGGCTGCATATCCAAGTCTCCCGGCGTGCCAAATATTTTTCTTGCCACAGTAAAAAATAACAGTAGCCCGCAGCTTCATGTTGGATATTTTGGTAAGTTTCAGGGCTTGAGCTTACGCACCATGTGTTAATGGAACAGGCGTCTGCGTCGTCAAAGATGGAAGCGTCACCATGTGTGCTTCAACGGTACCAAAGCCAAAAGACTCGCTACTCTCGGCCATCAATGACCCGGCAGCAGTCCAAGTCGCCCTCGATATCCAGCGCATGTTTGGGTTGCGAATCAGTGCCGCGGCGGCCTTGGCGTTCGCCATTGCCTTGCTGTTGAATCTCTCCCAAGTAATGGTCGGGTCTCGTCGAAAGCACATCACCAAGTTTCTTCTAGATGCAGAGTATGACTGTGTCGCCGCTTCTGTCATCCTCGGCCTCGCTTCTTTGATCAGTGTCGTCCAGGTCATCAACGGAATGGAGTATGGAACGGGCATGGCTGGTAACGTCGGGGGCATGGTGGTTGAGGCAGGGCAAGCCATGCAGTCCATACAAGCCTCGGCCTTTGCTATATCCGCCACCTACTTTGTCGTATTGGCTTTGGCCGATCGCGGTACACCGCAGGACTATGACGAGCCTACCCGTTTCGACAAAGAATGCATGCATCGATTACCTTCTGCATCATCATCATCCAAGTCTGTACGGCCAATAATTATAGGACCACCAATACGTATAGGGCAGTCAGTACCTGTAGGACAACCGGAGCCTGTCGGAACCCCAGAAATACAGGGACTGGGACTACCAGGACCGCCGCCCCTAACTCCCCTACCTATGACACCGCCACCTACAGGTCCTCTGCCTTCGAGACCGCCGCCACGAGCAATGAACTCACAACGATGGCCGTCATCGCAAGCCCTTCCGGCACGGTCTCAACCACCAATGATGATATAATTTGAGGATCCACGACCTCTTGCCTACTCCAACACCATGCCCTTGTCTAGTCTGAAACAGACCAGCTTAATTCATTATTACTTGGCACATCAAGTCGCGCGGCGTCACAGGGCATTCCGATGATTCTGGAGGGTGTGCGGATTATAGCAGGATCCCTCCTTGTGAACTGGGGTTGGCTGTACAGAGTCGAGCTGTATGACATGAAGAAAGTTCATATACATAATAATAATTCCCCTTTCCTCATGATCAACCAATACTGATATGTAACCCGCACGGTCAATTCCTAAATTTGTATTATTTGCCCAACGTGGAATGGTCAACATGCAAGTCTAAACTGTTTTGTTCACAGGATGTGCATTCATGGCGCAATGGCATGGTCCCTGCGATGAATGGGCGTACAAGCCAGCAAGTCTTTGTTCTGTTGCTATGTTGTTTCCGTGGAAACTAGCCAGTACAAAGACTTGTACGTGTAGCTCGTTGCATAAGCTTTCCCGACTAATCTTTCATAGTTGAGTTTGGGAACAGTGTGTATTCTGAAATCTACCGAGGGCAGCCTTGGGAACATTGAACAACAAGGCGTTCACCAGATCGTCACAATCCACCTTTCAGCTGTTGTTCTAGGAAATGAATCGATCATTGCAGAACATAAGGCAGCCTTCTTGATCTTATAAGGTCCATCTCCCCCCTATACAATGTCCTTCCAAATGACACATTCGCCATCGCTGTTCGTTTGCGCCGTATTCTTCGCATCTCAGATTGGCAACATTTCACACATTTCGAGATTTGGGACTGCTATCTAAATGGATGGTTCTATGCCCCCTCCTCCGCGCCCAAAGCGCCGGAGTGAGGAGCAGTCTGACGCCGGACCTGCATCTTCCCAGGATTCATCGATGATGCCTCCTCCAAAGCCAAAGCGTATGAGAATCGTGGACAGCCAGGAAAGAATGATCCCGCCATATCAGATTCTTGACAAGGAGAACCAGCCAAACGGAGTGAAGGGTCCGTACGGCGACAATATTGTATCGTGGGAATGTACGAGGAAGAAGCCCAAGGCTGTCAGCGAAGAGAGGGACAGCGAGAGTACCGAAAGCGAGCCGAGTTCAGACAGTGATAAGAGCACAGAAACTGAGAGTGGTTCTGAGGATGAAAATGGCTCCAAGGAAGAGCAAGTCTCAAAGAGCATGGGCAAAAAGGTTGCAGTGTCAGCGGATGGCGAGGAGGGAAGAGAGAAAAGGGCAGAAAGAGGTGTGTACTGCCTCGCAAGGATGTCAATGGGGGTGGCGAATTGCATCAAGTGCGGACGCCCTCGCAAGGCGCCGTGCTTTGCTCTCGATGAGGACGGTGAGCGTCGTGGTAGGTTTGTCGATCCTCGTTTCGTCCGATTTTGGAAGAAGGGCCTTCAGACAAACTTCCGGCCCCTTGAATACAACTCTGATTAGACGAAGGCCTCGAGGGATGACGGACGCTGGAGGTGGGTGCAGGGCGACTTTTGATAGAGAATTCCGTAATGAAAGGGAAGATTTCTCTATCTTTTTTTTCTTCTTCTTTTGTTTAGTTACTTTCGTTACTTGGTTGATGAATTTGAAGTAGAATATTGTGGATTAATTCTACCCCCTTTTCATGGTTCAGGTTATTCATCCATGTAATGATATGCCGTTGGAAGCTGGTAATTGCCCGATGACGGAAACAAACCAGATGCGCGCGCGTGTATAGCCTAATGTCTAGAACGTTATATAGATTCATAAGATGAAAGTGAATGCCTTCTTTATTCAGGATAATAACCCATATAGCTGTGCTTGGCGTCATCACATATATGTATGCCTCCATACTATTTAATATCAAAGTGGAGTATTGGTATGCTGATGTTCTAACCAATTGTTATCTATTGATCTGATATCGTCTTTATCGTCAGAGGGGGCCTCTTCGAAGTCACTGGTCTGTATCCCATTGGGGCACACGAACGGGAAATCCCACATTACATCTAGTAATGCAACAAAGCTCTCAACCCACCGCCAAAGCCAAGTGTGGACGGATAGCACATGCCCCAAACCCAGGGCACTCCCGCATGAGAGACTTTACATGCGGAGAACAGCTGCCCTTTCGAGCTATCAAACGTCTGACGTGTCCGTGAGCCTTAGAAACATTGGGTTCTAGTCCCGTCTACTGAATAACCGAATGCAACGACCGGAAGCTGAAATGATTGTTCATGAAAAGTTTTCCCATCCTTCACCAAAGGTACTCGTGCTACCGTCCTCAGGAATATTGACTCCATACATCAAGGCGTCAAAGAAGGCCGTGTCGAGACCCTGAAATGCCCAGTCGTTAACACCCGCCGCAGCACTCGGCAGTGCTTGGTCCATCACTACAGCCGTCCCATTCTGGACCGCATTGATACCTCCATACGCAGGAAGCACCGCTTGCTCCGTCGTAGATAAGCCATCCTGTTTGACCTTTGCATTACCGGTCTGTACGTCATCTTGGCCTTGCAGGCAAATGGATATCACACCACCCAAGGAAACGCCCCCCTCTTCAACCCGACTCTTGTCCTGGCTCGCCGGAGTCATGGAGATGTTTCCTCCTTGATCGATCCGCATCGTTCCAAAGTATGGCACTTTGATAGTCAGCACGCACTGTTGCTCCGCGACCACATCCCCTCGACTGTCCTCATGATGGGCTCGCGCCACAGCAACTTCAATCGTCAACAAGTTCTTCAGCACCGTCGCACAATTCCGAGCGAGCACATCCTCATGCAAGTTCGACATGGACTCCATGCACTCCAGTGCTTTCGCAATCGTCGCCCTGTCGCCCAGCCGCTGGTGCGCCAGCAGGTTATCCTCCTCCTTGTGCGCGTGGCTCGCAATGTGCGCGAGCATGAGCGTCATTCCCGCCGTCAGCGCCAAAAAGTCACCCATGCGCGAGCATGCCGTGTTCGAGGTGAAGGTGCGGACCGCGATCTGCCGCGTCAGGATCTCCCGACTTGCATTTATGCATGCGGTGCGCGAGTACACGACACCAGGTGTGTGTGTCGGGCAGATGACATAGGGCAGGTGTAGCTGGTTGATGAGGTTAAAGTACCGCATATGTTCTCCAGCACGGGATTCTTCAGCGTATGCTTCTGGCGAGGCAAACGCGAGGCCGGTGAAATCGAGCGGTCGCCAGTATGAAGGTGGGAGCAGCTCCGTGATCCGAACAAGGTCCCTGTCGATCTGCCGCGTCACCTGGGTGCCTTGATGCGAGTTCCTGGCCTGGTTTCGCTCAATCACCTTCCCAGTCATGCCCATGAGCAAAGTCGACAAGTTACCGCTGGTCTTGGTGGCTTCGGCCAATTCTTCGATGCTTGGACATGCAGTTCCCGTGCTGGTGGGGAGGCCGAGCAGCAGAGACAGGGTCCGTTCAACAGACACGACGCAAAGCCATAGCTCGTCCGGGTCCGGCTTATCCTTACTGCTAAGGACATTAAAAGAGTAATGACCCGGTCGATGCAGGTTCGCCATATGTCCCGCTGTCACTGCTCTTCGCATCGTCACCCACGATCGCCGCAGGTTGCCCTGGTCTGCGTGGTACATGCTTTCCAGCACGATGCTCTCAAGACTCTCGATGGAGCCCAAGAGGTCCTCATTTGTCGTCACGTGCGTCATGGCAGCAGTGGCGACCTCCTCCATGATAACACGATGGTTCTTGGCAAGGCCCGGTATCACGTCTTTGGGGCCAATGTACTGCAGCGCCAAGGCAAGTCGTAGCATTTTATTGGCGAGCAGAACAGGGTGTGAATCGGGTCTAACGAGGGTATCCATCTGTTGTCGCCAACTCACCGTCGTTGACCTGTCTTGCCGGCCTTTGGTGTTCCAGGAAGGCGAGCATCGTTTGGGACCTGTACCGACGACCGAGAGCAATAATTCCAGGTCATGTTGGGAAGGAAGAGCACGAAGTAGTTTGTGTGTGATTTTGGTCAGCTTGGCTGGAGTAGTTGAAATGAAGCTGAGGCTTGGATTGAGATCAAATCCTGGCGAGGAGTCCTGGGTTAGTCGGTATTAGCTGGCAGTAAAAGACAATCCAAGTGATGACCAACCGCAGAGCCATCGAGAGTCAAGGCTGGCGTCAAAAAGCCTGCGTGAGAGTCGTCACCAGGGGTAGCCTGCCTCACTTCGCTTGGGATCTTTTTATGTTGAGTCGAGTTTTTGTCGATGAGATCGGATGGTCGGGAATCTTGGGTATCTTGGCTGGTGCATTGTGTATTTCTGCGACGACAAATGCAGCAGACACTGTCCTTGGGCGACGTGAAGACACACTTGACTTTTCGTCGTCGGCATTCCCAGCAGCTTCTAGTGCCCTTTCGAACCTTTCTCCTTTTGACTGCGTCCGAGCCCACATCCATGGTCGGATATCGGACAGGAGATGTCCTCCGAGCTTCTAGACAATGCAAAATTTTGATCAAGGCGACAGATTGTTCGACCGAAACCTGGCTCTGACCGGAATTTGTGTTTCGATGCCATTGTTGCAGAGTGAGAGATTGGGCGAAATGCTCGGACGAATGCGAATGTGGGCTGAGATTCGTCCGAGGGAGCTGACAAACGTTGATGTCTCGGACCAAGGAAATGGCAATGCAATTGTCCGAGATAACACATTCGGCGAGGAGCTGAGGGGCTTAGCCGCTTCTTGACCCATGCAAAGTGAGGATAAGACGATGCAACGGAATGGAGCCCTTTTCAAGAGGCCTGTTGGTGCACTCCATTTCCTCCAAGACAAGCCGAGAAGTATACTTCAAACCGAATCAACCAACATTTTTACAAGGTGCAACTCGATTCGCACACACCATGAGCATCGTGGTCCAGCTGGGAGATAAGAGATTCCAAACTCTGCTCGGTCCCGCCTCGGACGAAACAATGAAGACCGACTAGCCGCATAGTACTTCGGTCGAATAACGGGTTTCTAAGCAATGAGCACCCAATCCTCGGTCGAATCCTCATACCTCTCTCGGTGATTGTTGAGAACGACTCCTTGTAGTCATGCTCATCTCAAGAACTCGTCATTCTTGCTTCTCCAAATAGGGGGAAAGGGCAGGACATAAGACGCCGCTGCCGCCTTGTTTTCCTCCCTCTTAATCAACACAATAAACAAATCCATCACTTCAGCGCCTTACATCTCCCAGCATACATACATCACTCACCAATGGCGTCTCTCGTGTCAGAAAAGGGCTCCGACCCGATCGACTCCTCGGACCCATCCACCACCGACGCGCCGCTTGACGCCGCCGACAAGGAAGAGTATCCCACCGGCTTCCGCCTTGTGACAATTGTCGCTTCCTTGATGCTAGGCATGTTTCTCGTCGCACTAGACAATGTGAGTGACACGTATAATAACGGACGTGCGCAATGATAGGGGACTAACGGGTGCGCAGACGATCCTGGGCACTGCCATCCCGCGAATTACGGATGAGTTCCAGGATATCAATAGGGTGTCGTGGTACGGATCTGCTTACTTCATGACATTTGGTGGTGGTCAGTACTCGTTCCTGAAAGCATTTTGTATGCTAACATGCCGCACACACAGAGTCTACCCCCATCAATTAGTCCCAGCGCAAGCGCACGTGTAAATTGACAAGCCCGCAGCCTTCCAATCCACCTGGGGAAAATTCTACAAGTACTTCTCGATTAAGCTCTGGTTCCTCGTCGCCGTCTTCATCTTCGAACTTGGCAGCCTCATCTGCGCCATCGCCCAGAACCCCACCACCCTCATCGTCGGGCGTGCCATCGCCGGCTGGGGCGGTGCCGGCATCGGAGTGGGCGTCTTCACGCTCGTCGGCTTCGCTTCGTCTCCCGCGAACCGGCCCGTGCTGATCGGTATCACGGGCGCAACCTATGGCCTCGCAGCTGTGCTGGGGCCTTTGCTGGGCGGAGCCCTTACCGAGAGAGTCTCGTGGCGATGGGTATGCTTACCTTGATGTTGCGATCGAGCAGGCAAGGCGCTGACAGGATGACAGTGCTTCTACATCAACCTTCCGATCGGAGGCCTCGCCGCCATCATCATTTTCTTCTTCTTCAAGACGCCCAAAATTGCCAAACCAGTCGAAGCCACCCTACGTGAAAAGATTCTGCAACTTGACTTGATTGGCGGGAGCTTGATGATGGGACTCATCATCTCCTTCATCCTGGCTCTGCAGTACGGTGGACAATCTCACGCCTGGGATGACAGCATTGTCATAGGGTTGTTGGTTGGTGTTGTCGCCATGGTTGTCGTGTTTGTGGCTTGGGAAATTTACCAGAAGGAGCGCGCCATGATTGTTGCACGACTGGTAAGCCTTGGCACGTCTTCAAGCCTCGCAAGCTAATTTTGTTGCTGTAGATGAAAGAACGATACGTCTGGGTTGGCAGCCTTTACATGTTCTTCTTCGGCGGCGCCTACTTCGTCGCCCTCTACTACATCCCAATCTATTTCCAGAGCATTTTCAACGTTGGCCCCATCAACTCGGGCGTCCGCATGCTTGGTGTTATTATTCCGCTCGTCTTCGGCACCGTCGCCCAGGGTTTCGCTCTGACCAAGATTGGCATTGTCCCAGCCTTTTGGGTCGTCGGCGGCGCTGTCGGAACCGTCGGTTATGGTCTCCTTTTCACCATGGATCAAAACACCTCGACGGGTGAATGGATCGGCTTCCAGATCCTGGTCGGCGCCTCCGCCGGCATAACGTTCCAAGTTGCCCTCGCCAATGCGCAGGTCCACTCTGCGCCAGAAGATCTGTCGCAAACCACTGCCATCATCAACTGTACGTACATTACCTCCATTCGAAACGCTTCGATTAACAAGATTCAGTCTCTTCCACCGTGGGAGGAGCATTCTTCATGTCGGTAGCGCAAGCGACCTTCAACAACGTTTTGATCCAGAATCTCGCCAGCCGACTTCCCCAAGTAAGTGCCGGCGCCATCTTGTCAACGGGAGCAACACAAATTCGGGACGTCTTCGCCGAGTCGCAGATCCCAATCGTCATCGACGGCTATGTCGAGGGATTACAGGCTGTGTTCGCAATTACACTAGCTATCTGTGGCGCTGCGACGCTTGTCGGATTTCTGGGTAACTGGAAAAGGCTGGGCGCCAGCGAGCTCGAGAAAGCCACCGGAGGCGCGGCTTAGGCACTAGCTTCTGGGGATGAGTTTTGATATGTACAGACAGTTGTAGTGTAATAGTGAGGGAGACAAGGCCGAGGTTCATCAGCGTAGAAGATATAGATAGACATTGCATGGATGAGATGTATAGAATCCCATTCTATACATATCACAGAATTGCAAATTGGAAGGGTAGTTAGACTGGATGTCTGTGAGACAGATGATCCCGAGCTGGTTGTCCGACATGCCTTTGAGAATGGCTCAGACTACTTCAAGATCACTGCGGAAGCGAATGGACCATCTACAAGAATGCAGCAGGCACTTGTGGCCGAAACCGGCAAACTTGGTAAAATGGCAATGACCCATGTGGTAGAGTTGGCTTCCTTCATACAAGCCATCGATTCGCGAGTCGACGGCCTTCAGCACATCCCACGCGATGCAAAACTCAACACGACGCTTACTGCAAAAGCCCATGCGAACGTGAAGTTCATCACTCCAACCATGAATATATTCAAACTTGGTGTTGAGAACCCTGCATTCGGCCAGATTTTACTCCAGAACTTGACAGAGCAGAGTTACACCATAGTCAAAGAAAACGTCATCCAGCTGTATCGTACCGGCCTACCTGTGCTCGCTGGTACCGATGCAGTGGGAGTAGCTTTTGCACCGTGGCCGAACAAGTGGACGGCTTGGATAATTGCATCTTAAAGTAGTTGATGCACTCTTTGAAGTCTTGAGTGAACCTGTCGATTGTATGACTCGAAAGGTTGAGGAACAGCATACAGCATACATGGGTGGTGATTAGAGGATGCAAGGAAGTGGGGCCGGCTATGATTGGAGGGGTATCAAGGGACGAGGGGAATAAAAAATTATTGTGAAAAGACCCCGCGGTCTGGTGGGATGTATTTTGGTGGGAGCAACATGGTGGGGTCGAGTGACTGTTTTTCCATGCATCGTCCATGACTCTGACTCTGACTCTGCATCTCCTCCGACTTTGGCACCGACCGTCACTCGACTCTGCCGATTAACTGCCATCGCCGTACCCCTCGCGCACGAACGAACCATACCGAGATCCTACAATGGCCGACAACCAGGCCCCCGCCGGCGATGCTGCCGCCGCCACCGAAGCCGTCGCCAAGCTGCACCTCGACGAGAAGACGGGCGAGATGGTCTCCAAGAGCGAGCTCAAGAAGCGCCAGAAGGCCCGTGAGAAGGAGGCTGCCAAGGCCGAGAAGAACGCCAACAAGCCCGAGTCCGCTGGCCCCAGCAAGAAGAACGCTGAGGCCGCCGAGAAGGACCTCACGCCCAACCAGGTGTGTCCCAGCGCCTACCAACGCAAACATCACCTCTAACCGGTAGATGTAGTACTTTGAGATCCGATCTCGCGTCGTCAACGAGCTGCACGCGCAGGGCAAGGCGTACCCCCACAAGGTAGACCAGCCCGCCGTCTACTCCAACCACGCCTCCTAACCTGTGCCGCTAGTTCCACGTCACCTACGATATTCGAAAGTTCGCCGACGAGTTCTCCCACCTCAAGAATGGCGAGTCCGACCAGTCCAAGATGATCCAGCTCGCTGGCCGTGTCTACGTCCGACGCTCTGCCGGCAGCAAGCTCTTCTTCTACGACATCCGCTCCGAGGGAACAAGACTACAGGTCCTTGCCCAGGCCGACTTCCTCGCCGAGGGCGCTCCCAGCTTCGAGGAGCAGCACGTCAACCTACGACGTGGAGACATTATCGGTAAGTGCCCGGCTCGGCCGCGGCCTGACCTCGTGCTCATCTGTCTCCAGGTATCCGTGGTTTCCCCACCCGAACCAACCCCAAGAAGAAGGAGGGCACTGGCGATGACTTCTCTGGTGAACTCTCCATCGCCGCCGTCGAGGTCACCCTCCTCGCTCCCTGTCTGCACCAGGTAAGGCACCTTGTTAGGCCTCTCGGCTCCTACTGACACCGATAGATCCCCGATGACCACTATGGCTTCAAGAACCCCGAGCAGCGATTCCGCCAGCGCTACCTCGATCTCATGATGAACGACAAGAACCGCGAGATCTTCATTACCCGCGCCAAGGTGGACTCCTACATCCGCCGCTGGCTCGACGACCGCGACTTCATCGCCGTCCAGACCCCCATGCTCAACACCATCCCCGGAGGCGCCACCGCCAAGCCCTTCATCACTCACCACAACGACCTGGACATGGACATGTACCTCCGTGTTGCCCCCGAGCTGTATCTCAAGATGCTCGTCGTCGGTGGCCTCAACCGTGTCTACGAGCTGGGACGTCAGTTCAGAAACGAGAGCATGGATCTTACCCACAACCCCGGTACGTGCAGCACCCCACCTCTCACGCATGGCTACCACTCGGCTAACAAGTAGTAGAGTTCACCACTCTGGAGTTCTATATGGCTTACGCCGATGTCAACGACCTCATGGACATGACCGAGGAGCTGGTCTCCTCGCTTGTCAAGCACGTCACCGGCTCCTACGAGACCGTCTTCCACACCATCAAGGGAGAGGAGTACAAGGTCAACTGGGCCGCCCCCTGGCGACGAATCGACATGATCCCCAGCCTCGAGGAGATTCTCGGCGAGAAGTTCCCTCCCGGTGACCAGCTCCACACCCCTGAGACGGGAGAGTTCCTCAAGAAGCTGCTGATCAAGAACAAGGTTGAGTGCAACCCGCCCTTGACCAACGCTCGCATGCTGGATGCCCTTGTCGGAGA